>CM060934.1:706016535-707266535 GCA_030765085.1 Allium cepa
AAATGCCTTGTAATTTCGGATATAGATTAAAAAATTATATTTTATAGATGGGTTTCAATTTTCATAATTTTCTAAATTAATGTGGATTTTATATTAATTTTCTAGTGAATAAAATGATTATTTGGGTTTTGAATTATTTATGGTTAAATAATTAATTATCTGGGTCTGAAATTTATGTATGTCAGAAAACATTTTGAAAATGATTTGTTTGGGATTTTAGTAGAATTTTCCTAAGTATTTTAATGAATATATAAAATTATTTAAGGTATGGGACTTACATATTTCATATAGTTATAAAAGTGAGAGGGTATTTTGTAAAATAAAATTATTGTTTATTTTTGAAATCATGGAAGCACTTTTGAAAAACAAACTTAGCAACCAATGAGAATTTGAAAAACATAGCAGATTAGTTGAAACGTATTTCTCTTTTAAGTTAAAAACAAAATTTACATGTTTTTAGAATGTTTCGCAACTTTCGGTACCAGGGGTTCCGACCTAGACGTTCCACCACCATTGCTTTCGAAACCAACGCAAATGGTATTAATATACTTAATACGTAGCGAATTAGATAGAGGCGGAAGGCATTGAGTCAAAACGTTGGGTTCCGATAGGGTCGAATCATGCCTTGGTTTTAAATGAAGTAGCGCCTGCTACGCTTTTGAAGGGTTAGCTTTCGACTGAGTCAATTGTTTTTAAAGGAATGGTTTCGAATGGGTTGTTCCTTTATTTTAATCAAATGCTTTCAAATGGGTCGAAACCCTAGCTACCATTGTTCTACCTTTCAAAGTTAATGGTTTTGAAATGTATACTTTCTTTTAAATTTGGCGATTTCTTCAATGCTTTCGGAAGGATAGTTTCGACACCATCACTTCTTTGCTTGGGAACACTTTTGAAAGATAGTCTTTTGACTTAAATGGTTTAAAAAACCTTTTGCTCTATTGAAGTATAACCTAAATGGTTTCGAAGGAGATGGTTTAAATGGGTTCGAGAGGTGTTTTTCCACATGTTTTAAATTGAACCCAAATGCTTTCAAAAGATTGTTGTTTATAAAGTTTTTGATTCTTTTGAAAGGTTTTAAAGAAATGTTTCAAGGGATGGTTCCTTAATGGTTTCCAAAGGATTAACTATTTCGAAAGGTCTAAAAGGAAGGTTTTCCCAATGGTTTCGAAAGGCTGTTTCAAAATGTTTTAAAATATGATGTCTAAGGTTCTATAGCTTTCAAAGGAAAGGTTTTTAATGGGTTTCGAAAGGTTTGTATCAATGGTTTCGAAAGGAAGGTTTTTGGCTTTCGTCCTAGGTTATAAATAAGGGTTTTACTTGGTTTCGAAAGGGGTATTTTCAATGGTTTCGAAAAGGGTACTTTCAAGTGTTTAAATGTTGTCATCAAGAATGGTTTGAGTAAAGTGTGTGTATATATATAACATGGCAATGTGATTTTGAGTAAAGCATAGAGTATAGGTATTTTCCTTCTGTGAATTTGATTTAAAGGTTTTAAATCATTTTGAAAAGGTTTTCAAGGAAATTTAAGGGATAAGATCCCTAAGTAAAATGACTCAGATATTAGAATATCAGATGGAACTAGGGTCACGCCCTATACATTAGCTATTAGCCCTAGCTAATTTAGTGTAGGTCATTTTCAGAGGTAAGACTAAAATACGAGTAACACAGAAGGGAATATATGTTTGTACATAGATAGGTTATTGTTGAGTCCGCAAAACCATTATGATCAGGTGAACCTGGGAGATGTTAAGTTAGGGATAGACTGTCCGAAAGAGAAGTATTCAACAGATAGTTAAGGACAGACCGTCTAGAAGAGGAATGTCTAATAGACGTTAGACAAATTTTGATTATATTGTCTGGTAGGTCCGAGTCAGCCAAAGGTTAGTGGTTAGCCAAACAAAACTATAGTGTTCGAATAGATAGTTCATTTATTACCAGATATGTATGTTTACATAATGATGCTTTACAGTTTTTAACCAGTTTTGGTTGCAGGATAAAGATTTGCAAAAGATATGTTTTAAAAGGATGTTAGTGAGGGTAAACCCGTTACGCTAAGTGGCATGGTTTCACTTAACATTTAATAACCGAGATGTATAATATTATTTGCACCAGGCTTATGTCAAACTCAAAGTTCATGTTTTTCCCCTTAAACTCTCGGGTGCTCAAAATTGATTTGAGTAGGTAGAGGGTTGAGGTGTACATGTTCTTCGTAGGATGGCAAATAAAGCTACCGAAGGCGAGTAGGATGTTGACGGATTGCTATTTAGGAGTTGCTGTTCTATTTTGTTCACATAGTTTCACTATGTGTATTATGCAGTTATGGCAGTGTATAACTCTAGTCATCCAAGAAGGCATCATTATATGTCGCTCTTGGCGTATTTTTGTAATAATTATATTTGATCATTGCATGGAAATGTTATGAGATTGTGTAATTTGAATATGGATATTGTGTTTTGAAATGTAATGGAAAATGTTGTTTTGAAATTTATGATTTGTTTCATATCAAGTTCTTATGATATCATGGATACCATTAACATAGCCGTATTTAGTTACCGGAAGTTAATACTATAGATGACTGCAACATCTGTAGCGCTTAGCTTTGGGCCTCTAGATAGGGGATGTTATAACTTGGTATCAAAGTAACTAAAAATGATTTTTGAAAACATAATCCTAAGGAGTTATAGTAAGATCGAGGTATGGGATAATACTATAGTAACATACTTGTATTTGCTATATACGAGTACATGCTATATCTCTATTATTCTATCTCTCTTAGGCTATTATTCTGTATCTCATGAGGCTTGAATATAGATATGGATGCTAGAAGAGGCAGAGTTAACCTATGGAAAGATAGCACCACCATAAATGGAAATACCCGACCAAATACTAGAAAGAACCAAGGTTAGGGTCAGGCTTTAAATGTTGGTGCTGGAGTCCTACAGGTGGATATGTGAGCCATGTATCAATTTTTCGTGAACATGATGCAAGTTGGAATTGCTTCTGCAGTTGTTTGAGGGAATGCTACAGGAGTAGGAGTTCAGGAAGCTCCACTTGTCAACCATTATGCTAACTTGAGCAGAGATTATGCTAGGCTTGGGGGAAGCCATTTATTGGAATTGAAGATGCTATAGAAGCAAAAAACTAGCTGCTACACTATGAAAGGATTTTTGTTGACTTAGGGCTCACTGATGAGCAGAAAAGGAGGCTTGCTTTGAGACAACTTCAAGGAGCCGCTTTATTTTGGTAGAATAGTGTGACAGCTGGTGTGGATGAGGAGACAATGACATGGGCAAAGTTTAAAAGGAGGTTCCAGTAGAGGTTCATGTCGGTGAGGGAGCAGTCTATTTTGATCTGAAAGTTTGCTGAGCTAGAGCAAGAGGAGATGACTATTTTGGAGTTTGCTAGTAGGTTTGAAGAGTTGGCTAGATATGGTTATGCTACTGTTGATACAGTGATGAAAAGGAATGAGAATTTTATCAAAGATTTGAAGCCTAAGTTAGCAAAGGCTACCTTACCGCTTATTAGAGATCCCTGTGATGTGGTAGTAGAGATGGCGTTAAGACATGAGTAGATGTTTACTTGTTTGGAGAAGAGAAAGGAGAAGGAGGTCCAAGTTGGGAAAAGCCAAAGAGGAAGTTCTTCCATAAGAAGGGTGATCTAAAGGGTGGAGTGGTGAAGAAAGGAAAGTTTGAGGAGGTTGTTTTAAGTGCGACAAGAAGGGACATTTCACCAATGAGTGTCATATTGGAAAGGCAAAAGAAGTGATCGGAAAGAAGAACATCAAATGTTTCAACTGCAATCAGATAAGCCATTATAAGAATCAATGCAAGGAGCCCGCAAAGGATGGAAAGGGCAAGGTATATGCATTGGAGCCCGCTACTTCGAAGTCAACAGTGCAGGAGAAGAGAAAGGCAGTGTTGGGAGGTACGCTTCAAATTCATGGTATGTTTATTACTGTTCTATTTGATACAGGTGCACTGTATCTTTTATATCTCGATGTTTGATAGATAAGTTTAACCTAGAACCCTTATATTTAGTTACTTCCTTAAGGGCTGCAAATCCGATAGGGGGTATGCGAAACTTGGGATGAATTTGACCACCTAGAGTTTGATTTGTTAGGTCAAACCTTTGTTAGCTATATGCATGTGTTTGAATTTGTAGGGTTCGAAATTATTGTTGGTATGGATTGGTTAAGTAAGCATGATGCTAGGATATTTTGCCATGATAGGAAAATATCGCTTAGACACCCTGGCTATAGAGATCGGATCATTTATACCATAGAAACCCTAGTTGTGAAGTGAATGCCTTGTTAGGTGTTATGGAGTTGGTGGATGATTTGAGCCGAGTTTTTGTAGTGAGAGAATTCGTGGATATTTTTGAGCCTGTGGTTGGATTGCCACCGAAATAAGCCATCGAGCTTTAGATAAATTTGGAGCCTAGAGCAAAACCGATGAGTAGGCCGCCAAGCAGGAGGACACCTACAGAGATGAGCGAGTTGAAGGTGCAGTTGGTGGATTTGGAAGGCAAGAGCTTTAGCAGACCACATAGTTCACCTTGGAGAGTAGCAACAATGTTTTTTAAAAGCCGGATGGATCATTGAGGCCATGTATCAATTATCGTAAGTTGAGTGAGAGGACGATAAAGAATCAATATCCATTATCAAAAATTGACGATTTGTTTGATCAGTTGAGTGGAGCCAAGGTATTTTCCCAGTTGGATTTGGCAATAGGTTTTCATCAGCTTAGAGTAGTAGAGGATAGTGGTGTTTAGGACAAGGTACGGATCGTACGAATGGTTAGTTATGTCACTCAGACTAACAAATGCACCGGCATTCTTTTTTTGATTTGATGAACCAAGTTTTTCAAGTGCACTTGGATAGGCTCGTGTTGGTTTTCATAGATGATATTCTAACATATTATAGGGATGATAAGGAGCATGAAGTTCATCTTAAAATTGTGCTAGAGACGCTGAAGCAGCATCAGCTGAAGGCGAAGTTTTCGAAGTGCCATTTCTAGAAGAAGTAAGTGAAGTTTCTAGGTCATGTAGTCTTAAAGAAAGGGTTGTCTATAGATCCGACTAAGATTGAAGCGGTGAATAATTGAAAGAGACCCGAGACAGTAACCGAGATGAAGAATTTTCTTGGATTGGCTGGATATTATCGGAGGTTTATAAAGGATTTTTCACGGATACCAGCACCGATGACAAAGCTAATGCAAAAGGATGTGAAGCTTGATGAGTGTAAGGAAGCGTTCCAGAGCTTGAAACACTTATTGATCCATGCACCGTGTTGGTTGATCCGGAGGGGAATCATGATTTAGTAGTTTATACTAATGCATGTGGAACTAGATTATGAGTTGTGTTAATGCAGAGTGGTAAAGTGATTGGATACGCTTCTTGATAGCTTAGACCGTATGAGGTAAAATATCCAAAGCATGTTTTGGAATTAGCTGCAGTAATTTTTGCATTGAAGGTGTGGGTACATTACCATTTGGGAGAGCCATTTGAGCTATACATGGATCATAAGTCGTTGAAATATTTGTTATCTCAAAAGGAGTTGAATATGAGACAACAGAGGTGGTTAGAAATATCTCGTTGCTTATGATTTTGGGATTGAGTACACTCAAGAAAAGGAAACATGGTAGCAGGAAGCATCAGAATGTAGTGTTGGCAATGATAGCTGAGTGGAAGGATTTGGAAGCATGGTCATCTGGTACAGTGCAATGTAGATCCGAGGATGGGTCTACTGGAGAAAGTGTTGTGTTATCTTGTTTAGAAGTTCGACCGGTAATGATTGAGAAGATTGCTTCTAAATAGGAGGAGAATCCAATTTTAGTGGAAGGAATCAAGGAGTTAAGAGATGGAACGGAGAGCGATGACTTAAAGGATTTTAGTCTTGACCAGTATGTACGTTTGAGAAAGAAAGGAAGTTTTGTGTTCTAAATGTAGGGAAAATTAGGAAGGAAGTTTTGGAGGAATACCATCGTTCGAAGTTTATTATCCATCTAGGAGGAACTAAGATATATCAGGATATGAAGAGGAGTTTCTTCTAGGAAGGAGGGGAGTTTGAAGTGGTTTTTTCTTAAGGAAAAGAATGTAGGAGGTGATAAAAAGAAGAGAGCTCAAACTTAGAAAATTATAAAAATAATAAACTAAATGTGTTCCCTCCTCTTTTAAAAAAAATGGAAAATTACAACCGCTAACCCTTAGCCAAAAGACCATTCTACCCCTCCACTACCCTTCCTTCCATGTGCACAGTGTAATTTCCATCAAATCACAAAAATGAGCGCTTAAATCCATGTACTTATGAACACAGAATAATACACAAAAACTCTTATCTTTTACTAAGCCTTAGTTACTTTATTTAATTAGCACTTTGAATCTTCAAAAGATAATTAATTTTATAAATATTTTTGACACAATTTGAATTGTTATTACATTTGCATACAAATGTAAACTAGTGCACTATAAATTTTTAACAACTTTATTCGACGAAGTGTCGAAAATCTGAACAATTTTCTACCACCTTTTCAATTTTTCATCAAACTAACTATTTTTGTAATCAAACTATCACAACAAGTTTACAATCATTATTTATTAATTAAAAGAGGGTTATTTGACCATTAAAAACAATTAACTGAATATTTGAATACAAATTAAAATGGTGAAATTCTAGATCAGTACACACTTCATCCAGGGCCGACCTCCCTAAGAAAGCGTTGTAATAGGAAGGTTGGTCCATTATTACAAACAAGGTCTCAAAAGTCCTTGAGTATGATGGAATTCCCATCTACACCAGGAGCACGATCTCTTTAATTGGAGCAGACTCTTTATTTTGAATCCAAAGATTGGCTCAAAACTTGGCTCCAGCTTCTCCTCTGGAATACCAATTTGATCGAAATCGTGCCTGAAGATGAAGTTTAATGTACTTCTGGTATCTAAAAGATCTTTGTTACCACAAAGAGCTCAATTTGTGAAGTTATAATAGTGGATCATTATAAGGTTGACGGACCCTCTTAGCTCCTATGGTATTATTGTTAAATTGGGTATTTGAAGTTGATATTTATGATTTTTGAGCGTTGGCTCCTCCAAGTAGAAAAGACTCATCTCTTGCCTCCCTCATGTATCTGCTCTTGGCTTCTTTGCTGCTTCCAACGATATGGGGACCTCCATGTATGATATTTATGCAGTTGATCGGAGGAATGAAGTCTGATTGAGAATCATTCTCTACGAAATTCGCATTATTGCTTGGAGGCCTCTGATTTTTCCTTTCAAGATTGGAGAGTCTTTTATTCTCCTTGACAAACTCCTTCAAAGATCTAGATCTAATCATATTCTGGATGTTCGAGCCACAACATGGCATTCGTCAGTTTTATACCCATTCGCTTTATGGTAAGCGTAATAATATCCTCCTTCTTCGGTTCAGGATTGTTCCTTGCCTTGTAGGAAGTAGATGAGTTTGCTATAACTTTAGATATGGAAAAAAAATATAGGAAATGAGTTTATTCAAAGCCATGTAGTTAGATTTAGGGATCTCCTCCCATCTTCCTCTTCTATTTTTATTCCACCTTGGCTTTTGTTGGGGTGATCATTGCTAAATTTCCCCTTTCCTTCTTTGGCTGGAATTTCTTCTTAGGATGGTACATTTCATCCATATAGATAACCCTAGAAATGAAAATGAAACCTTAAAGATCCCTACACCTATGAACAAAGAGGACCTTCCAAAAGGAGGTCTGTTCAATTAACCCCGAGCATACTGCCGTTAGTTTTTCTCTATCAGTCTAGTTTTCCGCCTTTAGTACCTCGGTGTTGAATCTCTTCAGATATTCATTGAGCAACTCTTATGGTATTTATTTGACATTTGCTGGCACACTAAAGTCAATAGTAAGATCTTTGCATATGCAGAATTGTGCTGAAAAATCATAAGAAAATTGTTCCAAAAGTAAATAGTTTTCTCTCTATCGTGTCTATACCATTTGGCAGCTGCACCTTGAAAAGTTGTAGGAAAAAGTCTACAACAACTGCTTCAGAAGCACTATGCAAATCTATTTAACTCGCAAAAGCCAAAGGATGGTCATCAGGTCAGTAGTTTAGTTATAACTCAATGATGGGATTTTGATGTGCGACGGAATTCTAACAGGCATTATTTCCTCTGTGAATGGAGCTTCACGAGGATTATTATTTACTCTTGGGTAAAGGGTCCTCTTACATTTAAGATCAAACATGCCATTCACTATTTTATTGGTCGTATCTTTTAGATTTGCGTCATAACTATGATTATCCCTTCTGGAGGGCTGGTATTTTTTTCTTGAACTGAGCTGCTTAACTACTTGGAAGATCTTCTTATTTTAATTTATTGGCTTTCTCTTTGATGACTCGTCTTAATTTCTTATCATGCAAGTTCAGGCATAAACTTTTGGCCCATTATTTTTATTTTCTTTCTCCTTTGTGGCCCCATGATACTTTTACTCTTATCCTTGCTATTGAGTAAGGAGGTGTCTAGATTCCTCCTTGGAGATCCCACTTCTCCTCCTTCAGTAAGCTTTGCCGTTTTAGAAGACTTCTAAGAAAGAAACTTCTCAAGGAGTTCGTACAACACTATAAATGTGTTAAATCATGAATCTTAGCCTCACTTTTTGTTGGCTTCACTAGTGTCAAAGGTTGTCCAGGTTTCACATTCTCTGAATTGAAGTTTGGAGTGATATATTTCTCCAACTTTGTTTTACATAATCTTTTCATTCAGGACATTAACTTTTTAGCTCTCATTATTTTCCTATAACAAACCTTTACATAATTAGTTTCTAAGTAAGGAAATAATGGATCAGAGGTTCAAGCCCTCTTTCTAGTGCCAAAATGTTAAACCTAAAAATGGCCAACGCTTGAATGTTGTATTAATGGTATTATTTAAATTAGACCCAATATTACCCATAAGATTTTGTATAACTATGAAGTTGTTCAAAAGTTTAAGTCATATGTCCAAGGATAAAATAGGTAAGTCACACATATATGTGCAATAATCCATTGTTTAATAGGAAAAGTAGGCAATCCACTGACGACACTATCCTATGTTCATATGTCGTTGAACATAGTTGTCATATGTAGTGTAAACTTTGATATAAACAGGGGCTTAAGTGGCCTTGTTCAAATTATCAATATCCGAATCCAAATTTAAGTCCAAGCCTAGATATAAGTCATATGCACGTCCACTCTCATTGTAATACTCAAAGATATATATATCGAAGGAATTATGCTAGGCAATGTTTATTGTCCAAGCCCTTATGTGTAAAAAGTTACAATTGTACTATTGGCCCTAAAAATCTCCAAATCAAGTTAGGGTATATAACTTTAAAATTCGAGAAAAGAGAATAAATATCCCCTACCTAAGTAGTAGAGGGGGTCTATTTATAGAGGTAATAGCAAGCGGCATCATTGTCCCGTATTCGCCCAGTTAGATGTGAGGCATCTATTTGTATAGTTCAGATTCGACATGCCCAACATCCATCGAGATTTGACATCTCTTGCTATCTGTTGATGTTCAATACCTTCACTATCCATTGATATTAGACATTCCTTCCCATCTGTGGAGACTCAGAACCATTTGCCGCTCGCAGATGCTTTACAACAGTTAACATTGTAGAGACTCGGTAACTCATACAATAGTTATTGTTTGACACCCTATACTATATTATTCCCTTAATAACTTTAATAAAGGCTGGTGATACCCAACATCCTTTATCATTCAATGTCCATTCTTAAGACGCTTTATGATTTCTAGGCCCAGTATCTAGGACAAGCTTTCAGTAGAGACTCAAAATCCCCCTTTTTGATTAACATCTAGGCCTACTCTCTCGGCTCGTTAACTACTTGGAATTTGATGGCTTCAGAATCTCCTTGTAATTTTTTGGATTTGCTACCCTCCTTTATTTTATTTGCTTGATAACCTTAATGGTTCAACACCACCAGCTCTTTGTTAACCATTTTAAGCTTTTTAGCTCCCAAATAAGAGCTCAATCACTATCTTTATGTTAGACGTTCGATACTCCTCGCTTCTGTATCTCCCGTGTTTATTTTCTTAGCATAATAGTTAGAAAAATATGCAAATAACATATTACAATATATATTACCATATGCTGACACAAGAGCATCTAGTTGTAGACACACAATATTCATTAATAGCAACATGCAAACACACACTCAATACACATATAATTAATTGAATACCACATGCACAACACACATGAACACATATATTTAATCAATCACACGCATAACATCTCACATCACGGTATAGACCTATAAATAGATTATATAATACAAAGGGCTAAAGTGTCAGTTCCTCGATAAAATAAAATATGTCTCTGTTGGGAAAATAATTATATTTTCAATGTTATATTTGTCTCATACTCACCTAAATACAAATACTTACATACTCCAACATACACATATACATGTGCACTCACTAATACATAGTTATACACATGCATACACTAAAACACACACACACACACTTGCAAGAACACACACAAATACAGTAGTGCATGCAAACATACACGAAAACACACACGCCTAGAAAACTCTCACACCACACCTTAACACCTAAACACAACATGCACAACAACACACATAGAGGAACATCGCACTCATGTACGTCTCCCACTCACAAGCACATCAGCACCACACATATTAACAAAAAATATACCCACACACATATAAGATATTGGACATGTGCACACACAATCAAAGATGCACACACATATACCAGCACCTATATAACACCCATTATTATGCACACAAACCCAACACTCTCACTAATATACACACACCCCGTAAGTAAATACACACATGCAATCGCAAATGCACACAACCACACACCCAAAATGCTCACACGTATACAGAACTAGGCATGCTAGAAATCCTACAATTATATATTTCAATTTCGATGCAAAAATCATACATACCAACAAAAGTAATTCAATTACAAGAAATATATACAAAATAGCTTGAATTAGACATAGAATTTGTGAGTGAACACTCACCTCAAAGTTGCGATTTTTCTTTTTACTCCTCCATCTCGAACGCATGCATGAAACCAATAAAATACCACCTTGATGAACCATAATTCTCGTTGTCCACTCGTGCAAATCGACCTCAAATAGCAAACAAATGAACTTGGGTGCTGATATTAATTGTTTTAATTTTGTTGGTGAATTTTATAGGGAAAGCAACTCTTTAATTTTTATTTGCTTCACGAAAATTCGATTCCAAAAGATAGTGTGCATGAGTATTTTGTAAGGAGGAGAGAAATCTAAAAAAAATAGGGTTTGAACAAAGTGCTTGAACCTAGCAAATATGATATGCTTGTATTTTCCTTTGCTTTTAGAATTAAATTCCATTTAATTTAAATAAATATACATTCTAATCATTTCTACACCTAACAATATTATCTTCTAAACACTACACTATTATCAAATTTATTTTCCATAATTAAATTAATTTAAATTTTAAATATTATAATTTAACAATTTAAATCTTTTATTAAATAATTCCAAGTGATTTTCATATAAGTCTCCAAATTCAAATTTAAATAATTAACGTACCATTCTTAACTTAAATTAATTATAACTTCAAAATTAGGTGGTTACAGAAGAGGTCTCAAGCTAAAGCATTCGGTAGTAGGAAACAAAAGCAAGTAGAGATTAAAACTCCAAGTCCTAATGCTTACAAGGAATTTGGGAGGAAGGCCAATGGTCTTAGTACAGAGAGAACCTCCTGGTACCGAGAGGTTTTCCCCTTGAAATTTTCATAAAGCGTGGCATAGAAAAGGCATACTTGTCCAGGGCATGAAGCGATTTCTAAAGCAAGCCACATCCTTAATGCAAAAAATGGAATTATAACTATGCAAAGTCATTGAAGGACTATCTACCAAATGAAAGCAATGTTTTAAAGCAGTACTCGAACAATTAACTAGAATCCCTGAATAACAACACGGGACTTGCCTTAATCTAGAGCACACTTTTTTTCAATGAAAGCATACTCTAGAGGGGAAAGTGTTAACCGAGTATTTGATCAAGCAGAATTCAACCGGAGGTGAAAGTACAAGACGGAGGCGAAATGACTCAAGGGGTTATTTCTTTGTTTCATCCAGTCATTAATAAATTGATTATTTTTATATAATAGTAGATGGAAACAACGCTTATAATGAGTCCTATTGAAACCAAGAAATATAGGCCTACCTGCCATCCACACCATAATAGAGGTTCTGAAAAACCCTGCTAGTGGAGGAAGACCCCCTACGGATAAGAGACATAGGGCTGAAGAGAGAGCCAAAAAAGGATCTTTCGTGTATAATCCTGCAATAATCTCAAATGGTATCAGTTCCGGTACATAGGAAGCACAATCAAAAGAAAAAAAAGAATGGAACAAAAGAAATTCCATGTGAATTTGAGACCAAGTCAGTCGCTCGGTATCGAGACTTTCCTCTCGGTACCGATTGGTCCTTTCATCTGTTTGGGTCACATGAACTCCATATACTCCACACTCTACTCTAACCTCCCATGGTCAAGTGCTTTCCTCCAAGTTTGGACTAGCAACTTCAAAGATTGATGAGAAGAAAGCCGTAAAAGTAAGATAGTCCAAGTATTATCAAAATATTCATCGGGATCAACTCAATGTCTATGGATAAGAGCTCGAAATGCATCTACTTAGTGACTAAATAAATGCAAGTAAGAAGATGACAATTTCACCAAGCAAACGCTCTTGGTACCGAGATTTCTTTTCGGCACATGGGCCATGTCCCCATGTGTGCATGGTTAGGCCTTCTCTTGGGCTTTGACTCACGTGGGCTTCTAACTCAATGCACATGTTTCTGTATAGATATCAGCCTAACTGCAACTAAAAGAGGAGCTTGATTCTGCTTCTTCATCATCTCCTACCGTCCTCATTCGATTGTCACTTAGGAAGCCACCGTTGACAATTCTGAACAGGAGGACATGTCAAACCCTTGTACCGGTGACTTTACTTCTCTATAATTAACAATCAATAAAAACAGAAAGTCGATGTAGGCTAGAGATTGCTGAAGTGCTATAAAAATCTTCTATTATATTGTTCATTTCCTGCTATTTTTTCTATTAACTGCTAGATTTAAGTCCTATAAGTTCCCTACAACATATCTTTTAGTGTTAATCCATTGGCGTCAACACATACACACACTCACACTTACATACATACATTCACATACATACATACATACATATATATATATATATATATATATATATGATGAATTACCTATATAACCATGTTTCACTTGTAAACTCTATGAAACTATGTGCTTTCAACTACGGGGTTAGAACTCATGACCTTTGGTCACGCAATCCGTACATTAACCAACTACACCAACAGAGTTGCCAAGTTATACACATACGAACACACACACTTCTAAGAGTTGCAAAGGGCATGCATGTAAAGACATTCACTTTAAAGTAACACCTACTATTTCAACAGGGGCCAAACGAGAAAGGTAAGAATCATTTTAAAGGTACGTGCTTGATACATTATATTGTTGACGATAAAAAATCGATATGGAAGCATCACACTCATCTTCATCGGTCCATCTTGATTGGTAGATTTGATTCACATACCTAGCTATTTCACTATGAGTTGCTAAATCAATTAGAGGATACACAACTCTTTGCTTGAAATATAGTAACATAACTTGTGTTGTTATGTATTTGTATGCAACTACAAGTTTCTTATTTTAGTTATGGCTTGACCAAACTATTGTGATGCTAGTTATATCATAGCGAAGGATTATTTACCACGAGAATTAGCATTGTTCAAGATGTAGTAGAGAGACTTTATATTACTCTCGTGATGACAGTTCTAAGAGTAGAGGGTATATATGTTCATTGGAGTTAGTTGTGGGTTATCTGAGATAACATAATACCTGTGCGGTGGATCTTAAGGTTATCATAACAATAGAGGGGGTGAAATTTTTTATTTAAACTTGTTGATACTTTAACTTATATTTTCCAAATTTATGAATTGAGAGTCACAATCATGAGCATATACTAATATAAACGCAGAATAGAAGGCATTAAAAAGGAGTGACACCAGGAATTTTTATGCTAGTTCAGATTTTAAATCTTACTTCCATTTTTGTACCCATATAAAATTTCCACTATGAAAAAACTTGCGATTCCACGGGTAACAGGTACACCTATATCATTTTGCTTTGAATTAGGTGGTAAGCATGCCTATCCTGACTTTCCATGGGTGGCAAGATAATGCTAGCCTATTGACTTTCTACATGTGGTCAAGAACTTTTTTACGATCTTGAATTTCTACAAGTGGTATGTAACAACCCGCACTAAAATGGACCTAATTTGGACCTGTTTAAAGCCCATCGAACCTTAGGCCCATATCAAGGGGATTAGGTTGATAAAATTAAAACAACACACTGTACACAGAGTTATCTATCTATACTTTCGGCATCTCACAGTGGAATGGATAAAATATAATATCAGAAACAAGTATCCATTTCATACAAAACCAATTTAGAAACATAATATGTGAAATATTACAATATGTTTACATAAAATTCTAATGCAACAAACATCAACTGATGCAAGAGAAAGCATTGAAATCAATAAATACCCTCTGATGGTGATTAGGCAGATGCTAACCATTTAATAATTATAAAATAGGCAGGTCATTGCCCTTAAATACCCAACCCATTTTCAAATTCTACTGCAACTATCATTAACGATGCGAGAGAGAACGACCAAACCACCTAATAACTCTTTCATAGGACTTAGGTAGACTCTGACCATTTAAGACCTATGAATTGGCAGGTCCCCTCATTTAAGATCTAAACCAAGGTGGGTCCCTACATGGTTCTCACTAGTTCACATCGTAAGAAATCCCATCAGGTCACTTTATACTTCTCCTAAAAAGGCAGGCCCTATCATAACCACTTAATACCTCAAATCCGAAGCGGACCTATCCGAAGGAATTCACCTTTCGCATCCAAAATGTAATTTATGACAATAACCTACTTGTGATGTCACACATTAGTGCGATTACTCGTAGGTACTAGTAGCTAATTTAAATAGGAAAGTTTACCCCATAGGATTGGGACTAACCTCACATCCACTAAAGTTATTAATTATAGGCGATGTACCATATTAGTCCGCAAAGCCACAACGCTGATAGGCAGATTTAGCTGGGTAGACTTCCTTGTAACTTTGGACCAACCTCGCATCCCTATAACTTAGTCATAACTTATATGTGTATCCACTATATACATACATCATCATACATGAATAATAATTAAGGCCATATAAGATATCCCCTTAATATGCCCCTAATTAGGGATTAACTCCCTAATACACTAACTTACTTCGTACAAATTAGTGCTATTCACTACTCTATTAAGTCTAATCAATACGTTTATTATGCTATATATATTACATTTTTATTAACTTTAATAATCAATACGTTAATAGTATATACATGTTTATCACTTTTTCACCAAAGTAGCTAACTTAAAACGGACCTAGAGAACTCATACGGAATCGAATTGACATGAAATTTTGGAAGAACGCTTAGAAGACATAAAGGAAGGGAATCACTAAAAATAGGCTTGATTGGATAAGGCTAGATAGATTGATAGCGACCTAACTAGATGGATCGCTATTGACCCATGTATAAATGAGCCTTACTATCTAAAAATTTTAGGGTAGGTCCCAGACACCCTTTAGAATGTACATTCAAAGTTTTCACTAATTTCAATAAGTTTTGAGCGAGTTATAGATGATACTTCTGGACCAGATGACCTATGAAGACCGATGATCAAACAAATTCCAAATGACTTGATATTTGGATAAGGCATTCAAATAGATGAATGGAAGGCAACACAAAAGGTAGACTCAAAAATAATTTAAGGACATGGATCACTAGCAATCCATCACCCATGGACCGCTTGCAATCTATCATGTTAGCTTGAGTCGCCTTGAGTTTTTTTGGACTTCTTCCTAGCATTGAGTAGAGGCTTATGACAAGTCCGCCATGGCCAACTGCTCTTTGATCCCTATAAATACCATCCTACCTGCAACACAAAGAGGATCTTTTGGACAGGCTACTAGAACTCTACAGAGATTATTCTTCATTCTACTTCTCCTAAATGACAATCATCTAGGAGTTCACTGTGATTCTCTAGTGAACTCTTGCACTTGTGACTTATTCTAATATCATCAACTTATAACCGAATTCAACTTGTAATAGCAGTCGGTCGACAGTAAAGCTTATAAATGGACACAGGCTTCGGTAACAGTCGAACCACTATAAAAATCTTCTTGTCTCTTACTATTTCTTCTCTTTTTACATTTATTTTATATATGACTACTCTTTAATAGCAGGGTTGCTGCTTTCACACTCAAATCAGGGTATTGATCTATTTTTAGGTTAATAATACATATATTTCTGCACACGGAATCTAAAATCTAATTATTCTGTTATAATTATTTGATAATAATTTGCTTACAAGGTATTTTGAAATATCATTCTCATATTAATCTGCAATTCCAATAGGAACTTATCCTGCCATAGCCAAATAAATAGATTTGTACAAACATGGAATATCTATACTTGTTCCATATTAATACACTAGAATCTCTTTTCTATTTTAAAGAACAAATCATTGCAAATTTGATTGCCTATATTCAATTTAACCTTTGTATATAACATTTTGAAGTGAAAAAGGAAATGCTTATTTATTTAAGTGGTAGAAATAAGCGGTGCAAACTACAAACAATTTAATTCATAATTTACACATCATTTCTAATTTATTTTCTTTTTGAACCCTTAACAGTTCAATCCAAAAGGTGGAAAATTAGTTAAGTTCACCATAAATTATCTAATTCTAGCTATTAATTATATTTTAATATACCAATACCAAAATGAATTATAATTCCAAATAAGGGTTTATTAATAATGTTTTGAAATAAATTATTATTATTTAAAAGAGTAAAAGATAAATTGTTATTGTTTATTTTACAATATTTTGAAATTATTAGTTATTATTTTTTAAGATGTTTTAAAGTTAATAATTTCTATTTATTTATAATGTTTACTGTTAATAATTATTATTATATAATAAGGCCTTGAAGTAAAGATTTTTAATTATTTATAAATATTTTCAAAACCCATAAAGGGAGTTTATAAAATGGTTTGAAGACTTAAGGGATGATTTTTCATAAGATGAAAGAGTTTTATAAATGGTTAGATATTTATGAAACGAGTTTAAGAAATAGGTTTATAGGTTTGTAAGAGGACGTTTTTTTAAATGATAACTTGCTATGTGACAAATGTTTAGTTGATGGACTTGTTTTGTTAAAAGATCTTTGGTAAAATGAATGAGTTTATGGATTTATAAAGGATTTATAAATATTTGTAGAAAATGTACAAAAACAATTTATAAGTGACTGAATTTTATAAAGGGGTTATGAAAGGTTTTTTGGACATTTATAAAATGGTTTTGGAGAATTATAAGGAGTTTATAAATGATTTTAGAACCGAATAAAAAGGAATCTTTCTCGGTTCTGTAATTATAGTTATGCCATTGAGATAAGTATATGAGTGTATTTACTAGGTTGCGCGGTGTAATGTGCGTGAATATACTTATACCATTGAGATAAGTATATGAATATTTTCGAAGTATGGAAATATGTATTGGTGGATATGCCTTTGTAAAAGTATTTCTATACAAGTAATTTATGAAGTGATTTTTATTAGTGAAAGATTTATTAAAGGAGGCTAATGGTTGTGTATGTGCTTAACCAATGCTGGTTTTTCCGATGGAACAAATCCCAGATTTGGATATGTGTTTGTTGATAGTTAAATAACCGACTATCAAACCTTGTCCTGAATATGTAATCCTTCTTAATTTTGATGGTACAGAGATATTTCCTACTTAACACCGAAGGATTTTAACTCGAGAATATATCCAGGAGAAACACGGGAATTATACGGTATAGTCACCATCGGTGGTGCTATACTATACGTATAAACTCGTTTTCTTCTTCTAGGATAAATAATGAGGAGATCCGTCCACTTAAATGGTTAGGGGGTGAACCCACTCTTGTGTTTGTCTGATTATTTCCAAAAGAACCAATATTGAGCATTCTGAAAAATCGACGATTGGTTATTGGAACACCAGGGAAGTGAAAGAGTGTACTCGAAAGAGATGGCTAAAAAACCGTGATCACTTCGAAACCACATACCATTCTATGGAGGAATTTCATGACATATATTGAAATGTTGGAATTCATATCTGGTTCTGAGACCCGTTAGGGTATGGGAATGCAAGTTCACCAATTCTAGTTTTACTTCTTTCATTTCATCATTCTTTATCACAATAATTTTTTTAATAAAGTAACCATTCTAACATCCATCTTGTTTCAGTGCCAAAAATTTTGAGTGAGCTATATATTTTTTCCTTGCATTCTTTTACAACTTCGCTCTTGCAATTTTCGATCAATCTAATTTCTATATATGCTTTTCAAATTTCACTTTTGCATGTCATTTCAAAAAACGTTAGTTGAAAAATAGGTTTATTCGAAATTATATAAGCTTTGCTCACCTCTTTATTTATGATAATGAAATTCATCGCTTGCCACTTTTACTCCCTCTTGAATCATTTCTACTTTTATTTCTTTAAAATTCAATCTTTCCATTTCTTCAAAATTTTGCTCGTATTTCAACTCTCCTCTAAGCTCTTGAGTTTCATCTCCTTGATTCATGTCTTCTTCATTTTCATCTCATTTGCTTTCGCATTTTTCATCGTTTACATCATATTTGCTCACTTTATTTTCTTCAACTTATTTTACATCTTCTACATGTTTTTCTATTTCTTTCAGTTTTTCCTCCTCTAACTCCTCAAATTTCAGCAATTCTTTCACCTCTTTCTCCTTCTTGCTGTTCTTCTTTTCCTTTTTCTCATTAATCGATTGTCTTCTTATATTATTTTTGCATCATTTTTTCCATATATTTCTTTCATTTTCCTTTTAAGCTAGCAGTAAGATACCATCGTCCTAACTTCTTTATTTAACATAATTGGTACTTTTTTCAACTTTATTGTTGCTTGGAGCTATACATTCAAAAGCATAATGTCTAAATTTTTCACAATTGTGGCACTTGACATGTGACTTGTCATGCCTTGACTTTAAATTTCCTCTTCCATTACCTCTTGTTGATCTTTCTCCACTTCAGTTGTTGTTGTCATCATTGTTGTTATCGTTATTGGGTCTTCAACCTCATCTATGTCTATATCTATGACCTTGTCCTCATTCTTGACCACCACCTTGTCTTTGTTGGCTTCCAATGCTTTCTTCCTTTTTTGAATCAATCTATGTCCTGAGTACTAGGTCCATGATCTCTTTCTTCTTCGTTTTCTTCTCTTCGTAAGTTTGCAATGAACCGAGAAGTTCCTCTATTGCCATGGCCTTCAAGATTTTTGTCTCTTTGATGATGGTGATATGTTCGAACTTTGTATCTAATGATCTAAGAATCTTCTCCATAACTAGTACATCATTTAACTTCTCACTATTTCTTTTTAGATTATTAGTAACCGTTAAAACTCTTAGGAAATAATAATAGACAAGTTCACCTTCTTTTATATGCAAAAGTTTCAAATTCTCCTCTTAAAGTTTAAAGACGTACCTTTTTGACTTGATCACTCCTTTGTAAGATGTTCAAAGCTTTTTCCATGCTTCTTCCGCTAACTTTGATTCCGAAACCTTCTCAAAAGTGTCGTCATTCAATGCTGGATAGATTAGACAGAGAGTCTTCTTATATCTCATCCTTGAGTCTCTCAAACTATTCCATTGAGTTTGAGATAGACTTTCTTCATTCTCTTATTCGGTGTAGCCTTTCTAGATTATCTCTCGTATGTTGTATGCTTCAAGAAGAGCCATCATTCTTGAACTCCAATTGTCATAATTGATCTTAGTGAGCATTGAGACTTGTAAGGGGATGCCACTATTCGCCATCCTTTTAACAGAATTTTCAAGATCTGATGCCACTTTGTTAGAAGTTTTCTTCAATAGAAAATATAATCGAGTTTAGAAGAAGACAAATAAGAGATTGGAGAAGAAAAACAATTTTCCTTACAAGAAGAAAAACTTTATCACTAAACTTTATTGCAAAAGTTCATATTTTTTCTTACATCCAAGATAGGTGAATTCGCCTCTATTTATAGGAGTTCATCTCTCAAATAAATGGTGGAGATTTATTTAATCTAATGGTTCTCCATAAGTATCTTCTAAATATTCTCTCATACAATTTCAAATATATTATTCCATAAATATCTCCTAAATATTTTCTTCTACAATTTCAAATATATTCCATAAATATCCGGCATATACTCTAGATATTTCATATATGAAAAATCTAGATTAACAAAATCAAGTTTATTTCCAGCACTATGCAAGTCTTAGTTCCCATCCCTTCTATTAAGTATTTCTTGTCAAAATTAGCATGAAATATTGCTTTCTTATGCTTGATAATAATTTTTGTTTTCTTATGCTTGATACTAGTTTTCATGGCTTGAATGGAAAATGAATGAACAGTTGAACTTTTGCTTTTTACTTATTCTAATTTGATAGTCCAGCTTTCTTATCCTAAGTCATTGATTTTCCCAAGCCATTACAAAGAAAATGAATGGAAAATTAGTCCGGCTTTATTACGCTTGATACTAGTTCAAATGTTTTAAATGTGCTTTCTGATTTAGTCTAACTTCATTTTTTACTTGTAGAATATTGGACTGTTGAAGGGGACGAGTTTGGACTTTATACAATTCATATTTTGCTTTTTTTTGGTGTGCTCTTTTTGTAAAGCCATATTACTATCATGTTTACTTAGAACATTGTGTGTAAAATGTTGTATATGATTATTATTTATTTTGTGTATGAATTTCGTGCAACTTTAATTGTGTTTAATATATAATATGCTAAGATTATATTTATTTGCGCAGTTTAAATCAAGCATTGTTATTGAATATAAATTTTTATAGCTGGTATGAATGTTATTTGTGAAAAATATTCAAGACGAGTAGGTGGTGTTTACAAAATGCTGTGAAAGAATTGCGTTAACCGATCATATAACAACGTTTTAGAGGGGTTGCTAAAAAGTTAATAAAGATTTAGAAACATTGTATGAAGGAAAAAGGTAAATGCTGCTAAATATTGCATAAAACGTTGGAGTAAATTTAGAAATGTTGTACGAAGGAAGAATGTCAATGTTGTTAAATATTGTAAATATTGCTTAAAGTTGCAAAATTATGTAAAAATGCCGCAGACTTATTTATAAAACGACGTAGTAAAAATTTATAACAGCGTTTGCTGAATATAACATAGGGACATATGAAACATTGTCAAAAATATATTTAGCATGAACAAAAAGGCTGTTGATAACTCTTCTTTTACAACATTTGGCCAAGGGTTATTTAGTTCAAGGGTTTAGGACAACTTGTTGTTAGATAAGGTTCTTCGTAATGCTGCGAAACATTTTTTACAGCGCTTACGAAATACTGCAAAAAGTCTTTTTTGTTGTTGTGAGTACCCACTACATTTACCAACATCAGAAACGACAGTATCAACATCACACTTCAGCGCCCCCATAGTGGCACCAAAGACTAGCGGTTTAGTCTCAGACCATTGGCCATCATCTTGACCAGCAGCAACCACAATTAAATGGGACAGAGGAATTATGTTGATTTCTGTGTTACTAATATAGCACTTAGTACATGTTTGATTGGTTTATACTTCCACTGATGTTGTGTTACTAATAGTTGATAATTAATATGTGAGTATATATGTTTTCATTAGCTTATTTGAGGTTTGGGGTTTAACATACTTGTCAAATGTTTGTAATGTTAATAGCTAAGTGTATCATTATTTTTGTTACCTCATATATATGATGATTGATTGGACTGGTTTAGTGGGAGTAGTGTTTCCTGCTTACCTTTATTTCATTATTTGCAATGGTTTCATTGGTTTTGATGGTTGCAAGTACGTTATGGTTGTTATGAGCTAACAACTGCTATATGGATGCAGAAAAAGAGGTGGAAACAAAACTATATGGATTTGATCCCCCAAAAGAGGTAAGTAGGTAGTCTTTTCTTATGTAATAACTATGGAGCCTATGGCCATAGTGTATAGAGTTATGGCGCAGTCCGAACATAATTGAAACCTTTTTTATTTTTTGTACATATTTACGAAGTTTGCAGGTGAAATAAAACAAAAGGAAAAGGAAGGAGCTTTAACAGTGTGTTGCACCACGAGTTGTTTACTTAAGATTATTTCCTATATATCAATATTCTATTGCTTTATAAATGCTTAATGTATAGAAAGATTGTGATGATTTATTTATTGTAATGGACCTTGTATGTTCTAGTCATATGTATATTATTTATTTTATTCCGCTGTGAGGTTTCCCCTTCTTATGTTCACTATGTTACACTCTTTTTAATTTTATATATCCATGGTCTACTGCCTTTGATATTTAAAATTATTTGTAAGCATATTTCGACATTATTATGATTGAACTTAGATGTTAAAAATAGTGGGTCGTCACACATATGCTCAATAAGTTTGGATGAGAAAGATGTAGCATTAGAATATATCACACTTACACTACTAGAGATCATAGAGATGATCCATATTTTATTAATCATGTGGCTACTTCTATTTTTTTAATACCATTTTGGTTCAGTATTCTTTTCGAACCAAAAGTTATTATTCGTTTCAGATAACTAGCTAGTATAGTCGAAGTAGATGCTACGTGGGCTATCAATTAGGGAACGACTATACTTGGGGAACTCTAAACTGGGCTTGCTCTTATGTGTTTAGTCAAGTGAAGCAAATGTTGGGTATACGGTATCTTTTACCGTTCTAGTACTATGAGTACATAACGAACATGTGCTTGCAACTACTTATAGATTCAACGACCACATCCAATACCTTGTCCCAAGATTACTCATTGGGGTCATGCTACACATGTGTAACATCCCCACTCGAGATTCGAAGATGAACCGGTGATACTGCAGTCATCATCAGAATTATCTTCCAGTGACAAAAGTGGGTTCAGTGTATTAAGTTAAACACGGATAAATTAAATGGAGTAACTGGATACTTTCATTACATCAAAATTTCTTTAGCATACCTTATATATACTTCTGCCATGATTAAACCCAAAGGCGCACCCATACAGGAGGGAAAATAACGTAGTAAAGCATCGATTCAACATATGATGATGTGGCTCGCACTCCTTAGTACAACGAAAACAAAAATCTTCATCATCTACAAGCCTCCTTCTCTGTCTTTGATCTTCGTACTGTGGCCCTTACTTTATACCCATCTAATTCCAAAAACTCAGCCTATTCAAAATGAGCATCTGTGATTTTATTGGGAGAACATTAATAAAAACACGGGTCAGACAAAAAGGCTAGTGTGAATAATACTTAACCAAAAAATTCATATAATGAGACCAAACCATATTGCATATGTTAGGTTTATCCTCACTATTGAACCACTACGAGTGGAACATTCAAAGTACTGATGCAATTGGTTCATATCTACGTCTGCATCTTAACCTTTCCTAAACAATCCCATTTTACTTCTGCACCCCTGGTGCAGTCGCCACTCAATTCCAAACTTAGTTCATCATTTTTATTCACTACAATACTTACGACTGTGCACCCTACACATCTCTAGCAACGCCTTCACACGTGTCGTTACGTCATTCATCCCTATTTTACTTTCTATTATTTGCAGTGTCCATTTTCTTTCTTCTCAGCAAATGATTTGAATTTGGTTTCCCTATTTCCCAACACCTATTAATATATTATTATACATAATTTTATTTTCAAGCATCCCCGTAGTTCCAATTTGTTACGGCATAGTACTTGGCATTTCTTATTTCATTTTCCTTATAGAAAATCTTACCGTATTCCTAGAAAATCATGAAAACTTGTACCAACATACTTTCATCTCTAATTGAACTTTTAAAGGTCTTTTCCTTGTATATTTTCCAGTTACGCATCCTTAATAAATCATATAAAATCATATAGCTTAAGAGGTTTCTTAATCTAAAAACCCATCTTAAAAATCATGATTAGAACATCATGAAAATTTTGCACTATATTTTGAAATTGTTAAAGTTGGGAAAACACATCTAAATATCACATGTTTATCTATTCTTCCCCAAGTCGATCATTAAGATTTTATGTTTATTGATAGAAACCTGTGAACCCCGTCATACTTAAAAACATAGAAACCTAAATTGAGACCATATATTAGGGATTGATACAGAAAAATTAAGTATTAATCACCTACATCTTTAAGATGTCTAGCTTTAATCTTCTTAATCCCATTTAGCTTGCCTTTTCTTTATTTTCTCCCTATTTTCCCTCTGTTAGCAACCACCATTAAGGGTTTTCTTTTGCTTTAATTTTATTTTAGATAGAATAAAATGAATGAATAGAAACGAGTAATGTTTATTTTGCCACCATAATTTTTTGCTTGTGCTTTCATTATACCCCTTTTTCTATTATTTCCCCTTACTTCTCTTTTAGCCCTCCTTGGCATTTTAATTTATTTATTTGATTAACTATAAATTTAGAGTTGTTACAGTCTTCCCTCTTTAAAGGAATTTAATCCCCGATATTCAATTAAAGTTCAGTATATATTTGTCATCTATTCCATACTTACCCTAAGCATACCCATGAATTTCCAATATATATATATATATATATATATATATATATATTTAACGTACTAGATTCCATCTATTATATGGTAAACAACCATAATATCATGCATACATATATATGGTCTACAATAATAAAACTCAATACATAGCTCATGCGCTAATCTGAAATGAATAACTCTGAATAGGTCTTCTTAACCTTATCCTCTATTTGCCATGCTCAATCGTCCCAATGTATGCTCAAGTGGACACACACTAGCTTCAATACCTTGTTCCGAGGCTTCTTCTCATCCCAATCCATTATTTGAACCAATCTACACATATATGTCATATTTGGCTCTATAAGTAAGTCTTCCACTACGCTCTGAGTACGTGCGGATCTCTAATGCATTTGTGCAAACATGATACGTGAAATGCATTATGAATCCCTACAAAAACAATAGGAAGACACCTTATATCCCACCTTTCTGATCCTTTCTATTATCGAAAATGGTCTTACACATCTAGGTGCTAGATTTCCATCTTCCTCGAAGTACATTACACCCATCATCATAGAAACCTTCATGACCACTTGGTAGCCTACTACGAACTTCGGTTTCTTCCTCCTTGCATTGGCATAACTATTCTGCCTAGACTGGGCTACCCTCATTCTAGCTTGAATCAGTTCCACCCTTTCAGTAGCATCCTTTACCACTTTTGGTCCCAACACAATCCTATCCCCTGCCTCCAACCAACATATAGGCGACTTACATGGCATTCTATACAATGCCTAAAGTGGAGCCATCCCAATACTGCTCTAATGGCTGTTGTTATATGAAAACTCTACTAGATGTAAGTAATTCTCCCAAAATTCATCGAAGTCTAAAATGCATGCTCTCAGCAAATCTTCCAGGACCCTGTTGATTCTTTCTGTCTGCCAATCTGTCTATGGATGGTATGCAGTACTCAAGTATAGCCATGTACCCAATACCTTCTACCAACTTTGCCAAAATGCGCTCGTGAACAGCGAATCTCGGCAACTATTGATAGATATAGGCACCCCATGCAATCTCACTATTACTTTCACATACATTTCTACCAACTTCGATCCGGTCCTCTTAGCCTCCATTTGAATGAAATGGGACTTCATTGGAATGAAATGTGCAGACTTAGTTAATCTGTCAACTATGACCCATATGTCTTCATTCCCTGCCTTGTCCTTACATCTACGAAGTCCATATATATTGAATCCCATTTTCACATTGGAACCTCTTGGGGTTGCAGGAGCCTACTTGGCTTATGATGTTTTACTTCACCTGCTGGATGTAGAGTTATATCCCTGCTAAAGCCCCAAAAAATCACTGCTATAGTGCATAGCGCTCTTTGACCGCTATGTTATTTAAATTTAGCGCTATTAAACAATAGATCTTCTTTAAGCCCTGCTACAGCCGTTAAATCAAAGCTTTTTAGCACCCGCTTTAGTAACATTGCTATACAAAAGTTGATTTGACTAGTTCTCTCTTAAATAAAATCAAAGAAGTTATGGTAAAGACCTAATTCTAAGGCTAAATGCTCAATATAAGTTAGAAATTTATTCTAGCCACAAAATCTAGTCTGCATAAATCTTGATATTCTTTTTTTTGTTAAATAATGTTAAACAACATTTTCTTTTCCTACACAAATAATGTGAGAATGAGAATCAATTAAATTTAAATATATTTTTTATATCTAATGAAGCATTTTGCACCTCCGATGTGTCCTTGCTTTATCCCTGCTATTACTTTTTGCAACTCCACGGCTGTAGAATCGCTAAGCGCTTTAACTACATAGCCTGCTGGTGTATAAAACATTTTCTCACATACTCTCCCACATCTTTCTTTATTCCCTCCCAGATGAAACTCCTCTTCACGTCTCGGTACATCTTCATGCCTCTAGAGTGCATGGTAAACTTTAAATGATGACATTCGTCGATTACTTCCTTCTGCAGTTCTTTTGCACTTGGAACATACAACCTACCATTCTTTTATGGTCTACCTTCTTTATCAAAACTGAATACCTTCAAATCTACATTTCGACCCTTGGGTCCAAACTGCCTTATTATGTATGTGCAGAACTTGTTTCACTTTTGTAGTTCAGCTATTCTTTCCATAACACAGGCCTGGTTTCTAAGCATAATAGCATTCTGGATGCACTGCTCGAACCTGCACTAGACTGAAACAGCACATCCCATATAGACGATGTTTCTAAAATGGCACATTCCTCTATCATAGCCAAAACACAATTTTTCTATTTTTAGATTAAGGCATTAGGTACTTTGTTGCCTTTTGTGGGGTATACAAGATATCAAAATCATGTAATGCTAGAAACTCTAGCTACTTCTGCTGCCTCATGTTCAGCTCCTTCCGAGAGAACAAATATCTCAAGGACTTGTGGTCATCATACAATAAAACTTCTCCCCCAAGAGATAATGTCCTAAAACCTTCAATGCAAAGACAATTGCCGCTAACTCCAAACCATGCATTGGATACCAAATTTCATGGGATCGCAACTACCTAGCTGCTTAAGCAATTAGCCTACCTTCTGAATAAATACCGTGCCTAACCCCAAAACTGCAAGTATTACCATTACATGTGCATTCGTCAATTTATACTTCAGTTTCTGGAATGTCATTTCACACTCCTACGCCCAAACAAATTGCTTACCCTTCCTGGTGAGCTTCATCATCGACGCAGCTATACGGGATAAGTATTTGATAAATCTCCAATAATAGACAACAAATCCTAAGAAACTTCACACCTCAGTCATAGTCTCAAGTCTTTTCCACCCATTTACTGCATCAACCTTCATAGGATCTACAACAAACTCTTCTTTCAAAATCAAATGGCTTAGGAAATTCACTTCCTCCTCCAAAAATGACACTTAAAAAATTTCGCTTTTAACTTATGCTGTCTCAATGTATCTAGCACAAGTCATAGGTGAACTGAGTGTTCCTCCTCAACCTTAGAGTACACCAAGATGTCATCTATGAACACAACACATATCTATCCAGCTTATCTTCGAAGATCATATTCATCAAATTCATAAATAATGCAGGTGCATTGATTGGCATAACCAACCACTCACATGGACCATACCTTGTTCTAAAAGCACTAAAATAATGCTTTCCTTTGCAACTCTCAACTGATGGAATCTTGTAGCCAAGCCCAGTTGTGAAACCACCTTAGCCTCACTCAACTGATCAAAAAGGTCAACAATTCTTGGCAAAGGATATCTATTCCTCAACGCCCTCTCATTCAGCTTCCAATAGTCTATACGTAGTCTCAATGACCCATCCAACTCCTTACGAGCACTACTGCTACTCCTTAAGGTGAAATGCTTGCCCTATGAATCTCTTTCCTTCTAACTCTACCAATTGCTTATTCAGTCCTCCCTCTCCTTTGGAGTCATTTTACTTTAGGGTTGACTAAGCGGTTCAGTCCCTAGTAGTAAGTCAATACGAAACTCTACCACTCTTAGGAGTGGTAACCTCAAAACTGGTTAAAACACATCTCGAAACTCCTTCACTGCACGTACTGTTCAAAGATCTTCTTCTTTCGAAGTTAA
This sequence comes from Allium cepa, assembly GCA_030765085.1. Lineage (NCBI taxonomy): Eukaryota > Viridiplantae > Streptophyta > Magnoliopsida > Asparagales > Amaryllidaceae > Allium > Allium cepa. Next base: position 706,044,880 of record CM060934.1, read on the forward strand.
AGAGAATAAAACACTCCTATGCAGTTATTCACATTCTTCCAAGACCACGTAATGACTTAGAGTAATTTTCCTTTCAGCATAGTGCATTCTTACACTATACTTCTTCAAAATGTCCATCCCTAGAATAAATCTAAAATATATGCACCCACCTAACTAGATCTCTAAGTTAGTGCATCTCTATCTGAGGTGGAATACCATTCTATTGGATTTGCTACACATATGAAGGTATCTAAATAGGTAACTCCAATCCAAGTCCGTCAACCAACTCTTTAACTATAAAAGAAAATGTTGCATTGGTATCAAACAATACTCTAACAGAAATATCATTAATCAAAGTCATTCCTTCCAAGAATTCCCTTTATATCTTTCCTTGGGAGATGATCCTTCCTTTGGTCCCTCCAAAGCATAAACCTGTAGTTTAAGATCTGGGTAGTCCTTCAAATGTCCTATTTTATCATACTTGAAGCACTTCATCTTGTAGAATTCCTTGGGAATAGGGCACCTCGAAGAATAATTCCACTTCAATCTGTGGTTAAGGCATACAGCCTCTACATTAGCAATTGCACCCCTTTCCCTTTCGCGCTCCTTTCTTGTCTTTCGTATATAAGGTAAACTTCCTTTTATGCTCTGCCTTAGGTCTTGCCTCCACCCATCTCTGCTCTTGGTAGATCACATCATACCTTCTTGTCATATCAACTACAAAGTCAAAAGGAGATGCGAGATGAGCCATCACCTTATTATCAAGACCTTGCTTTAAGCCCTTGATAAACTTCTCATTCTTCTTCATCTGGGTATTGATGATCCTCGACATGCTTAGCCAATGAGTTAAACTTCTGGATGCACCCCTCTTCACCGTAAGGTTACCCTACTTCAGCTCAATAACCCTCTAGCAGCACACTCCATTGAGATTCTGATACAGATAATGCCTCAAACCTCTCTTTAAACTGCTTCCAAGTAATCTCCTCCTCTCGAGTCTTAACAACTACTGTCTCCTACTATTCCAATGCACGTTCCTGCAACTATCTTGATGCCAACCTTCTCTTTTGCGCATCATTCTATCTAAGTCTCCAAATATGCACTCACAACTTCTATGCCAATTTAGTACTTCCAATGCGGGCTTCATTCCTGTAAATGTCGACCCTCCCAGGTTTCTATAATCATTGTTCACCTGTGGGAAATCCTCTCTCACCGCCGCACGTCTTGGCTGAACAACATCTGGTGTAGCTTCCCTCATCATATAGGCCAAGAACTTTCTAAATGAGGCATTTACATCCATGCCTGCCTTATTTGCTAGTTATGCAGCTTCCTACCCTACTGGTCTCAGAATTTTTTCCTCATTCCCTTCATTAGTTTACATACTTTTAGCCTCCCTACTTACACTTGCCCCTTCCATCATAATTCGGCCACTCCTCATATGCATCTTGCTTCTTTTGTTAAGCAAGTCTTCATTAGAAAAGGAATGAAAGCGAATTGGACAATGATAGTAGGATAGATATACCTTTCTATATATCTTTATAACAACATACAAGTACAATATACACACATACACACATATGTATATGTTTATGTGTGTGTGTGTGTATATATATATATATATATGAAAATATGTATGCGCATATGCCCTCCCTAAGGTGTCCATATTATCCTAAGTATTGTTCCCATTTTCTAGCTCTGTTTTGCTTAAGTGTCTCTGACCTGGCTTTGATACCAAACTGCAACATCCCTTACTTGAGGCTCAAAGATAAACGCCAATGATGCTGCAGTCATTATCAGAAATATATTCCAGTGACGAAAGTGAGTTCAGTTTATTAAATTAAACATAGATAAATCAAATAGGGTAGTTGAATCCTTTCATTACATCAAAATTTGCTTTAGCATTCTTTACATATACTTCTATCGTAATTTAACCTAAAGATGTGCCCATGTAGGGGTCAATATAATAGAAAATAACATAGTACAGAGTCAGGTCAACATATGATGATATAACCCGCATTCCTTAGTACAAAAGAAACAAATATGTTTATTAGCTACAAGCCTCTTGCTCCATCTTTGATCTTCGTACTACGGCTCTTATTTCATACATGTATAATCCCATAAACTCAGCCTACTCTAATGAGCATTCTGAGTTTATGGGAGAACAATAATAAAAACATAGGTCAGACGTAAATTCCGACGTGAATAATACTTACCCAAAACTATTATATAGCGAGACCAAACCATACTACACAAGTTGGGTTTCCCCCTTACTATTCAACCATCAAGAGTGAAACATTCAAAATACTGATGTAACTGGTTCTTATCTACGTGTACATCTTATGCTTTCCTAAGCAATCCCCTTTTACTACTGTACCCCCGACGCAGTCCCAACTCAATACCCAATATGGTTCATCGTTCTAATTCATTACAATACTTACTACTGCGCACTTTGCGTAGTTTCCACTTGGTTCCCAATTTTGATCAATCTTTAATCTATTGTATGACTTACTATTGCTTGATACTATGCCATATGCATCTTCATGCTCATCCCATAATTATTTAATATCGCATCCACGTAAGTCCTCTTTCTTTCCTTCTTTAACTTTTTAAGTCATGTGCCCATTGTATGTCTTAATTATTTTTCTTTAACGATTTAATAATGAACCCATGCAGCTCTCATTCATTTTTCTTTAACAATTTAATACTACGCTCCACGCAGTTGAATGGCTTTCTCCACCTTTCTTATATGTGCATTCACAAATGACTATTTACCCTCCTAAGTTGTGCCTTCACTTAAACATTAATTTAACTCATGAAACTGCCTTGTAGCTGCAGAAGTTGAATGCCCCTCATCGCCTTCCCAAGGTGTGCATTCAAGTAAGCATCCCCACCTGATTACAATAACCCTTCCAACCTTTTTTAGCCCAGGATTCCTTTCCCATATTAACCTGGTCTCTCCCCGAGTCCCTCATACTTATCTTTTATTAGGTTTGTTTACTAATTTTTTGGCGCAGTACCACCATACCCCAACATTGAGTGCTTCCCGCTTTTCTTATTAAGTGGTCCCTTGCCAGTTATGGCATAGCATGACTACCTTCATGTCATGCGCAGTTCTTACTTATAATTTAGAGCCACCACCCTAACGCCATTTTAGACAAACCCTGACGTCTCTAGAAATGTCTTTACATATGTCATTATCTTATTCATCCCTATTTTACTTTCTATTATTTCCAGTGTCCTTTTTCTTTCTTTTTAGCAAATGATTTGGGTCCGGTTACCCTATTTTCCAGTACTTATAAATGTATTTTCCAATATAATTTTATTTTCATGTATCCTTGCAGTTCTCACTTGCCCCAGCATAGTACTTAGCACTTATTAGCTTATTTTCCATATAGAACATTTTACTAAATTTCTAGAAAATTTGTGAACACTTGTTCTAACATACTTTGATCTTCATTTGAACTTTTAAGGGTCTTTTCCTTATATATTTCCTAGTTACGCATCCTTAATAAATCATATAAAATCATGCAGGCATAAGAGATTTCTCAAACTAAAAACCACCTCTTAAATCATGATTAGAACATCATATTAATGTTTTACTATATTTCAAAATTGTTAAAGTAAGGGAAATACATTTGAACATCCCATTTTTGTCCATTCTTCCCCAAATCGATCATTAAGTTTTATGTTTATTGATAGAAACCCTTACAGACTTCATCATACTTAAAAACATACAAATCTAAATGGAGACCATATATTAGGGATCGGCATAGAAAGGTTAAGTATTACTCATCCAAATCTTTAAAATATCTAGCTTCAGTCTTGTTAATCCCCTTTAGCTTGCATTTTATCTTTCTTCTTCCTTTTTTCCCTTTCTAAGCCACCAATATTAAAGTTCTTCTTTATCTTTTATTTTATTTTGGGTATGATGAAATGAATAGATAGAAAGGAGTATTGTTTACTGTCCAATAATAATTTGGTTTTGATCCTTCATGTCCCTCTTTCTACAAATTCTTTTCCCTTTATCTCTCTTATTTAGCCAGCCTCGGCCTTTTAATTAATTTATTTGATTAGTTAGAAATTTAGCGTTATTACAACATGCTAAAAGGCTTCAACAGGGAGTTGATAATGAGGTAATTGAGGACTGTGCATAGTTAGATATAAGGAGGAGATGTAACATAACCACTCGACCTTAGGAGACATTACTATAAAACTGGTCAACTCAAAGTCAAAATCTCGGTTCAGACTAGTTTCTTTAATAATAATTGTTATTATTGACCATGAACTTTTTGTTTGGACTATAAAGTTGAATATGGATGATATCAAAATTTTAACCATTACCAAATCGAGAAGTCCAAAGTGATGTAGTTCTGACAAAGAAAATTGTTGTAAATAATTGTCACTATTGGGTAATGCTCGAGGTTGTAAAAAAAATATTTTTTACTAAAGCTATTGTTATCCCGCATTTTGGTTAAAGCCGAGATATCAACAAATAGGCTAAAAAGAATGGAAACCAGTACCAAAGATCGATTGAAGACAAGGCTAGGGTCGATGTCATCAAAATTTGACCAGACTCCAATCAAGACAGATTGATTGGGAATGATGAACAAGGCTAGGAAGGGCTATGTTTCAAATTTCAAGTCGATTGGAGTTTATATTCTCAAGATATGATCAATGCAACTCAAGCAATATTCTAATTCGTATCAATCCAAGAAGCCGTGTTTATAGCCATTAAGCATGCCCCACTTCGTACCGGCCCGAGCCTATCCTACTTCACATTCATCATCACCAACTAGTTCGTATCTATGGGAAATTGTCCCTTCGTATCGATCATTCCATGCACATTGTATGGATCAATCCATTCGCGTATTTCATATCGATCGGCCATTGATCGATATGAAGAACACATTCTGGATCGATCAAATGTTATCCCTTTTTGACCGATAAGAAAAGGCTAGAGACCATCGATACGAAGCAAGCATCCTTGGATCGATGCGAAGCATGGGATGCATCAGATCGATACGAACAAGGCGCAAATAAAGGGAAGGCTCGGTCGTACGGCATGCAAAGTGGATCTCACCTAAACAATCACACCACGTCACACCGACCGGTACGAAAGTGATGGTTACGAACATATCAATATGAATGATTCAGCCTTCATAAAAAAGAAACTTGCATCGATCATATCTCACAATCTATAAGTCAAAATGCTACCAAATTTTCACAAGGGCTTACGTATAACCTAAAGAATGTTCCTGCTCAATTTCGACTTGATTGGATCAAATCTTGATCGAAATGAAATTCGTTCGTATCGATAATGGATCGAGTGTAGATGACATGAGATCGAACAGGTGGGCCCACCGACATGGTAGACGGAGCCTTCCAAGATCTGGGCAAGATATTAGCAGCCTACACTTATAAATAGCAGCATAGAGCTTCAGAAAAGGGACTTTTTAAGCTCTTCTATGTCCAGACTCTACCGAGATTACTCTTGTTCTTGAATTCTACTGCTGTAACTCATTGTAACCAACGAACAAAGATCAATAAAAGTCAGCCATTTCATAGTGGACATTGGCCAAACGCCGAACCACTCTAAATATATGTTTTTCTATATGATTCCTTTTAAAATTTGAGTGTTCTTCACATTTATTTTCTCTACATATTTGTTATCTATGATCTGTGATTGTAAACCGATGATTTCATCGACAATTGGGTGTTTGTGAACATTTTTGGTGCAAACATTTTGGTGCTTTCGCTGAGAAGGCTAGCATTCAAGGATTCTATAGCTTGGATCTTGGATCTGAAGGATTAAGGACTTAGATCTGGAAAGAAATGTTAAAGAAATCAGCAAGGAGACCAAGAACAGAAAGAAGCCAGCATGAAGGAAGTCAAGAGGCTTCCTCAGGAGAGAATCAAGCCTCGGTCTTCATCACTTGAGACGAGATGGAGATGATGATGGAAGCTATGCAGGAGGGAATGTTGAAAAGGCAAGAAGAGATGATATAGAACCTACTCCAACAAGTTGGACAAACTAGAATGCAGAATCAAGGGAATACGACGGCAGGAATTACTAGAGACAAAGGTCAAGAGCATGGAGCACTTAGAACCCAGGACAGAGCGGGACCAACAGGAGTGGCCCCAGAGCTAGGGGCACTCCCCGGGAGCATATTGATCCAACCTCAGGCAGAATACCAGAGGACCTGTTCAACATGGTTTTGAAGGAGGAACTGATGCCCATCCAAGAGAGCAGATTCCAAAATTCCTTTGCAAAATCAGGGGGCAGATCGGAGGCAATGGACAAGGACTATAGCTTGACGACAGTGACAGATTGGTGGAGATGGTCAGACGAGCCATGAGAGGTGGACTAGTGGATAGAGATCTAGAAGATGTTAACATGAGCCCTTTCGCTTCCGTAATTAGGCAGGCCGGGAATCCACCAGAATTCAAGCTATCGGCATTGGAGTCATATGACAAAAGGACAGATCCTGTTATTCATCTAACGAGGTATATGCGGCATATGGAAATAATGGAGGCATCGAAGGAGGTCATGGCATGATGTTTCCTTTTGTATATGATGGATATAGCGGCGTTATGGTTCAGACAGCTGGAAAGTGGCTCTATTGGCACATGGACGGAGTTGATTGAAAGGTTTATTAGACAGTTTCGGGTCCACATAGCCAGACCCAAGAATGTGATGACATTAACATCAATGAAATAATGGAAATGAGAGTCGCTAAGGGATTTCTTAACCAAATTCAATGTAGCAATGGCTTCGGTGGATCGATCTGATCCATCGATGGTTTTGATGGTGGCAATTTCGAGAATTATACATAATTCAAATTTCAAGATATCATCAGACCGAGACCCACCAAGGGATCTCGGGGAGTTCTACCAGAAGCGAAGATATTTCTAAGGCAGGAATATGCACAGGCTGAGAGAGAAGGGAGAGAGGCTGAAGTTTATGCAATAAGGGATGGAGGTCCACCTAGGGAGGACCCAATCAAAGATGATAAAGGAAAGAGGAAAATGAATGAAAACGTTAGCACTTCGAAAAGGCCACGGAGGGAGTCAAATTTTTCTTCTTACACGGATGTAACTGAAACTATAGAAAGGATTTACTTGGATACTCGAGGGCGTCTCCAGTATTGAAGGCCGGCAAGAAGGGAACCTTTTGAATATGAGCAGGTATAGGGAAAGCATTGCTTATTTCATGAGCTGGATGGGCATAACACGAATGACTGTAGGCATCTGAAGGATATTATTGAAGAGCATGTGAGGAATCGTCATTTGCAACAGTACATAAGGAATCGAGCTACGGCGGTAGAATAAAAAAGACCACCGCCCACCTCGAGCGAAGATGGTATCGGATCCGAACAACGTCGTCATTTTATTACCAACTAAATAAATTTATGGCTTTGAATAAGTAATAGAGCTCAAAGTAAAACGGCTAAATCACTTACAAATGTACGGGATCAAGGACGGTCTCTAGGCATGCTCTGAGGTGATGATAAACTGCGTTGCTCGAGCCTATGAAATCCTATTTTTCTTCTTGTTCTCCCTAAAACTTTGGTTTTTTCCTAGGATTTACAGACATTTATTTGGTTTTCCCTAGCTATAAAAACTCTTATTTTGAATGATGGGATTTTGATCGGTGTGATAAATTATATAGGTCTCACGAATATGATCCCGACCGGAGAGACGGGGCAGTAACCGCAAAGTAGGAGTCCCTTCACCGAAGAGCGATGGGAAAGCATAATATAAATGTCCTTGGCCGGAGAGCCGAGGCTGGAGAATATAAAAGTCCTTGGTCGGAGAACCGAGAGCATAAAAACCCTTGAACAGAGAGTTAGGGTCAGAGCAGGATAACACGACCCGACAAGGTCTGGATTTGAAGTCAAACCCGAAGAGGTCATGGATTCGGATTTCCGATTGGGATAAATAGACCCGGAGAGGTCGTGGATTTGGCAAAGGACTCAGAGTGGTCTCGAATTTGGATATCAACTCAGAAATGTTATGGATTTGACTATTGGTTATTGGATATGGATAGATTAAAGTTCGGTTGATGGATTCAGAAAACTAGGAAATTGGCCAAGGATTTGGTTACTCGATTCGCAATCGGACAATGACTTGGAGCAATCACGGATTTGGATCAGGTTATAGCTATATCACTCGGATAGGATGGCTTGGTGATGGATTGGATTAGAAATTGGATGGTATGGATATGGATGAAATATGGACTTCGGATGTCAGATTCGGAGCTTTTCAAAACACGCTTTCTTAACACAAGGCATGTTTTGGGGGGCAAATGGTATCCCGCCTTTTGATCAAGGCTGGGATGTCAACAAATAGGCTAAAAAGGATGGAAACCAGTACTAGAGATCAATTGAAGAGAAGGCTATGGTCGATGTCGTCAAAATTTGATCAGACTCCAATCATGATGGGATCGATCGGAGTTCATAAGCTCAAGATATGATCGATGCAACTCAAGCAATATTCTAATTTGTATCCATCCAGGAAGTCTCGTTCGTATTGATCGAATGCACGTCGGGATCGTATCTATCAAAAGAGCGCTAATTTGTATCCATCAACTGAAGGGTCGTGTTCATATCCATCAAGCATACCCCCACTTCGTATCGGTCTGAGCCCATCCTACTTTGCATCCATCGTCGCCAACTAGTTCGTATCTAGGGGAAACTTTCACTTTGTATCGATCATTCCATGCACTTCGTATCGATCAATCCGTTCATGTATTTCATATCGATCGGCCATTGATTGACATGAAGAACACATTTTGGATCGGTACGAATGTCATCCCTTTTTGATCGATACGAAAAGGCTAGAGACCATCGATATGAAGCAAGCATCCTTGGATCGATGCGAAGAATGGGATGCATCAGGTCGATACGAACAAGGCACAAATAAAGGGAAGGCTAAGTCGTATGGCATGAAAAGTGGATCTCACCTAAACAATCGCACCACGTCACACAGATCGATACGAAAGTGATGGATATGAACATATCGAAACGAACGATTCAGCCTTCATAAAAACGACACTTGCATCGATCATATCCCACGATCTACAAGTCTAAATGCTACCAAATTTTCACAAGAGCTTACGTACAACGTAAAGAATGCTCCTGGTCAATTTCAACTCGATTGGATCAAATCTTGATCGATACAAAATTCATTTGTATCGATCACGGTCCATGTGCATATGACATGGGATCGATCATATAGGCCCACCCACGTGGTAGAAGGAGTCTTTCGAGATTTGGGCAAGATATTAGCAGCCTACACCTATAAATAGCAGTCCAAGAGCTTCAGAAAAGGGACTTTTTGAACTCTCCTACGTCCAGACTCTGTCGAGATTACTCTTATGCTTGAGTTCTACAGCTGTAACTCATTGTAACCAGTGAAAAAAGATCAATAAAAGTCAGCCATTTCATAGAGGATGTCGGCCAAACACCGAACCACTTTAAATCTGTGTTTTTCTGTGTGATTCCTTTTAAATTTTGAGTGTTCTTCACATTTATTTTCCCTACATATTTTTTATTTGTGATCTATAATTGTAAACGGGTGCTTTCATCGACAATTGGGTGTTTGTGACCATTCACTACTAGAAAGTTTATCACTAATTGCATTAGAATACAGCATTGGAACGTTCTTACAGTCGTTAGTCGGTCTAAACAAAAAACTTAATACGCGCACGCTATAGAATAGGCGGGACGATGAATTATTTTAGCGTCCCCTCTTTTTCTAATTTATTTCAGTCTCTCCCACCGTTCAATTTCTGGCTACAATCATCAAACCTTGAAAATCTAAAAGTTACTTCATCCTTTTGCCTCTAACATCTCATCTTTTACCCCTTTCTGGCCTAGGGTTTCACCTCTGCCTTCTCTTTCCACCAGAGGCATAGCCACAACAAAATACCTTTAACATGAAACTGCAGCCCACTACCCGCTTTTACCATCACCCGAGCACGCCTCCTCTCGAGCACCTCATCGGTCAGCCTCATCGGTCAGCCTGGCGCTTCAATACATCACACATAGTTGAGTCATCTGAAGTAACCCTAGCTGATTGTTTATTAAGAAGATCTGAACTATGTGGTTGCTTAATTTCTTAACCTGAATTGTTCCCTTAGTCCAAATTCATTTCTAGCTTGACTGAACTTTAATTTAGGTGATTTGATTTGTACGATTTGTCGTAAGATTCAATAAGATTGATTTTCTATAAACATCAATTAGGCCTTAATATTCGTATGTTTTCCACAATATAGTATATAGGAGAAATCTTGGATATTACCTTGCTGTTGACATGTGAATTGAATGGGATTTGGTGAAGATTGCACATGCTTACCCCCTTTAACATTATAGATGTGTTGTTGGTATGTAAATTGTAAGATTAAATTATTTGTTTCATTAGGAAATTAATATACAAAATTGTAAAATTACAAGCATAATTTGTATCATAGGCCAACACTGAATTTTTTTTATTTTTCAATTTCATATTAATTATATGGCGGATTGTAAAGGAGTAGAAGAAGTCCATTCTTTATCAATCTATGCATTGTACTTGAATATCACGCCTTGAACGAAGTTAGAGTTTGATTCTCTGACCTATTTATCAAGACTAATGAGTTTATATTTTCCTTTTTTATACCCAATTTATTTTTTCTATTTGTAAGAGAATAATTCTATTTAAAAATGCTCTTTATTTGCAATGCATTTTATTCAATGAATAAAGTGTAACAGGATTATAAGGAAACTGGGTCAAAAGCGATCATCATATTTGATGGAGCAATAAGCATACCAAAGGGGGAAACTGAACATCACATCCGCGTTGATTTACATGCTCTACCACCATTATCGATTGGAAGCCACCATTCCTTGCATATTGGTAAGCTTATTCTGAATTTGTGATCATTTTACTCAAGATAGGGGTTTAATTGGATTGGTACATAAATGCTTTAGATTAAAAGTTGATTATTATTGAATTCCAACATATTATGCATTTACAAACATGAAGAAGAGCATGGTAGAAAATTTTGGCAGACCAATGTCATAATTATTTGTAACGACCCATAAATTTCGCCAATTTAGTTTGTTAATTTAATAGGATTTTTGTAACTAAATTTTAGTAGAAATAATAAAGGGGGTAAATTAATATTGAAATGAAGGCTAAAATAAAATATATGAATGGTAAAATTTAAGCCTATTTATTTATAATATGAATAAATTTCAATGAATAAAATGGTGTAAGTATTGTACCTGGATATAATGTGAATATGGAAAATATAGGGTAGGCATTAAATTAGTAAGTACAAGGACACATTGTTACAGTAATTGATTTTTAATTAGGGATACGTTATTTCAAGTTAATAATTTTTAAATTTGAATGAAAATTTCAATTTAATAAATTTGTTTCAAATGTTATGACTTAGTAAATGGAATATCATAATAAGAACAATTGCAAATTTTGTATTTAGGGGCGAAATAAATTTTGATAGGTAGTAGTTGTTGTGAAGAAAAAATATACAAGTATATTAAAGGTTATAATAGTGGGTTACTAGTAAATTCACTCATTTACCAATAAAGATAATTAGATGTGCCTTGATGATAATTAATAACATAACGGAAAGGAGTAAATGTATTCATTAGAATATTAATTGAAATTGGATAGGGATTTTAAGTGACAATGCTAATACAAGGTAAGTAATGCTAAATTTAAGTCAATAATAATGAATAGTGATTAATTCAAAATTTGTAACATATATTATAAATTACCTGCTTATTTGTTAATGGGATTAGAATTTTAAATAAGTGATAATAAAATATATGAATGTTACACTAATGGAAAATGAAATAACGTTTGTTTAAAATGTTGAGTAATTATAGGGTCGTATTTATTATAAGCGTTACTTTAATAATTATGGTTATTTGTAAAATCAACACGGGAAGTATGTAAAGAAATAACTAGGGAAATAATACGTTATAAATTAAATATGTCCTAAACTTAAGTGTAAGTAAAAGGTTAAAATTGAATCTAATCTGTTTAGTTGTAAACTTACTAAAATAAATTGGATTCAAAGTGTAATAAAGGGATTACTTTAAGAAATTGAAATAAATACTATAATTGGTGAAATAATTTACACTTAAAAATTTGAGATGGGAATTTGCTTAAGGAATTATAAATTAATAAGAAATACAAGATGATAAGATTTATGAATTTTAGAATTTGAATCTTAAATAGTGAGTTAATTGATTTAATTTATAATAATTGGATTTATTGAAAATGAATAAAATCAAATATTTAACTATTACGCTAATATAAAAATTTAATTGAAATTGGATAATATTTTGTAATAAATTTAAATCCAATGGTAAACCTTCTATTTGAAATTTTGAATAGAATAATTAGGGGTAAATTCAATTTAATGGAAATTTTGTAAATTTATTCTATAATTTTGAATTTTATGAAATTGAAGATTTCTACTGGTTAATTTTTAATAAATTGACTTTTAAAATTGTTAAATCATTGTAAATGTTTGGAAATTATAAAGTGACAAAGATTGCAAATTTAAAAATTAACGCGAAATTTGATTTAATTAATTTATCTTAAATTTATTTAATTAATATAAAAATAGCCATTTTGGCCACGGACTCGGATTTCGACGAAACTAATTTCATCGGATCTGCATCAGTGAATTATTGTAAGGTTTCAAGTTACGTAGCGATCGGACTTGTCGTTTGATCGTACGAACGCCAAACGCCTTGAAATCGATTTAATTGAAATCAATTTGAAATCAATTTGAAAATATTGATTTCAGCATAACTTCTTCATACGATGGAATTTGGACGTGAAACTTTTTCCATCGCGTTCAGAATATTTTTAAACACCTATTTTGATATATGGGTTTAACCAATTTCGTTTCGGGGTCAGAACGGACTTTTTGGGCCAATTATCATTCAATACGTTTGTTTATTGGATCCATCTACTCTATTTCTAACCTACCTATATAAACCCAGTTATAAACCCTAACCTCCATCTATCATCATTTGTTTGTGCCTTCATTTTCATCAACTCCTCCTCTTCCTCAATGGATTCAAACCCTAGATCTATTTTCGTTTCAAAATCAAAGTTAAAATTTCAAACACCTCAGAAAATTCTGGAAATAATATATACTGAAGCTCTCAATAAGCGTAATCTTCAGGGACTGTTCATTGGTCGAATCGATCACAGTTTTCACAGAAATCGCAAATCATTCTCGGCCGTTCGTATTGAATTTTGGTCGATCCAACGGTGGATCGACCTCCGATCGGCGATCGGGTGGTACCGTTGCGTAGATGGTATCGAGCAGGTCTTAGGGGTGCCGTTCGTTCATCACCTTGGTCGATGGGCTCGCCAGAAATTGGCTCAAAGGGCGCGATGGTCGCGCAGAGCAAGGGGACACCGGAGGTGGCCGGTCGGCCTGAGGTGGGGCGCCCCGGGGAGGAGATGACGATGGGGGGATCTAATTGAAGGTCAAGCGACCATAACGGCGGAGATGAATGGTCAAACAAGGGTGATGAAGGTCGGCGGCTGGGAAGAATGTGCGCATTTAGGGTTTGGGAATGTGGTGAGACAGCTGACGTGGAAAACGTGTAAGGTATATTATTTTATTTCTGTTTTTAATTTAATTTTGTTTTCAATCGAATTAACTCATATAACTTTCTCATACGACCTCGAATTTACGCGCGGTTTCTTGCGTTAGGATCGTATTTAAATTCCGGACTTGATGACGCTGGTTTGGAAAAATTTGGAGACTTTCAAATTTTCGGGTTTAAATTGGATTTAAATCCAATTTAAATCCCAAAGGTGAGTGTTTTAACCCACTCACAACTTTTAAAATTTCTTATGTTTGTTAAATTGATTTTAGATATGAGTAGAAATTTATTTATGACTGTTTGGCATGTTTTATTCATTTCTCAGTTAAATCGCATTTATTTAAATTAACTATGAATTAATTTTATTATTGCATAAAATTTTGGCGGTTAAAATTTATTTATTTGCATATAAACTGCTAGTTAAACAATTATTAAATTTATTATTAAATATAAATTGTTCGTTAATACATGTATTTATTACCTGTTATATTTTATATGCTCTATATTGATGTTTGTTTAAATTGGATGATGATTGTAATAAATGGTTGATGACTGGTATTTGGGTGAACGGATGTTATTTATATTAACTGCAAGTTGTTATATATTTCATTTCATTCGGGATTGTGGTTTGAAAAGAAATACAACCGCATTTTTTTAATTAAATTGCGGATTGAAATGATAAATATCTGTATCACTTGACCATAGGATCGAAAATTATATACAGGCACCGCGGTATATATATATATATATATATATATATATATATATATATATATATATATATATATATAATTATAATTATTTTTGAAAGGATTTAATGGTTTTGGATAGGATACGGTTTAATAAATATTATTTTTTGACCTTATATAAATATTATTTTATATACATGTATAGTTAAAGTATTGAATTTAAGCTATGTATGAATTTGTTAAATAAAATAAATAAGTTGTATAATGGAGTTTGATTTTTCATATTATATGGTTACATGTTAAGGTATTGAAAATATATAGAACTTTAAATGATTTAAATCAATTAAGATTGGGAGTAAAATTGAAAAATTTATTTGGAATTGAGCTTAATTAAGAATTTAACTTCATAAGTTGATGTAAAATTTATTAACTTGAAATTTTAAAAAGGGTATGATATTTATAACTGAAATTGTATTCAAGGTGAATTAAATGAATATTTCTAGTATAAATAAATTGAAGGAAATTTTCTTTTATAAGTAATTTGAGTTTTACTTAAATGATTACGGGTTTATTATGCAATTATTTAAAACAAAATAATAGGACTTTAAATTGTTGAATAGAAATTTCCAACCTTAGTTCCAATTGTTTAATATTCAAAGTTTGAAATATATTGAAACTGAAGTGGTTATTGAAACTGAAAGCGATTTTGAAATCTATGGATTTTGACTTAATTTTAAATAAAATAAATTGTAAGTCGCGGAAATTATTTTATTTTATAAAGTAATTTTAAATGCAAACTATTTTATTCTATATACCGTTTGAATATCCAAACCATCCAAGTTTTGGAAGTTATGGTTTAAAGCTATGAATTTTCGAAGTATTATGGTTTGAAAGTTATAATTCAACGTTTGGTTTCCAATTATTAAAAATTTAAAGCAATATGATTTTGGAAAGGAAATATATTTGAAATAGAATGATATTATATTTATTTGGGTTTTTATACAAATAATATCAAACAAGTTTGTTTTGAAATGGAAAGGATATCGTATTTATATGGTTTTGAAATAGATATTTTATTCTGGTTTTGAAATTATAATTATTTTTAAATGACCACGGTGTTATAATAATGTTTGGTTGTTGAAGAGACCATGATCGGAAGTTGTCATACTCTCTGCCAACTACGAAAATCACTTTAACAACCGTGTACGCAGTGGAGATTGCAGATTGAAGTAGGTTGGTGGCGGCGTTTCCTGTAAGGTAAATACGTGGACCCAACTCCCGTGAGTTGGCATAAGGTGGCTAAAATAGGAGCAATTGACGGGTTAATAAGGTAGCACCTTCGATCGGACACATCCCTTCGATATTATACTTTGACTTTTGGATTGATTCGGTGGCCACTTTTGATTTTATTTGGGGGTGTGGCTCAAGGTGGCCGGTAGCTGCGCGCTACGCGTTACCACTGACCCGGAAGCGTAATTGGTATATCTACCCTGGCATTGCCTAGATGTGCCGTGCCACCTACCCTATCGCGCCTTGTACGAGTTTGGATTTCTCCCGTAGCCCGTGTGGTATCCTCTGGTGGCTTCCCGATTAGGAGGGACTATGATATTGGATGGACTACTGGGACTATTATTGTGTTAAGGAAGAGATTGGGTAACTCCTTAACGTTATTTAAAAGTAAGTTTATTTTACAAATAGACACTATTATAATAGCGAAATATACTACATAGTAAATAGTTTAACGGATCCTTAGGAGATGTAAATCCCGAGCATCTCTTGAGTTACTGCACTCATATTTATTTCTGTTAATTTAACTCACATAAGATCTTTTAGTTCTGACTCGAGTGTTTTGTCTTTTCAAATTCGCTCGGGTCAGTCCGAGCGTTTCAGGATTTGAAGTTTTAGCTCTGGAGGACGAAGACGAAGATTTGTATTACTATCATATACTATTATTCCTCTACCCTATTTAATTCCGCTGCATTGATATTTATTGGTATGTGAACTCTGATAATTATTGTATAAAGAAGAACCAATTGTTTTGTAAACAGTTTTATGAAAAGTATATTGATTATTATATTTTATCCTTCCGCTGTGAGATTTTATTTTATTTCTTCTCTGTTTTCTTATTTACCCCATAACAATCCTCCCTTCCGTATGGTTTAAATTGGCACATGTGTCGATTTGAAGCGTGCGAAAAGGCGGGATGTTACAATTGGTATCAGAGCTTTAGTTTAGCGATAACTCTTAGCTTTGTGGGGACGGACTCTTTGTTAATAGGGTAGTAATACCCTATGGGAGTCGCTGAGAGTATATACATGAGATATCGTATTTGTTAGTGTTATAAAAGGTTTTAATATTGTGTTAATCTATTTCGTTTTGTATTTATAGATTATGGTTGATGCATGGGACGCTATGACATCAATAGGGATTTCTAAACACTTAATAGGACAGACTGACATAATATTTGTTTTATATTGGTGAATGAAATAATTTTTCCTATTGTATTTTCTATATATAAAATAAAATTTTCAAAAGATATCTATATTTGGCTGCAGTAAATTGGTTGTTAGGTAATAAAGTGTATAAATAATAATAGAAATAAGATTGAAAATAAAATAAATGAAATTTGGGGAATTTAGAACTTAAGATCCGGGGTTTTGAAATTTCTTTCGAATAAATTTTGGAATATAATAATATTGTTTATAAGTACTTTTTGATACAAATATTTATTTTAATTCGGAAGAATTATTTTAAAGAAGATTTTGGAGGAAAAAGTTTTGTACTTTCCTCTCTGTCGCTGGAAAATAATTTCGATGATGGCGGCCGCATCATCGACTTTCATTTTCGAGTTTCGAAGGGGGAAGGCCACTGTAGTAGTTCTACTGTAGATTCATTTTTGAAAAATATATAAATTTTGAATTGTTTTAAATATAATTAGAGATATATAAGTTGTAAGAATATATTTAACTATTGTTTTAAAATAAATTGAAAATTTAACCCGGTATTGAATTCTTAAATTTCCATTAATTAATTGTTTCAATTATTGTAGTGAAATGAAAGGTAAGTAATTAATAATTGAAACCTCTAATTTAGGTAAGAGATTTAAGGCTATGTTATAAAAGAAATAAAAAAGGAAGTTGAAATTGTAACTTGTAAGAAAAAGGTAAAAATTTATTGAACAATGAATTAATTAAAGGAAATGGAACAAACTTGTATAACTTTCAAATTACACTCTTAAATAACATATATATAACTTACCAAATATTAAAAGTCGAAATGTTTAATAAGAGATTGTAATAGACTATTTTACAAGTAGAAATTTGAAATAATGAAAGTATTCAATGAAATTGTTGTTAAATGAGAATTTAATGTTATAAACTTAAGTTATAATTGAAATTTTACCAAGTAAATAAAATTAAAGGTAAGTATGACAAATAGGTGATTATAAACTTAAGTAATTAAAGTGTAAATAAATGAGGTCGTGCAATAATAAATGAATGAATAAATATAACGAAATAAAAGGAACTAGCATGACCTGAGTTAATGGAATTGAATAATTGTAAGTAATAAGTAAAAAAATAAATGAAGCAAACATTTAATGAGTAAATGTAAATTAAAAAGATAAATCACTGTATAAATAAAAAGAGAAACCGTTATATGAATGAAAGGAATCAAACAACAAAAGTATGAATGGAATAAATAAAAATAGACTAAATCTATTGTTGAAATTGTTGTTGGTCGTGGTTTGTGGTTGTTGGGTAAGGAAACTTTAATTTTGTTGGGATGGATGAATATTCCATAGTGTTTAATCTAAGACTGTTGAGTAAATGATGCACTTGATGGTTTATTCTTCATTTCGTACAATTTAAATGTTTTGAACCCGAACAACTATTTGTTTGATTGATTGAATGGTTGTTTGTATTTGTTGTGTATGCTGTTTGTTGAAGTTGATGGTTGTTGTATTGATTTGTTGTTAATGATTGAAACCACTTAAATATTTCACTTTACATAAATTGTTAACCTTTTGGATTTTATAAGTGAAATGCAGGTTATGGAAGCAATTGCTATTGCTTTTGGTTCCATAAATTAAGCGTAAATTTGCCCGATGAATAAGGTACGTTTCGGATTACGGTTTATAGCGCTATTTTATATTTTTCCGTGTTGGGATATAATATTTTGGGTATTTCTTGTGATATATTGTTATATTTTGATATTATATTTTCTCCCGATCTCTCCGTACAAAGGAGACTCTGTCGAAATTTTTCGAAAATTTTGGACTTAGAAATTATTTTGAAATTGTTTTTCCAAACTTTATTTTAAAAAAAGATATAATGATTATAAAATGGGTATATTTTATTTAAAGTAATAAATTTTGTAAATTATTGTTATAAGTTGTTATTTTGAATAAGATGTATTCTTTATTTAATTCTTCCTCCTCTCTTTTTTTCCTTTTCGGGGACGAAAAGTTTAGAGTGGGGGAGAGTGTAACGACCCGTAAATTTTGACAATTTAATTTGTTAATTTAATAAGATTTTTGTCATTAAATTTTAGTAGAAATAATAAAGGGGGTAAATTAATATTGAAATGAAGGCTAAAATAAAATATATGAATAGTAAAATTTAAGCCTACTTATTTATAATATGAATAAATTTCAGTGGATAAAATGGTGTAAATATTGTACCTGGATATAATGTGAATATGAAAAATGTAGGGTAGGCATTAAATTAGTAAGTATAAGGACACATTGTTACAGTAATTGATTTTTAATTGGGGATACGTTATTTCAAGTTAATAATTTTTAAATTTGAATGAAAATTTCAGTTTAATAAATTTGTTTCAAATGTTATGACTTAGTAAATGGAATATCATAATAAGAACAATTGCAAATTTTGTATTTATGGGTGAAATAAATTTTGATAGGTAGTAGTTATTGTGAAGAAAAAATATACAAGTATATTAAAGGTTATAATAGTGGTTACTAGTAAATTCACTCATTTACCAATAAAGATAATTAGATGTGCCTTGATGATAATTAATAACATAACGAAAATGAGTAAATGTATTCATTAGAATATTAATTGAAATTGGATAGGGATTTTAAGTGACAATGTTAATACAAAATAAGTAATGCTAAATTTAAGTCAATAATAATGAATAGTAATTAATTCAAAATTTGTAACATATATTATAAATTACCTGCTTATTTGTTAATGGGATTAGAATTTGTAATAAGTGATAATAAAATAAATGAATGTTACACTAATGGAAAATGAAATAACGTTCGTTTAAAATGTTGAGTAATTATAGGGTCGTGTTTATTATTAGCGTTACTTTAATAATTATGGTTATTTGTAAAATCAATACGGGAAGTATGTAAAGAAATAACTAGGGAAGTAATACGTTATAAATTAAATATGACCTAAACTTAAGTGTAAGTAAAAGGTTAAAATTGAATCTAATCCGTTTAATTGTAAACTTACTAAAATAAATTGGATTCAAAGTGTAATAAAGGGATAACTTTAAGAAATTGAAATAAATACTACAATTGGTGAAATAATTTACACTTAAAAATTTGAGATGGGAATTTGCTTAAGGAATTATAAATTAATAAGAAATACAAGATGATAAGATTTATGAATTTTAGAATTTGAATCTTAAATAGTGAGTTAATTGGTTTAATTTATAATAATTGGTTTATTGAAAATGAATAAAATCAAATATTTAACTATTACGTTAATATAAAAATTTAGTTGAAATTGGATAATATTTTGTAATAAATTTAAATCCAATAGTAAACCTTTCTATTTGAAATTTTGAATAGAATAATTAGGGGTAAATTCAATTTAATGGAAATTTTGCAAATTTATTCTATAATTTTTAAGTTTATGAAATTGAAGATTTCTATTGACTAATTTTTAATAAATTGACTTTTAAAATTGTTAAATCATTGTAAATGTTTGGAAATTATAAAGTGACAAAGATTGCAAAGTTCAGAATTTTTAACGCGAGATTTGATTTAATTAATTAATTTTAAATTTATTTAATTAATATAAAAATAGCCATTTTGTTCACGGACTTGGATTTCGACGAAACCGGTTTCATCGGATCCGCATCAGTGAATTATTGTAAGGTTTCAAGTTTTGTAGCGATCGGACTTGTCGTTTGATCGTACGAACGCGAAACGCCTTCAAATCGACTAAATTGAAATCAATTTGAAATCAATTTGAAAATATTGATTTCAGTTCATACGATGGAATTTGGACGTGAAACTTTTTCCATCGCGTTCAGAATATTTTTAAACACCTATTTTGATACATGGGTTTAACCAATTTCGTTCCGGGGTCAGAACGGACTTTATGGGCCAATTATCGTTCAGCACGTTTGTTTATGGGATCCATCTACTCTATTTCTAACCTACCTATATAAACCCAGTTAGAAACCCTAACCTCCATCTATCATCATTTGTTTGTGCGTTCATTTTCATCAACTCCTCCTCTTCCTCAATAGATTCAAACCCTAGATCTATTTTCATTTCAAAATCAAAGCTAAAATTTCAAACACCTCAGAAAATTCTGGAAATAATATATATTGATACTCTCAATAAGCGTAATCTTCTGGGACTTTTCATTGGTCGAATCGATTCACAGTTTTCACAAATATCGCAAATCATTCTCGGCCGTTCGTATTGAATTTTGGTCGATCCAACGGTGGATCTACCTCCGGTCGGTGATCGGGTGGTACCATTGCGTAGATGGTATCGAGCAGGTCTTAGCAGTGTCGTTCGTTCGTCACCTTGGTCGATGGGCTCGCCAGAAATTGGCTCAAATGGGGCGGCGGTCGCGTAGAGCAAATGAAACACCGAAGGTGACCGGTCGGCCAGAGGTGGGGCGCCTCGGGGAGGAGATGACGATGGGGGGCTCTGATTGAAGGTCAAGCGACCATAACGGCGGAGTTGAATGGTCAAGCAGAGGTGATGAAGGTCGGCGGCTGGGAAGAGTGTGCATGTTTAGGGTTTGGGAACGTGGTGAGACAGTGGACGTGGAAAATGTGTAAGGTATATTATTTTATTTCTGTTTTTAATTTAATTTTTTTTCAATCGAATTAACTCGTATAACTTTCTCATACGGCCTCGAATTTACGCGCGGTTTCTTGCGTTAGGATCGTATTTAAATTCCGGACTTGATGACGCTGGTTTGGATAAATTTGAAGACTGTCAAATTTTTGGGTTTAAATTGGATTTAAATTCAATTTAAATCCCAAAGGTGGGTGTTTTAACCCACTCATAACTTCTAAAATTTCTTATGTTTGTTAAATTGATTTTAGATATGAGTAGAAATTTATATATGACTGTTTGGCAAGTTTTATTCATTATCTCAGTTAAATCGCATTTATTTAAATTAACTCTGAATTAATTTTATTATTGCATAAAAATTTGACAGTTAAAATTTATTTATTTGCATATAAACTGCTAGTTAAACAGTTATTAAATTTATTATTGAATATAAACTGTTAGTTAATACCTGTATTTACTGCCTGTTATATTTTATATGCTCTATATTGATGTTTGTTTAAATTGGATGATGATTTGTAATAAATGGTTGATGACTGATATTTGGATGAATGGATGTTATTTATATTAACTGCAAGTTGTTATGCATTTCACTTCATTCGGGATTCCTGTTTGAAATGATATACAACCACATTTTTTTATTAAATTGCGTATTGAAATGATAAATATCCGTATCACTTGACCGTAGGATAGAAAATTGTATACAGGCACTGCGGTATATATATATACAAAATTATTTTTGAAAGGATTTAATGGTTTTGGATAGGATACGGTTTAATAAATATTAATTTTTGACCTTATATAAAATCTTATTTTATATACATCTATAGTTAAAGTATTGAATTTAAGCTATGTATGAATTTGTTAAATAAAATAAATAAGTTGGATAATGGAGTTTGATTTTTTTATATTATATGGTTAAGTACATTTTAAGATATTGAAAATATATAGAATTTAAATGATTTAAATCAATTAAGATTGGGAGTCAAATTGAAAATTTTATGTGGAATTGAGCTTAATTAAGAATTTAACTTCATAAGTTGATGTAAAATTTATTAATTTGAAATTTTAAAAAGGGTATGATATTTATAACTGAAATTGTAGTCAAGGTGAATTAAATGAATATTTCTAGTATAAATAAATTGAAGGAAATTTTCTTTTATAAGTAATTTGAGTTTTACTTAAATGATTACGGGTTTATTATGCAATTATTTCAAACAAAATAATAGGACTTTAAATTGTTGAACAGAAATTTCCAACCTTAGTTCCAATTGTTTAATATTCAAAGTTTGAAATATATTGAAACTGAAGTGGTTATTGAAACTGAAAGCGATTTTGAAATCTATGGATTTTGACTTAATTTTAAATAAAATAAATTATAAGTCGCGGAAATTATTTTATTTTATAAAGTAATTTTAAATGCAAACTATTATATTCTATATACCGTTTGAATATCCAAACCATCCAAGTTTTAGAAGTTATGGTTTAAAGCTATGAATTTTCGAAGTATTATGGTTTGAAAGTTATAATTCAATGTTTGGTTTTCAATTATTATAAATTTAAAGCAATATGATTTTGGAAAGGAAATATATTTGAAATAGAATGATATTATATTTATTTGGGTTTTTATAAAAAAATATATCAAACAAGTTTGTTTTGAAATGGAAAGGATGTCGTATTTATATGGTTTTGAAATAGATATTTTACTCTGGTTTTGAAAGTATAATTATTTTTAAATGACCGCGGTGTTATAATAACGTTTGGTTGTTGAAGAGACGGGGATCAGAAGTTATCATACTCTCTGCCAACTCTGCACTTTAACAACCGTGTACGCGGTGGAGATTGCAGATTGAAGTAGGTTGGTGGCGGCGTTTCCTGTAAGGTAAATACGTGGACCCAACTCCCGTGAGTTGGCATAAGGTGGCTAAAACTGGAGCGATTGACGGGTTAATAAGGTAGCACCTTTGATGGACACATCCCTTCGATATTATACTTTGACTTTTGGATTGATTCGGTGGCCACTTTTGATTTTATTTGGGGGTGTGGCTCAAGGTGGCCGGTAGCTGCGCGCTACGCGTTACCACCGACCCGGAAGCGTAATTGGTATATCTACCCTGGCATTGCCTAGTTGTGCCGTGTCACCTACCCTATCCCGCCTTGTACGAGTTTGAATTTCTCCCGTTGCCCCTGTGGTATCCTCTAGTGGCTTCCCGATCAGGAGGGACTATGTTAGTGGATGGACTACTGGGACTATTATTGTGTTAAGAGGGAGATTGGGTGACTCCTTAACGCTATTTAAAAGTAAGTTTATTTTACAAATAGACACTATTATAATAGCGAAATATACTACATAGTAAATAGTTTAACGGATCCTTAGGAGATGTAAATCCCGAGCATCTCTTGAGTTACTGCACTCATATTTATTTCTGTTAATTTAACTCACATAAGATCTTTTAGTTCTGACTCGAGTGTTTTGTCCTTCCAAATTCGCTCGGGTCAGTCCGAGCGTTTCAAGATTTGAAGTTTTAGCTCTGGAGGACGAAGACGAAGATTTGTATTACTATCATATACTATTATTCCTCTACCCTATTTAATTCCGCTGCATTGATATTTATTGGTATGTGAACTCTGATAATTATTGTATAAAGAAGAACCAATTGTTTTGTAAACAGTTTTATGAACAGTATATTGATTATTATATTTTATCCTTCCGCTGTGAGATTCTGTTTTATTTTATTTCTTCTCTGTTTTCTTATTTACCCCATAACAATCCGCCCTTCCATATGGTTTAAATTGGCACGTGTGTCGATTTGAAGCATGCGAAAAGGCGGGATGTTACATTATTTTTGGCTGCAATTTTATTTTTGTAATATTCATATAGTTTCACATTTTATGTTTCTTGCCATCTACTCCCTTCTATCAAATTTATAGCTTAGGTGGGTGTTTAGGTTGATATAGTTTGTGTTTTTTATGTATTGTTTTGAAAGATATTTTTAAATTGATGGAGGTTCTCAAGAAAAACGTTGAGTGCAATTGGCATAGTATTTGATTACGTGATGCAGATTGTACAAATTGTGACGTTAAACCCTCTACAACTTGATTTTTCCTGAATGATACCATTTTATAAATATATTTTTTCGGCAATAGGATCTTTACTAATTAATCTAAGTATTATTTGCTTAGCTAATTCAAGAGCATTGCTATTTAATGTTCACATAATCCTCTTCCTTAAAGATGTTAGCTACAAGTTTACTACCATATTTATTTACACAAAGCTTAAAAACTGAAACAAGAGAAGGCTATAAATAGTTGTAAAATCCATAGACTCTACAACAATATTATTCCCAAAAATAATATGCAATCTAGGAAAATAAAACAACAGTGATTGTTTGAACCACACTAGTAGGGTCATAACCGAGTTGATATAAAGCGTTGGCAAAATGGGCACATATGTAGTTTCTCTCCACACTTCTGGCAAGCCTACAGTTAGAAAATTATCAGCGTAACAGATCGAATAAGAACTTTAATTTTATTTTAAATTTAATTATAAATTTCAATTTCAATTTTATTTTGGATTGTGTTACCTGATGCCTACATCTGAAAGCAAGATCCTTTGCTTGGTAAAGACATATAGGACACCACTTTCATGAAATCGATATATGAAAAATATAAAAAAAGGTTAAACTCGTATGCAGATACCATGAACATGTATAAGGGGTAGTAACTTCTACAACAGGCTTGAATAAGAGAGTAAGAAAATAGTAGTACTCATTTTATAATTTAATATCCAAGTTCTTTAAGAAGACATTTTAACAATTTAAATCACTTCAAAAAACATAGTTCATAACTGAATTAATTTGAAATGTATGTATCTGAGCTTAGATGTACATGTATGTATATATACATATGCATAAGTGTATGCATGTGTGTATATGAGTTTCTACTTATAGGTCAAAATTTTCGACAATATTTTTTATTTTGTCTATTATGGCACTATCCAAATAGCATCGGTACATTTATTCATTAAAAAAAGTAGTGGTGCTTAGGGATGAAACTTGGATTCAAGAAGTATAAAAAAATGAACTACATAGTTTATCAATCTATCATTGAGAAAAATAGTGTTATATGTTGATCAAATACTATATTCAAATTAAAGATTGAGCGAGTTCTAATGTCCTATGCTTTTGCTTTTCTTCATCGAGTTTTGGCGAAATCTGAGAGAGCGTGTGGAGGCTAGGATGAAGCAGGAATAATAAGTTACTTGGCTTATTAAATGAAGAGGAGTTTGTTTTATTAGACTAGATAATTAAATGCATGTTTTACAAATCCAATCTGGACTACATTACAGAATGACATAAATAGTTTTGTTCTTTATGGTGTTGTTTGAAAAACCTAAATGTCTTTTCTGACACATAAGTAGAAAGTGTTCTGTTTCTATAAATATTTTTGGTAGTAGCATATATGTGTAACTTGTTCCAACAACAAGTGGCTTAAATGGGTTTCCTATAGGAAATTACCACCGCAGAGCAATTCATAATTAAGTCACTTGCTTTATTTTTTCTCTCGATTTTCTATAGATAAATAGATAACTGGGAAAGGGTATAACATTACTACATACCACTTTATCTTCAAGTGAGTATTCTGATTGTTATGGCGCTGTTGTAGTAGATGGAGAAGCAGCATAGGAAAAGAAGCTTGATGTCGAGTATGAATCAGTATTAAACGCATGATCTCTGCTTCTTATTAGAAGGGGAAGACTTGCTCTGATAATAGTACCTCTTCTTCGACTGGAAAAGAGAGGAGAAAAAAAATTTATTGATCAATATATCATATAACAGTATGTAATAATAACATTCCACAAAAAAGTGGCGATTCAATGAATTAACTAAATTTTATAAAAGTTAACCAAGTTAACTGAATTTATAAAAATAACCGAGTTTATGAAAATTAATTAAGTTTTTTTTTTGAAAAAACTAACTACATTTATAAAAATAACCGAGTTTATGAAAATTAATTAAGTTTTTTTTTGAAAAAACTAACTACATTTATGAAAATAGTTAAGTTTATAAAATAATTAGTTATGTTAAAAATAACTAAATTAACCAAGTACTATAATAACTAGATAGGTTTTTTTTTAACAGAAAGATAGCTTTTCATATATAATCTCAACCAAAAGCTGTCAACACGCCTGACAGGTAACCAAAACAATCCCAAAAAAGAAATACAACACCGAGCACCCACAATAGAGGTAAAAACGAAACAACCTAAAAGGGAAACCAATAGACACTATCGAGAAGCAGAGGCATAGGATCTCTGGCCCAGCCACACAACACACCCGATAAGCTCCTGGATACCCACAGCCCATCCAACATCGTAATCGAGCTCCGGCAAGGCCACCGCCCGACGACTATGTTGAGGGACCACCAAGAACAGAAAAGCAAGCCCAACCGCCGACCTTTCAAAATAGAAGGAAGAAACGACCAACACCCTAACAACTGTAAGGCCGACAGTTGGAAGAGAATAACGTAATTCCTTGAAGCAAACTCCAAACAAAAGAGTAACACAAAGATAATAACCACCCTAGAAAAGCAATAGCCTGAAAGCAATAGTCACACTGTTAGAGAACAAGGGGGGAGGGGGGAAGACGGACAGGGAGGAGACTAGTTAGCCAGAACCACCAGTCTCCGGATCGGCAATCATAATTCCCGCTCTATAAGAAGACTGAGAATAGGATATAGATAAAAGGTTCACTAAGCGACCAGAACGAGCACTGACCGATCCTCTGAAAGGTCGGCCCCGAAATGCTAAGTAAACATCATCTCTAACCCGCCGTATAACGGATAGGGGATCCATAGGAATCTCGTCAAAAATTGCCTTATTCCGCGCACTCTAGACATGCCAGCAAATCAGACATGGAATCAAGCGAAGAGATTTCCCAGAACAATCTAACCACCAAGAAGACAGCAAATCATACGGCGATGAGATGGTGCCACGGACACCCAATAAATTACCGAAATAATTCCAGCAGGATCTGGCACACCAGCCAACGAAAAGCAAATGATTCATCGATTCTGTTTCCCCGTAGCCACAGCACCTGCACCGGAAAACAAACGAAATGCCAATATGCTGGAGGTTCTCATCAACCGGTAACCCATAATGGAAGGATCGCCACATGAGGAGAGAGACTTTTGGAGGGATTCGAGCGTCCCAAATAAATGAAAAAAGAGGAAGCACTGGAGAGGGAGTACGAGAAGAGCTCCAGGCCTTAAGAATAGAGAACGGACCACCATCCCATCCGGAGTGGCCGTTATGAGAATCAACGAGCAATTTGACCGATTGCATATGCTTCCAAGTCTCACTGGTGTAACATGGAGAGCCTGCATATCCAGAAGGCGCCAGTCTCCGGTACTTAGCATAAAGGAACTTTGCCCATAAGGAGTCGTTAGTACCAAACCTGTACCACAACTTATAAGCGAAAGCCGAACAGATGTCCTTCGGATTACGCAATCCTAACCCACCCTCACTCTTAGGACGGCAGATAACATCCCAAGACTCCCAGTGGTGTCGGCGATTGTCACCCTTCGAACCCTAGAAGAAAGAGGATGCCAAAGATTGGAACGAGCGAAAAAAAGAGGAAGTAGGGGTCATAGCGGCGAAAATATGAGTACCCATAGAGCTCAGAACCGACTGGATGAGCACTAATCTTCCAGCTTGAGACAGAAAAGACGCATTCCAACGGATAATCTTTCCCCTTACTTTGTCCGTAAGAGGATCGAACAGGGCGTTAAGTTTCCTACCTCTGTAGAGAACTATACCCAAATAAGGAAGGGGAAGGGAAGCTGCCCTGAACCCAGTAAAAGATTCAACCCAAGAAACTCTCACATGGTCCATGTCCTTCGCGTGGACGAAGCAACTCTTCGCAGAGTTGACCAATTGGCCCGAACACCTCTCATACAGTTTAATGAACCGAATGAGGCGGCGAATAGAGGACCGATTTCCGTTGGAGAAAATGACAATGTCATCCGCGAATGACAGAGAAGAGATGAGCGGACACCCACTCGGAAGACCAAAATGCTGAATTTGTCCAAAAATCGTTAAAGAGTGGATGCCACGAATGAAGGCCTCGGCCGCGATAACGAAAAGAGAAGGAGAAAGAGGATCGCCTTGACGGAAACCTCTACCAGCTTTGAAAAACCATTGGCCGATCCGTTAATGAGAACAGAATACCAACAGTTGGAAATGAGTCTCCAAACCAAATCGATTAGGGTTTCAGGGAAACCGAAAGCACGAAGAACCTTGATGATGAAAAACCAGGACATACGATCGTAGGCCTTTTCCATATCAAGTTTGAAAATAATGTTAGAACCCCTGACCTTACGGTCAATCTAAGAAACAAGTTCTTGGGCTAAAAGGACGTTATCAGTGATCAAACGACCTTTTACAAAACCCGCCTGAGAGGGTGAAATAATGCGATCAAGGTAAGGAGCCAACCGATTGGCCAGAACCTTTGAAATCACTTTGTTAGCGAAATTACAAAGGCTGATGGGGCGGAACTTCGAGCACGCACGAGGATTATCACACTTAGGAATAAGGGCCAAAATAGTGGATGACCAACTAATGGAAGAGCGACCCCGGAAAAGAAATGCTGATTTGCCAGGCATAAATCAGATTGGATGATATGCCATGTAGTCCGAAAGAAGGACCCATTAAAACCATCCGGCCCACATGCACTATCCTTGCTAAGAGCAAAGACACAGGCACGAACCTCATCTGTCGAAGGCGGGGAAGCTAAACCTTCACTTCCCTCTGCAGGAACAATCCGAGGTATGAAAGACAGGATGTCCGAAACCGGATCGGACACAGAGGGAGAACCCAGATAAGATTGAAAATGAGAAACTAATACCTCTATGACTTCAGACGGAGTCGAAGCCACAGATTGGTCCGTTCTCACAATCTCGCGAATCGAAAGCAAATTAGCTTTCTTACGAATAGAAGAATGGAAGAATTTGGAGTTCGTATCACCTTCGACCACCCACTTGATCCTCGCCTTTTGACGGAGGTAGGAGTTCTCAATACGAAGTTCCGAAGAGAAAGCCAATTGAGCGCAAGCCCACTGCTCCTTGTTTTCCGCCGATGGACTCTCGTCGAACAAAGCTTCGGCAAGAATCAGGGACTCTTCTGCCGCTCGCACATGATCGAAAATATTCCGGAAAATAAGGGAATTCCACGTCTTTGGACAAGCCTTAAGACGCTTCAGTTTCCGAGAAAAAGCCCCCATGGGAGCAGCCTCAATGGGAGTGGACCACGATTCCTCAACCACCTGAAGAAAACTATGGTGGGAACTCCACATACTAAGATAGCGGAAATAAGAAGGACCCGATAAAGATCGTGAAGCGCACCGCAAAACTAGAGGCGCATGATCTGAGCAAGACCGATGAAGATGAGAGATAGAGAAAGAATAAGGGAGGGTGAACCAATCAGCAGACCCAAAAATCCTATCCAACCTGGAGAGGATCCGGTTCGGACCTTCCTGGTTGTTAGACCAAGTAAAAGCAGAACCAACGAAGGGAATTTCAGATAACCCAGATCTCACAATGAAAGAATTGAAATCTGTAACCGAGTGACGATTGACGGCCACCCCGCCTAATTTTTCAGCCTGACTAGCGACAACATTGAAGTCGCCACCCACCACTGAAAACGAGCTACCGAAATCAGCTAGAGACATAATGTCATCCCAAAGAGATAATCTATCTAACCGGTCACACTTGGCGTAAACCGCCGAAAGAAGAAACGGATGCGGGGAAAAGGAAGAAGAACACAAGACAGATAATAGTTGATTCGAGTCAAAAACCGGGCGAACAACGCAATCTTTGGACCAAAGAATCCAGATCTTACCCGAAACATTAGATAAAGCACTTCCAAAACCTAACGACAGAACCGCCTTGGTAATCTCGCCGGGACCCACTAAAGGTTCTAAAATAGCCACCAAGCCAATGGAATGCTTACGGACAATCCGCTTAAGCCTAGCAGAAGATGCTTCGTTGCCAATACCACGAATATTCCAGAATAGAAAGTTCGACATGAAGCCAACACCAGCCGGAGAAAAAGAGACAAGCCAAAAGAGACCACAAAGACGAAAATCAGATACGATACAAGGAGGATAGAGCAGATCTATCAATCTGCTTTGTCGCCGCTATAGAGCGAGTACGGATCGTGCGGGAGATGACGGAAGCGCCACGCGATCTACGACTAGAGGATCTGCGCAGAGGCTGACGCAAAGGTTCGGACACCGAAGAAGCACCTAATCTCTCCTTCGAACCGGACAGAGGAGAAGAGGAGCGGGATGGGGCAGAGTTCTCGGTAAGACGAGAAAGCCGCTCATTTATCAACGCAATTTCCTCTACAGAAAGCATTGGAATGACGATCGATAAGGCACAAGAAGAAGAAGGAAGAGAGCACCGGGAAGAGCAGCAAAGAGGCGAAGGATCATGAGAAACCGGAACAGATAGAGGATAACGATAGAATGTAGGGGAGCTAAAAATACGCATCCCACGCTGCTGTAGGAACCTAACCCATGCCGGACTGCCACTGGAGAGACAGCCCCGCGAGACAGGTGAGGATCGCAGGGTGGCCCTAGCAGAAATATTACCCGATCGGGTCGCAACTGACTGGTAATGTTCCAGTCTGCCCGCATAGTGGACCGCATCAGGGTACTCTATGCAATCAGGAATGGAACACCGCCTGAACCAATCGACCCAGACAGGGTAATTTCTCCGTAGAGACCAATGGGGACCAACCAGAAGAGGGAGACGATAAGCCACAAACGACACTGACCAGGCCTCGCTATGGCTAAGAATAAAATACCAACAGGGGGAACCACACTGTTCGCTCCAAGCGGAGATCACAATGCCTAAATGACCTGACACGTCACCAAACATCAGTAGGGTAACAATATCAGGGAGCACACGCCGAAGCGCGCCAAGGCTCAAAACCATAAAGAACATACCAACAGACTCAAGCCGACAAGGTAATAATATCCCACAATCAAAGACCAAGAGAAAATGCACAAACAAAATACTCACCTGGCCGGCCAACATAGCACTTACCTGCTGCTGCGCGACGAGATAAACAACTGAACAACCCACCAAGAACTGCACGCGCAACAGTGCACCCAGCAAACAGGTACGAGAGTATCGAACACAAAGACAAGAAGGAAACACCCAACCAAAATCAACCACAAAGGAACACATCGCCACACCGCTACTACCAACCCATGAACCACTAATCAAAGACATAGGGAGGAGAAGCTTCGCATCCAGAGAGGATGGAGTGGCAGAGATCCCTACGTCCAACAGATCAACCACACCGACAAAACCATCACCACAATCACAAAATCCCGAGCCCACCTCCATCGGAGCAGCGGATTCCACTGCCAAACCTCCAAGACCTTCCCCAGAAACACATAACGACGAAACGCGAATCAGGGAGGGAATCACCGTATCAAGAATGGAAGGGGTGGTGAAATCCCCTTCGATCACAAATTCCATGCCAAAGTTAAAATCACAGAGAACCGAGCCCACCACCAGCGACTCCTCTCCACGAGGCAAAACCTCACAAGCATCAGAGAAATTAACCGATGGAGCGAAGTGGGTGATGAAATCCCCTTCGTCCAGAAAATCGAAACCAGAGCTAGAGCCGCAACTCACGGAACCCACCAACATCGCCTCCTCCCCACAAGACAGTATCTCACAGTTGACCGAGAAAGCTAACCGTGGTTCGAAAAAGGTGCTGAAATCCCTCTTCGAACCAACAGAGGAATCAACAGAGAGAGACGACACCACCAATTCATCATCGAAGTGCCAAATTCGACAATAGGGGGGAGGACAGCACACAATACCATCATCAGAGACCGGTATAAGCTCCATAAAACAGGATTCAACCCATAAGTAACGAGATCTGGCAAGATCCCCAAAAGAGGCCAGTGAGTAAATCCTAATCTCAACAGAGCATTCACCAGAAAAGACCACAGAAATAGGACCGGCGGCCACCGCAAGAATGGCTTCGCCAATCGCGGCGAACGAAGGGCAGTGGCGAACGAAAGATCCGACGAGAACGAACTCTCCATCGCCACCCTTATATGGCAACATAACCAACAAACAAGCAGTACTTAAACGCTGCGAAGAAGACAGCAGCCTCAGGGAGAGAACGATTAAAGAAAGGGAGAAAAGGCAGTAAGAAAATAAATCTAATTCGTCAGAGAGAAGCGGCCATGGAAATAGTCGTTGAGTTTTTTTTCTGATGTGGTTGATATTGCTACGTGAAATCTATAATAACTAGATAGGTTCATGAAAACTAACTATGTTTTATAAAAATTCAATGAATTAACAAAGTTTCTAAAAATTAACCAAGTTTTACAAAAATTTTAACTAAGTTTCTAAAAGTTACCCAAGTTTTATAAAAATCAATTAAGTTTTATAAAATTTAAATAAATTTGTAAAATTCATTAGTAGTAGCAATTCAACCTTTAGATCTCTCTCCAAATTTCTGCTTAATTAACCAACTTAATTCAACATATATTATGCCATCAAAGAAAATTAAAAAAGCTATTAGTCCTATAAAAATTTCCAAGTATTTTAGTATTGTCTCTATTATTTTTTATCACTGGATCATATACAAATATATTTATTACTGTAATCATATTAGTCGTATATGTATTTTAATACCATCTCTATAATAGATTTAAATATCCATCTTCATTGTTGCTTACTTTCTTAGGCTTTCCAATGCCTATGCTTATCCGTCTCCAGTAGTAAATCCATCCTAATGCGATAACACTCATTCACCATTTCTTTGTGCTCACCTGTAAAAATATTAATCTACTTTCCCTTGTTAATTACTTTTCTAATAAATGGCGGTATTACTCACCATTTAGCGTGATTTTTAGGATGTAGGAAGGTTAAGCTATCAATCAATACATTTGCCCTGTATTTAATGAATGATACACAATCATATTAAACCGATCACTCTGAATGTCGACAAAGAGAATTAAGACGACTTTTATACATAGACTATAGCTTTGAGCGATTAACCTACATTGTAAGGTTAGCATTGTAGTTTTGTAGTATAATAAATTAACATACTTTTGTAGCACATGTTTCCAGCCTTTTCAACTTGTTGCTGTGAACTTATAAGCAGATGGGAAACACTGGTTGGTCCGAAGGGAGAGTGTGAAATAGATGTTTGGCCAGAACTCCAAAATTTTATTGGAGATGTAATCTCTCGTACAACATTTGGTAGAAGCTTTGAAGAAGGAAGATTTATATTTCAAGTCCAAGGGGAGCAAACTGAGCTACTTGTGCAATCTTTTTAGTATTTGCAAATCCCAGGCTATAGGTCTGTTTCTTTGTACCTTATTTGTGTGAGAAACTCATTTTCAAATTAGCTAAGCATCTTATCCCTCATTTTTACTTTAGAGCAGGAAGTTGTTTAAAAATTCCTCCTCTCCTTTCAATAACTTAAATATATTTTACATGATTGTTTCTTTAAGTACCAGTAGTCCTTTTGTCTTTATATTCACTAGTAGTTATAGTTTATTTTTTTACGGTACAAATAGTTGACTCGTCAAGTTTTTTATGGAGTTACGACAAAATTACTAAACAAGATAGCATGATTGCTAAACATTATTATTTGTTGCAGCACATATAACCATTATGTTCGTTTTTTTGGTTAAGATTGACAGCTATTAAGGATCCGCCTCCTTGGATTATAATACTTAACAGGATTCAGTATGGCATGTCATATCATCCATATAAATCATATATGTCATTGTTGAACATAAACAAACCATCATATGCATGTGGCCAGTTACAACACATATAACCATCAAGGAAACTAGACCAGCTCATTATATCCACTGAATGCATTGACTTGGATAACAGATACTTATGATGATTTTTTCTATTTTTTTTTAAATATGTGTAACCCATAGTCACACAGAAAAATGATAATAAATAGATTTAATTTTACCAACTATCTTGATCTTGTATATGCAGTCAATTGCTAGATTGTAGCTCACAAATCACATATAAGAATAATTGGAAAAGGCGACATATCATTCCATATATCTAATCAATAAATAATTCACCCAACTAGATGTAATCCTGTGCTCTTTTGACACCTGGCTCCCCTTATTCCAAAAAATCGTAAGTAACTTAATCAACTTTCTCGTATATTCCTCTCTTTCAATCCTAGACTTCCTATCTTTAACAAAAAATTAATACAAAAAGCAAGAAGAGAAAGTGAGTTCTTGTTCACCTAAAAATGGGGTTTTATTTAGGTCTCCTACGAGATACTACAGATCATGCTTCCATAGTTTCAATCAATCTTTTTGTTGCTTTACTTTGTGCTTATATTGTGATTGGTCATTTGCTAGAAGAAAATAGATAGATGAGCGAATCCATTACTGTACTTATTTTTGTATGTTTTTTGGATTAGAATTTAGTATTTTGGTTTACTTTATGTGATTTTTTTTCATGACAATAGTTTTTGAATGCTGTAATTTTGATGCTGGGGTTGTGTACTGGAGTGGTTATTTCGCTTGCTACTAAAGGAAAGAGCTTGCATGTTTTGATGTTTAGTGAAGATTTGTTCTTTATTTATTTTCTTCCTCCTATTATATTTAATGTTGGGCAAGTTTGGTTTTTCATTCATTTTTAGAAGTTTTTTTAGTTGAATTTAGTAATGGGAGAGATTGGGAATTCAAATTAGTGTTGGAAAGTATACGTAGTCAATAAAAAATAGAACGACATCTTAATAATCACATAGGAATGATCATCTCTTGTATATTTCAAATGCCCGTTGACATTGGGGTCCCCAATGAACATAATGTTGGAATTCCTCTAATACAAATTGAATGAAATATACATATAGTCCCACATCGCCAATTTGTTGAGAGGTATAGAGGTTTATATATGCCTTTCTCATGAGGAGGTTGGGGGCCTGGGGCTCCCAAATGTATGCTTCGTTGTGAGGAGGGAGATCTTGCATCACCACCACACGCGCGCGCGCGCCGCCGCCGCCGTCCGTCCGACCGACCGAACCGGGCCGGGCCGGGCTCGGGTACGGGTACCATTCTTTTTACTAGGCCACTGTTTAACAGTTTTGGGCTTTGTCTGAAACTGGGTTGGGCCTGGAAATTGAAGAGAAGCGGGCGGATGAAAGACAGACGCAGATTTTGTCTGAAGAGGCGCGATTTTTGAAACGGGCGCGGAAATGAACGGGTGCGACCTGACTGAAGCAGACA
The DNA here is from genome assembly GCA_030765085.1 of Allium cepa. Lineage (NCBI taxonomy): Eukaryota > Viridiplantae > Streptophyta > Magnoliopsida > Asparagales > Amaryllidaceae > Allium > Allium cepa. Next base: position 706,080,559 of record CM060934.1, read on the forward strand.
CAGGCGAACGGGTGCGACCCGACTGAAGCGGTGCAGGCAAAACAGTACGAGCGGGCGGGTGCGATACAGATGCGACTGTACGGACGCGACTGCTTGAACGAACGGGTGCAGACACGACCGTTCGGAAGGGATACGGACCAACTATAAATAAGGAGGAAAACTGATCACTTTCCTCACTGAATTTTCTAATCCCTTCTCTTCTATTAACTGCTGTTCTTATACTCAAATCACAGAGTGATATACTCATTACAATTTCGAGCGGAATTCGTCTGTTGTATCTTGGGAGAATTTTTGAAATAAAATTCTTAAGGAAATCGTTACGACGAGCCTCAGACACAATCCGGTTAGAATTTTAGTCTGTTTGTATATTCATATACATTATTCTATTTTTCTACCCTTTATTTTGGTTATACTATTTATTCGAAATAGTATAACGTTGTTGTTGTAATTTATTTACAACATTCATATTGTTATAATAATTAATACAGAATTCCAGTGTAGTGGAAATCTGAATTATAAACTTGTGCGACGAGTTTATATTCTCTGTTTTGGTATACTAACGTATAACACATAATGTAAACAGGCTAGTAAGCATAATTGAACTTTTTTCCTATCAATGTGTAGATACAACTATGTTTATCATCATTCATCAATTTACTTTGTATGGAACAAACATTTATTTGCTTAAGAACATATGAAGTGATAGTAAGCAGTTTGGTTCTTGCTATAAAAATGTCTTTCGAAGGCATATGGATGGTCAATATTGAATTGTAGAAGTTACCACCTATATTATAAATACTGAATTTGGATTATGGAAATAGATTTGACTTTCCATTTTTAATCTTTTATGCAGGTTTCTTCCTAACCAAAGAGACAAGCGAACGAAAGCAATAGATAACGGGATATGGTCACTTCTGAGGTGCATACTTGAAAAAAGAGAAAAAGCTGTGAGAAACAATGATGCAAAAAACGATGATTTACTTGGTGTTCTTCTAGAATACAATTCAGATAAAGATGAAAAATCCCAGAATTTGCGAATGAGTACCGAAGAAGTTATTGAAGAATGCAAACCGTTCTATTTTGCTGGGGAAGAGACAACCTCAGATTTGCTGATATGGACAATGATTGTATTGAGTATGTATCCTAGCCGGTAGAATCGTGCATGAGAATAAGTTTGAGAAGTTTTTGGAGGGAAAAACTAAATACCGACGGCATGAACTGCTTGAAAACTGTGAGTGCTTATTATTATTTTTGTTATTACTGTTGTTTTATGAATATTTTCTCCATTTAATGTTAAAATGGATTTATCCAAATACTGAGACTCGATAGCTGAGTATCTACTAACTGTATCTCAAACTTAGTCGAGCCTCAGTTAAACTGAGACACGGTTTAGCCGAACTCAGTTTAAATAGAGACTCTGTTAACTGAGTATCAGCTAAACTGAGACTCAGTTTAGCCAATTTAACCGAGTCTCAGTTTCGAAACCCGAGTCCAACTTAAAAACAGAGTCTAATTTTTTAAAACTGACTATACCTATATTAGTATACTGAGAGGACCACTTAGTTAACAACATCGACGACTAATTTACGTGATTTATAAGCAGACCACTTCATACGTCGATAATATGCAGCTTGATTTTACTCCATGTAAATTACCGAGTTCGTTTATTATATTTTACTCTACTTTACTTGTTAATGCTACTTGATTTTATGGCATGTTGTGTACTTTGTATTAGTCAATCGCCTAATGAAATAGTTTGATGAATATTTAGTATTTGCATTATGAATTAGATTTAACTTTGTGTACACTTTTTTGATGAATTGATTCTCAAGCATTACTTTTACTTTACAACTAGATAGATGACAGTGATGCAAAAAAAGGTGGCAACGAGTTATGGATCGAAGTTATTTTTGCTGCTAGAACTACTTTTTGGTTTTAACATATGTACCACTTGCTTTTGTTTTGCTATTTCTACTTGTTCTATATTTTATTTATGAAGTATTAATGATGAACTATTTATGTTTGGTATGAGAATATTGTGTATTTTGATTAAGAAATTTCATACGTTGTTTATCAAATATGCGTCCAAAATGTGATATTGATACAATATGTTAATTCTGAAATGTGGTATTGATATAATATGCTAATTTTGAAATGTAGTATATATACACATTATGACTGATGTTTACTGAAATGGAATTTACAGAAAAGTAGAAAAAGTCTAATTGGCTTAGCTTTGCATGCAATTTAACGGCGTTTTTAAAACGCCGTTAAAACATTCCACGGCGTTTTTTAAACGTCGTTGAATGTTTTAACGGCATATCTAAAAAATAACCAAATACAATTTAACGACGTTTTTAAAACGCTGTTAAAACATTCCACGGCGTTTTTTAAACGCCCTTGAATGTTTTAATAGCATTTTCAAATGTCGTTGAATTGTTTTAATAGCGTTTTTTAAAAATGCCATTAAATTAGACCAAACGCTGTTAAATGATTTCATGACACCAGGGAAACACTGTAAAAAAATATTTAACAGCATTTTTTTCCTTGTCATTATATATCTCTGACATATAACTGCATGTCCATATACAGCGCATGTAAAAACGATGTTAATAGGTTTTAAAGCGTTTTTGAAACGCTGTTAAAGGTCCTGTTTGTTGTATTGATTTTTGGTGCAAACAGCTATGTAAGCGATGAACTTTGCAAAAATTTCATACCACTAGCCAAGGTGAAGTATGAATGTTGATATTAGAATTGCTCGATATTAACCGCTGACTAATTTACACCTAATAAGCCAATACCACCGTAATGTTGAATCCCTCATTTACCACCTGATTTAATTAAATTATATGTTATAATTAATTAAATAGATTAATATTTATGAAATGTTAATTATAAATTTTATTCGAATTGTGTTGGTCAGGATTAAAAATAGTGTGTATACAAAGTTATGTATACAGTTGACGATATACGATATCGATATATGTTTAAATATGATTAAATGTAAATTATCTGATTTGGCTTGAAGTGATTTGAGGAACAATATGTAGACATGTATGGCTGGTCATAATGGAGAGAATTGGCTTGGAATTTGATTCCAAAAGTGTGTAAATGGCTAAGGAAAAGATAGTTATGTTTCTATCTTTGTCCCCATTGTTTCCACCTTTGTCCCCATTGTTTCCACATTTGTCCCCATTGTTTCCTATGCTATTTAAACAACTCTTGCCACTCTTTTCTCATTTTTTTAGGGTTTGTGCCTCCACCTCTCTCCATCAAAAATGGTTGAAAACTCCTCCCTTCCTTTCTCAAAATATAAGCAAAAAAACCCAAACACAAATCCAATAAAAATCAAAAGAACGGTGTGTGGCTTTCTCAAAGTGGTCGCGCCTTTTGGTAGTGTTGATCCAGAATTCAAGCGGAGTATTATTGATTTAACATTCAAGGTATTCTCTTGGGAAATAGAAAGGTATCATCCTATTTTACAAATTCTTATAATCGTTTACAACTGATAATTACATTTTTTTATTTAACTAATTTATCCGTTATCACGATTCCCAATACATATTTACTGTCAACATGAGATGAAAATATAAACATATGTGTGTTTGTATTTTTGATTAAAATTCTGTTAAGTTTATATGTTTGGAGATGTAATTTTGTTGATGAAATCGTAATTGCATTTTTCTTGTCAATTTTAATTTTGACGATAGTTGAAAATAAGTTTTATTAGGTTAACTTTAATCTATACAAATATTTCGTATGTAAGTATATAACCAAATGGTTTCATCAATCAATTGAATTCAATCATATATGTTTGTATACGTTAATTATCTATGTGTATATATGTCAAATTAAATTCATACACATATTTTATTAGATACTAATTATGTGATTCAAAATAAAATAAAGTTTTGCTAATTTTTTGTGTGTAAGGAAAGCTTTGTTAAGATATTTTGTAGCCGTATATGTGATTCTATGTAAAGGAAAGTTTTGCAAATTTGTTTTGTGTAACAAAAGTTTTATTAAGATATTTCATAACCATATACGTGATTGTATGTAAAACATATACACAAGATATACATACATACATACATACATACATATATATATATATATGTTTTTATCTTTATATATATTCATATACTTATATATAAATATTTGTTAGTTATAAAGTTATTTTATGTAATTTTAAAAATCAATTTAATATGGATTTAAAGTGTATTTAAAGTGCATTTAATATGTATTTCAAAACTTTTTGGTCATAGTTATATAGAATAAGAATAGTCATTTGTTGCCGATTATTACTTGTTACAAGATTGCTTTACTTGGAGATAGAAACTTAAATTAAATTAGAAATCTAACTTATAAGTATTATGTTGATGGTTAGAAACTTTGAAATTTTATACCATAATTGTATAAAAATGTATATATGTAAATAAATATGTAAACTTATGTCATTTATAAACACCTTTTGTTTCATATTCAAATACACACACACGTATATATATATAGACATATTAGACAACACTTATGTATACAAAGGGGCTAACTTCTCCATTACAGTGTAAATCCTCGGACTTATACACGTATAAGACGAACCATGTACACTATGACTATTACATATGAACATGACTCAAGTATATAAGATGCACATTGTGACGACCAATCTTTCTTTCCAATCCCTGGAGTATCAGCACCTCCGGCTAAGCCTTCATCAACGTCCCCTCTTCCATCTCCAAAAATATGGTGGCACTCGGTCCACCAGAGACGTTGCCATGATCAAAAATGTCCAACCTATCCAAACTAGGGTTACAGACTTCAAAGATCAACCACCATCGCACCGTCTCTTGATCGCCTTCCTGATTTTTTTACTTTACTTCCCGATCATCCCACTACCCATCACTAAAGATTACAACCTTCCAAACCATCGCGATCATCAGAACTTCCCCAAAACACCATTTCTGGTCAAACCAGAACTGCTCATTCATCCTCAAACTAAAAATTATGATTTTAGTTTTAAAATCAAGATTTTGGATGAGTTTTTAGATCCTAAGCCTGAAACATTAAATCATGATGTTTGAATTTTCACTTTATATTAACTTGCTCTATTATTTTAATTTTTAGAGACAAAACAAAATTATTTTAACTTAAATAAACTTTTATACTTTAATATATGATACAACAAACATATTTTTTTTAATTTGAACCTTAACATAGATTAGATTATGAGATAATGATTTTTGATCAGAACTTAAGCCTGGAAACTAAGAACAGGCAAGAAAAAAACACAACAGCAAGCATGCATCTATACATCCATGTATATACACAGAGAATTCAATCATATACATCCACACAATACTACTTAATTTCCAGTAATCCACATGCAATCAGATATCAAGATACTTAAGCTTTTAGAAAGAAAGTTACTCACCTGTTATGCATGGAACATAGGCAATTTAGATTTTGAAAACTTGAATTGTTTTAAACTGGAAACTAGCATTTCCCTTTGCTTTTGAAAACCTTAAATTTGAATGCTTCTTTGATTTAGGAACTGGAATTGCTAAAAATAATGCTGAAGAATACTTGCTTGATTAAATCTCAGGTTTAACAATGCATGCAGCCTTTTTGATTCATCTCTGGTTTGAAGAAGAAGGCAGGCATTTGTTCCTAGATTTAAGAAATGCTTGCATGCTTTGAGTTGAAAATTGAACTATAGTTTTTAAAATGCAGGCTTTGATATTCTCAGGTTGAAGAATTTAGTTCAGGCTTTTGAGTTGTTTTAAAATGAAATTATAGGATTGGAAAATGAAAATGGTTTGCATGCTTGATTTTGATAGTGGATTACAAGTTTGAGGAAGTTGTTTCTCAGGTTTTTAAAAAGGGTTTGAGGAGTGTTATTTACATATTTTTATTTGAGAAAATTTGCACAGGGTTTTTGAAATTGATTTCTGGTTTTTGAGGAGGATGATTACCAAACTTGTTTTCTGATTTGAGGGACATTGATCATCAGATTGCTTATGAGGAGTTGGTTCAGGTTGAAGATTTCTTAAGTTTTTGAAAAGAGAATAGAAAAAGAAGAATTGAAGAGAAGCAGGGTATGTTTAAATAGGCTAAAATGATTTATTTTAAATAAAAGAAAAAAAATCAAAAACAAAAAAATGAAACATGTCTAATATATTAACATTTGTCATCTTGATTTAGTATCTACTTAACACATGTTACTATGATTACCTAGTATATTAACACATGTCTTGTGTATTATTTATTTATTTTAAATGTTAAATAAAAAGCTTTACTTATTTTTGAATATTAATAAAAGCTTTATACTTAATTAATTAGTTTATAAATACTTATCTAATATATATATATAAAAATTTCTTTAAATCAAATAAAACAATTATATTTATAAATAAAAGCTTATACAAATATCTTTAAATTCAAATATTTCAAAATATCTATCTTTTGAATTTCAAAATTAATTCTAATTCAAATTAAATTCTAAAATCCAATTTAAAATCAACTTATAACAATACATTCAATTTGAAAACAAAACTTCTGTTTATATATATAAAAGCAATACATTATAATTATTAATAATGTTTAAAAGTAACAAATTTATCGATTTTAAATAATTTATAAAAAGGATTATAAATTACTTATATTACTAAATGAATTAATATATCATATGCTTTAAGTATTTGTAAATTGTATTTTAAACTGATATATTTCAAATCATATTCCTCAAGTAATACTTAAAAACAAAACAAATCTTTTTATTACTTTTATTTAAATTTAAACTTAAGCTTGAAAATATATTCTAAACAATTTAACATTTACCTTGAGTATTTAAAACCATATAGTTATTTTTTTAAATAACTTTTAAAAAGCTTTATATAAAATTAAATTAAAATTTTCAAATTACCAAAATATATTAGAATTTGAAAACAAATATTATTTATTAAATTCAAACCAAAGATTTCTATTTACAATATATACCAATATATACATTATAAATAGAAAACATTTTATTAGCTTTTAAAAGATAAAATTTACCAATTCAATATTTATTTTCTTATAAAAGAATAAATTGCCAATTTAAATTAAAATTATAAAAGACAATTATCAAATCAATTTAATTTTTAATACAGGTTATTAAATTGATATTGCCCAAAACTCCGGCTTATCACACACATGTTTACCTTAATTGATTCCCCTTTTACAACAAATCAAAACATAACTTATAAATTAAATTAAATATTGATTTTGTTTAAATTTTATACGAGATCTAAATGAATTCAGGCTTTATATGCCATTAAAAATCCATTAAAGGAATTTTTAAAAAAACTTACCTTTTAACTTCGTTGTGGGTTTGCCTAGTTTCAATAATGGCATCACAACCCAGTAGCCTATGCGGTCTAAATTAGTCATGTTAAGGATAACTAATTATGCTTGCTCATTTAGTGCGTTGTCTAGAATGGTAATATCTAGAATTGGAATTAGGTAATCAAGTATCATGTCCTACCTGGTTGCCAACCTAGCCTGAAAGGTGAAGTGAGCCTAAAGGTTGCCTTTAATAGAAAAGGCTCAATTTGATTTGGATGTTGTGCTAATTTTCAAAATTGTTTCGAAAATTAAAGTAAAGATTTTAAATTAAAAAGTTATGTTTAAAATGAAACATTTTTAGAATAAAGGTTGTGATATAACATATGTTTTCAAAATATTTGAAAAGATAATAAAATTTCAAAGTATTTAAAAATTTAAAATTTAAACATTAGTTTTGAAAACTAATTTATTAATAAGATTAATAAAATAAATTAATAAGTTAATTAATTTTATACATATATATGCATGTATTATATATGTCGATACATGTCATATTATCTCAAAACGTTTAACATGGTATAAATACACATGTATGTATATATAAAATTACATTTGAAATAAATGTAATTAAATTAAAAGTGTTTAATTAAAGGTTATTTAATTACATTAAAGATACATATATATGAAATTAATTAAAAATACATATACGTAAAGGTTACAGTATATGCTATAAAGGTTATAATATACATGTTCGATATAAAAGTTATATTGGAATAATAATATAAAATTATTTAAAGAGTTAGTTAATTAAAACCAAATAAATAATATTTAATTAATATAGTGTTATACATGAAATTATATATAAGTTAATGAAATATAATAGTTATATCATAATTACACTTATATAATATATGAATGTATAAACCAAACATGGAACAGTAAAGAAACCTAAATAGACTTAAGGAATGAATACATATGTAAATGTACATGTACTGTGATTTCTAATGTGTCTGATACTTGAATCACAACGGTATTTCATTATAATACATTATTCCATAATTTGATATCATTCAATCAAATATATTTAAGATTATAACTATTTAATATAAGTGTTGTCCTCCACCATATATATACTAATAAATTACTTGCATACCCTTTAGTTGTTGAGAAAACTCAAAATAGAGATGTTATGTGTATTATTATTAGTATATTGACTAAACGAGGTAAGATAACTATATGTATTTGTTGAGCAAACTCAAGGTACATATACTATGCTTAGGCCTTTGTGAAATGGTAGGTACGTGAATAATTTATTTTGATTTATTGAGTTAATTCAAGGTCGAAATGGGACTTGAACAAGGAACTATAAGTTAAGAATGGTATATAATACAATTGGTAAGGAGTTATCCATCATTTGTGGGACTATGACTTGTTGAATAAACTCAAGATCAGAATCACAAGGTGGATGAATCCTAACACCCACTAGTAAAGTCGAAAACCTCTATGTTTCATCTTAAGGTTTGGAGAAACATACAGGATTAGTGAGAGGCTTATTAGAAAAATGAAATTGTAACATTTAACCTTTCTAATATTGTAAGAACATATTTTATATAATGTTATAATAATCTACAATGATAAGTTTGTAATTTAATATAATTGACAAAATTTTATCAATTAAAATATACAAATGAACTGAATTGAAGATTGACCAATAGAAAGATCATATACACTCACTATTAAATACTTCTTTCCAGTCAATTATTTTCTATACCCATGCAAGTGCCTAATCTTCCAACCACTAAATACATTCGTAGTTTGGTAGATTACATGTTTATTTTCCCGAGACTGTGTAATGTCTTCTATAAGTTTCAAACTCTAAAAATAATACACGACTATGAATATTTGATCCATATACTATCACATATCAGTGTTATATGGAGAACGATCACAGTTTATATTGTATGATACTTCGATGAAATTAGTTCATTGGAAGTATGCATATAAACTATATAGCGATATTGAGTACTCAATCTGATTGATTACAATGAAGATTGTGTTCTATTACATGTAACACTAGACTGAAACTACAAGATAGATCTAAGAACTCAATCTCTAAAATATCAGTTTAATCAGTTTACGTAAGCTGCAACATATCCGATGTCCTTAATGTTAAGGACAATCGAGTGCCACTTTGAAAAATGTTCATAATGATATTGTAGTAAGGTTTCTATTTTCAGTGGTTCGATTACTTTGAAAAGGAAAACAAAGGTACAAGAGTAGAGGTGATTTGAGGTACAATTAGGATGAAAGAGAGAATGGTCACCTTTGCTTCATAAGGAAATATCGAAAACAAAAATTGTAAAATAATAATTGATACTTAACATCGAAATAATAAATATGATTTCTATTATGAAATGTATTTTAGTATAGAAAATTATTTTCTGTAAGATTTATTTCTTTGAGTTCAAGATAATTGATCAAAGAAATCCCTATTGTAAACTAGTTATAGTATGTGAAATAAATAGTCTATAGTAAGGGGACGATGGACCTCCATATTCAATATGCTATAATATTAATGGCGGTGGGAGCACGCCATATAGCACTTATTAATTGCATCAAGTTTCAAAAATTGTTTTCGTAAAACATATCGCATATTATTTATGAAATAATAATTGTTCTTCAGTGATGACTATAGAATAAACATGGTTTTATTCGACGATAAATATTATGAATATTCATTATGAAATAAAACTGTAATGTGATGTTTAGTTTCAAAACAAAAGTGATGCATTGGAAATACTGAAGTATTAAAATTATATATAATTTTTCTGGAATTATAGACTAAGTCATGTACTAAGAACTAATTATTCGATGATATGATTATGAATGCTATGTCTCTAATGAACCTCAATTTAAAGGCAAAGCACCCATTCAGTCGGAGTGCCATAAGAGTTACCGAACTCTTCGCTTGATACATATAGATGCATGTAATCACTAGTCTGATAATACAAAAACGGTTCCACATTCTTCATTATATTCGTCGATGAATTATCGCATGCATGAGTATATGTATTTGATACATATGGGTTATGCCTACAATAATTTCATAGAATAAAAATGGAAGTAAAATAAAATAACGTGCAAAAGAAACGATTCATTTTGATCGAATGGGTAAGTACATTGGAAAGAGTTCCAAAGGTACCTAAAGTGAACTAAGATCCAGTCTCAAGAGTTACTCCTCCTTACAATACATAATGATGCGTTGATAAGGAGTAAACTTTGGTGGACTAATGACGATTAAATGATGAATAAAGCTGAGTTAAATTATTTTTTATAAAGGGTGCACTTAAGTGTGGTACAAAAGGTTAATATTGATATCATCTGAAGAATAGTTTACGAAGTCGCACAAGTTATGGGTTTATAAGAAACTCCATCAAGTCCCAAACCAAGAAGTTGGCGGGTTTTGTGAGCCAAAGAACCGCAAGTTATATTTGTACATAACAAATCTTATATTGGGGATAATAATCATTGGATGACCGATTTATGTTATGAGCAAAATTATTATGAGCTAATACCAAGTCAATTTTGTATGGAAATTCATAAAATGTTCATGAATGACCGTTCAATTGCAATAAGAAACAATTACTGTTTCAAGAAAAACCAACTTCATTGCAAAGGAATTTCTTTAAGAAATTATTGGTAGTAAAATGGATTTGGATACAATCCAAGAATAAAACCGACTATAAGGGATGAAATGAAATTAACCAAATTAAATGAATGCATATCATTAGAGTGTCTAATGATTATTCTTGCACATTAAAGATGAAACTATAAGTTTCTTATCAAAGTTAAGAATGAATAATCCTCATTTGTTTAGTTAAACCTTTAGGAGCATGGTATGATGTGTGTAACATCCTCTTACTTGGAGGCCCAAAACTAACGCCTGTGGATGCTGCAGTCATCCATAGTTATTTATCCTCGACGACCAAATACGATGGTGTTAGATACATTGATACATAGAAACACATGAATATGGAAAAAATTTAAAACATCCAACTAGAACACATTCCATTTCAAAACATTTTCAATTCATTACATAATCACACAATCGTTAACCACATTTAGAGAAAATATATTTATCACAAAATACGCTAAGAGTGACATATAAAGATGCCCCCTTGGATGATTGGAGTATATACATGCAATTTAACAACTTTTCCATTACAAACAACACAGCAGAATCAAATAAAAGAGAACTCTAGATATCTATCATGCCTCTTGCACGTCTCCGAAATCTTTATTCGTATAATGAGGTACCTGAAAACCTCATATCACAAACTACTCAAAATCAATTGAGTGCTTGAGAGTTTAAGGGGGCAACATAAACTTAGAGTCAGACATAAATCTTGGTATGAATAATAATCCACCATCTCAAACCATTTAGATATCTAGTGAGACCACGCCACTTAATGGAACAGGTTTCCCCTCATTAGTATCGTAAAACCTTTATAAAACCATATACTGTGCTCCTACATCCACGATGGTTAAAATAATTCAAAACAATATGATATGATGGTATGCAAAATGAATGAATCAATTCTGGATTACCCATCCCCATTCATTTTGATTATCTGTCTCAATTATAGTTTCTAGGAGTACTATTAACCTAATAGTTTTCATGGGTTGACTAATAACTGGTAAAATGTTTAAGGATTCCCTGTCCAATTACATAGTTTTCATGGGATCGTTATGAACCTATTGAAAACTCTAATATCTTTACACTTATCCTAGTTTTCAAGGGTTGACTGTGAACCTATTGGTAGCTTCAATATTTTCTCTTCTTATCCTAGTTTTCATGGGTTGACTAGGAACTTATTGACATCTGTCAATATCTTAATTCGGATATAGTTTCATGGGTTTAATATAAGCCTATTGACCCCTACCAATATCAAATCATAGTTTCCATGGGTTAATTATGAACCTATTGGCCCCTGCCAATATCTGTCTTTAATATTTTAGCATCCTATATTCCGGTCTTCCTGACCTTCTGGATGCAATTCTACTCATTCAGGAGTTATCTTACTTTATATTCACTACTGGGTTAACCTAGCTGGTTATTCCTCCCTTTCCCAAAATATAGTTATGGGTCCAATATAACGTGAATATACATATATGAGGTCAGTGCGTACCTTATATGGGTTCTACACTAGTAGGAAGCAAAATCCGTTAGGGCATAACCCCAGTCTTTGCTAACGACCACTTGGGACTACTGGTGGTCATTGCCTATATGCCAGCCATACTATCAAATATTGTTTCAACACCAATACTGTAGTTCGTCGACCTCCACAAACAAAATCACATTTAAACTAACCTAATGTAAGTTAAGGAAAATCCCTCTTTCAGTTACTTAATATTTCTTATTAGAAATGAAGCATACCCCTTCCTTATAAGTACAAGGTCATTTGATACTTCAAATCTGAGGTGAACCGTTGGTATATTTTCCTATACCTATATGCAAATGCAAATCCCTTCCCTACGAATCTACGGTTGGATATGTCCCACCTCCGTAGTAAGTATACATAACTACTAGTAGCCTCTAGGTGAAGGGTAGACTTCTGTTGTGTAATTCTACCGACCTTGCATCCCAAACCTTTAAATCAAACCAATCATCCTAAACCTAAATGTTAGGCTAGGCCCACTAACTCGCACTCATCCTAAATGTATAATTAAGGTTATATATTTTCTCATAATGAAAGTTATACTATCTTCTAGTATTTAATTCCTATCTTATATGATTATATTTCATAAATGCTAATTGTCCAGTATAAATGGTCATTATTATTATAATTGGACAATCTCTAATAACATTTATTTATTCGTTCCAATTCAACTTATTATGCCAATTTCATTTCCCTATAAATACCATATAAATTCTTTAACCAGTTCTGTTAACCCAAAAAATGGATCAACGTCCTAGACTGAGCGTGAAAGAACCAGCCTTGTTTATCAAGGCAAATAAAATAGAAAAAAGCAATAGTAGATCATAGAAAAAGTAAAGGAACAAGAAGATTTTTATAGTAGTTCGGCATAACGAAGCCTATGCCACATTATAACTTTCTATTAACTAACTGCTGCTATAAGTGAAATCAGCTTACAATATGATTGAATCTCCTAGTGAGATCAAGTCACAAGTGCCAAAGGTATGAGAGAATCACAGTGAACCCCTATGTGACTGTTGTATAGGAGGAGAAAACTGAAGAATGGTTTCTGCACGATTTCAACAGCCAGTCTAGAAGATCCCCTTTATGTTGCAGATAGGTGAGTGTTTATAGGGATTGGAAAGCCACTGGGCTAAGCCACTTTACCAAAAGCCAACACTTGATGGTGCAAAAATGCTTCAAAAATTTAACAGCAAACCGGCTTAGCTTGATGGATCGCTAGCGATCTAAAGGGCAGTGGATCACTAGCTATCTATGTAGTTTAAGTATTATTGGATCATTTCACTTGGGTTGCGCTCTTTGCCTTATGTAGATGGTCTTCATGTAATTTAACGTTTAGTAGTCTTGTTTTGATGGTGATCCATATATAGGTTGCATCAAACTATGACTAGAATCAGATGAATGCTCACTTTTCGAACTAGTTTGCTTGGAATACCATGAAAATTGGCAAACATCCATAAAAAAGATACTAGATCATGATGCAAGAAGTTTGAAGGGCCCATGAGAAAGTCCTATTGATCGCTAGCGATCCATAGGAAATGAATCGTTGGCAATCCATTAAAGTAGCTAATTTTTGCTCCATTTCATTTGGGTCATTCCTAGTTCCTTTCTCTAGTCCTTTTGGTTGATTCTTGAGAGTTTGGACCTGTTATAGATATTCTAAATTCCCTTGAATTCTATTAGGTTGAAAACCCAGTTAACTTTTTCCCCCAAGTATGCCTTCGTTGGAAACAAGGTGTGCTCTGAAAGTAACTGCTTTTGAGTTCCCATTTCGTGAAGTTTAATTAATCGTGTTGAGGCTATCATGCGAATTTGGCTTTGGCTATTCAGCCATCTGTTGAGTTCCGATGTGAATCATCATTGCTCGTTACTAAAAATCATTTTCAACCCCATAAGTTTCCAAATGCCTGCAAACAACATTTAGATCATACTTGTGGGTTTGGAGAAAATTGACTGCAATGTATGGATCGCTAGCGATCCAAGGACTTAGCAAAAAAAATTTGCAATCTCCTACTTAACTTCGTTCAAGCCGACCTTCCATCATTTTATGTTTTCATTTGCGAATAGAGTCATTTGCCTTACGACCCGATCCAAATACCTACAAACCTTAAACTTGCTCCACCATCGCCATCGTCAATCTCCACCGTCGAAGCTTCTTGCAACTGACCCCACTTGACTTCATCGTCATCTCGAGTCAGCCCTTAGTGCCTAGAATGTCACCTACCTGGATCGTCGTCGACCTTGTCTACTTGGATCGCCAACAACTTAAGATTGACCCTATTCACATTCTAACTTGAGGTTAGTGATGCAGATTTTGGCATTATTTAAGGATTTGGTGATGCAGTTGTGTTGTTGAGAATGTAGTGGGGAATTCGAGTTGATTCTGACTTTGTGGAAGAAGATAGTAAATTGAGTCTTGAATTCTTCATCGAACGAATCCCAGATTTTGCCCCGGTGCTTGACATTTTTGCTATCTTAATCATAGAGTCAGAATTAACTTGCACCAAGTTACTCTTTCAATCTAGCACGGTGTCTTGCGGATATATTTTGGTTTTTATGGGAGGTGATTATAGCTTGGGGTAGCAACCCCTATGCAGCTCATGCTATTATCACTTTCCAGAGAACTGAAATTGACTTATGTTGAGAATTCTCTACCCAATTCAGACCCATTTATCCATAGTTGCTTGCTTTGGATAGGTCCTGTCATTGCGTAGTCGGTGTACCTAGAATAGAAAGAGATTTCCATGTCGCCTTAGATAGCAGATCTGTTATTGATCATTGATCGGTAACGGGTAAGTGCAGGAGAAATTACTTTATGAATAATATGAAAAGCTTTTTTCTTTCTTCACTGCGAGTGAATTATCTACACAGGATAGAGCATTTGTAGTGTTCAAAACACCGAACCCATCCATCATAGATAACACATAACACTTGCCGTAGTCAACGCTTGAAATTCATTGAGTTAGCATAAATCGATATTCTTTTTGTAGTTCAAGTGTTAAGCGTAGACGGGCTTTTAGTTATTAATAGAATTACCTAAACGTGTTAGATACAAGTTCATTGTATGGAATGAAGCACGTCATACCATCGTAAATCTAGTGGAGGAAGTTCGACACTCTCCGAATCTGAATAAACATCAGTTATGCCTTCACAAATGGTTTCAGCAGCGCCTTCTTCTTCGGCACCATCAACTGAATATGGTTAATCGGTTCCAGTTGGTATGATTGTAGATCGAACTCCCTAAAACTTTAGATTTTTACTCAACCCTTTGGAGAGCGTTTCCACTGTAATTTCTGCTAAAGTCCTGCACAACATTTGTTAGCAGCATGCATCTTTGATGATGACGTATGCCTTCCATTGAAAAACGAGTTTGCATACATGCCACCTTTGCCAACGGTACACGTGCTTAAATGAAGCAGTGCCCCCCTTTAATCCTTTCGTGGGAGAGACTCTTTTTAACTTGGTAATTTTTCCATTTCAAATCCCCCCAACAGATACGCGACTTTGACTTATCTTCACGTGTTTATGCAGACACTTAATCGTGCCCAAAGCTTTAATGAGCTGAGATACTTCCTCTCATTCAAGAAGAGAGATGATTGTCGGTATCTTGTGATCATTGAGGCCCAAAGAAATCGCAAAATTGCGCTACAGCTTTAAAGTAATTTGTCCCAGTTCAAGACCCAATATTTTTTCGTTAGGTGACTTAGGGGATTTAATCGCCCTTGGAGACAGGGGAAAGACTTCTCTTTTACTCGTTATGGGTTAATACTGTGGGAATTTTAATACACTAAATACTCCATGTAGTTATTCCAAGGCCAAACAAAGATCCATCACTTGTCCCATCTTCCATACTATAAGGCCATAAATGCTAGAGAGAGATCAGTCAAGTCTTTACTAACAGAAGAGAATTTGCTTTGGACGGGTTGTTGCATTCAAGGAGATCTGCCAGTTCCATTGAAGTTCCATCTCCGTCCTATTTCAAGATTCGACCAAGCTCCACTTCTTCATCGCATGACGCCGAAGAGGGCTATCTACCAGAAGGAGGAAGTCCATCCGATGGATCAACTGAAGAAATACATGAAAGAAAAAGCATTACCACCCAAGCTAAACGCCCGACTAGGATGCCCTTGATCCCGGTAGAAGGGGAAGAGGATTTCAAGAAGCATGAGAGCAAGGCTGCAGTGATTACGGGAAATGAGGAGGGTGAAATTGAGAGCAGAAGTAGCTATGATTCTTCCTCTAATGATGAGGAATTTTACGTCAGTTCTAATTAAGAAGACTTCGAATCTTGTGAAAAAACTCCAAAAATGAGTCATATTCTCTCGGATTTGCCTCTCTAAGAGATTATTACTAAAGATGCTCCCATAGCAGCTGAACGACTTCACGGTTCTCCGTTTAAGAAAACCGATATAAACTTTGGGGACTTGGGCAATGTTTATGTAAACATCAATGAACTCATGGGAGATGATTTTGAGTTCGAGGGGTTGTCTTCTTACCCCGGTCTTGTCGTGTCTAGAGTTAGCCAGATTCCCAATATGGTGGCTTCCCGATCCGATTTGTGGATTCCTTTTAGGCCACCTACGACACGTTACACATTTCACTAGGGTCATGTACACTTATATGTGCATTATTTAAGTTCATTTTCTATCATTAAAGTTCATCATTTATTTTTAATATTAGGTATTATGAGAGATCATGGAATTTATGAGGACCTTAAACAATTTATAGATGCACAATGCGAGTTAAGATGGACTTCAAGCTACCATCAGTCCTAAGAAACTGAGGAAGAGTGGAGGAGGAAAGATTCGAAAGCCAAAGTTCGTCATCAGGACGGTAGAGACCAAGGAGGAGTTTATAAGAGTGGTTATGAGAAAAGGAAAAATCTCGATAATCGGGAAGAACCGTCTAAGAAATCAAAGGTAGACCGTGATTCTCATCCTTCCAAGCACCAAGCATTTACCATGGCTCCATCCTCTATTGGAATCAAAGCTCCGACTTCCACTGTTCTAGTCTCTCCATCAATTGAGACTCCGTTAACTCACGTAGTGTCTATTTCTAGTACTTCACACCCCGACAAGACCCCGGCTTATATTCTCCCATCTGGTCCTCCTAAGCTTGGGGCTGCACTCCCTGAATGGTTTCTGAAGGGAGTTAAATTTGATTGTGACTTACACCCGATCCAAAAAGATTCTTACATGCCCCATATCCAGGCGATTTATAGCAATTTGATCAAGCTGAAGGATGGGAGAAGTTATGTAAGTAACCGTCGAATACAAACCGTAACGACTACCAAGAGATCCTTTCCTTCGAGTCAGAAAAGGATGATTATGAGAGGATGTTAACAGAACATGGCGTAAGATTTGAACAACTGACAAATGAGTGGGATGCTGCAATTCGGGAGAGTAAGAGCAATGCTAGCTTGTTGAAGGAACTGAAGGAGGCCTACGCAAAACTCGAGATCATATTCAAAGACGAAATCAAGATGGCCCACACTGATGGAGTTGAGGTAAAAAGGAGCTTTAAATTCGAGACAAGATCATCGAAGCTCAAAAGAAAACTATTGCTCGTTATGAAAAAGCCATCGAAGCTCATAAAAAGACAATCGCTGATTATGCGGAATGGTGGAATCCAGTGACAAGACAATTTCTGACCAGGCTCAAATGATTACTTCGCTTTAGGAAAAAGACTGCAGCTTAAGACTGAAAAGACCTAAGTTGAAGTTGGGAAGGCCACCGTGATGGCAGACTACTTAGAGCTGCAGGATACTTTCGAAAGGAAGATGGAGAAGATGGACTACACCATCTTGAATTCTCTACATCAACTCTTTGCTGCATCAGGGCAGCCTCGGCTATGTGGGCTCCAAAGTCCTGCGTGCTCTTACTATGGTTTGGTAAGAAATTCTTGCCTATTTCCGAGAAAACATAGATGTATACACCAAGCAAGAGTTGGAGGACGACTATCTTAATGAAGAGTCGAAGAAGGCTTTGGTAGAGAGCTGTGAGATTATTTGAATTGAGAGAGAGCAGGAGGTCTTCGATGCAACTGCACCTGCAACTTCTAAAGCGCTATTAGAACCTTTCATTTTCGAGCCTAGCGAATCATCAAGGAAGCCTAGTGATCAATCATGAACTATTCTAGATTCAGCCAGTACTTCTTTGTTGTCTACTCCTTTAGCAGCTATTTTGGAAGCCTTATGTAATCTTAAAACTTCGCTGAAGATCGCGCAGCCATCCAAAGAAGGAGACAGTGAGGAGTATGATGTCCAAATTCTCTGTCACGCTTTTGATACAGGCAACCTTCTTATTTCTTTCGATTTTTAGAACTTTCAGCTTACGCTGCAAGAACAAGGCGAATTGAATGCTTTCGTTTTTTACATTTTAGGCCCTTCTTCCTTGCCTATCAAACTGCCAATTTCTTTGCTCCCGGGGCCAACTGCTATTTTGACCGCTTTGACGCTTGTTTCTGTAGCTATTTCGATCACCATGCCCATGTCTGGCTCATAGCTAGGGCTAAAATCAGAGAAGGTTACTACATTACATGGCCTAGATGACCCTTCTGTTTCTTTAGAGGGCAATTTAACAACAGCTAAAGCCCGAGAGCAGATAGACCAAGCTAGCAAGCTAAGTAAATCTAAATAGTAGATGGTAGCCGTTAAGAAGGAAAAGACCGAGGAGGGAAATTTTTCAAGGAGCTCTCACAAGTCTTGGAAGTGCAAGACCAAGGGAGAGCCTTCTGAGGGGGTTGGAGAACGAGGAGAAGACCTAGGCATGGAGTAGATTCTAGCGAGGATTCTAAGAAGAAGAAATTTCTGACCAAAGGCAAAAAGGGAAGTAGTGGAAAGAAACATTGACGGGCTCGAGTGACAGTAGAGCCAGAAATTGTAACACTGATTTGTTTGACATGTATTTTGTACAAATGCAGAGTCTGCACTTATTACTTTTGTTATTGTGGCTTCTATACTTTTTTTTTGATATTGTATGGATATGGCCCCCACATTTTAACTTCGTATAGAAAATGTTATAAGGAATGAAAGGATTAATATTTCAACTATCACCTCTTTAGTGTTCTTCCTTATTTATCGCGTGCTTAGCTTGTTTTTTACACTGCTTATGTTTGCATATGGCACGATCGCCAAAATTCTTTGTTTGGATAAATGGAGTCGTGGAGTAATTTTCCTTTCAACTAAATGTTAGTATATGTGTGCCCCCTACTTTAGAAGGTTATTTTCTCCTAATACTTATTAAATGACTGGTTGATCCTAGCGATTCCTCGGATGACTGTAACCAAACCTACTTTGTGGTTCCTATCTTCTAGAACTTATGATTCATGCATCTTGATTATAGAGATTATGCCGGCCAATGATCAGAATTCTTTGCAAATTTCTAGTTATGGGTTCTTGTTAGTCCTGCAATAGATGAGTTTCCTGGTATTGTCAGGATAATAGCGGTACTTACAAGATCTTAATGGCTTGCTGATGGTGTTAGAGCAACATCGAGTAGTGCTTGCGTGGAGTGTGCAGCTTACGAAACACATGGCTTTTGAGATTGCGTGGCTTACGGAATGCACAGCTTGTGAAAGTGCGTGGCTTATGGAATGCATGGCTAATAGGATCAATATGATCCATCAATCCAGAACGGTTTGGAAATTTTTGACCTGATCAATCTTCGGGTAATGTGAAGAGTTCATGCTTAAAAAGCATGGTTCCACAGCTCAAGAAGTGGTGCGCCACTTATGAGTGTGCGCGGCTTAAGTAATTATATTTGCTTGGGTGTGATTACACAACCCAAGAACCAATGCACGGATTTTGAAATGCGTGGATTTATTTTGGGCCTTCTCGGTGTTGTCGGAGCAGTTCCGGTTCTTAGAAGGCAGGGATCAAATTTTATCGATCCAACGGTTTGAATCAATTTGCTTACGTCGACCCAGCTGGTAGATGGGGCATACTTGAGCGTGATTCCACTACCTCAAGAGGAAATTGGATGGTTTTGACTCGATTTGACACCGTCGACTCAGCATGTTACTTTTGAACATAGTTTTATTGATTCAGAAAGCAAAGAAAATTTATTAACAAAAGCTGGGCAAGTTCTGCCTATTTACAATGCCTCTGGTATTCCAGGATAGCTTATTTGCTGAAAATAGGAAATATGTAAGATAGTCTTAGACAAAATAACGATGTAGCAATTCGCTGTTCCAAGCTCGTGGAATTTGGGAACTGTCAACGGTTGTTAACTTGAATGTGTCATCCCCTTGCTTTTTTCGATCACATAGGGCCCTTCCTAATTTGGTCTGAATATTCCTGGTATGAAGTATGCCCGTTTAAGGACAAGGTCTCTCACTTCGAAAGTACGGCTACAGACTTTGGAATTGAAATGTCATGCAACCTTTTTTTGGCGAGCGGCGGTCCTTAAATCGGCTTTTTCCCTCTACTCATCGACCATATCGAGCAACTCGAGTAAGAGCTGCTTGTTTTGCCTTTGATTGAAGTTTAGCCTTCAATGAGAGGGGATTCTAGCTTGATGGGACCATTGCTTCTGAACCATATGCCACGGCAAACGGGGAGTGTTCGGTTGTAGATTTGTTCTTTGTCTTATAAGCCCATAGAACGAGTGGAAGTTCATTAACCTAGTTTCCTTTAGCTTTAGTCCCTCGCTTTTTGATGGTGGAATTGATGATCTTGTTCACTGCTTCCACTGCCCATTTGCCTGTGGATGTGCAGCTGTGGAAAAGCTTTTCTTGATGCAGAAGTATTTGCAAAAGTCTTAAACTCGGCGCTTTCAAATTGAGTCCATTATCTATGATGATTTTATATGGCACTCCAAACATATAGATAATCTTTTTAGTGACAAATTAATAACTTTCTTTATGGTGATAGTGGCCAGCAATTCTGCATCGGTCTATTTGGTGAAATAGTCAATAACAAAGATAGCATGTTTGACTCCTTCTTTTGCCATTGGTAATACACCAATCAGATTGATTCCCCGTATCACGAATGGCTATAGGCTGACCATCTATGCCAGCTCTATCGAAGGTTTTCTTTTGATCTTACCGAATCTATAGCATTAGTCACACCGTTTGGCATAATCTGCTGCATCGCGGATTACTATTGGCCAAAAAGAGAACTTTCTGGGCGAGGGTTTGCCCCTCAGTGTTATCTCTGCAATTGCCTTCATTACTTTCCTAGAGGATTCTTCGGGATTCATTATTGGTCACACACCTGAGCAAGGGGGTAGGGAATTCCCTTCGGTAGCGCATCATATCATGTACTACAAACCGTGTTGTCCCTTTTGAAGGAGCTTTATCTGTTGATTCTTGTCTGTGAGGAGTTTTCCTCTGAGAAGGTAGTCTTTGATCGGTGCCATCCACATTTCTGATTCTCTAGCTGTCTCAAAGATCCATTTGATATCCATGTCGCTTACGCTTGGAGCAGTTAGCATCTCAACTAGGACCAGTCTCAATGACTGAGCTACTCCTGAACTGGCTAGTTTGGCAAGATAGTTTGCCTTCGTGTATTATTCCCTCGGGATGTGGGTTATGATATAATGTTTGATGTCATTAAGAAGTTCCTACACTTTAGATAAGTATAGGGCGAGATTCTCTCTATAAGCTTGGTATTCGCCTTTCACCTGGCAGACGACTTGCTGAAGATCACTATAGATGTGTACAGACTTTATCTCGAGTTCCTTCACAACTTTCAGCCCGGCTATCAATGCTTCGTATTTCGCTTCATTATTTGTTGTAGGGAATTCGTAGCACAAGGCATATCAAATGGATCATCCTTCGGGAGTTTCGAATACTACACTTGCTCCCAAGCAAAAGTTGTTAGATGCACTAGTGACGAAAAAATTCCAACCTGTCTCCACTTTCGGGGTCATTTCTTCCTCGTTGTCTCGTATTTTAAACTCATAATGAAATCTGCCAGCGACAGCTCTTTGATCGCATTTTGAGGATGGTATGTGATTTCGTACTAAATTAATTCGATATTCCATTTGATAAGCCGTCTAGAGGTCTCAGGGCGGTATAACACTTGCTTTAATGGTTGATTTGTGAGCACTTTGATCGGGTGTGACTGGAAATACTGTCATAATTTCTAGGTGCGATCAAGAGATAATATGCCAGTTTTTCCAATTTCGGGAAGTTCTTCTTGGCTTCAATGAACCATTTACAAATGTAATATATGGGTCGTTGGATCTTAGCTTCTTCTCGTACGAGCGTGGCACTTAATGCATAGGGTGAGACTGCTAAGTAGATGTACAAGTCTTCTCTATCTACTGGCTTGGACAGAATTGGTGGGGTTTCATATGATGCAGGAGCTCTTCGAATGCAGGTTGACAAGCTTGATTCCATTCAAAGTTATTCTTTCCCTTCTTTAGCATGTTAAAGAATGGTATACATCTGTTGGTTTCTTTTGATATTAACCGGCTCAGCACTACAACCTTTCCATTCAAGCTTTGTATTTCTTTCCTGTTCCTCAGGGCCTCATCCTGTAAAGTGTTATTTGTTTAGGATTTGCTTCGATGCTTCTAGCACTTATTATGAATCCCAAGAATGTTCCAAAGGCCACCCCATGGTGACATTTTAAGTGGATTGAGCTTTATTCCATATTTGCGGAGTATTTCAAACATTTCGGCGAGGTTGTCCAAGTGATTTGCAGCTATGCTCGATTTAACCAACACATCGTCTATATAAACTTCCATAATCTTCCCGATCAGATGTTTAAACATGGCGTTCACAAGTCGTTGGTAGGTTGACCTAGTATTCTTTAAGCCAAATGGCATCACTTTGTAGCAGTATAATTCCAGATCAATAATGAAATTGATATGGTTTGGTTCATGCATCATGATCTGTCTATACCCCAATTAAGCATCAATAAATAACAGTAGTTCGTGTCCCATCCTCAAGTTGGTCGATTCTAGGCAAAGGAAAGCTGTCTTTTGGGTATGCTTTATTTAGGTCCGAATAGTCGATACAAGTTTGCCATTTCCCATTGGACTTCTTGACTAAGACCAAGTTGTACACCCATTCGGGGAAGGTTACATCATGGATAAAACCATTCGCCATCAACTTATCCACTTCTTCTCTCAACGCTTTGGACCGTTCGGGTCCTAGGCTGTGTTTCTTCTACTTCACTGGCATATACTTGGGATGAATATTAAGTGTGTCGCATGAAATCTCCAGCAAAATCCCACATATATCGGAATATGTCCAAGCGAATACGTCTAGGTTGACATGAAGGAATTTGAAGAGTTCCTATCGCATCTTGTTTCCAAGATGTGATCCAATTTTTAGGATCTGTATTGGGTCATCAACATCAACTGGGACTGCCACCATCAATTCTGCCGGTGCTGCTCGTTCCTCCATTGAACTCTTCTTTTTAGGGTCCAAAATCTTGTCGAATCAGCTATGGTCCCCAAGCTAAGGGTGGCTTCATAGTTGTTATTCGAAAGGTTCACGAACATGGAGAGTTCTCCCCACATTCTTCCCTTTTTCTTTTCTTCTAAACTCGCATAGTTCTGCGATGTAGTAATCTCTAGCGGAACCTTGGTCTCCTTTGATTACCCTAACTCCATTCTCTGTCAAAAATGTCATGGTTAGACAACACTGAGCTAAAGCAATCCTTAAATCTACCAAAGCTGGCTGACCCAAGAAGGCATTGTAGGTGAATATTTCATCTACAATCATAAAGCTTTGGATGAGGATGACTCTTCGGTCTTCTCCTAATTCTACGGGTGAATTGATTGTTCTGACTGAGTTCTTAGGTTCGCCGATGAATCCATGGGTCTTTATTCGGCAAGCGGATTTATACTGATCTTCATATGGTTAAAAGTGTGTTTGAATAGGATATTCACAGAGCTGCCACTGTCCACCAATACATGCCGGACCATAGTTGGTCTGATCCCCATCATCATGACCATGAGGTCAAGGGTTGAGCTTCTATTCCTTCATTATCTCGATTTCGAAACACAATGTCATCATTTAAGGTTCTCTGCAGCTTGGTAGGAGTTCCATCTTTGATCGCAAAGCACAAACCTTTTAGAACTTGTTTAAGTGAGCTTGCATATCGCTCCATTTCTCCCCAACTCCTCTGTGCGGGATGAGGTCCTCCAGATTTTGTTCTGATAACGAGTCTTTAGTCAGTCCATTTGGAACCCTCTTCACTGGTTCTAGCTTGGTTTTCCCGGTCTCTAGGAGCTTAGGGTGCTACAGGATGTTCATTATTTTGTGGTTTCCTCACATGCTTATTTTCCCGAATCATCTCTTCAATCACGTTTTTTAAGTGATGGTACTCATTGTGTTGTGACCATGTGTTTCATAAAAGCGGTAGTACATTGCAAAATGCTTTTCTTGTTTACTTTCTTCCTTTTAGGAAGTTTCTTGTACCGTTCTGTCCCTTATGTTGCGAGGTTGATACTCTCTGGAGTATCATTGAGTGGAGTGTAGTCTTCGGGCCTCAAGCTTTTAAGCCGCTTGCTACTTCCATTCGCTTGTTGGAATTATGATTCTTCTTGTTCGGATTCCCATCCTTTCCCACAGCGGTTTTGGAGGTATTTACGTCTTGGTTCGCCGCCATACCATTTTTCCCAAGGTTGGTTGGTTGTAGGTTAGCAAATTTTCCTTTTAGCTCCTCTGCCTCTTCCAATCTCAAGTACTGGCTCGTCTTCTGATTAAAGTCCTTTCTTGTGGTGGGTTGTTTCATCTTGATCCATTTCTGAATTCAGTGTCGGGAAGGATGGAACGGACCAAGGTCTTAAAGACCAAATCTTCATGTGGGTTACTTACTTCAATAGCCATGGTGTTAAATCGACTCATGAAGGATTTTAAAGATTTATTTCGTCCCTGGAATAGCCAAATAAGGGCATCACATCTTTTGGTTGTGTCGTGTGAAGCCTAAATTGATCAAGGAACTTTTTGTTAATTCACCAAAAGTGGAGATGGATTTAGTGGGAGCCTAGCGAACCACATGGAATTAATTCCCTCCAAAGGATTTGAAAACATCTTTTCAGATGGGATAGTCGGCATAGTGAACTTTTCAGGATATCGTTCATTTAGAATGTCATCAGCGAAGGAAGTCCAGCATGGAGCGGATCCGCATTCATCATCTCTCCTATTCTTACTTTCGTCCATTAGGCGCATGATCATGTCCGCAATATATGCCTTAGATGTCACCTCTCTACTGGTATTGAGTGTGCCAATGTTCTCATTCAAGTAATCGTCATCAAGTTGTTCACAATCTTCGAAGTTGAAAAGATCTACTGCTATATCTTCCCATGGGATTTTCGTCCCCGCATTTAAGTTCATGGCGGGCTCCTTTGCAATTGGTAGAGTGCTTGCGTTTCCTTCTATGGTGATTCCTGCAGCTCCACTTACTACTCCTTTTTGCTGCTACTTTCTATTTCTCCAATTTAGGCCAGAAATGGAAGAGTTTTCCTACTCCTTGGCATCTGCAGGCTCTGACTTGGGTTTCGGAGCAGCCAATGATTGCGAGATTAGGAGGGCGTTTAATTTTTTTTCCCATATTTTGGCTATTCTCCATCTTTTGATTGATTTCATTAAACCATAAATCAGGAATAAATTTTACAGCTTTATCAACATTCAACTTTAACAAAATTAGGGATTGATTTCCAAATTTCTAGATTATGATGTAAATATCATTCCTATTCCACTTACCTATCTTACAGAATATATAAGCGATTTCATACGCATTCATTTTAAGCCTACAACTCATCAGACCTTATATAGGCATAATAATTAAATAAAATTAAATGAGATAAATTTCAATGTTATGATAATCATGTAATTTTCCTCTCATCTTTCTAGCTTTCCAAATCTCTCAAATCTGAATTCATCCCTTTACTTGACTCCTTTTCCATTATAATCCAAAAGGATATATATATATTACTAGATACATACGTACTATTAAAATTACAGATTTGAGAAGATATTTGGAGTTAAGAGGAATATAGATTTATAATTATGAAAATTTTATTTTCCGTGGTACCGGATCGTTCCTTCTCCTTTTCTCTTTTATTTTATGCCCTTCTCCGATATTATATATACATATAATATAATATTTTATAATTAATACAAATTATGGAGAAGGGAAAATGGTTGAGCTTGCTGCTTTGATTAGAAAATATGTGAAGAGAAGTAAGGGGTTGGACATGTATTTATATGGGCTTGAATCAGTCATATATGTTAGACTAAAATAATTAAATCCGGCCCGTTTTGCCGATGTTCAAACCTAGCCACCACTTTCACCACCAGTCGACCGTCAAATAAGGGAGTTGACTAGCGCGGTCCACGTTATTAATATTATTTTATTCTTTTTTCTCGTTTTTAATTAATTTTCTTTTGAAAACTTCAAACACTACTAACTTCTACGTTTGAGCTCCGACCGCAAAACTTCAAATATGAAAGTTTCTCAGAAAATCGCCACGAACACAATTGTGCAACTTAAGCGACCAAATTCTGACGTTTTCTTAGCCTTATTAATTACTTATAATTACCGTTAATTTTTCAGGGTGACACATTATTCCCATTTTAAAATAATTTTGTCCTTAAAATTCCTCAAGGGTTGAATCATGTAACATAGCGCAACCATTCTAAACTACCCAACCAATTTTGCAACCAAATGTGTACAAGTGCACGGCGTATTACAACGCATAGACACATGTGCAAAATGACTCTAAATTTGGTGCCTTCTATATGAATACATTCTTTTAAAAACATTTTGAAACTATGATGCAAACAACCTATATATACTGACAGTTCTATATGCATGCAAGTTTTCAAAAATTAAATCATTTTTCACGCAACTAATTCCACTCTTATAAATAAGAGTATGGTTTAAGCAATATTGCATCCAATCTCTACCATTCAGTGCCTAACACACAATGTTGTAAATCCAAAATCTTGAAAAATCTAATTTTCCTAAATAGATACTCCTATGCCAGAAAAGGACTTTAGATGGAAAATTTTACATTTCTACTCTTCTTTTGGATACATATTCCATTCCACTTTGAAACCTTCTCTGTTGCCCCCAATATTTGCCAAGTACAATTTGCATAAGGAGGTTTATTTTTGGATGTTAAAACATAATCATCCTAAAAGCCAGTTTTGTTTACCAATAACAAGGTATGGAATTAGAAATTCCAAAACTAAAACAGCCTTTTCTTGTGTTATGATCTATGTTTTGTATACTGCCACCCTTGTCGAACAGTAAAATTCATATTTACTAACACATTGACCTTCCCTACGCTAATCATGTAGAACATTATAAATTCTCTTGTTTTCTCTAAAAACCCTTTTCCCCTTCCAATCAAATTTGCAAAATAGTTTGAAAAATCGAGTTCCTAAAAGCATTTCAACACCATTTCTTTTTCTAAAGCACTCGGACGAAATTCTTCGAAACTTTCAAATCTAATTTCATAAAAACACTTAAACAAATTTTCTTCTTTCAAAGCATTTGAGCACAATTTTTCAAAACATTTGTCACCCAATCCTTAAAAACAAATCAACCCGCACTTAACGTATCGGACATATTAATGAATAAATGCATATGATTGACCCTAGCATTGTGCCATTAATCCTAGATTAGGAGAACTTTTCCTTTTCTCTAAAACAAAAAAACAACCTACAAGCATATGTATAAATTTTAACTTTTAAGGCATAGGGATAGTGATCCATGATTTCGCAATAACCTTTCCCTATCCTCTGCTCGCTAAAATTTATTCTTCCTAGAATTCTATTTTTTTGGGATTGGAGCATTTACTAACCTAATTTTCTAAGTCATTTTATAAACTTCCAACCTCACCTACATTTTATAGGTATTTAAGTGTCCATATGAGATTTCCTTATTTACACTGTTTTTCAATATATATATATATAATGTGGTCAAAGCTCATCCAGAAAATCAACATAGTGAAAAAATATGAACATATCCCATATCATATCATACCCTTTTCTAATATTTGAAGGGAGACAACAAGCGATTACAACCCAAATGATCTCAAAAAAATTATTGGAAGCTGTTCTTTAACATCAATCGGTATTAACGATGTTGCGGCCCTATCGCTTCTTAGTTAATTGAGATAGACATCCTAAGTATGTCATTCTACTATAACCAACTTATCTTAACTTACCTTCTTGGCACCCGATAGATAAGATCCATCCATTACTTTAATTATTGCGCCCGATAATGAGATAAATTGTGCATTCCCACGCCATAGCGTGTAAGAAATATAAAATATGCACATTAAGAGTAACTCATCGGGAAAATTGGCTTAGTGGAATAACTTACTCATAACTTATCTAGCCTTATTTAACCTTGAGTTAACCAACATCAACTATTTATTCGTCGTCTCTTCTCTCTTCTCCAATCATAATATTATCTTCTTACAATCAAAATCTTTTGATAGTATTCTCAAACTTTGGTATCTACCATCTTTATCTTTGATCTTTCATGCGAGTACATCCTGGGACTTGCAAAGGCGTACATTGATATCATTCCCCATTCTTTTGAGGGTTCTTCTTAATGCTTTTACACATGTCTAATCAAACAACACTTCTACGTTCATTCCAATATTCCTTTTATTCAACGGGATTCCATGTTGCTATCTTATGAGCATCTATAGCTATTTTATTCATAGCCGGAAACTTTACCCTATTTTACCTAGGCAGTCATCTCTATCTACTCCATATCAAAAATTGGTCTGGTTTTCACTATTTTTTATAAAAATAAAACTTTACAATCCTGAAGTACTTAATCCAAAAATTTTACCTTTGAAAATATAAACTTAGATGCCCTTTTCAAAAATTGCTTGGTTTCCAAAAGAAGCAAAATTTTCCCTTTTCAAAGACTTTCTACGACATAAATTTACTTCTTTAAAAATTAGATTTAAAAACTCAAAATATTTATCATATCTGCATCCAAAAACCCAATTGTCATACCAAACCATTTTTCAAAAACATCTCTATATCTTTAAACAATGGAAAGTGGGGTAGACAAGAATCACATCCATCATATTACTTTCTTAATACTCATGCTATTTCCGCTTTTAACCTTAGCGGAGATTCTAATAGCACATAAGGGGGACTTTTAAAAGATATATGCAATTATTGCAACATACATCAGAGGAAACTACCCATTTCTCATATCCTATTCCTATTGTTTTTCTTCTACATTACTTATAACTATATTACTAGTTCTATTTTAATATAAATTATTCCTATTCAAGTTTCCTAATACTACTATTAAAATTTTACCTACCTAAATTGCTTTTAAGTGCTTCTTCTTACACAGGTCTTTTCCTCTTTTATTGTTTTTCCTATTGACTCATTGAAAAGTGCATTCACCTGTTACTTTAGTCATTAGGATTTTCTTCCTCCACATGAAAAGAGGTATGTATAAATCTATTTCGGTAGTTTTTCTCTATATTTTCTTATATAAGAACATTCCTCCTATCTTCATTATCAGTATTTGCACCAAAATGGCACAAACACCCAAATATCACATGAAACCACCAATTCTAGTAAAAATAAAGGAAAATACGAAAAATTAAAAGGACATACACAAATTTTTATAGTGGTTCAGCATAATCTCCACTAAACATTCACTTTAGTCTTTGTTATTGGTTGTTCTCTTGTTGGATTACAACAAGTTATATCAGATCTAACCACAATCTGGTATATCTCAGATTTATAATGGAGTTTCAAGAGTATTTAGGGGGGAGAAGATAGGAGTGAAGAAGCCACAGAGTGTGAAGTAGAGTGCAGATCTTACTTTGGTTATCATAGGGATGATATTTATAGGGAAACAGAGGTACAGGGTCAGAAGCATGCTTGCACCTAGGTCCAGGTGTTAGCCCGATGTTGCACACGTGAAGCCAAGGGCCCACGAGCTAAAAGAATAACTTGATACCGAGTCATTTGGCTTGGCACCAACCTTTTCATTGGTGAAAAATCTATCTCCTTTATTTGCTTACTTTTCTATCTCCTTCTTGAGTTGTTCCATACTCTTTTCCATCAACTTGTAGTTAATTTTAGCGATCTTTTTGATAACTGCTTTCTTCTCATTGATCCTTGAAAATGCTCATCCAAACTCTGGAAAAACCACTTCACCATGAGTTGTTGGAGTAGTATATGAGGTGTATGGTGTTTAGAGGCAAAAAGTGTAGAGGAAATAAGTCGGTGCTGACTTAAATAACTCAAACTTTTTAAGTTCAAATTTATAGTCCTTTTTGTTGTGTTTCCAAGTCCATGCATCATTTCGTCTTTGTTTTGATCTTCTAAGCCCAATTGAAATCTGCTTGGCTAAGAAGAGAGTTAACACTTAGCCCTCTAAATTACGCCTTTCAAATGTAAGGTATGCTTTGCTCAAGGACAATTTATGATAGTCGGACCTCGATAGTTGAGCTCTCCGGCCATCCATTGGTCTGAATCTTGGTGAATTATCCAATTCCTTCAAAAAAAATTACATCAGAGATCATTCTAGACCCAATTAGCTAAGGATCCATCGTTTGCTTAAGTGTCTACCATGAATCATGATAAAGATGTCTTCATCCAAGTGTATCATTTCACATCCAAACCATCTTGTGTTTGCCTTGGATTTATCTTTATTTCTCCGATTGCAAGGCATTCAAATCCTTTTATCAAATCAACATCCGCTCTAAGGTTTAGTCCCGTCAGACCATTCATCTTCCAATCTAGAATTTGATCTTTTCGGATCATTTATCGCCCAATTAATATTTTGATCTCTCTGTATCCTTACTGAGCATAATCTGCTCACTCTTCGAAGAGGGGACCCGACGACCAAGCAAGCCCATCCGCTCACTCTCTAGTAGGGGGCTTATTTTTATACAAATCCATTCATTTTCTCTCCACAAGAGAACTTGCACCGTGCACTCCAGTCCCTACTCTTCGACTGGGACTTAACTCAATCAATATCGTACAAGTCCGTCCACTTGCTTTTGATAGGGGAACTTGCATCCTGCACTTCGATCCCGACTCTCTACTCTAGACTTAACGCGATCAATATTCATTAGTAGATAGAAGTGGATTTTTTGAAAATAAAGTATTCAAATCAAGGCAAACAAGCAGAAATCCTAATTATTCATCCGAGACATTCAACTTCAAGCGTGCCTAGAGACCAATCTAGGCCTCGTACATGTGTAAGTGGTCCGAGATTATTATTTTTCTAACTACTCATCCTAAACATCCAACTCATATCATGCTTAAAGACTAATCTAGAACTCATGCACGTGTAGACGGTCTAAGGTTATTATTATCTCAATTACATAAAGAAAAAAGCAAAGCATGGGAAGCGAACCTGCCTCCCGTCCATCCCAATCATGGAATTTCGAATCTTGACCCAGGTCTCTGGTAGTTTCTTGATGCATTCACTATAGATGATGGTTGCTTCGGCTGCTTCATCGTAGTTCTACTCCACACATACACTGCAGCTGGTTGCTCCAATCTTTTTCCATTATCAGATCACAAAGTTGTTGGCACTCGTTCGTTTAATGTCCATTCAGCTCATGGAAGATACAAAACTTTCTAGTTCCTCTCTCTTGATTAGCGCTCTCTTCTAGCAGGCTTTCGGTAAGGGATCTTTCCTTTAGTATCTGGGTATATCCTCTCCAGGGTCTCTGTTGGATCAGTGTAGGAAGAGAATTGTGATTCCTTCCTCAGCTATTTTGGTTCTCCAACATTATGTTCTGCTCTTTTCTTTCCTTTATCCTTGCCGTATCCTGCTTCAAAGAATCCTCCATCATCCACTATGTTAATTTCAGCATCCTTAACTTCATCATCTTCTTGGCATAAATGTCTCAGCTTCATGATAGAACTCAGTAAAGTCTATTGGCAGATCCCTTTCCAATGCAATCTCAAAGTAAGTCTTGCTTGTAACTCCAGAAACGGCTGCTATCAGAATTGTGGATGGATCCAATCTATCGACTACCACAGCTACCGCATTAAACCTAGTCAATTAGCTCCTCAAAGTCTCTTCGGCCCTTTGTTTCGTGCTCGATAGCATCATTACATTCTTTGGGTGCGAGATATGAACTTTGAACTGCCTTATGAACTTATATTTTAGGTTGATCCATATGCTTTTGGATCCATTCTCTAGTTGTTTAAACCACATCACTGCTAAATCCTTCATATATAATGGAAAGCATTACCCCATCACCTCCTCAGTAGCACCCAACACTTTCATCTGTCGGATGTATCTTATTAAATGAACCGTTGAATCGGATTGCCCATCATACATCTCCCGCGTCAGAATCTTGAAATCAGGAGGATTCTCTGCATTACAGATGTTAGCAATAAAGGGATTCCTATTTATGACCTCCAAATTTCGGTCTGGGAGTCCACCTCTAACTATCCTTTTGATCATTTTAGCCATCCGGCTATTGTCATCTAACATAAGTCTTTGACCACTAGCTGCATTTTCCCCTATTCCTGTGGAACTCCGGTATATATTCTAGAACATACTCCTCTGGTAGAACTCCTATGTTTCAATATGTAACTTTGGCTTCATTTCTTCCTCCATTGCTATGGTGAAGTTTTGGCACATATTCCTTTGATTGTTGTATACTTGCATTTTATATTGCGTTTCTGGATCCAGCGTTATCCACTCTCAGCATCTCAGCTTGCCTCAAAATTCAATCCAACATTGCCCCATAGTAAACTACTCTCAATACTTAGAAGATTATGGTCGATACCGAATGGTCTTAGTCGTGAAGGTACCGTTTCAATCTACTTCGTTATAACTCCAAATGTTCATGCATTAGTTCCATGTCTTTGGTTATGAATTCCAACAACTCTAGCTATTACTTGTTGTCTTATCCTTTAAAGAAATCCTTCCAGCATTTCCTTTTATCTAGCTATCATTGCATCTTGCATCTCCTTCCTCATTCTTTCCATCTCTTCTCTGGTCACGTACATGGAATGATGATAATTTAAGGATACTTGCTGGCTGCCTCCATGCTCTGGTTGTGTAACGTCCCGCCTTTTCGCATGCTTTAAATCGACACACGTGCCAATTCAAACCATACGGAAGGGTGGATTTTTATGTGGTAAATAAGAAAAACGAGAAAGAATAAAACAAAACAGAATCTCACAGCGGAAGGATAAAATATAATAATAAATATAGAGTTCATAAAACTGTTTATAATCATTTGATTCTTCTTTATACAATAAATATCAGAGTTCATATACCAATAATATTAATGCAGTGGAATACAGTGTAGTGGAACCATATAATATATAATAGTAATAGTAATGAAATCTTCGTCTTCTTCCTCCAGAAAAATCTTCAAATCCTAAAACACTCGGACTGACCCGAGCGAATTGAAAAGACAAAACACTCGAGTTAGAACTAAAAGATCTTATGTAAGTTAAATTAACAGAAATGAATATGAGTGTAGTAACTCAAGAGATGCTCGGGATTTATATCTCCTAAGGATCCGTTAAACTATTTACTATATAGTATATTTCGCTATTATAATAGTGTCTAATTGTAAAATAAACTTACTTTTAAATAGCGTTAAGGCTTTACATTTTCCACCTTAACACATAATATATTCCCATAGTCTATACAGTACCGTAATCTCCCTCGTACTGGGCGTCGTCAGAGGGCACTCCATAGATATGGTATAAAACCAAAATCGTATAAGGTGCGATAGGGTAGGTGACACGACACAACTAGGCAATGCCAGGATAGATATACCAATTACGCAACCGGGCTGGTGGTAACGCATAGCCACAGCAACCGCCCACCTCGAACAAACTCCCCCTAAAATCAAAAGTAAAGGTGGCCACCGAATCAATCCAAAGTCAGAGTATAGTATCGAAGAGGAGTGTCCAATAAAGGGCGCTAACCCCCTTGGCCCGAGAATCGCTCCTGTTTTAGCCACCTTATGCCAACTCACGGGAGTCGGGTCCACGTATTTACCTTAAAGGAAACGCCGCCACCAACCTACTTCATTCTGGAATCTCCACAGTGTACATGGTTGTTAAAGTGGTTTTCGGAGTTGGCAGAGAGTATGACAACTTCTGATCCCGGTCTCTTCAACAACAAAACGTTACTATAACACCGTGGTCATTTAAAAATAATTATACTCTCAAAACCAGAATATAATTATCCATTTCAAAACCCAAAAATACGACATCATTTCCTTTTAAAACCCAAATAAATATGATATCATTTTATTTCAAATATAATTCTTTTCCAAAATCATGCCACTTTTAAGATTTATAGTACCTCGAAACCAAATATTTGAAATTTAACTTTCAACATAATACTTCGAAATCCATAGTTTTAAAACCATAACTTTCAAAACTTAAATGGTTTGGATATTCAACAGTATATAAAATAAAACAGTTTGAATTTAAAATTTCTTTATAAAATAATTTCCGCGACTTTACAATTTATTCATTTAAAATTTTAGTCTAAACCATAAATTTTAAATTCACTTTCAGTTGAATAAACCACTTCAATTTAATATATTTCTAACTTGGAGTATTTAACAATTTAGAAACTTAAGGTTGGAAATTTATATTCAACAATTCATTGTCCTATTATTTAGTTTTTGAAATGTTTAAATAATAAATCAAAAATCATTTAAAATAAGACTCCAATTACCAACAACTTAATCATTTCCTTCAATTTATTTATGCTAGAAATATTCGTTTAATTCATCTTGAATAAAAATTCAGTTATAGATATCATACCTTTTTAAAATTTCAACTTAATAAATTTAACATCAACTTATGAAGTTAAATTCTTAATTAGGCTCTATTCCAAATAAATTTCCAATTTAAATCCTAATCTTAATTGATTTAAATCATTTAAACTCTATATATACACAAGATGTTAAACCTGTACTTAACATATAATATAAATTATCAAACTCCATTTTTCCAACATATTCGTTTTTATTTCCAACTTATTCATTTTTATTTAACAGATTATACATAGCTTAAATTCAAAAAATTAACTATATATGTATATATAAAATAATATTTATATAATATCAAAATTTAATATTCATTAAACCGTATCCTATCCAAACCATAGAGATCATTTTCAAAATAATTATATATATACCGACGGTGTTTGTATAAAATTTTCTATCCTATGGTCAAGTGATACGGATATTTATCATTTCAATCCGCAAATGAAAAATAAAAATGCGGTTGTATATCACTTCAAACCGAAATCCCGAATAAAATAAAAAAACATAATAACTTGTAGTTTATATAGAACACATCATCCATTCACCCAATATCAATCATCAATCAATTTATTGCAATCATCATCAATTTAAACAAACAACAATAGAACATATAAAATATAACAGGTATCAACAAACAGTTTATATTCAAAAAAAAATAACTGTTTAACTAGCAGTTTATATGCAAATAAATAAATCTTAACTGTCAATTTATATGCGATAATAAAATTAATTAACAGTTAAATTAAATAAATGCGATTTAACTGAGATGATGAATAAATTATGCAAAACAGTCACAAATAAATTTCTACTCATATCTTAAATCAATTTAACAAACATAAGAAAAATTAATGGTTGTGACTGGGTTAAAAAACTCACCTTTTGAATTTAAATTGGATTTAAATCCAATTTAAATCCAAAATTTTGACTGTCTCAGAATCTGTCCAAACCAGCGTCATCAGGTCCAGAATTTCAATATGATCCTAACAAAAGAAACCTCACGTCAATCGGATATCGTATGCACAAGATATTGCGAAAATTGTGATTGAATTTTAATTAAAAAGAAAGAAAAAAAATACACTTTAATCCTCCTGCCACGTCATCATCTACCCCTTCAACATCTTCAGTAACCCCAGTCACGCACGTAGGTATCAGCCGCCCTCCCAAAACATGAACGCGCGCGCTTCTCCGACCAAACCCACGCCCAAGGCTCACCGCACCTCCTCCTCGAAGCGTGCTGCCCTAGCCTAGACCACCCCGCCTCCGGAAGGTGACGCCTCCTCCTGAACTGCACAGCCGCCGCCTTAAAACTAGAACCCAAGTTCGAAATTTCCGCCAAACCCAACCGTCGATTCGCGGTATAAACTGCATGGATGAAGTCCCCACGGTCCTCTCTTCAAAACCTAGAAACCAATTTCCGATCAGGCGACAAAAATTTTCGACGCAACGGATGGCCGAGAATAAACTAGGGTTTTTTGGAAATTTTTTAATTGATTTCAAAAACGAATTGTAGATTTAGGTTGCACTCGTCGAGAGCTTCAAATCCATATATAATTTGCTATGGTTTGAGGAGATTGAATTTTTGGCATTGGATTTGATTTAGGATTGTGTTTGGATCTAGGGTAGTGTTTGCAGCCATTGGGAAGAGGAGGAGCTGAAGAAATGAATGCGCAAACAAATGAGAATAGATGGAGGCTAGGGTTTATAACTGGGTTGATATAGTTAAGTTAGAAATAGAGTAGATGGATCCGATAAACAAACGTGCTGAACGATAATTGGCCCAAAAAGCCCATTCTAACTCTGCAACGAAACTGGTTAAACCCATATATCAAAATAGGTGTTTTAAAATATTTTAAACACAATGGAAAAGGTTTGAAGTCCAAATTTCATCGTGTGAAGAAGTTATGCTAAAAACAATATTTTCAAATCGATTTCAATTGATTTCAATTGCATAAATTTCAAGGCGTTTCGAGTCCGTACGATCAAACGACAAGTCCGATCGCTACGAAACTCGAAACACTATTATAATTCACCATTACGGATCCGATGAAACTAGTTTCGTCGAAATCCGAGTCAGTGGCCAAAATGGCTATTTTTATATTATCTAATTAAATAAATAAATTAATTAATTAATATCCAATCTTTAAATTTCAAACTTATAATTGAATATTTTATCCCCTTTTTTATTTCTGAATCATTTACAGAAGATTAAACAAGTTTAGATGTAAATTAGAAGTTGATAAATCTAACAATTTCAATGTTAATTTCCAATTTCATTAAATTTATAGAAAATATAAGTTAAATCTTCATTCATATTATTCAATTCAATATTACACGGATGAAATCAACATTTGATTCAAAATCTGTTATACAAATATTCTTAGATTCCATTTTAAATTTCTATTAACATAACATTTAGATGTTAGATTTCATTTAATTTCAATTTATTGACCCACTTAAATTTTATTCTTTTCATTCAATATCAACTGTCCATTCTATAAGTAAAATTAACATTAGATTCATACTCATATAATAGCTTCAATTTCATCTAAATAAATATTTACATAATCTTTAAATATTAAATCCATTTAAGTGCAATTAATCATATTATCGAAACTTAAATTTAGATAAGTAATTAAATGTTGATTCCCGTCCTCTTTTATTTGAACCATCGTTATCCCATAAGCATATTTAACCTTTGTTTTCGTTTTATTTCAACGTTTCATTTCACTAATACTTCCATATACATCCTAGATTTGCATAAATGGTTATATTTCAAAAATGTGAAATCTTGTCTATTACGCCTATAAAATAAGGCTTTAAAACAATTGATAAAACTTCCTTAATATATAAAAAAATTTAACCCTTCATAAACATGGTATTACATTTCACATTCTCCCACGTAAAAGTCATTTCCAAACAAATGTTGTAATTTCTTTCAATTGAACATGTTAATTAAGGGTTTTGAAATACTATACATTTTATAAATTACTTTACAAAATAACCAACATTTCTATTAAGTTTTCATTTACACCTCGGTTACTATATTAATAAATTTTAGAGTGCGTTTTTATCAAAACAACATTATAATTACTTGTCATTTAAATAGACTTTATCTACACTAAATTCATTGACCAATTTATTAGGTAATTTATAACAGTTGCTATTCTATCCTTAAATTTTCCATACATCAATCCCTTTCATCTAAATCCTTATCTATGTAATATTCCAACCTTTAATTTCATTAAATACCAATTAACCCAATTATTTCATTTATTTTTAGTCTATCGTTAAAATAATTTATCGAACTGAAATGTTCATTCAAATTTATAGATTATTACCTATATCAACATAATTCCTTAATTTACTCCAATTACTGTTAACAATGTTTATTACATTAAACCAGTTTAATACTTCCCTTTAGTTTCTCATATTCAATCTATATACAGGTACAATTCTTTTCCCTACTTAAAATCTTTTGTAAATTTGAATCTCTATAAATAGGTTTTAATTACCATTGCTATAGTTTAATTTAACGTTCGTTCCAATATTAATCTATAAAGTTTTTCTTTCTTTTTTTCTACTAAATTAAACTACAATGGTCTTTTTAATTAACAAATTAAATTGTCGAAATTTACAGGTCGTTACAGGTTGACTTCCTCTAATCTTAAGTCTAGTGTTAGGTGTAATATCCCGGAATTTTGGACAATATAAATTTAATAATCTGTGTTTTAAATTTATATTGAATTGATAATTTTTGTTAATAAATTGGATTTGATTTAAATAATCTTCTTTATTTAAATATTTAATTTGTGAAATAATTTTTAATTAGTTAATAAATCTATTTTCTATTTAATAATGTATATGTATTTGTATATATTTTAAATAGATAAGTTGTTTAAAGTTAAATTAGTATAGCATAATTTTAATGTTTTAAAAATAGAAATTGTGATTTATTTTGGATTTAAGCTTTTCAAAAATATTTAATTAAATAACTATATGATTTTAAATATGTAGGATAAATGTTTTAATTGGTTTAAAAATCCATTTTGACTTAAGTTTGAACATTAAAATAAGGTTAAAAATGTTGTGTTATTCTTTTTAAAATATTGATTGATAATTTTAATTTGTAAGTTTAATTTATGAATTTAAAATACAATTTAATATATGAAACATGTATAAGAACTAATTAACTAGGCTTAATACTTTATTAACTTTAATTAAACACTAGTTAATTTATGAAGACATTTGTAAGCATAAGAATACAAGTGTACATATATTAAAACTTAAACTAACATGTGTAAACTTATCATCCATTTTAAAAGACAAGTGTCAATTTTATTTTTATTTTTCTTTTAATTTATTTAAATCTAAAAATACTTTTATATTAACTTGCATATACTCATTTCTTTTGCCCTTTCTCATTCTTCATTCTAAAAAGAAAATCTGAAACTCTTCAAATATGAAAAAAACTGCATTTTTCAAACCTGTAAAACATTTGCTTCCAAACTCCTCTTTTTCAAAACAAATCTGCATCCTTCAACATATACAAACCTGCATCAACATGAAAGCAAAAGAACCTACATTTCTTTGCATCTGAAAACAAAAGCTGTGCATTTCAATTTTTATCTAGAGGCCTGCATGCAACAATTTAAAGCCTGCATGCTTAAAAAAACTGAAAGCATCATGAATAAATCAAGACTTTTCTTTGCATCTGGAAGTAAGAAGGGGTCTGCATTTCAAAGCATTAGAAGCCTGCATTTCATAATCTGGAAACAAAGGGCCTGCATTTCATAATTTTCAAATCTGGAACCTGCAAATTGAATGGGCTCTGCATTTTTGGGAGAAACTGTGAGTAACTCATTTTAATTTTATTTAAATAGTAAGGTTGTGCATGCTTATAAATTAGAAATGAACCTATATGAAATTGCTATGAATAGTCTACCTGTGATATATGTATTATTGAGCCTTTATATTTGAATGTGATGCATGTCTGTTTCATCAGGGTATTGACTGTATACCCATTGAATAATTTTCTTCTGATTTAGCTGTTGTTATGAATTAATATTTG
The DNA here is from genome assembly GCA_030765085.1 of Allium cepa. Lineage (NCBI taxonomy): Eukaryota > Viridiplantae > Streptophyta > Magnoliopsida > Asparagales > Amaryllidaceae > Allium > Allium cepa. The sequence continues at coordinate 706,120,902 of CM060934.1, forward strand.
AATGAAATATATTTGGTTCATGATAAAGTAAAGATAAAACATTTTATATAGGTTAAATAAATTTGAATTGCCTGAAACTTGATAACAGAGCAAACATTAGTATAAGAGGAAGAAGAAAAAAATTCAAACATTATGATTTATTATTTCAGATTTATAAATTGAAACAATAAGTGAATGCATGAATTTTAAATCAAAAATTACTATTTATAGTACTGTAAACAAAGAGCAGCTTTCAATTTACAGTATTATACATATTTGATAAACACAGTGGATGTTGACATTTGTTTTGATTGAATTTACTTCTAAAGATGGTATATCTATCTAAGATTGTGGGAAAATTATTTAATTGAGTTGAAATTTGGTTTTGGTGTTGAAATTTGGGATTGAAGGTGTAGAACCCTAGTTTACTGGGTTTAAGATGTTTTGGGTGCTGCGGCTTCAAAGGTGCATCGAGTTCAAAGCTGTTTTGGGAATTGGTAGACGGTGTAGTGATGAAGTTATTGCCGGAGTTTGGTCGATGATGGTGACCGGAGATGGAAGATAATGGTGATGACAGGTTTGAAGTGGTGGGGGTTTGGTCTGTTCCAGGTGGGGTTGATGTTTGGATTGCAGAGATTTTAGCCTCGGGATGGTCTCGGGATTTTCGAGGGGAAACTCGAAGTAAAGGGGTTACTGACTCGAAGTAGATATGGGTTTGCTCGGGTATACTTTTTGTTTCAGGTTTAACAAAGCAGTACCTGTTCTGTTATTTAGAATTTTTCAAAAGTAAAGTTTAAATTAAATCTGGAAATTGAACTTAGATTTAAACTTGAATCTAGAGATGAATTCAAACAGATTGAATTCTTATTTTGGAATAATTTAAATGCAGAAATTCAAGTTTGTTTAAAAAAAAATATAAAAAGAAGAAGAACAGGAAAACCTGTTTCCAGATTTATAAAGTTTGAAATAAATGCAAACCTAAGTTTTAACTTAGAATTTTGAAACTGAGTTTAAATATGAATTCAAATAAGTTTGAATTTTGGTTTCTTTGAAATAATTTGAACTCAGAAATTTCAAGGTTTGGTTTTTAAATAAAATAGAAACTGTTTCTGTTTTAAATGTAAAGGTAAAGTTTAAATTTGCAGGTGGAGATTTAAACTTAGTTTTTATCTGAAATTTGAATGTGAATTCAAATTTGATTTTCTGAGATTTGAAATCATTCTTGTTTTTAAATTTAAATTTGGTTTTCAAACTTACAAGCGTAAATGCATATGTGTTTTGCATTTGAATTGGAAGGTTAAATATTTAAATTAGAAATTCAAATTGAACTCAAATCTGAGTTTTTAAATCTGGAAATAGATTTAAACTTCAGTTTTTAAAATAAAGGTTTAAATTTAAATTGTTTTAAATTAATGATTTGCATTTGAATTGGAGGTGTAAATTATGGGGAGAGTTTTAAGGAATTAAAACTAGAATGAGTATGGAAGTTGTATTTAAATTTTGAAATTTTAAAATTGTTTTGAATTTAAAATTTGGATTGAATTTAAATCCTTTTAAAACTTATTAATAAAGTAGATGTTTCTTTTAAACATATAAGATTAAGTTTTGAATTGTTTTAAAATCTTATTTAAAATAAATTTGAGACTTAAGTTTAAAATGAAATGTTAAATGGGATTTAAAGTAAACTTTAAAAACATTTTGTTTTTAAATGCTTGATTAAATAGAAATGATTATTTAAAAGATAAATAAAAGTTTAATGATTGAGTTCATTTAATTTTTAAGGTAATTAAGATGAAAATTTATTATTTAATTAATTAATTATGTGGATGTTTAATTAAGTAATTAATGATTAATTAGATTTGAGATTAATTAATTAAGGTTTTTTTGGCAAGGCCGACGAGGTTAGATGGACCCCGACCATATATTGCTGCATCGAACAGAACGTCACACATACAACAAATGGAAGATAGAAAAACAGGGGGAACTTGGCGCAGCAAGCACAGGGGGAAAAAACAAAAAACAACAAAAAGAAAAGTAGACAACAACTAATAGCTAAGAAGAAAGGAAGCACGTATCCCTGGATCAATTGCAAACGTCAGTTGGCCCAAGGATTCTCTAATTTCACTCATAATCCACCTTTTGAAATTAACATCTGTTTTTGCATTTGCTACATCAAATAGCCTGGCATTTCTCTCCCTCCAAACCGTGCTTATAAAGCTTTTCAGCACTACATTGAAGGTACGTTCACTTTCATTTTTAAATCCAGCCTGAACATAAATTCTGCTCCATTCAATTTGATTATCATGTGAAACATCATTCCTAAGAAGCTTCGCCATAACAATAATCCAGATTTGCTTAATAAAGGAACACTCAAAATACAAGTGTTCAACTGTTTCAGGCGTGTCACTGCAAAACTTACATGATAGATTGATGCCCATCCCCATGCATGCAAGCTTCGCTCCAGTTAACATCGCACGGTTCAGAACTTTCCAAAGCATAAAGTCATGTCTCATACTACTATCTCTTCCCCACGTGCACTTCCACCATTTCCATTTTGGTCGAGTTCTGTTCTTCATCATGAATTCATACGTATTTCCGATTTTGAAGGTTGCTTTTTTGTCCCCCCAAACCATACACATAGCATCATTGGAAACCGGAGTATAACAACAAATTTTGCTCCAGAAATGTTGAATCCTTGGGTTGGACGAAGAAGCACGTGTAGTTTGAAGGTTGTACAGAATGTCTCTAACTTTGGCTGCCTTATGTATACCAGACTGATGCATCTCACAGTGCGTAAGCTGTCTACTAAGGATGAGACCCGCTTCCAACCAAGGGTCATCCCAAAAGTTCACACTGTACATTGGGTTCGTATTCATTTGGATGAGAGGAAGAACCTTTTCTTTGAGCTTAAATAAGCACTGCCACGTCCAACTCAGTATGCGGCTTGGTCATGCTCCACATGCTCCTCCCCTTAATTACATTCTTATCAGACCAAATAGCCCAAAGGCTATCAGTGCTATTATAAAATGTGTCAATGTGCTTAGCAATGGCAGCCATGTTCCAGTGCATTAAGTTGAGAATACCCAACCCCCCTTTGTCCATAGGCCTTTCAACAATACTAAATTTGATCGGAGCAATATATCTACCTGTCACCCTGCCCTTCCATAGGTATCTCATGAAAGCACCTCTGATCATTTTGATCAATTTAAAGGGGAGAATATAGGTCTTTGCCCAGTACACTTGCATCGAGAAGATCACAGATTTAATAAGTGTCAATCTTCCAGCTTGACTAAGCAGCTTGGAAGTCCAACAGCTTAACCTGGCTGTAACCCTGTCGAATAGAGGAAGACATTGGTTTATAGTGATTCTTGATGTTGTCAATGGGAGACCTAAGTAAGTAATTGTATTGTGATTTAGAGTCAACCCAGTGGTTTGAAAGATAAGATTACATTGTTCATTACTAACACCAGCAATGGTGATGTCAGATTTTCGTAGATTCACTTTCAACCCCGTCATTTCGTAGAATTCATCAAGAGTTTGCATTATATTAGTAAGAGTACAGGTCTCAGGAGTACAAAACACAACAAGATCATCTGCAAACATCAGTGCAGAGATCCTTGGTTCAGAGCATGCAGGATGAAGCTTGAATTTACCTTGTGTTATTATCCTATCGATCATTCTCGTTAAAAGCTCCATGACAAGTATAAAAATGTAAGCTGAAAGGGGGTCCCCCTGCCTAATTCCTTGTTTACTGACGAAAAATCCCTCATTCTTGCCGTTTATACTAACTGAAAATGTTGGTAAAGAGATACATTCGTAAATCCACGCAATGAAATGAGGAGGGAAGTTCATGTACCCCATGACTCTGACAATACTATTCCATTGCAGCATATCGAAAGCCTTCATAATGTCGAGTTTGATCATAGCTCTAGGAGTCACATTCCTGCGCTTATAACCCTTAATGAGTTCATGGGATAGAAGAACATGATCCAAGATGTTCCTACCAGGTAAATAAGCAGCCTGATTTTTGGATACTATGGTAGGGAGTACGAACTTGAGCCTGATTGCTATGACCTTGGCGATGCATTTGTATATGGTGTTACAACAGGAGATGGGACGGTATTCATTAACACAGTGAGCATTCTTGATCTTGGGGATTAGAGCTATGCTAGTGTAGTTAAATGATCTGTAGAGTTTACCTTTGTTGAAAAAGAGGAGAATAGGATTAGTAACGTCATCAGAGCCTATAGTCCAACAAGTAGTATAGAATAGAGCATTTAGATCATCCGGTCCACCACAAGATTCAATGTTTAAAGAAAACATTGCATGCTTTATTTCTTTAGGGGTAACTTCATTACAGAGATAAGCATAATCAGCTGAGTTTAATCTTGGTAGTATGTCACCAGGAATTCGATCAATGTTTGGCAAGAAGTCGTTCACATTGCCATACAAGTCAGAGAAATGATTGACAACAGTTTCCTTGACCTCATCAGGTGAAGTGTGTAGATTCCCATACGTGTCATAAATAGTTGTAAAATTTTGTCTTGTTTGCTTATTCTTTAGGCTTGCGTGGAAGTAAGCACTGTTTCTATCTCCTTTTTCTCGCCATTTGATTCTCGTCTTCTGCCTAATCATATCACTTTCTTTACATAAAGCTTGATAGTATTGCAAAGAGAGAATACTCTCCTCTTCAGATAGATTAGCATTGTTAACAGAGGCCATCATAGCTGTCTGGACTTCATTTAGTCTTCCCTTAATCATAGTGCTCAGCTTGTCGCCTTGACCATACTTATTGTGCGCCCATTGTTTCAAGACTTTCTTCGTCTCCTTGATTTTTTCCTGCAAAACAAACATATGATTACCATTTTTAGGCAATTTCCATGCAGATAACACAGTATTCTTAAAGTCTAGTTCAGAGGCCCAGGAGTTAAAAATTTTAAAATTTGATTTTCCTCTCAAGTCCGCTTCACGAAGGTGGATTATTTGGGGGGAGTGGTCAGATAGGAGAGGAGGGGAAGGTGGTTGAAGAGGAGAGGCCATTTAGTTAAGGCATAAAGGTTCATGAATGAGTGGTCAATGGTTGAGAAAGTTCTGCATCCTTGCCTCCTTTTGTTATTCCACGTATATTGCATGCCCACTGACCTAACTTTAACAAGGTCAGCGTCAGAGAGAGCATCAGCAAGGGGTCTGATTTCACTGAGAGAGAGGGGGTTTCCTCCAATTCTGTCAGAGAGAGAGCAGCAGCAGTTAAAGTCGCCAAGAATTAACCATGGGTGAGTGGTTTGTCTGAGAGAAGGGATAACCGAAAGTCAAAGGATCTCTAGAGTTGACTGAGTTAAAAGCGTACACAAAGGAGACATAGAAGGATGTTTGATCAGAGAGGTCAATGGCATGACAATGAATCATTTGTGAAGTGGTTAGAATGGGGGTGAGTTGGATCTGATTGGGATTGAATAGAATCAAAATTCTACCATACGATGCTTCATTCAGGTTGTGTATGTGTTTCCACCTAGGATTAATGTATTCTGCAGCCTTGATAGACAAGGCAAGATTCAACTTAGTTTCGGGAATTGCTATGACTGATAGCTGATGAGTTGTGATTAATTGCTTGCATTGGTCCTGCTTGATCACATGATGTGCACCACGAATATTCCATGCTCCAATGCGTAACATCATTGGACAACACATGCGTTAAGTAACTCAATCTTCATACTCCTAGTCACTGCTTGCTTCGAGGACAAGTAATTAGGAATGGTGGCTGATAGTGGAGTTATTGCTTGCTTAGTTGATTCCTTATGAAATAGGGAGCTGGTCTGAGGTGTAGATTGTGGGATGGTTAGTAGAGGGGGGATTTCAGCAGAAGTAGGGGCTTTGAATGCCTGGGGAGGTTTGATCTTGGAATAAATGTGTTGAGGAGGGGAAATAGGGGATGTGTCTTTGCCTTGGGGAGATGTATTATTTGATTGCAGTGTGTGATACGCTATGCATGAATAGTGCACATCCGCTTTTTCTTGTGTTTTTGTACTGGGGTTTATATGCTTGTTGATATTCTTTTTATTTTTCCTACCTTCCAGTTGTTTGCTTTCACTTATTTCACCATCACAACCCTGTCGCTCTCCGTTGTCGACATCTACAACCGCTTCCTGACTATAAGTATTGTTCATTGTTTGCTCAACGATGTCCCTCCCTTTTTTTACTTTGTTACTGCCTCCTTCTTTGTGAAATTTTTGAATATTGGTTACCTTTTGCTCTTCAACTGCTTTACATTGAGCAACCTGACATTTATCACTAACGTTGATACTTTCTTCATGCAAGTCATACATATTTTCCTCATCATCCAAAGAAAGTAGCACAGAAAACTTGTTGAATGTAAGCGGGTTGCCATCAGTCTCACTATCACTTAATTCTACTTCTTTTTCCTTTCCATTCACAATGTTCACTGAGTCATCTTGTAGTATATTTTTATTTATGTCTACTTCTCTTGTGTCTTGATTATTTTCTTCCTTGTCTCCTCCATGCCTGTGTTCACTGTTAGTCTTAATTTCACTTTCACTTTTCTCCATTTCTTTAATGCTTCCTCGTATCTCTTCCTCCTTTTTTCCTTTGTCCACTATTTCCACTTTCTTTCTACTTATACGTTGCCATACTTTAAAGTTTCATTTTTGAGTTAGCCTTACATTTCTTTTCTCATGGATTGGGTTGGCAGCTACCACTACTTTATCTCTGTTGACTTTACTGTTGGTTTCCTCTTTGTTATCAATCAGCTTTTCTTTCCTGTTATCACAACACTCGGTTTTGTGTCCAAATCCTTTGCATATCACGCATACATCAGGCTTCCACAAATACTGCATGTATATTTTTTGATGCCCTCCTTCAACCAACTTCACCGTAAACTCATCAGGAAGTTCCTTATTTGGTTTTATTTCCACCAAGCATTTTGCATAGCTCAGTCTTTCCTGCTTTTCTGTCATTTCATCCATACACAACATCTTCCCCAAATAGCTACAGAGCCAGTTAATTCCAAGTGGAGACCAGGCGTAAATTGGTAGGGTATACAAATGGACCCAAACTGGAACCGCTGTTATCGTGCCAGTAACATTACTGATGCTGAATCGTATGGCTTAACAATAAACAACTTATTGTTCATGATTATAGGATCACACTATAGGATCTTATTTCTATCTTCAGAACAAGTAAAGTTGAATAAGAATAAAATACCATCTGACTTAACTGTCACCGATCCTTTTAGTCTCCATATCTTCTTAAGTTTGGAGATCACCGCAGTATAAGACAAAGGTTTGTCTAGAAAGAAACCCACCAAAGTATCTTTCCAAATCGTCGCTCCTGCATCAATAACTTCAGAAGAAGGAACCAAAACGTCATCTTCATAAACTGGAGACAGGTGAACGGGGATGTACTTCCCAGCATTTTTGGGAATGTGCTTGAACAACGAAGTCCATGACCGTTCACTGGGAGGGGGAGCAGGTGGATCGGGACAAAAGGGTACAGTTGGTGACGTAGTGGGATCAAGGGGGCATGGGGTGGGTTAACTATGTGAGTAAGGGTAGAAGTGGTTTTGGTTGGGGCATGACTAGGAGGGGACGCTGAAGTGGCAGTGGAAAGGACCAGGGTGTTAGAGAGGGACAGGGTAGGATCAACAGTGATGTCAGTGGGGATGGGGGGGTACTACTGAGGTGACAAGGGAAGGATGGTTGGGAGCTCCATGCGTAGACATGAGAGGTGAGAGGAAGTTTTTAATTAATTAAGGTTAATTAATCTATAATTAAGGATGATTAATTAAATTTTAATTTATGATTAAGATTTATTTAATCAAGTGATTAGAGATAAATTAGATTTTTAATTAACACTTAATTAATTAATAATTAGTGATTAATTAAGTTGTAATTAAATATTATTTAATTGATAATTAATAATGATTAATTTAAGTTAATTCTTAATTAAGTAATTAAGAAATGTTAATGAAGTCATTAACTTAAGATTATTTAACAATTAATTAATGTGATTAATTTTGATAATTAATTAAATTAATTAATTAATAATAATCAATTGTTTAAGTTTTAATTACTTAATGAAGGTAATTAATGAATTAATTACTTAGTGTAATTAATTTGATTAATGTGATTATTTTAGATTAATCAAGTTAAATTAATTTAAACATTTGTGGATTGTTGATAATTACTTCATGTAATGTATGAATTTGTAATTACTTAAGGAAGTAATTAATTAATAATTACAGGATGTAATTAAAGATATTTGATATAGAAGTAATTGGATTTAAATTACTTTGAAATTAATCAAGAGGATTAATTAAGATAATTAATTAAGAATAATTAATTATGGGATGAGTAATTAAAGTAGTTAATTACTGAATGGTTATTAATCATGGGTGAGTAATATTTATATGTGAATTAATTTCAGATTAATTACTTATGTAATTAATTTATAAATTATTAAATGTAATTAGAATCATTAATTAATTAATGATGTAATTTGGAATTGATTAATTAAGGTATAATTAATAATGAATAATTGATTAATTAATTTAGTAATTAACTTGTGATTAACTTATAAGCTAATCACTTATTGTAATTAGAGATAGTTAATCAATATTAGTTGAAATATTGAGATGGTGATTTATAAATTGATTTGAAATCAATGGATGGTTAAGTTAAGTAGAATTTTAATGATGAAGTAAATAATTTAATTCATTTTAAATTAATTAGAGATTGAGTAATTAATTTAATTCATTTTAAATTAATTATAGGAAGTGTGATCATTAGATCATTGCTTATGTTTGATGATTGGTATTGGTTGCCTGGTATGGTTTGTAATCTCAGTTATGAGATGAGTAGTGTATGGATGCATTGGTTGCTTTTGGATGATAATATGGATTATCTGATTTTGATACGAATTATCTGTTGATAATGATAAGGTTGATTATCTGTTGTGTTGTGAATTATCTATCTGTGTATATTTAGATAATGAATTGAATTGTTTTAAACTTAAAACAACTTGGACCTAAAAGACACGCTTTGGATTTCGATGAGACCGGGATCGGGTTTCCATATTTGGACATCCGAAAACCATATCGATTCCAATTTAACGTTAGGTCGTTTACCCAAGTGGAGCGAGTGAAGACTCGAGGTGTAAGAGATATACGTCAGTATAACTCTGTGGGTGATTCCGTAATGAGTTTGACGGAATAGTGCTTATAGATTCTAGATGGTGATTCAGAGTGCAAGGGTTATTGTCGTTAACTCTGAGGGTGATTCCAAAATGAGTGTAACGAGATAATGCCTTCGGTTTCGTTCGAACCCGGAACGGACTTGTATGGATCGAATGCTTTCAGAAGATCGTCAGGGGACGATGAGCATTCTAAGTGATATGTCCTATAAAGGTAATCGTAGCCTCAAGCCTCATCAACCGGGAATGGCTAAAACAGGGGAGGTGCAGCAAAGTTTCATGGGTAGCCCCCACTGGAGAGTAAGATTTACCCCTGTCTAGAGGTCCCTTATATTTCGGCTGTGTGGACGGTTGATCATGACAATCGTCGGGGTTGTCTTATTTGGAACTGTTCAGTAAGGAACGGGTCCGGCTTTGTGTTGCAGGGGATGAAGGGAGTAATCCTCGGTACGGTGATCTAGGCCACGTACTGTGACGGGCGGTACCCCAGTAGCCCTGCCATTGTATGGAATCCAAAATCCAATAAGTGCCAACGGTTTTGATTGTATTACCCACTTTTGTGGCTAGTAGCTAGAATTTAATCATGTAATAATTTCGGCTATTTCTTATTTATTTGAAAACCCTAGACACTATTATAATATCATCGGATTTCCTATCAAATGTTTTGGTTAGCGTAAGGTAAAAACTTTTCCATATTTATGTGTGGGAAGTCTTACGTGATACCTTTCTTTCAAAAGGTTTTGAAAATTAAGCAACTTTAACCTGTTACTCACACCAGACCCATGTCTGACCCGGAGTTATTTCTGTTTTCTTTAACTCTTGGGTACTCAAATTTTTACGAGTAGCCAAGGAAATTCAGGTTAGCTTTGACGAATTATGGTGGAGCGTATGGAGCAGGAGGCTTCTGCGTATAGTTATATAGTTCCGCTGTGTTGGTATCTCTGAGTGTTTCTGTATTGTGATTGAGTTGTAATAACTAGACAGGTGTTTATAACTGTCTAGTATGTGTTTTATATGTCTGTGTAACTCTGATATTTGATGTATACTATGTAATACTTATGTTATTAATATAATTTATTCGTTCCGCTGTTGAGATTCTTGTGTTGTTTCTTCTTTCTCTTCTTTCTTTTCTCTTTTCTATCCCTTTCTTTCTTCTTAACGATGCGACTTCCTGAAGTGTGGAAGCCGAGTCGTGACATTAGGTCTCTTCATCTTCTCTAAGTTTCAGATCCAAGCTTTAGGTTGTGAAATCTATCTCTTTCTAAGTAAAAGCACCTACATATTTGCACCAAAAATGACACAAACACCCAGATATCGTATAAAAGCACCATTTTTAGTAAAAATAAAGGAAAAAGCAGAAAAGTAAAGGGTGACAAAAGAATTTTATAAATGGTTCGACGCACCCTCCGGCCTACATCCACTTTAATCTTTGTTATTAGTTGTTCTCCTTTTGTATTACAACTAGTTGTGTCATATCGGATCACAATTTGGTGGATCTCAAATTTACAATAGAGTTTCTAGAGTGTTCGAGGTAGAAGATAAGAGTGAAGAAGATGCAGAGTGTGAAGTAGAGTGAAGATCCTTCTTTGGTTACTATAGAGCTGGTATTTATAGGAAAATAGAGGTATAGGGTTAGAAGCCTGCTTGCACTAAGGTCCAGGAGGTAGTTCGATGTTGCATGCATGAAACCGAGGGCCCACGAGCCAAAACAATAACTCGGTACTGAGTTATTTGGCTCGGCACCGACCTATTTTCATTGGTAAAACTAACTCCTCTATTCCCTTTCTTTCCCATCTCCTTCTTGAGGTATTCCAGACTCTTTTCCATCAACTTGTAGCCAATTCCATTGATCTTTCTGATAACTTCTTTCTTTGCTTTCTTCTCATTGATCCTTGGAATAGCTCATCCAAACTTTGAAAAAAACCACTTGGCCACGAGTTGTTGGAGTAGTATAAGAGGTCTATAGTGTTTAGAGGTAAAAAGTGGAGAGGAAATAGGTCAGTGCCGACCTAAACAATTTGACACCGAGTTATGTCCTTCGCCAAATTTTTCACCCAAACATCTCGAGTCCATCTTTCTAGTCCTTCTAAGTGTGTTAAGTATGTGAATCATTTCGTACTTGTTTTGATCTTCTAAGTCCAGTTGAAATCTGCTTGGCTAAGAAGCGAGTTAACAATGGGCATTCTTACCCTTCTATCTCTTTACCCCAATTTCAACTAAGTACCATTTACAATTATCTACCCCTTAGAAAAAGAACTTTTTTCGGTAACTCCCAAACATACGAAAATAGGAAAAATCATCAAGCCGAACATACACTCTCTTTTCAATTCATTCCGAAAATGAAAAATCCTTTTACCAAAAACCTTTAAATCGAAAGCTTTTTGACCTAACCAATTTTAAATTAAAAATCTTAAAATTTACTTGCTTTTTTTAAAACAATAACTTCTCCATAAATCCTTTGAAACTAGATTCAAAACAATTCAAGGAATTTTCAAAAATCATTTTGTTAAATTCTTTCACATGGGGTTAAATAAGGAAATGGATTGTAATCATCCTTTCTTTTGGACTTTTCTTCTCTTCACTTTACTTTAAACCTCTTCCTATTAAGAATGTATACTAAAAATCTGGCTATCTTCTTATGGTGAATAATCATACATTCTTGTGGGAACTTGCTCCACTCTTATTATGCTTTACTTCCTGATGCTTATAATATATGGATTCATGCTTTGCATCTGTGTGGATGAATTGTACATCTTCAATCGGTACTCCATCAAAATCCACAATCATAAGGTTGCATAAACCCCACAAAGGAGTCAAGTATCATCCAACTTTCGATGTCATATTTGTTGCGGTCATGCTTTTCTTGGTCAATGCCTTACATTGGAGCCAACACTCCATAGGTTAATTAGGGTAGGTGCATCAATTTAACTCTATTTGTTATTCTAACTCATAGTTACCTCACCCATATTTTCAGAATATGGTTGTACCTACTCTATATCGAAATTCGTAGAGATTTGGCGTATAATATATATAGGTAAAAATACAAACACATTCTCTAAGCGTATACTAATTCCTTTGCTCGAACTAAGCTCTTATACCAAATGTACCAATACACACCTAAATAGGCCCGAATTTCGACAATATCAAAACCCAAGTCCATTAGGGTAACAATCATGGGTTTTGATAACCTATAAAAAAACATAAGCATATCGGAGAGTGATTAATATAAACTCATACCAGAATGGAAAAATATAATAGAACATACATAATGACTAAGGTTACTACCTTAGAATCAATATTATTCCTTTAGTATCTGATTGTCTTGATTACACTGAGCATGGATGAGAAGACTCCTCCCTCTAACGTTCCTGTCTTGCACCAGTAGCATGTCCCTCTAAATATATCTTATAGGTTGTTATGAGGAGGGGGTCAAAATAACGTTCCAGTGACTACAAAATTACATACTTTATCCATAACACTAATTTATGCCGAATGGTTTCCATTTAATTGTAATGTATATTGTTCACGACTAACCTGCTCAATCCTATGTGCGCATACGATATGCCTAACCTACTTCGAGGTATAACTATATGCATATATATGCCTATATACATATAAATATATATCTGAAGGGTTACTACTCAAAAAACCCAGCCAATTAATACTTCTAAAATAAGGAGGAGGTAGACCCAATGGTCATTTAATACCTCAAGGCCAAAGCGGGCCCTCCATAATGTAAATAGTAGTCGATTGATCCTAGCTACAGAGATCGATGACCCCTCAATACAACTTTATAGTTTAATTATTGTTTTACTAATGCATCTCAGGGACTCATCTAAGGGTTAACTAGCCCAATCCGATAAAAAACAACTAACTAATCAGATTTTTAGGTATGTACGTATCCCATATAGATTCTACACTAGTAAAAAGCGAAATCCATTAAGGCATAACCTAAATCTTTGCTAACGACCGCTCGAGACTATTGGTGGACATAGCCTATATGTCAGCCCTACTACTAAATACAGTTCAACAACAATACTAACATAGCTAATCGCCTTCCATAGTTGAAATATCATTTAGACTAATCTAATGTAAGTCAAGGAAAATGCCCCTTCCAATTACTTAACACCTCTTATCAGAAATGAAGCTTACCACATTTCCTTGAAAGTACCGAGCCATTTAATAGTTCAGATCCAAGGCAACCCCTAGGTATATTTTCCTCTATACGCAAACGCATATCCCTTCCTGACGGTCTAACGTTTAAAGATGTATCACATCAGTAGTAAGCATACACAACTGTTGGTAACCTTTAGTTGAAGGGCAACCTTTTGTTGTGTAACTCTACTATTTTCGCATCCTAACCCACTAAACCAAACCAATCATCCTAAGCCTAAATGTTAGGTTAGACCCAATAATTCATACTTATCCTAAACGTATAATTAAAGCTATATAATTTCCCATTATGAAAATTATATTGCCTTCTAGTGTTTAATTCCTATCTTATATGCTTATTCATTATATTCTATAAATGCCAATTGTTCATTAATAAATTCTCATTATTAATTGAATTGGACAATCTCTAATAACATTTATTTATTCATTCTAATGAAACCTATTATGCCTAATTCATTTCCACATAAATGCCATATTAGATTCTTTATTCAGTCCTATTAAACACCTTCATGTCCCCGTTTAATTCCTATAACTTCTTGTTCACTGCACATATATTGTCATTTAATTTTGGAGTTACTATCTCTTTTCCATCTACACCTCCTAGTCCTATAATTTACTACGCTATTAATATCTAGATGTCTTAATCATAACTAATTTGAATATTAACATGTATTATGCTATATATATTTATATTTTTAATTAGTATGCGCGGTTTTACGTGTGTGTATTCCTATATCCAACTCAATAACTTTTGCGCTTAGGAATCCCATAACATTTATTTCCACATTCTAATATATTAAAGATATCCTTCCTAAAAAGGATTACCGTTTTAACTTTTCATAAATTACCCAAAAGTGAGACTTTTGTTTTGTTTAAAATTGCAAGATATTATCTATTTTCTTTTATTGAAATAGACAGTGCAAATTACGAAGGAGAACATCCATACTTTACACATCCCTTTCATTTTTGGTATATTCCTTATTATTTCAAATGGTGAACTTTTTATACATTTATGTAATTAGATAATTTATGAAAATTATATACATTTGTGTAATTAGATAATTTATGAAAATTACAGGAAACAGATATAATTAAATTGTACCCCACTTCTAATAAATTGAAACATAGAAGTTCACATTCCAAGTCAAATTGGTGTAACAATTTACAACCCAAATATAAATCTGGAATAAAATTTACAACTTATCAACATTAACTTTAACATTCAACTTCAACTTATCACAGCGGAAGGATAAAATATAATAATAAATGTACAGTTCATAAAACTGTTTACAATCATTTGATTCTTCTTTTTACAATAAATATCAGAGTTCACATACCAATAATATTAATGCAGCGGAAGGATAAATTTACAACTTATCAACATTCAACTTTAACATTCAACTTCAACTTATCACAGCGGAAGGATAAAATATAATAATAAATATACAGTTCATAAAACTGTTTACAATCATTTGATTCTTTTTATACAATAAATATCAGAGTTCACATACCAATAATATTAATGCAGCGGAATACAGTGTAGTGGAACCATATAATATATAATAATAATAATATATAATAGTAATAGTAATGAAATCTTCGTCTTCTTCCTCCAGAAAAATCTTCAAATCCTGAAACACTCGAGTCAGAACTAAAAGATCTTATGTAGGTTAAGTATACAACCCAACTATAAATCTGGAATAAAATTTATAGTTAAAGATCTTATGACATAGACATCCCAGATAAGCCATTCTACCAAAACCCACTTGTCTTAACTTACCTTCTTGGTTCCCGATAAATAAGATCAATACATTACTCTAATTACTGCACCGGTAATAAGATAAATTGTGCATTCCCACACCGCAGTGGGTAAGAAATATAAAATATGCACACTTAGAGTAACTGGTCGAAAAAATTGGCTTGGTGGAATAACTTCCATACCACCTACCCAGCCTTCTTTAACCTTGAGTCAACCAACATCATCTATGTGTATTCACCATCTCTCCACTCTCTTCTCCAATTATTTATCTTCCTACAATCAAAATCTCTTGATGGAATTCTCAAACTTTGGTATCTATATTCTTTATCCTTGATCTATGCGAGTATATCCTAGGACTCGCAAAAGTGTACTTTTACACCATTCCTCGTTCATTTGAGGGTTCTTCTTATGGATTTTACGCATGCCTTATCAAACAGCATTCCTACGTTCATTCCAATATTCCTTATATTCAACGGGGATTCTATATTGCTATCCCACGAGCATTTATAGCTGTTTTATTCATAGCCTGAACCTTTATCCTGTTTTACCTAGGTAGTCATCTCTATCTACTCCATATCAAAATTTGGTCTAGTTTTCACTACTCCTTATAAAAATAAAATTTTACAGTCATGAAGTACTTAATCCAAAACTTTTATCTTTGAAAATATAAAATTAGAAGCCTTTTTCAAAAATTCTTGGTTTCCAAAAGGAGCCAAATTTTCCCTTTTTAAAAACTTTCTACAACAGAAATTTACTCTTTTTAAATTTAGGTTTTAAAACTCAAAATATTTATCATATCCACATCCAAAAACCCAAAATACATACCAAACCACTTTTCAAAAACATCTTCTATATCTTTAAACAATAGAAAGTGGAGTAGACAAGGATCACATCCATTCTATTACTTTCTTACTACTCATGATATTTCTACTTTTAACCTTAGTGGATTTCTAATAACACATAAAAGGGACTTTTAAAAGATACGTGCAATTATTGCACATACATTAAAAGAAACTACCCATTTCTCATATCTTATTCCTATTGTTTTTCTTATATATTACTTCTAACTATATTGCTAGTTCTACTTTAATGTAAATTCCTAAGACTATTCCTATTCAAATTTCCTAATACAACTATTAAAATTTCTCCTATTTAAATTGCCTTTAAGTGGCTTCTTCTTACACGGCTCTTTTCCTCTTTTATTGTTTTCCCCATCGACTCATTGCATGCATTCACCTACTGCTTTAGTCATTAGGCTTTTCTTTCTCCACGTGAAAAGAGATATGTATAAGTCAATTTCAGCATTTTTTCTCTATATTGTCTTATATAGGAATATTCCTTCTATCTTCATTATTAGTATTTGCACCAAAAATGGCACAAACACCCAAATATCAAATGAAACACTAATTTTAGTAAAAATAAAGGAAAAAACGGAAAAGTAAAAGGACATACACAAATTTTATATTGATTTGGCATAATCTCCACTAAACATTCACTTTAGTCTTTGTTATTGGTTGTGCTTTGACTGGATTACAACTAGTTATATCAGATCTAACCACAATCTAGTATATATTAGATTTATAATGGAGTTTCAAGAGTATTTAGGGAGGAGAAGACAGGAGTGAAGAAGATGCAGAGTGTGAAGTAGAGTGAAGATCCTACCTTGGTTGTCATGGTGACGGTATTTATAGGGAAACAATACAAGGTCATAAGTATGCTTACACCGAGGTTTAAGTGGTAGCCCGATGTTGCACACGTGAAGCCAGGGGCCCACCAGTCAAAAGAACAACTTGGCACCGAGTCATTTGGCTCCGCACTGACCCATTTTCATTGGTGAAAAAGCTAACTCCTTTATTTGCTTGTTTTCTATCTCCTTCTTGAGTTGTCCCATACTCTTATCCATCAACTTGTAGTCAGTTCTAGCGACCTTTCTGATAACTGCTTTCTTCTTATCGATCCTTGAAATTGCTCATCTAGACTCTAGGAAACCCACTTGACCATGAGTTGTTAGAGTAGTATAAGTGGAGTGTGGTGTTTAGAGGCAAAAAGTGTAGAGGAAATAGGTCAATGCTGACTTAAACAACTCAAACTTCTTAAGTTCAACTTTCTAGTCCTTCATGCTATGTTTCCAAGTCCATGAATCATTTTGTCCTTCTTTTGATCTTGTCCTTGTTTTGATCTTCTAAGTCCAGTTGAAATCTTCTTGGCTAAGAAGCGAGTTAACATTTGCCCCCCTAAATTACATCTTTCAAATGTAAGGTGTGATTTGCTCAAGAACAACTTTTGATAGTCAATCCTCGTTAGTTGAGCTCTCTGGCCATCCATTTGTCTCAATCTTGGAGAATTGTCCAATTCCTTCAAAAAAAATTGCAAATCAGAGATCATTCTAGTCCTAATTAGCTAAGGATCCATCGTTTGCTTAAGTGTCTACCATGAATCATGATCAAGATGTCTTCATCCACGGGTATCATTTCACATCCAAACCATCTCGTGTTGCATAGGATTTTTCTTTCTTCGTTTGCAAGATATTCAAATCATTTTATCAAATATGCATCCGCTCTAGGCTTAGTCTCGTTGGACCATTCATCTTCCAATCTAAAGTTTGATCTAATCAGATCGCCCAATTCAGTGGTTCGATCTCTCTAGATCCTTACTAAACCCAATCTGCTCGCTCACCGAGGAGGGGACCCGACGACCAAGCAAGCCCATTCACTCACTATCCGGTGGGGGGGATTATTTTTCATAAAAGTCCATCCATTTGCTCTCCACATGAGAATTTGCACCCTGCACTCCAGTCATGACTCTTCGGCCGGGACTTAACGCAATAAATATCGTACAAGTCCATCCACTTGCTTTCGATAAGGGTACTTGCACCCTACACTTCGATCCTGGCTCTCTACTCGGGACTTAACGCGATCAATATCCGTTATCAGATACAAGTGGATTTTTTTTTAAAATTAGGTATTCAAATCAAGGCAAACAAGCAGAAATCCTAAGTATTCATCCTAGGCATCCAACTTAGAGTGTCCCTAGAGACTAATCTAGGCCTCGTGCATGTATAAGTGATCCAAGTTTATTATTGTCCCAACTACTCATCCTAAACATCTGACTTAGATCATGCCTAGAGGCCAATCTAGGCCTCGTACTTATGCAAGAGGTCCGAGATTATTATTATCTTAATTATTCAAAGAAAAAAGCAAATGCGGGAAGTGAACTTGCCTCCCGTCCATCCCGATCATGGGATTCCAAATCTTGACCCAGGTCCCTGGTTGTTTCTTGATGCATTCACTATGGATGATGGTTTCTCCGACTACCCCTCCGTATTTCTATTTCACACATACTACTACAGCTGGTTACTCTGAAATAGTTCCTCAATCAGATCACGAAGTTGTTGGCACTCGTTCATTTCATATCCATCCGGCTCATGGAAGATACAAAACTTTCTAGATCTTCCCTCTCGATTAGTGGGCTCTCTTCTAATGGGTTTTCGATAAGGTAATTTCCTCTAGTATCTAGGTATATCCACTTCGGGGTCTCTGTTAGATCAGCTTAGGAAGAGAACTTTGATTCCCTCCATCAAACGACTATAGTTGGATCGAATGGAAGTATTTGAAGTGAAATACTATTCAAGAGAGAATTCATCTCCTCAGTTATATAGGGTTAGTATCATAGTCTACTGCAGTCAACTAAAATCCAAAATCGTTGGCTAACGTAGTTCGATTAGTATTAATTGTTATTATTAACCAAGGACTTTTTTTGGACTATAAAGTTGAATATGAAATGTTAGCGCCAAAATTGTCGCTAATACCCTTGAATAGATTTGTGGAGAGAGATTAATGAAGAAAGTAAATGAAAACAGAGAAATGATGCAATTAAATTAAAAAGAACAACCGAAAAGCAAATACCAGATTTATAGTGGTTCGATGTAATTGCCTATGTCCACTTTGAATATGATCTTTATTACTTTTTCAACTACTTGAGTACAGATACAATCCGTAAACAAACAACTTGAATGCAAGTTTGAACAAAAGAGAAGTGAGTACAAAAAAGGGTAGAGTATCCCTGGAGTTTACGAAAAAAGGTCCCTTCAACTGTACCCCTGCCTCTCTATTTATAGACGAAGATAGGCTGGACTCCCTTTGCAGGCCCAATACCAAGGTAGCTCGGCCCATAGTTGGAGATTAAGTGGACCGAACGAGTCATGCCGATCCACGTCTACCGATCCACCAATGCTGATTCAGAGATTGTCTCATTGCTAACTCAAAGTAGACCCTGAAGGAACTCGGGGCAAGCGGAAGTATGACTCGAAGCAAAGAAATGTTGATCGAACATCACTCTGTTGTAAACTGAACAAATTGTCAACCTCTTCAAGGTGCACCAACCCACGCATGCCGAACCACAACCGATCGAATGAAAAATGCCGAACCGAGGCGTCTTAATAAATGACTCGAAGCAACTTATCAAGGGACTCGAAGCAAATAGTGATGGGACTTAAAGTGAAAACATGCCGATCGCCTCGCTTTGGGGTAGAACTGATAACCTACCAACTACCCTGGTATGCATCGAACCAGGTATGCTGAACTATTATGACCAAACCACGATCGCCAAAACTGGACTGAAAAAACACCTTAGCCGATACATGCATGGCCTTTCTTCCTTGATTGAGCAGCATCTGCTGAAACACCTGGACCAAACGAAACATGTCAATCCATCTAGACCAAACGATACATGGCCTTCCTTTCTTTTACAACCGAAACACATATGCCAAATTATGTCTAAAGGCCAAACCACCCACATATGTGACCCATTTAATCATGCTGAACCACACTTGTAGGCTGCACTACTCATAAAGGACAAACTGATCGCATTACACCGCACCTTTACACCTCCACACCTCCTTTGTTCCAAATACTATCTAGGCTCAATCGTAGCCTATGGAACTATCAATTCGTAGCCAGACTAAGTAGTTGGATAACATTTTCCCCCTAAAATTCATCGTGTGAATCAACATGACGTGCTTTGATTGGCGAGTAATTCCTACTTTTAGACGCTAGGCCATCCCAAATAGTACCTGACTATTGCTTTTCATTAGTCTTCAATGAATCTTCACGTCATTTGAACATACTAGCTCAATCTAAAATGGGGGCCTCAATATCTTGTTTTTAATTTTTAGAAGCCAGATATATATATATGTATGTATGTTCTTTCAAAGGTTCAATTATGTCAGAATTCTTAAACTAGCATTTCTCCCACGAATCGATGGCATTCGTTCCTTCGTATAGTTTCATCTTTCAATTCCATGATGTGTGTATACATTCATGTATGCACACCTTCTATATTTTTATTATTTTATATTATTATTTTTTTAAAAAGAAAAATAGTTCGGCACATAGAGGCTGATCCACTTGGTCGGCTCCTTTGACAAAAAGGCGGGCCGACATACCAATGCCAACCCAAACGGTCGGTACTTATTTCACCGAACAAGCAAACACGTGTTGCCCAGTTCTACCGGGTATAGCCCGTTCACCTTCCCCTCTTACCATATAAAAGCCTCGTTCTCTGCTCCTTTCTCTCCTTCTTATTTTTACTCTACTTTCACAAGCCTGCATCCTTCTTATCTTCCCAAACTTTCCAACTCGTTTCTCATCGAACCCTTTACCTCTCCCTTGGCTATTTTAACTATTCTCTAATTCGATCGACTCCTTGACCTAGCATCTCGAAACTTCTGCAAATTCCATAGGTACGGACCTCCTTTCAAACTCAGAATTAAATACGTAGTTTCATTTCTTGAGTGGTTGGCTTCCCCTTTTGTTTGGTTTTAGGAATAGGTAGAGAATGATTGAGAAGGGAGGAAGAGATAAATCACGAGGAGTCAAAGTGAGGTCAGTTCGAAAGTCAGGGGGAGATAGCGAGTGAGTGGGTCGGCATTGGCAATCAAAATTGTTTTAACTCGAACACAACACACATTTGGGTAACTTACCTCCACAAGTATGCACAACATAATGGATAATGAAAAGTAAAAAAGCACATAAGCCCTAGGACCTAAATTGGGTAAACAACTCCATGGTTTATAATTATTTAAACATGAATCTAGCCCAACAAACGCAAGCAACAACTTTCACAATATATGATGCCAATGTCCGATCCTAAGGCTTTTGCTACCGGTCGCAAGACAAACTCCGGTGACTGTAAACGATAATGGTCTCCGGTAAGGATAACTTAAATCTTCGTCACGCTATACTATTCATTAGGACTTCTATTTATCTGCCCTCTATGCTTAAATTGCCGCACTATTTCACACACAACACAAGGGGAATACTCTGTTGTTATATCTAATATCTATTGTCTTTCACGTATGGCTTAAACAGGTATCTATTCACATTCATCGTTCTTCAGAGATGTCCAAAAACTCGAGCTCCACTACAGTTTCTAACAAGCCTGAGCCATGTTCTCGGCAAGAGGTAGTAGGAACTTCGAATCCACCAACAACCTCTACACCTGGTATTCCTGATCCACCTGCTGTAATTATAGGCCTGGCTCTTGATGTTATAGACGGAGCCGTTATTTTGGATAATCTATTGATTCAGAAGCCTCAAAAATTGGTGAAGCCGCTCTTCGTGGGTTGTGCTCAATCCATGGAATCTCCTTTGATGACATTTTGGTTCCGTCGGGACAAGATCGGCCTCACCTGCCTCCAGTCGGATATACTGCGTGCAACAAGTTTATGTGCTGGGTAAGAAGTGTGCCACCTTTCAATCCATTCCTCCATGAAGTGTTGCGGTATATTGGGATAGCTCCAGCACAAATACACCCTAATAGTCATGCGTTTATTCATGGCACATGTGTCCTCTTTATGAGCACCTTATTCAGACTCCCTACTCCCAAGGATATTCGTTATATTTACCGCTTCAAGAGACGTTCCGACAGTCCATCCTCCATATTTCTCGAGCCACATTCCAAATGTCAAATCCTGACGGACACGCGGAGTAAATTTTTTCCAGTATAAGCAAGAGTGGTTTTATGTACGCTGCCTCCCTGGTTTTGCGAGAAGATGGCTAGAAGGGAGTAAGTTTCATTTTTTGACTAACATTTGTCTATGGTTTGAAATGCATCTTTTTTGAACTTCTTTTGACCTGAAGGGAGTAAGGTATATGCCCACGGCCTGAAGGTGCTGGATATTTTGAGGCCATCGAGGCCATGCGAACTATTTCCATGAGAGACCGAAAAATTAAATCTGTTATTTCCAATGAACTGCTTTTGAAGTTTGGATTATTGGAGGGGGCATCAAACTAACCTTTCAATTGGCACCACTACAACCGGATCCACTATGGAAAAAGGCAAGAAGCAGGCTGAACCTTCGGTGCCCTCTGCTGGAGGGGCCCCCGATACAATTGAGGAAAGTGAAATCAATGAAACCGAGGTGCCAGAAGCGACTAACGAGAATATATGTTCCAACTTAGCACCAATAGTTGATGCACCCGGCATTGACAAACCTCCTCCCCCTTCAAAGAGGAAAAAGAGCGTAGCTTATAAGTCGAAAAGGAAAACAGTGGGTGGAACCTCAAGGGTTACAATAACTCCAGCTGAGAAAAAGTCGTCTCCCAAAAATTTAGAGGGTTCATTAAGGGTCTATCAGACATGACCATCCTTGACGACTTACTCAATTATGGCTTCAATGACCTTGAGGCTATGGGACTTAATCCACCCGTGAGAAGCGTTGAAGGTGCTCAGGTTCACCATCAAGGAGAAAAAACTTCAATAAGTAAAGCAAATACTAGTCTATCGGGGGGAAGCACTAGGACACACACACAAACACCTACACTTCACCCTACACTTGAATTTTAGTCTCCAACTGACTCCCACTAACTCGTCCTCACGTGGTGCAGGTGATATGGGGCATACTCATGGAATTGACCGCCTTCATGGATCCTCTATCTTCTACCACTCCAGTCAGGATTCAAGATCAGGTAGACAATGAGACTGGGATGACAGCAGTAATAGATATTATTGTCTCAAAGAGTTATCGTCTTCTAGAAGAAGAACTTATAGCCATTCCTCATATCCAAACAATCCTCCCCCTCTGTCAAAGCACGGTAAGGAGAAATCTTCTCAAAAGGGAACCCAATTCGAAACTCCCCACGTTCAACACTCTGGCTCATTAAGCACCAAGCAATCCCATGAGCCCCATAAGAAATCCGTGACTCCGGCTAGGTAGACTCCTCCAACCTCCGCATACGACCCATCAACAGCAGAAAAATTAGATGAGCTTAAGGCCACGTTCCCAAAGATATGCTTCAATGGACTGAAATTTATCCCTACAATTCATCCTATTCCCAAACATGTCAAACAAAGTGTCATTGCCTTCAATAACGATGTTTACGTCTAGCATAACGCGTTAGTACATTTGGCGGAGAATGTTCTAGATTTTTCCATGGAACGCCAACACGAAATTGATCGCTTGAAACTTGAAGTTATTCATGACAAAGATATCATCAAAGCCCAGGATGAAGAGCTATCCTCGTACAAATCTCAACTTGTGGCCGCCTAGAAAAAGGCCAAGGAAATGGCTGAGGCAGTTAGTTGCTTGGAGGTCGCTAACAAGAAAGAAATGGATGGGGCGGTCCAATGCAGCGATGCTTTAGCTTTAGAGAAAGAAACTATCCAAAAGAAAAAGATATTCTCACTTGACAAGTTAAAGTACTAGAGGAGCTGCTTGCCAAAGAGAAAGAAGAGAAAACTACCGCGCAGGAAGAGTCTTAATGATATTGCGATGAAATCATCGCAACACAACTCCTAAAGAAAAAGCTCGATGAGGAACTTTCCCAGGTTGAAGCGCTAAAGGAGGCAGCTCGTGAAGAGGGTAAGAAAATGGCGCTCACAAAAGTCGACTCTCATCTCGAGGCTGCTACTGAGGCCGGCAGAGAAGAAATTAAATGCTTATTTGATCTGCTCATTATCGAGTACGACACACAAGTTCTCATGCATCGTGATCTAACTTTTATAGGCGATGGCTATCTTGAATCATTGGCCGAAACATCGGATACTTTGATAAAAATTAAAAGAGTTGAGTTGGGCGTCGAAGAGGTCGATAAAGGAGCTCTTGTGAGGGAAGTGCTTCGAGGAAACGAGACTTCAGACTTATCTGCAGCAAAATCCCTCTTCGGAAGAGACCCCTCATCATCAAAGGGTAAGGATGATATTGCTGCCCCATCCAGCACTGAGTCTCCACTTCCTCCTTCCACTCAGCCGGCCGAAAGCTTGTCACTTGAGCCTCCCGCGCAGCATGCTGGTTATGACCCGAAGAAGCCCGGGCTTAGTGTTCACATTCTGTTTGCAAAAAAATGGGCAAACACCTCCAAGCCGTATAATTTAGTCGATTTTATGTTGTACTTAGCAATTTGGGTGATTTATGCAAATATGTAAAAAGAAGGGACTAAACTGTAAAAGACACACAGGTTTATAGTGGTTCGGCCAGAATGTGCCTACGTCCACTTTATATGTTATTCTCCTTTACTGTTCAGATTACAAGTACAAAGCTTTGATTACAAGTATATGAAAGTTGTTTGAAAGTTCTATCCGTGCTTGAGCTCTCAAACTTATCCGCCATTGTTGTACCCCTACCCCTCTATTTATAGAGTGAGGCTGGGGGTAGGGGTCTTGGATGTATATAGCTGCTGATGGGCCTGGGCTGATTTAATATGGCCTAGCAAGGTTGGCTCGGCAACGCCTTAGTCCGGAGATGGTTGGAGTGGTTTCGGTTCGGTAGTGGTTGGATTTACTTTGGCTCGGTAGTGGTTGGTCCGGTATAGGTTGGTCCGGTAGTTGTTGGTGTGGCTTTGGTTCGGTAGTGGTTTGTCCGGCATAGGTTGGTCCGGTAGTGGTTGGTCCGGTAGAGGTAGTATTTACTTTGGTTCGCCCAGGCCTTGTGGGTGGATTGGTTCGGCTGTGCATGGTTCGGTGGTGGTGGAAACGCATCCAACATTTACCCCCCAAAGTGGGGCATATGCCAGCATATGTCTCGCTTTGTTTCAGCTTGGATATTCTCGTCTGGTCCTATGCACCGAACAAGTCGGTCCGGTCATCCATGTTTTCCTATAAGTATGGGCCTCATGCTTTCGTTATTCCTTACTAACTGAAATAGCCGAACCAAATTCTTTCCTGCCGAATCAATCATATCACCGAATCACGTTCGACTACCGGTCCAGGTGATTTAGTCTTCTCTTGCCAAATGACTCTTATGCTTTGAACTACCGAATGAATCCAAGGAGTATGAGTGCCGAATGAACCTTCGCCTCGCACTGCCGAATGAACTTGGGAGTGTGGGTGCCGAATGAACCTTCGCCTCGTACTACCGAATGAACTTGGGAGTATGAGTGCCGAATGGCCCTTAGCCTCGAACTGCCAAATGAATTTGGGAAGTACGAGTGTCGAATGGACTTTAGCCTCGAATTACCGATTGAGCTTTTATGTTTTGAATTATGAACGATATTCCAGGCCGTATGTACTTGCTTGTTTATTTCTCCACACTCCTTGTTCTAACAGTATGTTTTTCTCGTGTTGTAGATAATGTCTCATAAAGTAGAAACCCGTTCTGATAAGAAGAAATCCAAGGACAAGGAAGAGTCCTCCATAGTGCCCCTAGTCCGGTTAGAGCCAGAACGACGTGGACCATCGCCGAGATCATTAGTAGATGGGTACGGCCCTCAGGAGCTCTTGAACTCACCGCCTGACTACTTTTCCAGCTCCCTCAAAGACGAGCAGTTTGACATTATATCTAGATCCTTCAGGATTGACATAGCGCACATGATGTTGCCGGGGGAATGAGTGATGCCGTATAAACCCCCTGAAGGATATTTTGCTTATAGTATGTATCATTGCATGTGTGGGTCTATTCCTCCGATCAACGCTTGGATAGTCAGCTTCATCACATACTTGAAGGTGGCCCCTTTCCAGCTTCAGCCCAACTCCTATGCCATCTTGGTGAGTCTATTCATCATTTTCTAGCGAAAATACGGGCGCCCCCTCCAACCGGGAGATCCGGTATATGTACAACTTGAGAGGCTACAAGAAGGGGTCTCCATATATTAGCTTAGAATCGGCCGTGTCTTTCAAGCCAGTCCTGGACTTATATTCAAAGTTCAGCATGTTCAAGAAGGAATGGTTTTTTGTCAAGGATGACTCTGTTACTTTCCACCGCTTCACCTCTGGCTGTAAGTTGAATCTTATTTATAATTTCTGTTCTAACTACAATGCTCCTCCTTATGTGCTTTATTTCTTGCTAGCGACAGGTGGCTATGCGGTTGTAGGGAGCGATCGCCTGGTTCAAATGGCTGCGGAGATAGAAGCCATTCCGAAAAGGGAGAGGGCAGCCTCTTATTTGATCAGGAATGCTACTCTTCTGGAGCTCAACTTGATTCTACCACGCCAGTCTGTGGTCAAGAAAAGAGACACAGCTGAGGAGAAGGCTGCCAAAGCTAAAGGAGGGGCTACGGCGAAGAGCAGCAAAAGGAAACCCTTCTCGAAACATCCAGTCGCCGGGGGGAAGAAACTTAAGAAGTCCGATGGACCCTCCCCCAGCACATGTCTAGATGTTCCGAAGGAGGAAGATGTGGAGGAGGAAAGAGGCGAGGATGAAGGAGGTGAGGCGGAGAGTGGAAGTGGTGGAGAAGGCGATGGTGATGGTCGCGGTGATGATGGTGGCGAAGGACAGAGCGGTGATGGCACTGGGGCTTTGTCTTCTGGGCAGCTAGGTGATATCCAGGAGTGGACAGATGATGCTTTCCGCCTAGCTTTTGAGGGGTTGAAGGAAGGATTGACCTTGGTGGAGAAGCCAAAGAAAGCTGACAAGGCCGGGACTGGTGCCGATTCATCTTCTAAGAGCATTTCAGCTAAGGCAACTCCTGCGAATTAAGGTGAATTTTTGACTCCTGCAGACTCCATTTATGATAAGGATTTAGGAATATTTTATGATCGGCTTCCGTCCTGGAGTGAGATTCAGGACTTATTGCAGTATCCTACTCCTCCCCAGGGTTTGTATAACAAAGCACTTCTTTACTCTTCTTAACTTGATATATTTCTTGAATTATAGTTCAATGTATGCTTGTAACACTTGGTTTCATATCACAGAAGCAGGTAAGGTGGCAAAGACATCGGACGTTCGGCACCGTCTCGAGCAATACAAACTTCTCAAGGCTTCTACTAAACCAAAGCCTCCGACTAACCGTCCCAGAGACGTAGTCGGCTACCGTCCTCTTCTTGGAGTTATCGAAGAGGATATCCAAAGGAAGAAGAGGAGTCGCTCCTTTCTTGAATCTTCTCCTGGTCCTCAACTTCCAACTCAGCCTCCCCAGGATAACACGGAGGAGAGTACTGGGTTTATACCTTCTCCGCATCCGTCTGAAATCCTACCGTTACCCAGATAGATCATCCCAGTTTCGTCCATAATCCGTTTGCTGGTCATCCGGATCTGGATCCAGGTTTTCGTGATGTTACCTTCGATGAGGCTACCGGTGAGCACCTTCTCCCTCGTAATCCTATGGTAAGGGTACTCGATGAAGCTAAGTCCCTGGACCTTGATTTTCTTACCACTCGGGTTGTAACTTTTGGGGACGAAGCTAAGGCAAACATCGACCGGGTTGCTGAGGAGACCAGGAAGCTGATGGGGCATCATGCCCGACTGGTCAAGGCTGGGGAAGAAATCGGGAGCGCCAACATTCGACTGCGGTTAATGGTTTCCGACCAGGCCAAACAACTCGCTGATCAGGCCATCTAGATCTCTCAACATGAGTCCGCCTCTAGGCAATTAAAGAGAACCATGGAAGAGGCCAGCATGGCAGAGTTGCGGAAAATGGAGGCCGCTTGTAAGGAACGGATTGACATTGCCATTGCAACGGTGGATGATGTTTGGAAAGCGGATCTTGAGCGGGTACAGGAGTTATCTGCGAAGCTTGAAGCCGCAGAGCTTGCTCAAACCAAGCTGAAAGAGGAGATGGAGGCGATGAGGAAATCCTTTCAGGCTGACTGCTCGTGATACCAATCGGAGAGGGATGCTGCCGTTGCAAAGCTGTTGGCTTCTTGGGACCGAATAAGGGAGTTCGAGGAGAACAAGTGGATAATGGATGAGATGCTTCAGGATATGTACATTCGCACTTGGAAACAAAGCAACTTATCCTGGATGGATGATTATCCCCGAGTCATGGCCAGGATTTACCTCAGGGCCCTGGAGGAGGCTAAGGCCGATGCGGATAAGGAGGGTGGCGTGGCCTTCAAAATGGACGTGGTCACGGCCCAGTTCACCAAGGAGGAGAAAGTGGTGGTGAAGGAGGGTATGCGGCTACTTAGCGCTAAGGAGGTAGGGGTGCAGTTGGAGGATGATGATTAAGGAGCAGATGCTGGTAAGTCTTCCCTTTCAGTCTTTTCGTACTTGATTGTTTATTGTTCGCGACTATTAATGGATTCTTTCCCGAATTGGACAGGCGGGACCCCTGGAGCACCAACTACCTCTGGTCAGCATGCTGAGAGTTCTGATTTCGCGGTTAAGTAGATCTCGGGGGCCAGTAGGACAGAGGTGAAGCTCTGATGCAGTCGACTCCCTGACTTGACTTGAACATCTTTTGGTTTACCTGACATTGTTGTCCATGCTAGTCCCAAAACATTAATGTAACTTTTAGACTGTAATTATGTTATTTGTAACGAACAACTTCATTTTTGGCACGTAATTTTTTAACTTAAGCTGATTCTGTTATATTTAAATGCTTTCGTTATTTTGGTGTGTTGCATAAAAAATGCAGCTATGCATATGCCTGTGATTCAATTGTGTTTGATGTCAAGTTCTTGCTTAAAATATAATTTCATATCTTGCAATGTTATCGTGATGTGTGAATAAATTATAGTTGCGCATTCATAGACAAAGGAAGAGAGTACCGCCCTTCGTGTTTTAGTTGTAGATGGTAGCTTTGAATGTCTTGTGCGACTGAGTATGGAATGCAGCTGAGTGTCCCGTCATCCAGTTGTGAGTTCCTATCCCCATTTGCGGGTGTCTCCTATTTTGTGCCATGTAATTTAGGGATTGTTAGATAGGATAGGAGGAAAGTTTTTAAATAAAATAGGAATATAAGAAATAGTAAAACTTTCAATCACGGAAGGCCTTCGATGTGCTTAAGTTCGTGGCAAACGGGTTTTGTAGTCACTTTCCCTAGCTGTGGGTCTTGGCGACATTTGTCACCCATCTTACGCCTCCGCAGGGAGTTTTCTTTTTTACCACAGTCGTACTTAAGACACATCGGAGCCGAGATCGCGCACGGTAAATAATCGGGCCATTATGGCCCGTAATCGTGGGTATTATTCGATTTACCATGGCCGGCTAGCGTGGGTGCCGATCATCAACCGTGAACTACCCCTGGCTGGCCACACCTTATGTTGGGGCTTAAAGTAGGTTCACAGTTGCCGGCGAGCCGAACGCCGTAATGAGCCGCCTCGGCTATAGTCGGCCTTCTCGGTGGCTTATAATCAGCTCATTACAGTTGGCTTTAAGGGCCGATCGCGAGCAATGAGTTAACCCGCAGCAGAGGGATGCTAGAGCAAAAGTGTCTCATTGGCGAGGGCATAGATTTGTATAGTACCTGTTAGGTCTTGTCGAGAGGAGGTTGCGCCGTGATGCGTCTTGAATGAAAATGCCATTACATAGGATTTTGTTCAACAGAAAAGGATAAAGTTAACAAGCAGCCAAGACATAAAGGAACAAGTTAAAAAAGAGACAAGTTTTTAAAGTGGTTCGGCATGAAAATGCCTACGTCCACTGATTCTCTTTGTTAATTCACTTCATATGGGTAGTACAAGTTAAGAAAAATATCGACGAAGGTGTTGGATGTTCCATGCCCTTTGGAACACCTCTTCGTCCACTGTTGACAAAATATAAGCTCCGTTGTGGAGATCTTTATGAATTACATATGTCCGTCCCAAATTGGATCTAGTGCACCGGGGCGTGGGAAGATTCGTTTGAGGACAAGATCTCCCTCTTGTAAGCTACGATGCTTGACTTTGGAGTTGTATTGCGCCGCCACTTTTTGCTTGTGAGTTGCTGCTTTGAGCGCTGCATCGTTTCTCCTCTCTTCAATTAGATTCAAAGACATGTGAAGGAGTTCTTCGTTCTCTTCTGGGTTATAGTGGATCCTGCAATGGGAAGGTACTACAGTTTCGACTGGGAGCATGGCCTCCGATCCGTATGCCAAAGAGAAAGGAGTATGCCCCGTTGATGTTCTGAAAGATGTGCGGTAGGCCCAAAGTGCCGTAGGAAGTTCATCCACCCAAGCGCCTTTTGACTTTTTAAGCTTCTTCTTGATTAGAGTTTTGAGAATTTTGTTGACAGCTTCGACTTGCCGTTTGCCTGGGGATAAGCTACAGATGAGGAGCTTTTTGTAAATTCCATGCTCTCGGCACCAGTCGGCAAACTCCTCGCTATCAAACTGCAGTCCATTGTCCGATATGATTTTGAGTGGAACTCCGTACCTACATAGAACATTTTTGATTAAGAAGTTAATAACTTTTGCCGAAGATATTTAATTTAGAGGTTCTGCTTCCACCCATTTGGTGAAATAGTTAACTGCCACTATCACATATTTGGCTCCGCCTCGGCCCACTGGCAGTTCGCCATTCAAGTCAATTCCCCATACTGCAAAGGGCTAAGGGCTGGTCATTTGAGTAATCTCATTTGTTGGTAGACGAGGAATCTTGGCAAATTTCTGACATCTGTCACATTTTTTAACGAAGTCTAAGGCGTCTTTGTTTAAGGCGGGCCAAAAATATCCATATCGGAGTATTTTCTTTGCCAGAGTCTGCCCTCCAGTGTGATCTCTGCAGCTTTCTTGGTGGATGTTGGATAAGATTCCTTAGCTTCCCTTCCAGCGACACATCTTAATAAGGGGTTAAAGAAGCTGCGTCGATAGAGGATGCCTTCTTGTATTGTGTAGCGGGAAGCTTTCCTCAAGATTTTCCTGACTTCGTTACGCTCGCTGGGCAGTGTGCCATCTTGTAAGAATTTTCGGATGGGAGTCATCCAGTTTCTTCTTCGATTGCAGCTACCAGATTTACTTGCTCGAAACTCGGGGTTAGTTGCTTTGAGATGGCTAATGTTTCGGAAATGGTACCGTCTTTCATGCTAGCTTGCTTTGCCAGCTCGTCGGCCTCTTGGTTCTCTTCTCGAGGGATGTTTTTGATTAAATAGTGATCCAATTGATCGAGTAGCAGCTTGGTCTTCTTTAGATATGATGTGAGTCGTTCTCCTCGAGTCTGAAATTCTCCTAGTATTTGGTTTACAATAAGTTGAAAATCACTATAGAGACATAAAGAACTGAATCCAATCTCTAGGGCAAGTTCTAATCCAGCTATTACTGCTTCGTATTCTGCATCGTTGTTGGTGGCAGTGAATTCCAGCCTTAGAGCATAGTGTAGCTTCCTTCCCCTGAAAGTGATTATTACAACACTTGCCCCTGAGCCTTGTTCGTTTGAAGCTCCATCCACAAAGAGATTCCACTTAATGTCTTTTGCTATTTTAGATTGCTCCTTACCTTCGTTGGTGGTGAATTCGGTAATGAAATCGGCAATGGCTTGTCCCTTAATGGCGGTGCGAGGATGGTAGGTGATATCATATTGACTCAGCTCAATGCACCATTTAAGTAGTCGTCCAGAAGTCTGGGGACGATGGAGTGCCTGCCTTAGCGGTTAATCGGTTAGAACTCTGATGGAATGAGATTGGAAATAGTGTCGCAGTTTTCGTGACGTGATTAGTAAACAGTATGCTAGCTTCTCAAGTTTAGGATATCTGGCTTCTGCCCCTGTTAACCTCTTGCTTACAAAGTATATTGGCCGTTGCGCGCAGTTGTCTTCTCTCACCAAAGCGGCGTTTAGAGCATGAGATGACACAGCAAGGTATAGGTATAGCTCTTCGCCTTCGTTTGGAGTTGAGAGTGCTGGTGGTCTCTGGAGGTGTTCGATTAGGTTAAGAAAGGCCGTTAAGCATTCGTCAGTCCACTCGAACTTTCCTTTGTCTTTCTTTAGAGCCTCGAAGAAGGGGACGCACTTGTCAGTCGCTTTAGAGATGAATCTACTTAGGGCGGCTACCTTCCCATTTAGGCTTTACATTTCTCTTCGAGTGGAAGGTATCCTAATATCTTTCAGGGCTCGGACTTGTTCGGGGCTTGCTTCAATCCTCCTGGCATGGACGATGAATCCCAAGAACTTTCCTGATGACACTCCGAACGAGCACTTTAGAGGATTCAGCTTCATTCCATATTGGTGAAGTACGTGAAACATCTCGCTCAGGTGGCTTACGTGATCGTTGGCTTTCCTCGATTTTACTAGCATATCATCCACATAAACCTCCATAGTTCGTCCTATTAGCTCCGCAAACATCTTGTTGACGAGGCGTTGATAGGTAGCTCCGGCGTTTTTACGTCCGAAAGGCATTACTTTATAGCAGTACAATCCCCGGTCAGTGATGAAACTAGTGTGGTCTTGATCGGGGGCGTGCATAGGAATATGGTTATATCCTGAGTATGCGTCCATAAAAGATAAGAGTTCATGCCCGGCTATGCTGTCCACAAGCTGATCGATTCGGGGGAGTGGGAAGCAATCCTTCAGGCAAGCGTCATTTAAGTTGGAGAAGTCAATGCATGTTCGCCACTTCCCATTAGCCTTCTTTACTAGTACCGGGTTAGCAATCCACTCTAGGTAGATGGCTTCTCGTATGAAGTTGTTGGCAAGTAGGTTCTTTACTTCTTCATCGAGGGCCGCTGATCGCTCTGCCCCCATACTTCTCTTTTTCTGCTTTACTGGCGCCTTGATAGGATCGATGTTTAGTATGTGGCATGCCACGTCTGGGGAGATTCCAGTCATGTCAGCGTATGTCCATGCAAATACATCCAGGTTGTGGCAGAGAAAATCAATGAG
Source organism: Allium cepa (assembly GCA_030765085.1). NCBI lineage: Eukaryota > Viridiplantae > Streptophyta > Magnoliopsida > Asparagales > Amaryllidaceae > Allium > Allium cepa. The sequence goes on from CM060934.1 coordinate 706,153,963, forward strand.
TTGATCACTCAATTCTGATCTTAGTTGAGATCGGATTTTCAACAGTCTACTTGAGTTGTGTTTGTCTACAGATACAAACTCCATAGCCTCTGCAGGCTCGGCGGTGGCCTCCTCCTCTTTGTCCCTGGGGTCTAACTCATTGAAAGGATCACTGATATATCGAAGAGGAGCGGCTTTCTTTAGTTGCCATGCTTCCAAGTTTTTCATGCAGAGAGAAGTCTCTGCATTCTTCCTTCTATCCTACCTGCGATTATTGCGAAGTTCAGTTACATAGCAATCTTGAGCGGCGTCTTGATCTCCCTCTACTTCCCCTATTCCATTGTCTGTTGGAAATTTCATCTTCAGGCACCACGGGGCCAAGACAATTTGGAAGTCAAACAAGGCTGGTCTTCCCAAAAAGGCATTGTAGGCTGAGTGGTTATCTATCAGCACAAATGTTTGTTTCCGCACAATGGAGCGGGGGTGGCTTCCTATTTCAACAAAAAGGTCCAATTGCTCGAGGGGCATCTTCGCATCTCCAGTGAAATCGTATAGTGGTTTGTTGCAGGGCGACACATCCTTCATTGACGGCTTCATTCTGTCGAAAGCATGCTTGAATAGGATATTTAGGGCTTCCAGTGTCTACTAGAATTCGGAAAACTTCGGATGGGCCGAACCGGGCAGAGATGACCATAGGATCCATGTGCGGGTACTGCCTTCCTTCCAGGTCACATCTATTGAATGTAATGTCATCATTCTCTTTTCGCTTCGGGTGGCGTTCTTCCATAACAGAATTGACGTAGCCTTCAATGTTTCTAAGTGACTTTCTGTATCTTTCCATCTCTGTCCAGCTTCTATCGGCGATGTGTGGTCCTCCTGATATGGTATGGACCACTATCTTCTTATGACTGGGGCCGCCGGTGTTGCGATTTCCCCCTCTTATTTCTGGGAGAGGTAGCCTTGGGTTCTCATCGGTAGGAGCTGGGGTCCTGTTCTGACCTTTTACATAGACTTTTAGTCTCTTCCTTCTAATGTGTTCTTCAATTAAGTCCCGGAGATGATGGCATTCATTGGTATCATGCCCATGAGATTCGTGGAAGCAGTAGAACTTTCCAGACTTAATTGCGTTATCTGATTCCTTCTTGTATGGAGGGCGTCTGTATTTAACTTCATCTTGGGTGGCCAGGAAGATGTTTTCGATTGTCTCATTCAAAGGAGTGTAAGTGTCAAACCTCGGTCCTGGCCGATATAGACGTGTTTCTCCCTTCTTGCCCCCAACATTGTCTCTAGAGTCATTTCTTCGAACGTCCTTTGCTACAGCGGGTGTGTCGCCATGAGCTGCCTTGGTTTGTTGTCCTGTCTGTCTTTCAGTGGCAGCGTCTTCAAGTCTCATATATCTTCTGGCTTCATGGAAGAAATCGGGTAAGGTAGCTGGTTTTTCTCTCGTTAATCTTCTAGCAAACTTAGTATCCGTATGCACACCACTACAGAGGGCCATTAAGATAAGTTTCTCATCGGCATCTTGGACTGCGGCCGCCACAGGATTAAATCGGGTTAGATATTGCTGCACTGTCTCTCCAGGCTTCTGTTTGATATTAGATAGGGAATAAGCATCCTTGGGTTATTCCACATGGATGTGGAACTGGCTGATGAACTTTTCTTTCAACATTTCCCATGAGCTGATGGATCATTGGGGTAGGTGGAAGAACCAGGATGTGGCTAGAACTGCCAAAAATATTGGAAAGCATTTGCACAATACTCCTTCTGTGGCTCCACTCATGAGCATATGCTATGTGTATCTCTGCAAGTGTACAACGGGGTCAGAGATTCCCTAGTAAGGTTCCATTGTTGGCATTTTCCATTCTCGGGGGGTGATGGAAATTTCGATATTGTGGGTGAAAGGGCTGGTTACCCTAGCGCCTATCCCTCGATCTCTTTGATCCCGTTGGACACACTTTCTGAACAATCACGCCATCCTTTCATCAGAACTTGGAGCAGATAGAAATGAGTTTGGTTCTTCTCTGTGGGATTGATTCCGTCCAGATGACCTGTAGGGGTGGTATCGTTTATCACTCCTAATATTTTCCAGTGGCTGCCTCTGGTCTTCTGGGAGCATGCTAGGGTCAGCTACAGTTGGCCCTTGCCTTGATCTTCCCCTGCTGGTTTCTGTTCTGAGCACTTCCTCGGGTCCAACTTCGGGCAGGACTCTAGCTCGACCCCGTTCATTGGTGTTTCCATGGGTAGGTAGCATGACCGACTCAGCCACCGTCGACCCTCGCCTGGTACCTCCCCCATTGGGTTTGGTTCCAAGTGTTTCCTCGGGTCGGAGTTCGGGCTGAGTTCGGGCTCGGCTCCTGTCATTGCTGTTTCTGTTGTTAGCTTCTTCGAAGAAGAAAGATCTTCGTCGCCTCCCAGATCCTCCAGACTGGGACTCATCCCATGATTCAGTGTTGCGGTTGGATTCTTCAGCATCCGTTAAGCGTGACATGAGTCGGTCCACCAAGGCTCCTTGTTGGGATGTGAAGCGGTTAGTCACTTCAGCCACAACCCTGTATAGATCTCCCCTAGTAATTGTTGTTGGTTGTTCCGTGGCAGGGGCTGTCGGATTTGCCTGATTTCCATTTTGTACTGCTGTTGAAACAGGACGGTTCTCTTGATCTGTGATCACTGGATCTGGAACGCTGCTAGTTGCGATGTTCTTTCCTTTGCTAACATCTTTCTTCTGCCTGGGAGGCATGTCTTCCAAGCAATGAGCGATGCTGTCGGGAAGAAGGTTAAGTGGGAGAAGCTGAAGCTTCTAGCTCGATTTCTCATTGAAAGCACCAAAAATGTTTGCACAAAAAATGGGCAAACACCTCCAAGTCGTATAATTTAGTCGATTTTATGTTGTTCTTAGCAATTTGGGTGATTTATACAAATATGTAAAGAGTAGGGACTAAACTGTAAAAGACACATAGATTTATAGTGGTTCGGCCAGAATGTGCCTACGTCCACTTTATATGTTATTCTCCTTTACTGTTCAGATTACAAGTACAAAGCTTTGATTACAAGTATATGAAAGTTGTTTGAAAGTTCTATCCATGCTTGAGCTCTCAAACTTGTCCGCCATTGGTGTACCCCTACCCCTCTATTTATAGAGTGAGGCTGGGGGTAGGGGTCTTGGATGTATATAGCTACCGGTGGGCCTGGGCTGATGTAATCTGGCCTGGCAAGGTTGGTTCGGCAACGCCTGAGTCCGGAGATGGTTGGAGTGGTTTTGGTTCGGTAGTGGTTGGTCCGGCATAGGTTGGTCCGGTAGTGGTTGATGTGGCTTTGGTTCGGTAGTGGTTTTGGTTGGTGTGGCTTTGGTTCGGTAGTGGTAGGTCCGGTAAAGGTAGTATTTACTTTGGTTCGGCTAGGCCTTGTGGGTGGATAGGTTCGGCTGTGCATGGTTCGGTGGTGGTGGAGACGCACCCAACACATTCTATCCCTTATTATGGAGGGTGATACTCCGAGAACCCCTGAGAGTCATTTGGAAGCTGGTATGTAGCTTCACTCTTTAGAGTTTAGGAGTTCATAGCATTTGGCAAGTGATGAATGTGTTCTAACATTTGTTTCTTATGAACTAACATAGGTCACTCTGAACCCGTTCCGCTTCCAAGGAGCAAAGTCGCCATAGAGCTGGAAGAAAAAGTGGTTGAGGTACCTCACGCTGGGGATACCCCTGGACCCAATGCTCAAATGATCGAGGTGCTAGAAGAGGGTAAACTTGAAAATCCCTCGCTTGTAGATGAACATGACGAGGTCGAAATCAAAGGCCCCTCTGAACATACTTCGAAGCTTAGCATAGAGGAGAAAATCGTGAAAAAGGAGAAAAAGAAAGGCAAAGTTAAGACTGAACCGCAGGTGGTGGAACTTGATGATCCTCTAAATAGGCCCCTAAAGGTAATTCTTCCCGATGGGACCTTACCTTTGGACGTCCCTCTTCCTTCCCCAGATACCACCATACTAGGAAGCAAGGGGTCCTGGAGAAAAGGTTTGTCTAAGGAGCCTTCGGAGAACCTGAAGAAGGAGAAAAAGTCAAAGAGGTAGCAATCATCTTGTCGTATCTCGCTCAGCCTGAATAAACCTAAATCACGTAGTTGTTTCGTTTTCTTTTCAATAGTCGTTATGGATATAATTTGGCTCTAGACTTTAGAGAAGTTGTAATGGGACTTAATTTTTGATTAGTAAATAAAATTTTGTTTCTTTTGTATTCATAGACTCTCATCGTTTATCTTATCACCTAACTTGTAGTTGAAATTCAAAATTTTGTGGCTTAAGTAAGCTCCAGTCTGCTTCCACATGACTTGGAGATTTTTGAATTATCTATACTTTACTCTGCACTCTACGGACTTAGAGATTTTTTGAATCATTTATACGCTAGTCCGCACTCCGGGGACTCAGAGTAATCTAGTCCGTGCTCTGGGGAATTAGAGATTTTTTGAATCGTTTAAACTCTAGTCCACACACTAGGGACTCAAAGTACTCTAGTCCGCGGTCTGGGGACTTGGAAATTTTTTGAATCGTTTATACTCTAGTCCGCACTCTAGGGACTCAGAGCACCCTAGTCTGCGCTCCGGGGACTTAGAGATTTTTTGAATCGTGTATACTCTAGTCCGCACTACGGGGACTTACAGTACTCTAGTCCGTGCTTCGGGGACTTAGAGATTTTTTGAATCATTTATACTCTAGTCCGCACTCCAGGGACTCAGTGTACTCTAGTCCACACTCCAGGGACTTAGAGATTTTTTGAATCATTTATACTCTAGTCCATGCTATAGGGACGCAGAGTACTCTAGTCCGTGCTTCGGGGACCTAGAGATTTTCTTCGAATCGTTTATTGATCGACTTTTAATTTTATATGTGCATTTATACGCCAAAAAGATTAATGCAATTTAATTTTGCCATGGAATTGTAAAACATGGAACATCAATAGTTCATAGAAAAACAGCATCAAGCCTTTATTGAATATAAAAAATAGGGACAAATTGAATTGTCTTATTACATGTCGAAAACAAAGAACAACAAAGGAAACATATACTATAAATAACTATTACTAAAGTGTTAAAAAATATACTAAGTGTAATAACGACTCAAACGCTCGCTATTCCATGCTTGGGGGAGTGTCACGCCATCAACGGTCGCTAGCTTTAAGGTTCCTTCTCCATGCTTCCATTCGATGACGTATTGACCCTTCCATGTGGGGTTCATATGTAACGGGACTAGAAAAACTCGCTTCAAAACAAGGTCACCCACATCAAAGGTTCTTGGTCGAACTTTTTCATTATAATATCGCACGACTTAGTGCTGATATGCAGCTGCCCTCATATCAACTTCTTTACATTTTTTCCTCGAAAAAGTCCCAAGTCTCTAGTAAGAGATCCTGATTCGTCTTAGGATCATAATGAACCACCCGGTGAGAGCAAATTTCAAGTTCCACGGGTATTACAGCTTCACTGCCATATTCCAAGTGTGGCTAGTCGCGGACTTGTGGGTGGTTCCGTAAGCTCAGAGTGCAGTCGGGATCTCATCCACCCACTTGCCTCTGGACTTCTCCAAACGTTTTTTCAATATAGAATTGATTATTTTATATACGGCTTCAACTTGTCCATTGGCTTTAGGGTGAGCTACTGCCGCAAACCTTTTCTCAATGCAATATTTTTGGCAGAATTTCTTGAACTCTCTACTTTCAAATTGAGTTCCGTTGTCCGTAATGATAGTTCGTGAGAGGCCAAAACGGGATATAATGTTTTGCATAACAAAATTAATGACCTTTTTGGTGGTGATTGTAGCAAAGGGCTCTGCTTCTGTCCATTTGGTGAAATAATCGACCGTGACAATTGCATATTTTGCACCACCTTTAGAGATCGGCAAGGAGCCGATTATATCAATCCTCCATTTGCAAATGTCCATGGACTAACCATTTGCGTGAGTTCCATCGGCGGGGCTCTCGGTATTTTTCATACTTTTGACACTTGTCGCATCTTCTTACTTAGTCCACGGCGTCTCGATTCATAGTCGGCCAATATATCGATAGCGGAGGATCTTTTTGGCTAGCGTCTGCCCCTAGTATGGTTGCTACATTCTTCTTCATGAACATCTTTTAAGACCCGCATTATCTCATCATGGGCGATGCACCGAAGTAAGGGAACTAAGAATCCTTTTTGATACATTATCCCATCCTGGATTACATACTGTAAGGCCTTGTTAACGACTTGTCGTCTCTCATTCTTTCTCTAAGGCAAAGTTCCATGTAGCAGATATTCTTCGAATGAGGTCATCCACGACTCCTTTTCAGTTTCCATCCCTAACAAAAAAATCTACTTCCATTTCGTTTATATTCGGGCATGTAAGGTTTCGATGAGAACCAAGCCCATCTGTTGTGCATCACTGGTACTTGCGAATTTTTTCAACGAGTCGACTTTCCCATTTTGTAAACGTGGGATATGTGAAATATTATAATATTCAAGGTCTGCCAATAGTTCTTGAACCCGAGCAAGGTATGGGGCAAGTCTATGCCCCTTTGCATGATAGTCTCTCCGTATTTGGTAAACCACCAATTGTGAGTCACAAAAGATTTCAATCGATTTTACTCCGAGATCCTTGATAAGTTTCAAGCCAGCAATCAATGCTTGATATTCAGCTTCGTTATTCGTAGCTAGGAAATCGAGTTTCGAAGAATAACAAATTGATCGGTTTTCGGGAGTTACAAGAATAATACTAGTCCCAAAATAACGGTTGTTAGATACCCTATCGGTGTATAGCTTCCATCGAACGGCGGGAACCACATTACCACCACTTGGCTCGTCTGATATGGTGAATTCTGCAATGACATCTACTAGCGCTTTCCCTTGGATATCCCTCGGTGGCAGGTAAGTGATATCGAACTAACTCAGCTTAATGTTCCATTTGAGTAGCCTTCCAGCGGTTTCCAGTCGTTAGTGCCCCTACCGCAAAGGTTGATCGTATAAACACTGACCGGGTATGCCTGAAAATACGGATGAAGCTTGCGTGATGTGATCGCCAAGCAGTAGGCTAACTTCTCAATCTTAGGGTAATTTCTCTCTACCCCCGTTAAACGCAAACTAACATAATACACTGGCTTTTGGATTCGGTCCTCTTCACGAATCAAAGTCGCACTGATGGCATGTTGAGATACGGCCAAGTAAACATATAACACCTCATGATCTACCGGCTTTGACAGAACTGGGGGCCTCTGCAAGTGTCTCACCGGAGCTCGGAATGCATCCTTACAGTTTGGCGTCCATTCAAAAATTCTCTTCCTTTTCCTTATCACATCGAAGAAAGGAATATACTTGTCGGTCACCCTAGATATAAATTGACTCAACGCGGCGACTTTTCCATTCAGGCTTTGTACTTACTTTATAGTCCTGGGTGCTTGTATGTCTCGAATAGCCTGAATCTTTTCTGGGTTGGCTTCGTCCCCCGTGCATTGACAATAAAACCCAAAAACTTTCCCAATGCAACACTGAAAGAACATTTCAGTGGATTGATTTGCATTCCGTAGTACCCGAGTATATCAAACATCTCCGCTAAGTCGAATGTGATAGTTTGACTGTCGTGACTTCATGAGCATGTCATCCATATAGACTTCCACTATTCTAACAATTTGGCCTTTAAACATATGATTCACCAAACGTTGATAAGTTGCTTCTGCGTATAAAAGGCATCACTACATAGCAGTATAGTCCAACGTCCTAATCTGTTACTGATCCGGAATGTGCATCGTGATCTGATTGTATCCCGAATACGCATCCATAAATGACAATAATTCATGTCCTGTAATGACGCGGATTTTTCGCGCTTGAAAATCGACATCCATACTTCAAATCGTATTCGAATGCCGTAGATTCGACCGTTCAAATCCGATTCGCTGAAGCTTATAACGACATCAAGTAAATAACACAGCAGAATAAAAGAAATAATACATTGATATACAACACAGATACAATATCTGATACAACAGAGTGATACAATGAATATCAATATACATCAGAGATATGATACAAGAAATAGCAGCGGAAAAGAAAACGATAACACCAGCAGCAGATAATCTCCATCTCCAAAGCTCCAATTCCAAAATAGCTCGAACTCCCAATAACTATGCACCAACCTAAGCAAGACTGGTGTGATCCAAAGACTGAACTACCTACAGATAATCTACTAAACCTGACTATCTAAAAAACCCCAACTCTAGACTACTCGTGTAGAAAATAATGAGCACCCAAAGTTTAGGAAAGACACAATAAACTCTGGATAAGTCGTGGGACTGTTGTGAGCAACAAAAACATTTTATCTTTTAAAACAATCATCAAAAGATTTTTAAAATCAATTCGCAATGCTTTTTGAAAACGTAACTACCATAAGCCCTCCCACCACACACACAATGCAAACGCAGACTTGGAGGAGATTTCTTCTTATGTTAGTCAAAGATGCTTACTACGCAAAATCAAATCGTTTGATTATTATTATTAGTGCATAGTGTAGAAAACATTTCGAAAATCTTAGCCAGCATAGGCATCATTATATTATTCCCGCTATAGCTACTTCTTGAGGAGGCAGGTTCTACAATTTGCAATCGTAAAGGTTCGTATTGTTTCTTTGGATTTCCAACAAATGGTCAGGCCAAGGAACTTCCCATTGCCACATGGAAATGCCTCTGGAAGGACATCCCGAGAACCTAACCGGATCTCTGCCAACACAAGGCCGGGTTGCCCCTAACTGGGTAACTACTGACACGAGTATGCCATCCCTCGGTCCTTTAGGACCTTTATCCGAGCGCTCGATAACCAACATCACAAAGTAATAAATAAAGTGTTTCAACGTGAGTAAGTATCTGGGCTCCATACCATGATACCACCCTTTTCCAGAAGGAAATGAACATACCCTAAGGGGAGCTATCCCCAATAACCTTGTTGCATCTTTCCTGTTTCGACGATTCCGGGGTGTGAGGTTCGACGAAGTCTCGTCCACAAAGCTACGCTTTTTACAAAAGCCACGCTTTGATAAACAAATGATCAGCAGCATTCAGCATGCCACATTACCAAATTGGGAATATATCGCTGATAACCTTCAACTACATAACCTCTGAGCTCGTACGTCTCAGAGAAGGGTGTTAATGCTAAGAGAATAAATTATCCGCCACCAACAGATATGTATTTGAAAGAAATCTGCTTTATATCTCAATTTGTAATGTCAGACATACAATCCATACAAGTCTATTCTGGGTTCGAACAGAACCGAAGGCACTTCCAAAGAAGCCCTTGCAATCCGGATATTCACTAATCACGTTCGGACTTCCCATCACATATGGAGTCTCTATACCAGGGACCAGTCGATGCAAAGACATTCGACGAGTTGTCCTTTCGTTTTCGAAAATATCCGGTCTTCACCACCGGTCTTCAAATGCTATCCATAACGACGTATCACATATTCAGAATGGGATATATGACACAAAGGTCCTCTCCCGGCTAAACCGGATAGTGAGCGCAGTATTTAAAAACATATGGATATGGGATTTCAATTAAGTCACAACTTAAAACCCAAAAACTTTCCTTTTCAAATGGTTTAAACCAATTACCATTTTAAATCTTTATATTACAAAAAGATTTATTTCACAAAGATCAATTCATAGACTTCAAAACAATTTCCATTCCAATTAGATTAACACGTTAAATCTTTAAATCAAAGATTTAACTTATAGCTTTCAAACCGTTTTTATAACATGGAAATTATTTTCATTTTAAACTAGAAATCTTTTTAACACAAATTGGATGTTCATTTGTTATATGAAAGCTTTAATTATTTGAGAACAAATAATTTTCGTTTCAGAAAAATCCAATTATATTCACACAAGTTAAAGCCCTTGAATTTAAATTCAAATTCCCAAATCAATACATTTAAAGTAGTTTAACCCATATATAACTGGTATAACATCTTTAATCCCTAGTTTCAAATCCTAGAATTCAATTTCAAATCTTGTATTTAAGTTTAAATCAAATTATTTAAACTTCATACTTTATCAAGTTATTCAAAATAAATTTCATCTTTGAAATTCCATTTCAAAAGCTTTTCACTTCAAACCCAATCCATTTTCAAAACATTTGAATTTAAAAATTCAAATACAAAACTATTTTCAAAAATCTGTGACTTAATCGATTTCCTCGTGAAATCCATATTTGTGTGTGTATGGTGTGGTCCAGGGGTTTAACACAATAGTGCAACATCATTCAATCATCATAGATTAAAACACAGAAATATAGTTGATAAGCGATATAAACTATAACGCTTATCTTCATTCATAGATTCACAGATAATATACAGATGTATCATCAATAAATGAATAAATTATACATACCATAATTTACAGAATAAAATATCACATATCAGATAGGACAATCAATTCAAGGCATCTCATACAATACAATCATTCATAAGTAAGGTCAAGCATTTGATAATCATTTATAAACAGGATTAATTAATTGTTTAATTCTAATTAATTCAATTCATTTCCAATTTAATTAATTACTTATGAATTTATTATCCAATTCTGATTTATTAATTCCAAATCATTTGATATAAATTAATTTATCAAACACTTTAATTAATTAAATTATTCTTAATTAATCATATTAATTAAATTGACTTTTGAACCAATTATATAATTAATTAACTTCTTAACTAATTATTTCAAGAAATTTACTCTTTAATTACTTACCATTAAGAAATCATCTCATAATAACAAATCATTAATTACCAATTTATCTTTATCATTAATTTAATCAAAATATCCAAATTTAATTATAATTACTAATTAACCCCTTAATTGCTTTCATTAAGTAATTAACAATTTACAATTGATTCAATTAATTAATCTAATTTGTTATCAAATTTTATCACATTAATTTTGTTACTTAATAATTCATAGTTAATTATCCTAATTAACTAATAACATTTCTTAATTTACTTCTTAATTAGTCTCTACTTATAAATTAATCTAAATTATTAATTTATAAATTAAATACATAAGTCATTCCTTAATTATCTTATTAATTTTAAATCATTTTAATACCTTAATAATTTCTAAGATAATCTATTCCTTTATTAATGACTTCATTAATATTAAAGTGTATAAGAACATTACATTTTAAATTTAAATTCAAATTCCATTTTGAATTTAAGATTTAAAATGATTATTTATTTAAACATTAACCAAATTTAAGTTCAATTTATAATCTTTTAAATAAATGTAAATAACATTTATTACTTACATATGAAACTTATGTAAGAAAATTTTAAACTAGATTACTTAATTTATATTTAAAATTTTAGCTTTTTAAATACATTAATTATTTAACTTGCAAATTCAAGATAACAAATTATTTAACTTTCATTCAAAATCATTTAATAGAAGAATTAAATCAAAGATCAAATTTAAACATTTGTTTGGGAACTAATTATCTTTTTATTAAAAACTATTTAATTTAAACTTGTTTTAAAACATTCAGATTAAAAAAACTGATTTAAATTTCAAATTTGAGTTCAAAGAAGAATTTGAATCTATTAATTTAACTTTGATTTAAATTCTTTGATTTTAACTTGTTTGTTTTTTTTAAAATTTGAACTAAAATAAACCTGAAACGAATCAGGTTTGCTAATACCTGAACAAACACTGACTCGAGTGTACCCAGACTCGCTTCGAGTCTTGCCTCCCCCTGCTTCGAGTCGAGCTCTCGTATAACCCGAGTCTTCCCCGAGAAAAAAAACTGCACACCCCCAAAAAAACCCACCAGACCTCAAAAATGCACGGTGCACGTGCACCGTGTCTCTGACCACCTCCGGCCACCCACCAGAACTACAACCCTTCGCCGATCAACTCATGACATCATCACGATCATCCAAAGCCACTGCATCATCTCGAATCAAAATCGAGTTCGCAACTCAAACCTGGAAACCAAAAGGAACAGGTGCTCCTCAAACCTGTCACGGCGTCGTTCTCCGAGCTCCTCCCACCGTTACGCCTAAAACTCCGGCCATCTACTCCCTAATACTCGCTCCACCAACCCTCCAAATCACGTAGCACTCGACGCATCATGGAAAGAGAACGAGAAAAAAAATGCGGCCCCTCATTAAACTAGGGTTAAAACTTTAAACATACGCCGCCTCATCCACGATGGACTTCATGTCATCGCACTATTTTTCCAAGCTTCACTGATCTCTCCTCTACCCACTGGAAGAAACACGACGCCTCCGACCCTCTAGATCGATCGAGACAACTCGAAATGGTCAAAACAAACAACCTCAAACCGCTCTCTTATCTTTGATCCAAAAATTAAGATTTTTGCTTTAAAATTCATATTAAAGTATTAGAATTCAATCCACATAACTGAATTCGAAAAATAAAAGTTTCGAATTTTAACTTGCTTAAAGCTTTTCCCAGTCATGTTGATTTCTAGAGGCCTTTACAAGTTATTTTTACTTGAATAAAATTTAAATCTTAAGCTTATGCTATATCAAACAAATTTTGTTTTAATACTAAATTCAAACATCGAGTAAATCAAGTGGAAATGGTTCTTTAAATCAAAATCTTGTGTTTAGAACTCAGAACAGAGAACATATATGATTAACATCCTACACACAAATGTTATTCATCATCCACAGAGCATTCATATATATATATATAGATACAAACATAGTTATTCACCTACACATAAGCAACAGACTTATACTTTAAATTTGTTTAAAAGTTGTGTTACTCACCATTGTTAGATGGAGATTGCCAAAGTTCTTTGACTCTGGCTTTGAATTTGTTTGCTGAAGCCTCTTTTTTTCTCTTGGATCTCTGGGTTTGATTTGAATTGTTGTTTTAAGTGGAAGTTTGTTTGAGTTTTAGATAGTATCACTTCATATTTTTCTCAGTTTAGAATATACGAGACTGAGATGAAGTTGTTGTGTATACACTGAGTTTACTGTGTGATATTATTCATATTTATAAAATAAGCATGGCTGAGATGTATTCATTAATTGCTTTAGTACATATTACTTTGTTTATTCCTTTATCTCGGCTGAAGTGGTGTTGTTATGTACAATATCAAAGACATTTTGTTGCAGCCTACTACTTGTCTTCATTTGTTTATACATAGATGCTTTCATATTTCTTTTCTTTGTTGCTTCATATCTTTGTGCTGCTGAGATGATATGAATTTGTACATATGTTCCCATATTTGTTTACATGGAATCATCTTATTTGATGTTTTGTTCATGTAGATATTTTTTTTTTTGCTTTGTTTAACACTTGTCATTGCTTTCTACTGATTTTCATTTCCAGGTTGAGTTTCTTTTTATTTTTATTTTTTTATTGTTTTGTTTATTGTGTTTATACTTCTTTTGTTATATTATAATATGAATAAATTTCTATTTTATTTATGTTGTTAAAATTTAGCTAATTTTTTTATTTCTTTGCCTTGCATCTCTTTGTTTTGGCTGGCAACATTTTATTTTGCATGATTTTTCTAACTCTATAGGATGCATATTTTATTTTTGTTTTGTCTTCATACATTTAAAACTTTGCTTTGTGACCATGCAGTATTGTACATTTGGTGGCTGCAAGTCTTTCTTTGCTTTGTTTATTTTGTATGTACAACTTGTATATATTTTAGTTTTCCTCTTGCTTGTCTCGGCTGAGATATTGTATTTTGTACTTGCATTTATTTGTTTGAATACTTTATATTTTGCATGTTTGCTTTTATTTTTAACTTAAATATTTATTTCAAAAAATTTGTTATATTTACACAACTTTAAAAATCCATTTCATAAGACTGAATTCAAATATCTCTATATCAATATTGTTTAAAAATAACTCAATATTAAATCAAAAATAAATTAAATTATCAATTTAAAATAAATTAAAATTCGGGATCGTTACATGTCCTACTGTCGAGTCGACCAAATGATCAATTCTGGGTAAAGGGAAACTGTCTTTAGGGCATGCCTTGTTCAGGACTGAGTAATCAACATAGGTCCTCCACTTCCCATTCGCCTTTCTCACCGGTACGGGGTTAGATACCCATTCAGAATAGAGGGCGTCGCGAAAGAACCCATTGGCCTTGATTTTATCCACCTCCTCTCTGAGAGCGGCAGACCTCTCTGGGTCCATGCCTCTCCTTTTTTTGCTTCACTGGCACATATTTTGTGTCAATATTCAACATATGACTTGCGATGGCAGGAGAAATCCCACACATATCAAAATGTGTCCAAGCGAAACATTTAGATTCGCTTAGATGAAATTGGTAAGATCCTTAATCATCGAGGAGTTGAATTGTGATCCAATCTTAAGCACCCTTAATGGGTCATCGTGGCTGACTGGATTGTCAATTGTTAGTTCATCCGGTGCAGCTTTAGCATCCTTGAGTTCTTCAGCATCGTCTCTCGGATCTATGTCTTTATAGATCCGACCCTGTTCCCCAAGCGAAGGCTCAGGCATTACTTGTCAATTTTCAGCAACACGGATGCAGACAGAGTTGTCCACACCCTTTCCCTTCTCTCTTCGATGGGCCTCTCTCATCTCAACCACATAACATGCATGACTAGTCACTTGTTCTCCATGCACTACACCAACTCCTCTATCCATCGGAAATTTCAAGGTTAAACACCATAGGGCCAAAGCTGCCTTAAACTCCGCCAGGACCGGTCAGCCCAAAAACACATTATACGGGGAATCAACATTCAAAACAATGAACGGTTGGATCGGCACCCTCATATGTTCACCTTCTCCTAATTAAACTAGCAATTCAATGTTGCCTATTGCATCAGTGGCCGCACCATTAAAGCCGTGAATGCGAGCTTTAGATGATTTCAGATACTTCACCTCCATCTTCATTTGGCCATACGCCTTTTTGAAGATAATATTAACAGAACTCTCACAATCAATCAGTATCCTTCTCACAAACGCCGGCCCAATCATGGTTGGGATGACCACTAGGTCAATGGTAGGTGCCTCCACCTGATCGGCGTCTCTGCTCCTGAATACTATATCATCCGTCATCATTCGCTGCTATTTCGCTACGGTCCTGTCTTCTGTGTTCGAGCAGCATTCGAAATCCGCATGCTTTAGGAAACTAGCATAGCGTTCCATTTCTTTCCAACTTTGTCTGTCGGGTGAGGCCCACTGACTATCATGTTTATAACCAGTCTACCTCCAGTCCGAGCAGGTTCCTCAGCTCGATGTAGAGCCTGTTCACGATTGGGGTTGGACATCCACTGTCCACCTTCCTACGGATTCTTAACAAACTGCTGTAACTACTTCTGTCGAATCAGCTTTTCTATAGCATCATGGAGGTGTCTACGTTCTTCAGTATTGTACCCATAAGTCTCATGGAAGCGACAATACTTCCCAGTCTTCTTTTGTTCCTCAATGGACGCCTTTGAGCGTGGCTTTCGGTATTGAAACGTATTAAAAGTTGATAAATAAATATTCTCTAGAGATGTGTTCAGAGGAGTATATTCGTTATAGGTTGGGATCTTTGGTTTCCACTTCCTGCTTCCCTCTTTCTTCCAGAATTTCCTCCTCTGGATCCTTTAGGCTGCCCCGGCTTATTTTGAACATTGACCTGGACCTTACCACAGTGGTAACTAGATTGCTTTACCGTAATGTTGCTTTGCATTACTTTCTTAATGGGTCCTGGCACACTACTTCACCTCATCCACCTGGCCTCTTCTCTTCTCATGAGTTAGTTTTCCTTTGAATAAAAACATTCCAGGGTAGTCGGTGGTTTTCCTGCCAGCCAATCACCAAACTCTGAGGCTGCATCTACCCCACGCATCACAGTCATAAGAATAATATGGTAATTTGGGTTGCTAACTTCGGTGGCAGCAACGTGAAACCTTTGCAAATATTCCTTTAACGACTCCCCTGGAGCCTGGATCACACTGGATAAAGACATCACGTCCTTTGGGAGAGTGGTATGGATCCTAAAATGCTCCATAAATTTCGTCGCTAATTCATCAAACCTGGAGATCGATCGTAGAGGAAGTCTGGGGAACTACATGGTAGCAATTCTGGATAAGGTTATTGGGAAACATCTACATGCAGTCGCATCATTTGCCCTAGCCGAGTCCATCATCCACTCGTATCTCATTACAAGCTGTCGGGGATCAGACATCCCATCATAGGTTGGAATAGTTGACATACTGAACTTCCGAGGGTACTTAGCCTGTAGGATAGCATCTGTGAACGGAGTATAGCTCCTAGATATGCCCTAATTATCGTTGGATAAGCCCTGATTTTCCCTCACCAGTTTTCTGACCATAGTTGATAAATCCGGGGTCTAGATGGGAGGTGGCAAGTTGGAATCTGTCCTGCATGATCGTTTCGGCTGGTGCCTCCTTGGTAAGTGATCTCTCAAATGCACATCCTGGGGACCTGCTTTGCTACGGCCCTGATGAGGTGGTGGACCAGCTTCCGCCTGTGCTCCAGATCTTATGTTTCCCACTCTAGTTTGAGTGTGATTTCCTAGGAGTATGTGAGGGGCCACGGTTCCAAGTAGGGAACCTAGACCATTTCTGTTGGATTGTTCTGTTGCACCTGTTTGTGCCATTTCAATCCTACAACGTCTACGCCTATGATGTTCATCTGATGAAGTGGAGCTGTCAGATGACGAGTAGGAAGCAAGGATTCCTCTAGCATTCTGATGCTATTGCTAAGCAATCTGGGTCATGAATTTAGCGTTAGTTTGAATTTGCTCGTTAAGTTGTCTCCTGCTTTCCACAAGTTCTCTCATCATCTCATTGAACTCTGCCTTGGTGACAACTTCTGATTGGTTTAGGATGATGGCAGTCCCTGCACCTGGATTAGCTCGTTGATTGCGCGTCCCACTTGTTGGACGCTGGCGGTCTTGTTGACATTCGCATTGTGGAAGGCTGATCTAGTGCCTGGTCTTTTCATAGTAGAGCTATCCATTGGAACTTTGAATAGGATCTATGAAGTCTTGAGAGTGAACTTGGATCTTCTTTGGGGGATTTCTTCAATCCAGTAGAGACAAAGTAGATCGTAACAGCCTGAATTCAATTCTCAGTGAAAGCACTAAAATGTTAGGGCCAAAATTTGTCACTAACACCCTTGAATCAGTTGTGTAGAGAGATTAATGAAGAAAGTAAATTAAAATAGATAAATAACACAATCGAATGTAAAAGGAATAACAAAAAAGGAAACACTAGATTTATAGTGGTTCGGCGTAATTGCCTACGTCCACTTTGAATTTGATGTTTATTACTTTTCTAATTACTTGAGTATAGATACAATACGTAAACAAACAACTTGAATGCAAGTTTGAATAGAAGAGAAGCGAGTACAAAAAAATGCAAAGTATCCCTAGAGTTCCCGAAAAAATGTCCCTTCAACTGTACCCCCGCCTCTCTATTTATAGACGAAGATAGGCTGGACTCCCTGTGCAAGCCCAAGACCAAGGTAGCTCGACACATAGTTGGAGGTTAAGTGGACCGAACGAGTCCAGCCGATCCACGTCTACCGATCCACCTATGCTGATCCAGAGGTTGTCTCGTTTCTAAGTCGAAATAGACCCACAAGGAACTCGGGGCAAGCGGTAGTAGGACTCAAAGCATAGAAATGTTGATCGCGTCACTCTGTTGTAAACCGACAGATTGTCAACCTCTTCAAGGTGCACCAACCCAGATATACCGACCCACGCGTGCCGAACCACATCCGACCGAACGACAAATGCCGAACCGGGGGGGTCTTAATAAATGACTTGAAGCAACTTCTCAAGCGACTCAAAGCAAATAATGGTGTGACTCGAAGAGAAGACATGTCGATCGTCTCGCTTTGGGTAGAACTGATAACCTACCATCTACCCCGGTATGCATCGAACTAAGTATGTTGAACTATTATGACCAAACCACGAGAGCCGAACTGGACTGAACAAAACACCTTTGCCGATCCATGCATGGCCTTTCTTCCTTGACCGAGCGACATCTGCTGAAACAACTTGACCGAACGACACGTGCCGATTCATCTAGACCAGACGATACATGACCTTCCTTCCCTTTATGGCCGAACCACACGTGTCGGACTAAGTTTAAAGGCCGAACTACCCACATAGGTCGAGCCACTTAACCATGCCGAACCACACATGTAAGACGCACCACTCATAAAGGCCGAACTAATCGCGTTATACCGCACCTCCACACCTCCTTTGTTCCAAATCCCATCTAGGCTCAATCATAGCCTCTGGAACATCAATTCGTAGCCAGGCCAAGTAACCGGCTAAAATGAAAGATGTTGGAATTTTAACCGTTGCCATTTCCGTAAGTCCAAATTATTCTAGTTTTGATGAATATATCTTATGTGAATAATTGTCACTGATGGGTAACACTTGAATTTGTAAAAATAATTGTTTTTTATCAAAGCTATGTAAGTGATGAATTTGGCTAAAATATCACACCACTTGCTAAGGTGAAGTGTGAATGTTGATATTTGAATCATTCAATATTAACCGTTGACCAATTTACATCTAAGGAGTCAATACAACCGCAACTTGAATCCTCTGTCCACCACCCGGTTCAATTAAATTATAAGTGTTATAATTAATAAAATTGATTAATATTTACAAAAAAAATTAATTATAATTTTTTTTTGAATTGTGTTGGTCCGTACTAAAAATAGTGTGTGTATAAAATTTATGTATACACATGTCGATATACGATATCCATGTACATTTAAATATGATTTAAATGTAAAATATCTGATTTGGCTTAAAGTAATTTGAGAAAAAATAGGCAGGTATGTATAACCGGCTAACATGGAGAGAATCAGCTTGGAATTTTGTTCCAAAGGTGTGTAAATGACTAAGGATTAGAAAGATACGTTTCTACCTTTCGCGCCCGTGTTCCCTAAGTTATTTGAACATCTCTTACCACTCTTTTCTTTTGTTTCTTCTAGGGTTTGTACCCCCACATCTGTCCATCAATAATGACTAAAAATCCCTCTCTTCTTTGAAAAAAAACAAACACATATCCCATAAAAATCAAACGAACGGCGTGTAGCGTTATCAAAGGAGTTGCGCTATTTGAAAATGTTGATCCTGAATTCAAGCGAAGTATTATGGATTCAACATTCAAGGTATCATGTTGGAAAATAGCAAGGTATTATCTTGAATTACAAATTATTATAACCATTCACAACTGATTATTACATGCTTTATTTAATTAATTTATTCATTATCATAATTTCATATGCATATTTGTTATCGACATGAGATGGAAGCGTGAACATATGTATGTGTATATTTTTTTATTTAAGATTATGTTACATTTATATGTTTGGAGATGTAATTTTTTTGATGAAATCATAATTGTATTCTACTTTTTAATTTTAATTTTGAAAATAGTTGAAAATAAGTTTCATTAGGTTAAGTTTAATCTATACAAATATTTCATATGTAATTATATAATCAAATGGTTTCACTAATCAACTGAATTTGTTCATATGTTTTATTTTATAATAAAGAAAATTGAAATTTTAATATTTACTTATTTAATCAATCATATGTGTTTATATATGTTTAATTGTTTGTATATACATATCTCAAATTAAATTCACATACATATTTTACTAGATACCAATTGTGTGATTTAAAATAAAAGAAGGAAAGTTTTGTTCGTTTGTTTTGTGTAAGGAACGCTTTGTTAAGATGTTTTGTAATTATATACGTGGTTGTATGTAAAGGAAGTTTTGCTAATTTTTTGTGTGTATGGAAAGCTTCGTAAAGATGTTTTGTAATAATATATATTATTGTGTGCAATATGTGTGTGTGTATTTTTATCTTTATATTCATATACTTAAAAAAATCTGTTTAGTTATAAAGTTATTTCATATTGTTTTAAAGTCAATTCAATGTGTATTTAAAGTGTATTTAAAGTGCATTTAATGTGTGTTTAAAGTGCATTTCATAACTTTGTTTTGATCATAAATATATTGAATATGAATAGTCATTTGTTTCCAATTATTACTTGTTACAAAATTCTTTACTTGGAGTTAGAAACTCAAAATTAAATTTGCAATCTAATTTACAAAGATGCATATCACTTGTAAACACCTTTATCTTTCATATTCATACACACACATATACACATATCGCCATATTGGATAACACTTATGCATATGGAGGGTCCAACTTGTCTGTAGCAGTTTAAATCCCAATACTTATACATGAGTAAGACAAACCATATTGTTAACTAGGTTTTTAATCCAACTGAATAAAATGTTAATTGGATTTTGAACCGAACAGAATTCAATGGGAACTAGAATATTCACATCAAGTCCAAATAACTCAAGAATATATCAAAAGGACCAGAAGAAGGAGCTAAGAAAGACATAAGAGGAAAGATGCAAAAGCAGGCTACGGAGATGGATCGCTAGGGATCCATCACCTGTGGATCACTACCAATCCAAAAGGATTGCTCATGGATCCTCTAAACATCTTGCATCATGAACATATCTTTTCTAAGGATGTCTACCAAGTTTCGTGATATTCCAAGCAAGATAGTTTGAGAATGAGAATTCATCGGATTCTAGTCATAGTTCAATACAAGCTGTACATGAATCACCATCAAAACAAGGCAACTCATTTATGAAGTTACATGGAGAGCAACTACATAAAGCAAGGAAAGTGATCCAAATGAAATGAACCGAAAATACCATAAGTACCTGGATCGCTAGCGATCCATCAGGTTAAGTAGGATCGTTATGATATTTTTAGAGCGTCTTTGTATCAACAAGTGTAGGCTTATGAAAAGCGTACTAGCCTAATAGCTCTCCAACCCTTATAAATTTAGTCCTACTTACAACATAAACAGGATCTTATGGACCGGCTGCTGGACTCTACAGAGATTATTCTTCACTCTTCTCCTCCCATACAATAGTCATCTAGGGTTCATTGTGATTCTTCAATAAACTTTTATACTTGTGACTTGATTTAACTTTGGAGATTCCATCATATTGTAATCGGATTCAACTTGTAATAGCATTCAGTTAATAAAAAAAGTTATAAAGTAGATGTAGGCTTCATTAACAGCCGAACCACTATAAAAATCTTCGTGTTCCTTTACGTTTTCAGTGATCTACAACTAATTTCTCTATTTTATTTGCCTTGATAAACAGGTCTTGTGCTTTCACACTCAATCCAGGGTGTTGATCCATTTTTTGGGTTAACATTTTGGTGCTTTCACTGAGAATTAAACTCGGGCTTAGATCTAGCTATCTACTTTGGATCAAACATGTTTAGAGGTTAGATCCTCAATCTCTGGTTAGAAGATTTGCTGTTGCGAATCAATGGCATTAAGAAGAAAAAGAAATACTTTTGAAAGATCCACAGAAGCTGTAATAGTTGGAGAAGAAACCAATCCTCGACAAGATGAGATCAACAGAGCCAATGACCCATTAATCAAAGCTAACTCTAGGGCCAACACAAGTGATCAGGTGCCAAGATCTTCTGTCCAACATGAAATTGTCACCAGAGGCATAATCAATAAGATGGTTGATGAAATCAATCAAAAGATAGAGAACGGCCAAAAATCTCTTATGGACTAATTAAATGCCCTCCTGACCTTGCAATCGCTGGCTTCTTCAAGAACCATGCCAGAGCACGCGGCTACCATGGAGTAGGAAAACTCTTTCGTTTCTAGTCTATAGAGGAGGGATAGAATGTAGCAACAAAAAGGAGTAGTAGGTGGAGCTGCAGGAGTTGCCATAGAAAGAAATGCAAGCACTCCACCAACTGCAAAGCAGCCTGCCACGAACTTAAATATGAGGAAGGAAACCCCACGGGAAGATATAGCAATGGATCACTCCAACTCTGAAGACGGTGAACAACTTGATGAAGACGAGTTGAAAGAAAACACTAACGCACTCAATACTGGCAGAGAGGTCCAAACTGCCCCTACCATACCAACCGTAAGCCAACGAAACTCTGATGGAGTGGCTCTCCCGAAGACATGAGAGCCTTGAATTTGGCCTACTTACCAAGATTGTTTGCAAGATCAAACACTTGGTGCAATCGATGACAGCCAACCCACGAACTACCGGACATCAGAGGCATCTGACGCGGACATAATCAAGTGCCTAGTGGACAAAAGTAAGAATAGGAGAGATGATGAATGGAGATCTTCTCCAAGACAAACTCCCTTTATTGATGAAATTCTGAATAAACGATGAACTAAGAAGTTCACTATGATGACTATTCCATCCTACGATGGAACTAGAGACCCAAAACCTCACTTGTACATGTACAATTGGTACATGGACGGAGCGAATACTTCAAATGTTGTTCGATGTAGATGTTTTCCAATCTTCTTGGAGGTAATTTCTTCCATGTGGTTTATCAGGCTCCCACCTAAATCCGTCTCCACTTTGATGAATTAGCAACAAGGTTCCTTGATCAGTTTAGGCTTCACGCGACATAACCAAAGGATGCGATGTCCTTAATTGGGCCTATTCTAGAGATGAAATGAATCTTTGAAATCCTTCATGAGTCGATTTAACACCGTGGTCATTGAAGTAAGTAACCCAAATAAAGATATCGTCTTCATGGCCTTGGTCCACTCCATCCATCCCAACATAGAATTCGTAAACTGGATCAAAATGAAACAACTACCACCAAGAAGGATTTTAATAAAAAGGAGAGCCAGTGCTTGAGATTGGAAGAGGTGCAGGAGCTAGAAGGATAGCCTGCTCACCTATGGCCAACCAATGTTAGGAAAAATGGTATGGCAACAAACCTAGAAGCAAGTAAATTCGGGACCGTTGTAGGAAATGTGGGGATAGATGGGAATCATAAAAAGAAGAACCAAAATTCCAACAGGTGAAATGGAAGTAAGAAGCGAATTAAAGGCCTAAGGCCCTGAGACTACATCCCGCTCAATGATACTGCAGAGAACGTCTATCTTGTAACATAAGGAATGGAGGAGTACAAGAAGCCACCTAAAAAGGAAGTGATCGAATTGTAAAAACATTCCAGAAAGTATTGCTGCTTCTATGAAATACATTGTCACAATACAAATGAGTGTCATCACTTGAAGAACCTAATTGAAGAACTAATTTGGGAAAACAACCTTCAATAGTATGTGAGAAAACCATAAAATCCAGACCATCCTGTAGCACCTCAAGCTCCTAGAGGCCGAGGAAACCAAGCAGGAACGAATAAAGAGGGATCCAGAAGGACCGACCAAAGACTCATCACCTAAACAATATCCGAAGGACCTCATCCCATGTAGAAGAGTTGGGAAGAGATGGAGCAATATGCAAGCTCACTAAGATACGCTTTGAAAAATTCATGCTTCACGATCAAAGATTAAACTCTTGCCAAGCAGTAGAGAACCTTGAACGATGACATAGTAATCTGGAGTCGAGACGCTAAAGTAATTGAAGCTCCTATCCTTGACCCCATGGTCGTAAAAGTGGAATCGGACCAGCCATGGTCCAACGTATTGGTGGACAGTGGTAACTTTGTAAATATTTTGTTCAAACATATGTTTGATAAAATAAAGATCAGTATGAAGGATATATTCACTTGTCAGATAAAGATCCAGGGATTCATTGGCAAACCAAAGCACCCTGTTGGAACAATTGATTTACCCATAGAACTTGGGAAGGGCGACCGAAGAGTTATCCTTGTCTAAACCTTTGTGATTGTAGAAGAAATATCTGCCTACAATTTTTTCTTGGTTTCGACCCAATTTTGCTGATTTCGGGATTGCTGTAGCTCAATAGTGTCTAACCATGAAATTTCTGATAGAGAATGGAGTTTGGGTGACCAAAGGAGACCAAAATGCTGCTAGAATCATAGAACTACACGAGTCTAGAAGAAAAGAAAAGGGGAAGAATATGGGTAGAACTTTCCACATTTGTGAACCTATAGAATAGCAACTACAGAGACACCCCTGGCTTGGGGACCATAGCCAATTTGACAAGGCTTTGGACCATAGAAAGAAGAGTTCAGGGGAGGAACAGATAGTACCGGTAAAATTGACGGTGTCTATCTCAGTCGATGTAGATGATCCAGCACGGGTCTTGAAAAGTGGATCATGTCTTGGAAACAAGATGTTACTAGAACTCATCAAATTCTTTGTGCCAACCTGGACGTATTTGCTTGGATGCATTCCGATATGTGCGAGGTTTCACAGGAAATTGCATGCCGCGCACTTAATATTGGTCCCAAGTATACATCAATGAAGGAGAATAAACGCAGCTGAGGACCCGAAAGGTCTAAAGTGCTGAGAGAAGAAGTGGATAAGCTAATGGAGAATGGTTTTATCGATGATGCAACCTACTCCTAATGAGTATCCAACCCATTCTTAGTCAAGAAGTCCAATGGAAAATGGTGAACTTGTATCGACTACTCAGACCTAAACAAAGTTTGCCCAAAAGAATAACTTTCCTCTGCTTAGAATCGACCAACTTATGGGCGGAAAAACTGGACACGAACTACTATCGTTTATGGATTCTTATTTGACGTACAACCAAATCATGATGTATGAACCAGACCATACCAGCTTTACTACTGATCTAGAACTATACTGCTACAAAGTGAAGCCAATCCAATCCAAGCCGGTAGACGGAGAAGATTTGTTTATCTACTTAGCAGTCTCACCCCGTACATTAAGTGTTATGCTCGTATGAGAAGAAGTAAAGATCCAACGACCCATATATTACACTAGTAAACAATTCACTGGAGCCGAGAAGAAACTCTATGAAATTGGAAACGTTAGCGTATTGCCTCTTTATCGCATCTAGAAAATTACGAACATACTTCTAGGCATACTGGATCAAAGTACTAACAGATCAACCCTTGAAGCAAGTGTTGTACCGCCCCGAGACCTCTGGATGGCTTATCAAATGGAACATCGAATTGAGTCAATATGAAATCATTTACCACCCTCAAAGGGCGATCAACAAGCAGGCGTTGGCAAACTTCATTACCGAGGTTACAAATATGAGATAACGAAGAAGAAATTACTCCTGAAGTGGAGACACATTGAAAGTTGTTCGTCGATGGTGCATCTAACAACTTTTGCTCGAGGGTAGGAGTAGTGCTCGAAACCCCTAAGGGACGGTTTGTTTTCTATGCCTTATGCTTGGAATTCCCTGTAATAAATTATGTAGCGGAATACAAAGCATTGATAGTCGGGCTAAAGTTTGTGAAGGAACTCAGGATAAAGTCCATACACATCTACAGTGACTCTCATCTAGTCGTCTGCTAGGTAAAAGGAAAATACCAAGCTCGGGGGAGAACCTCACCCTGCATCTGTCTAAAGTGTAGGATATGTTGAATGACATCGAACATTACACCATAATTCATATCCTGAGGGATAAAACATCAAACCAGACTATCTAGCCAAACAGGCTAGTTACAGAGAAGCGCGGTCCTTAGGGCTAGTCCTAGTCAAAACTCTAACCGCTCCAAGCATAAGCGAGATGGATATCGACAGGATTTTTGAAACAACGGAAGAACTGAAAATGTGGATGACAACGATCAAGTACCACCAACTTCGGGGAACACTACCTACAAAGAAGAATCAATGAAAAAAGTTTCTTTAGAAGGCACCACAGTTTGCAGTGCAAGATGGGATGCTCTACTGAAGGGGATTCTCCACTCCCTTGCTCAGGTGTGTGACCAACGACGAAGCCCAAAGAATCCTTTGGGAAGTTCATGAAGGCAACTACGGAGATCACACTGGGGGCAAACCCTAGTGAAGAAAGTTCTTTGATATAGGTATTTTAAGCCAACAATAAACCACGATGAAATTGATTATGACAGACGGTGCAACCCATGCCAAAGATTTGAGAAGATCAAAAGAACTACTTCGACAGAGCTGACATAGATGGTCAACCTGTGGCCATTCACGGTCTGGGGAATTAATCTAATTGATGTATTACCAATGGCCAAAGGAGAAGCCAGATATGTTATAGTTGTTATTGACTATTTCACCAGATGGGTCGAAGCGGAACCGTTGGCCACTGTTACCATAAAGACATTATTAATTTTGTTACTAAAAACATTATTTGCAGGTTTAGAATGTCACAAAAAATCATCACTAATGGCGAGACTCAATTTTAAAGCGTTGAGTTCAAAGACTTTTGCAAACACTTCCGAATCGAGAAAAGCTTTTTCGATATTGCACATCTGTAAGAAAATGGACAAGTGGAAGCATTGAACAATATCATCAAGTACACTATCAAAAAGCGGCTAAATAAAGCTAAAAGAAATTGGGTTGATGAACTTCCAATCGCACTATAGGCTTATATGACAACGCAACAAACTGCAACCGGCACTCCCCATTCTCCCTGCCATATGGTCCAGAAGCAATGATCCCAGTCGAGATAGAAGTACCCTATCATCGAAGGCAAAACTTCAATCAAAGGCAAAACGAGTAGCTCCTACTCAAATCGCTCGATATGGTCGATGAAAAGCGGGAATAAGCCGAGTTAAGGACTGCTGCTCACCAGAAAGGGTCGCACGATATTTCATTTTCAAAGTCGCAACCGCACTTTCAAAGTGGGAGACCTTGTCCTCAAATGGGTCTACCATGTACTATGAACATTTGGATCAAATTGGGAAGGGCCTTATGCGATCAGACAGAAGTTAGGGGATGGCACATTCAAGCTAACGACCATTGATGGAACCCAAATTCCCCGAGCTTGGAACAGCAAATCGATGCGTCGTTACTTTATCCAAGACTATCTTATGTATTTCATATTTCCTGCAAATAAATCATCCCAGTATACCAAAGGCGTTGTAAATAAGCAACTTTTATTAATAAAATTGCTTTTCTTTCTGAACTAATAAAACTGTGTTTATAAAATTAATTTGATGAGTCAATGGGGTCAAATCGACTCAAAACCTCCAATCGCTATTTGAGATAGTGAAACCACACTCAAGTACGCCTATCTACCCGTCGAGTCGACTGAAGCAAATCATCTCAAACCGTTGGATCGACGAAATCGACCCCTGCCTTCTAAGAACTGGTGTTGCTCCCACAACCCTAGGAAAGCCCAAACCAGAGCCACCCATTCATAAGCTGCGCACCACTTCTTGGATTGTGGAATCACACCTAAGCAAATATAATTACATAAGTCAAGCATTTCGTAAGCCGTGCACTCTCAAAAAGCCGCATATTTCGTAAGTCATGCACTCTTAAAAGCCATGTATTTCGTAAGCCCCACAGACTCTTAAAAGCTATGCATTTCGTAAGCCACACACTCTTAAAAGTCGTGTATTCAGTGCAAGCACTACTTAATGTTGCTTCGACACCATTAGCAAACCATTAAGATCTTGTAGGTAACGTTATTGTCCTAACAACACTGGAAAACTCGTCAATTGTAGGACAAATAAGAATCCACTCCCACTGTCAAAAGTAATTGACATGAATCAATTAATGTCGCACAACTAGAATATGAAAAAAGTCCCGATCGTTGACTGACAAAATCTCTGGAATCGAGTCACTCGAGTTATAAGTTCTTGAAGATAGGAACCGCAAAGTTGATTCAGCTATAGACATCCGAGGAATAGCTTGGATCAATAGATCATTTTCAATTTTTCAGGGAAAACAACCCTGTGAAGTAGCGAGCAAACACATACCAACATTTAGGTGAAAGAAAAACTACTCCACAGGCCTGTTTCTCCAAACAATGAATTTTGGAAATCACAACAGATCTAATTAAAAAATTAAAAAATGTAAAGTATAGAAACTACAGAACAAGCAATCGTGCCTTGTGCACAAGTAAGTAGTATAAAAGTAAGCTACATACGTGATAAATAAGGAAGAATGCATAAGAGATGACAGTAGAGACATTAATCTTTTCATTCCTTATAACATTTTTTGCACAAAGTCAAAATGTATGGGTCGTACCAACACAATATCAGCCAACAAAAAGAAAAGTACATAAGCTACAACAACAAAAGTAATAAACGTAGACTCTACACATGTACAAAATACATGTCAAACAAATCGGAATGCTCTAATATCTGACTCCATTGTCACTCAAGCCTGTTAGTGTTTCTTGCTGCCACTTTTATTCCCACCTTTGGTCGGATATTTGTTCTTCATTTTAGCATCCCCACCAGGAGTTGTATCGCTACCAGAGATATCAATTATCGCCTCCATGCTCATGTCTACTCCTTGTTCTTCAACCCCCTCAGACAATTCCCATGTGGCCTTACGCTTCCAAGACTTGAGGGAACTACTCGAAGACGTTATCTCCTCAATATTTTCCCTCTTAATTTCCACCATCTACTATTCAGTTTTACTCAGCTGGCCCGCTTGATCAGTCTGCTCTTGAGTGTCAGCTACTATTAAATCGCCCTCTAGAGATACAAAAGGGTTGTCCAGGCAATGCAACGTAGCAATCTTCTTGGATTCCGGCCCTAGTTGTGAGCCAAACACGGGCGTGGTGATCAAAGCGGCTACAGAAATGAGTGTCGAAGCATTCGAAATAGCAGCAAGCCCTAGGATCGAAGAAATTGGCAGTTCGTTACGCAAAGAAGATAGACCTTTAAGATCAAAAATGAAAGCATTCAATTCATCTTGTTCTTGCGGCTGAGCTGAAAATTCTCAAGCTCGAGAGAAACAAGAAGGTTACTTGCATCAGAAGTGTGACCAAGAATTTTAACATCATACTTCCCATCATCTCCTTCCTTGGATGGCTGCACGATTTTGGTGAAGTTCCAGTGCCTCTTTCGAAACACCTACTGAAAAGGTGTACAACAAAGCAGTACTGAGTAAACCTAGAATAGTTCCTGACTGATCACGAGGTTGCTTTGGTGAGTAGCCAGGCTTGAAACCGAAAGGCTATGATGGTGCTTTTGCTGTTGCAGTAGCATCGACATCCTCCCACTCTCTCTCAATCTGAATAAACTCTCAGCCCTCTACCAAAGGCTTATTCGACTCTTCATTAAGATAAGCATCCTCCAATTTTTGCTCGATATATACATCCTCATTTTCTATAAAAATGGGCCAGAACTTCTTCCCGAACCACAGCAAGAGTACATAGGAATTTAGGGCCCAAATAGCCGAGGCTGCCCTGATGCAGTAAGAAGTTGACATAGAAATTCAAGATTGTTTCATCCATCTTCTCCATCTTCCTTGCAAAGGTATCCTACAATTTTAAATAATCCACCATCATAGCGGCCTTCTCAACTTCAACTTGGGTCTTTTCAATGTTAAGTTGCACGACTCTTTCCTGAAGTGAAGCAATCATTAGAGCTTGGTCGGAATGGTCTTGTCACAGGATTCCACCATTCTCGCATAATCAGCGGTTGTCCTTTTATGAGCTTCAATGGCTTCGTCATGACCAACAATGGTTCTCTTTTGAGCTTCGATGGTCTCATCTCAAATTTCAAGCTCCTTTTTTCAGCTTAACCTCATCAGCATGAGCCTTTCTGATTAGTCTCTGAATATGATCTCAATTTTTATGTGGACCTCTTTAATTCTTTTAGCAAATTAGCATTCCTCTTACTCACGCGAATTGCAGCACCCCTCTCTATTGTCAGTTGTTCAATTCTGGTGTCATATACTGTTAACATCCTCTTGTAATCATCCTTTTCTGACTCGAAGGAAAGGATCTCTTGGCAATCATTATGGTTTGTGTCTACCAGTTTCTTACATAATTTCTTCCATCCTTTAAAACTAAATCCAAATCACTCTGAATCACTTGGAGATGGGGCATATAAGAATCTTTATGGATTAGACGTAGGCCATGATCAAATTCAACTCCCTTCAGAAACCATCTAGGGAGCCCGGCTTCAAGTTTAGAAGTACCAGACGGGAGAATATAAGCCGGCCATCTGCAGGGGTGTGAAGAACCATGAGCAAACATTATGCGAGTCGACGGAGTCTGGGTTAATAGAGAGACTTGAACATTAGAAGTCGTAATTTTAATTTTAAACGAGACTGGAACCATGGCAAACGCTTGCTGCTCGAAAGGATGAGAACCACGATCTACCTTCGACTTCTTAGATGGTTCTTCCCGATCATCGAGAGTTTTCCTCTTCTCATAACCACTCCTATAAACTCTGCCTCGGTCCCTGTCGTCCTGATGATGAACTTCGGCTTCCAAATCTTTCCTCCTTCTCCACTCTTTCTCGGATTCCCAGGGCTAATGGCAGCTTGAAATTCGTCTTGACTCGCTTTTTACGTCTGTAAATTGTTCAAGGTCCTCATAAAGTACATGACTCCCATAGCACCTGACATGAAAAATGAATGAAGAACTTTAGCGATAGAAAATGAACTCAAAGAATGCATATGTAAGTGTACAAGACCCTAGTGAAATGTATAACATATCATAGGCGGCCAAAAAGGACTTCACAGACCAGATCGGGAAGCAACTACATGAGAGTCAAGATAACTATAGACGCAGCACTACTGGGGTGAGAAGACAATCTCTCCGGCTCAACATAATCTCCCATGGGTTCATCGATGTTTACATAATGTTGCCTAAGTCCCCAAAGTTGATACCGTTTTCCTTAGGCGGAGAACCATGAAGTCGTTCGGCTGCTGGGGGAGCACTTTAGCAATAATCTCTTAAGGAGGCGAATCCGGGAGAATAGGACTCATTCCTAGAGCTTCGTTGCATGATCCAAAGTTTCCTTCACTGGAACTTGCATCAAATTTCTCATCATTAGAGGAGGAATCATAGCTACTACTATTCTCAATTTCACCCTCCTCTTTTTCCATGATCATCGCAGCCTTGCCCTCACGCTACTTGAACTCCCCTTCCGTTGATCCATCAGATGGACCTTCTCCTTCTAGTAGATCACCCTCTTCGGAGTCGTGCGATGAAGAAGTAGAGCATGTTCGAACCCTAGAACAAGAAGAAGATGGAACTTCAACCGTGATAGCAGATCTCCCAGGATGCAACAACCCGTACCGAAGCAAATTATTATCCATTAGCAAAGATTTGGCTGATCTCTCTCTAGCATCTATGGCCTTCATAATATGGAAGATAGGATCGAGTGATGGATCTATGTTTGGCCTCAAAATAACTACAAGGAATATTCAGTCTATTAAAAATCCCGCACCAAAGTATTAAATCTCAATGAGTGAAATATAAGAGTTACCCCCAGTTGTCCAAAGGCAATTTAAATCCCTCAGGATACCTAACGAAAAAATATTGGGTCTTTAACTGGGACAAATTTCTTTGAAGCCGGAGCGTAATTTTGCAATTTCTTTGGCCCTCGATGATCACTAGAGATGGACATTCATCTCTCTTCTTGAATGGAAGGAAATATCTCAGCTTATCAAAGCTTGGGGCATGATTGAATGTTCGCATAAAAAAAATGTGAAGACAAGTTATCTGTTGGGGTGAATCTGAAATAGGGCAATTCCTAAATTAGAAGGGCCTCCCTTAAGAAATGATTGAAGGGGGGCACTATAACATTCAAGCACATGTACCGATGTAGGTGGTATGTGTGCAAACTTGTTTTTCAAAGGAAGGCGTATGTCATCACCTGAAATGCTATGCTGTAAAAAAATGTTGTGCAGGACTTTAGTAGAAATCATGGAGGAAGCTCTCTTCATAGGGTTGAGTAAAACTCTAAAGTTTGGAGGAGTTCAATCTAGTAACTGGAACCAATTGACCATATTCAGCTGGTGGTGTCGAAGAAGTAGGCACTGCTGAAACCATTTGTGAAGGCATAACTGATGTCGATTCGGCTTCCGAGAGTGTCGGGATTCCTCCACTGGATTTACGATGGGATGACGGGTGCTTCATCTATATAACAGAACTTGTATCTAACGCAGACGAGTATACTTATAACTAGAAGTCCCTCTATGCTCCACACTTGAATTCTGAACAAAAAATATTAACTTATGCCAACTCATCGATTCCAAGCATTGATCGGGGCAAGTGCAGTGTGTTATCTATGTATGATAGGCTCGGTGTCCCGAACACTACGAATGCTCTATCCAATTTAGATAGTTCACTCGCAGTGAAGAAAGGAAGAAACTTTTCGTATCATTCATTAAAGTTATTCCTCCTAACCTTGCCTATTACAGATCAACGATCAATAACGTATCTGCTATCCAAACTGACATAGAAAGCTCTTCCTAATCCAGGTACTCCGACTGTGCAATGACAGGACCAATTCAAAGTGAGCAACTATAGATTAATGGGTCTAAATCGAGTAGAGAATTTTCAGCATAAGTCGATTTCAGTTTTTTGGAAAGTGATAACAGCATGAGCTGCATATAAAATGCTACCCCAAGCTAATATCACCTCCTAGAAAAACCAAAATCAATCTGTAAGGCATCGTGTCGGGATCAACGATGTAACATGGTGCAAGTTAATTCTGACTCTGTAGATGAAGATAGAAACACATGTCAAGCACTGAGGCAAAACCCTGGCTTCGTTCCGTGAAGAATTCAATACTCAATTTACTATTTTCTTCCACAAAGTCACAATCTGCTCGAATTTTCAACTGCATCCATCACCAACATAACTTCATCACCAATCAATAAAGTTACGCCAAAATTCACATCACCAAACTCAAGTCAGAAGGAAAACATTGTCAATTTCAAGTTGTTGGCCACACAAAATGGGAAAGCATGACAACGATTTAGGCGAGCGATATTTCAAGCGTTAGGGTTTGGCTCAAGGTGACAGCAAAGTCAAGTGAGGTCAGTAGCAGGAAGCATCAGTGGTGGAGATCGACGACGCCGATGGCATGAGCGAGCTTAGGGTTTAGTGGCATTTGGATTGGGTCATAGGATAGGTTAGCACGGTTTGCAAGGACAGTGTGAAATAATGAAGGATCGGCCCAAACAAAGTTAAATAGGAGATTGGATGGAAGAAAATCCATGGATCGCTAGCGATCCATAGACTATGAATCGCTAGCGATCCATCAAGTTGTAGTCAATTTTCTCTAAACTCGCAAAATATAATATAAGTGTTGTTTGCAAGAATTTGGAAAATTATGGGATTGAAATTGATTTATCGTTACGAGCAATGACGGTTCACATTGATGACTCAATAGACAGCTGAATAGCCAAAGCTAAATTCGCATGATAGCCTCAACATGATCAATTAAACTACATGAAAGGGGAACTCAAAAGTAGTTACTTCCAGAGAATACCTTATTTCCAATGAAGGCATACTCTGGGGGGGAAATGTTAACCAGGTTTTCAACCAACAGAATTCAATGGGAATTAGAACATTCACATCAAGCAAAAACAACACAAGAGTCGACCAAAATGACCAGAAGAAGGAGCTAAGAAAGACCGAAGTGGAAAGATGCAAAAATAGTCTAACGAGGTAGGTGACTAGCGATCCATCAACTATGGATCGCTAACGATCCAAAAGGATTGCTCATGGATCCTCCAAACTTCTTGCATCATGAACCAATATCTTTTTAAGGATGTCTGCCCAGTTTTATGATATTCCAAGCAAGCTAGTTTGAGAAGTGAACATTTGTTTGATTCATTCATAGTTCAATACAACTGTACATGAATCGCCATCAAAACAAGGCAACTTGTTATGAAATTACATGGAGAGCAACTATATAAAGAAGGAAAACAACCCAAACGAAATGAACCAAAAATACCCTAAGTACATGGACCCTATCAATCGCTAGCGATCCATCAGGTTAAGTCGGATCGTTATGAGATTTTTGGAGCATCTTCGTATCATCAAGTGTTAGGTTTCAAGCAAAGTGGCCTAGCCCAATAGCTCTCTAACCCCTATAAATATAGTCCTATTTACAACATAAACATGATCTTCTAGACTGGCTACTAGAACATTGTAGAGATTATTCTTCACTCTTCTCCTCCCACACAATAGTCATCTAAGGTTTCATTGTGATTCTCCAGTAAACTCTTGTATTTGTGACTTGATCTAACTTAAGAGATTCAATCATATTATAATCTGATTCAACTTGTGATAGCAGTCGGTTAATAGGAAAAGTTGTAAAGTGGATGTAGGCTTCATTAACAGTTGAACCACTATAAAAATCGTCTTTTTCCTTTAATTTTTCGGTGATCTACAATTTCTTTCTCCATTTTATTGTCCTTGATAAACAGGGTCGGTACTTTCACACATAATTCAGGGTGTTGATCCTTTTTTTGGATTAACACATATACACTGTGAATGTTACACGTGCATGTACATACAAAGGTGTATATGGTACACATGTTTATCTTAATTGGTTCCGTTTTTACAACAATCAAAACATAACTTATAAATTAAATAAAATATTAATTTTATTTGAAAGAAAATTTAGATGAGATCTAAATGAATTTAGCTTCATAAGCCCATTAAAGATGCAATAAAAGAATTTTTTTAAATTTACCCTTTAACTCCGCTGTGGGCTGGCTCAGTTCCAACACTTGACTATTCAGTTTCTAGGACATTTAGGATTGTTTGATGTAGTTGAATATTATATTTAGATGACTTTTATATTAGCTTCATCTGTGATCTATCGATGAATTTATAGTTGAGTATTCTGTGTAGATGACTTTCATATTAGCTTCAATTGTGATATGTGTGTATTTACAGAACTGAAATTCAAAAAATAATATAACATTTCAATAATGGATAAACTGATAACTAAAATTCAGAATGCTTTTTATGACAACATTCTGATATACACAAAAAAATTAATCAACACTATCTACAATAACTAAGAATCTCCATATGGATTCTAAATGTGTTCCATAATATCTTTTTGAACCCTGTTATGTAAGGTTGCATTGCGATACACAATGTGTTGTTCGATATGAATTGGAAGCCATCATCAAATTTGGACAGAAGATATATAGTATAGGAGTAGCACATTCGTAGTCAATATTTTGTTTCATGCCCCTTTCATCTTCAAAAATTAGATTATGTAAAATCACATGTGTACATGATGAATGCCATTTTCCTTAGAGACCACAGTCTGCATGAATTGCTTATTATAGCAAATATGGACTGCAGCGCATCAAACACTTGTTTAACATCTTTTTGTTGCCTTTGCACTATAGCAAACAATGATTTTTTAACTAATAATATGATTAGGGATTATTTTCACAACGGTACTCCATTGTAGGTATAATCCATCATCATGTAGTATCCATGGTCATATGTGTTGCAATTAACGATAAATGAAGCAGATGTTGTTTTACCAAGCATATTGTTTTACCAAGCGCTAAATCATATAATAATGTTGATCTCTCAACAACATTAACATGGTTATTGGATCCACGTATACCAAAAAAGCATATCAATTCCATAAAATCATATGAAATAACTACTTCAATAGTTAAGTCGGTTTCTGTTCTTTATCTTGATACGCTCCTTGTAGTGTTTCAAGCAGTTTTTCCATTCCCCATGCATGCAGTCAGTATTTTCTAACATTCTAGGCCATACCCTGCCATCATGCATTGCAAGTAAATTTTCGACGTCCAATTCATTTGGCCTCCACAAATATTTAGTTCCATAGATATCTATGATAGCTTGAAAAAATTTATGGAGTGATTCTAGCAATGTAGTCTTCCCCAATCGCAAACAGTCATAAAGAATATTGGTTGCATTGTCGTATGCTAATATTCTTATAGCTACGATCACCTTTTGATATCCAATTATACCCTGATTTTTGGTGGCGTTTGATTTAAAGAAAAAATATTTGTCATGAACTTTCATGTCTTTCAAAATTATGTTGAACAATGGATGTCAAATTCTAAACCTCATTCTAAACTATCCACAGTGTATGTTGGACTTTGCATAAAATAATAGTTCATCATTTGCTGATTGAATGAGAAATATTGATGATTAGTGTATCTTCTACCCAAGATAGAGCCTATACACTAATGAGATGATTGTCCAATTTCTTATTCGTGTAATTGCAGTATGCATGTTTAATACCCTAGCTAGACTTTTACCATTTCATCATAATTGAAATCACCATCGAATGTGAGAAATTTCAGTGTGGATATTGTTATGATTTGAAGTAGAATGAGATGTAGATATAATGAAGAATTTAGATGTGTGAAAATAATTTTAATTGGATTGTTTATATAGGGGTTCAAAAACTAGCCGTTAAGCTAGTCATTACATATACACCTACTTAACAGGCATCCAACTAGTCGAATGCTTGTTAAATAAGCGCCTAACCCATGTGCATGTTGCACAAGCACCTAGCTCTGGTTACAATTTGTAGCCAATTAACCCCGATTACGTAATATTACGAAACACAATCTGAATGTCCAAACTCACTTTAGAGATGCTTTTAAAAATGATGGATGAAGAATAAAAATAAATTAATCAAACTGACCATTATTATAGATTTCAAAGATAATACATTTGCTTAAATTTCTCTATTGTTATTTACTTTACTCCCCAGAGAAATATCTAAAATAATTTTCTCATACTTGTTACAATATCTATTAAATAAAGTATAAGAATTTCTTGCTCTCTTATTAACTCTAGAAATTTTCTCTCCTCTCCTTAATTCCATCTACATATTTAATTTTTAAACCCTATTATTTCTCATTGTTACAATTATTATAATTCTTCTACTGGTTTCTCTTCTATCACTTGCATTCAAATACCAACATTTACTAATTTTGTATAATTATTGATAGATTTCTCACGTGTTTCTTCCATTATTTTATATTTAAGTCCTTATATTAAAACCAATTAGGTAATCTTAAATTTATGCTTTCTAAATAAATACAACTAATAAATATCCATTATTTGATCTGAAAAATTCTTTAAAAAATTAACAATTCAATGTGTGCACCATATTCATAATTTTGATAAAAATGGTAAAACTAATTTTCCATTCAAGTACATAAAGTTTAAAGTTTTCTCAATTATATAAAATCACAATGTTTTACTAATTTCTCTATAACATCCCGCCTTTATACCTATATTACTAAAGACTATTACTAGGTAATACCGGCTAATAATACAGAGAATGATGCTTGTTAAGAGCGACCAAACTTGAATATTCCCTAAGGCTAACACCGTCACATCTTACCAAAATTTGAAACATTATGGTGAATAGTTGATGTGAACGGTATCGACACAAAGCAATACACTTAATGGATGCAATACAATTCAAAACAATATAAAATAACATAGAGAATGCAGAATCATAGAACACGGCGGAATATATAATATATATAGACACGAAGGTACATAGATAAGTGAGTCTAAAAATAGAAGAACAAGACTCATATAATAAATGTATGGACATAGGCTATAATACAATTTAAATATACATGATCTCAAAAGTCAATATCTCATACAAAGTATACCACATACATGAATCTCTAAAATCCAAATGATATAGAATACATATAACTCGATCCATATAATTAGCCCAACATCAATAGTCTTTGATTTCCAATAACTGAAATGTCTTGGTCTGACCCGGGCATTATAAGAAAATAACACCTGGATCGGACAATCTTTAAATATCAAAGGGTAAGATCTCAATAATAAAGATATTAATTGCAACATAATATATCCAATAGTAATTAATATACAAGTGATCCCGACAATACTCAAGTCTATTATAGACTATCATACACAAATATAACGATTCATACATAGCCAATTTAAATCAATAAAACCAAAATAAATCCATATAAGGGTATTACTAATCAAACGTACTGTGCCCTCTATGGACAAAACATAAAGGTATGGTTCCCTCTTGGATAATCTTAAAACACAAACAAATCACATCATGTCATAAAATCATATCAATTCTCTCATAGACTATCATCTTAAAGATAGTGCTAACTTATCAAAATGTTTGAAGCACAAAAATGGAATTCAAACCAAACATAAACGCTACGAAGAACATGTAGGAATGGATATCTAAAACTACTAATAAATAGTCACTAGTAATTTGGTCGGCCGCTAACACCACACAAGCAGTTTGGTCAGTTGTTAACACCACACCAGATATTTCGATTAATAGGATATTTTCAGTGCTAACTGCTCTTTTCCAAAGGGAGACTGATAAGAAAAGCTCCAGAAGTTTAGCCGGCTAAACTCCTACAATCCAACAGTACCGGATATCCATAACATATATTCAACCTAAAATCACATTGCTAGGGTGCCACGCTTACTAAAGAATGGTGCAAGTGTTATGATATCGAATATAGCATGGGGTATGGACTGTTGTCCTAGTGGTATAGGGCTAGAAACTAAAATGAATACCATAATTCAGGGTACAACCTCCGCCGTCAAGTCGTTAGGTCGAACAACTAGCCAACAAGGCCAAGCTACCGAATGCACTAACGAATATAATGAGTTATACAATAACTTGCATCCCCAAGATACTATTTAATGTTATAGTGTCACATACTCTTTTAATAGTAATTGTTAAAGTAAACCTATGTCCCATAAGTGCCGAGTGTTGCTAAAGTAATTACTATTATTTAGTAAATTTCACTACACAAACACTACGCAGACGAGTCATATAATTAAGCAACAAAGTGATAATTAATATCCCATAATCACTTATTATTACTAAATTATTTAAATGTAATTCTCATCTTATAGTAAAAGAATTGGTTAGCTTAAAAGTCAAATTCCACAAAATCCATCAATTAAATCAACATAAGAAATAGTTTGTTTCTCATTTTTTAATAAAACATTATATCTCAGTTTAAAAATGAGATTTTAGAAATGAAAATACCAATATGATTTTATATAAGTTAAGAATGATTTTTAAAGCTAAAATAATTTACATATAATTATAGTTCACAAATTCCTTCATTGAAATCGATTTATAAAATACGTTCATAAAATCATATACACACACACACACACACACGAGTATGGTGGCACGTCCGTTGGACGTGTGCAAAGAAGGAAGTGAGCGTATTTTGTCTTTGTTACAATTATGATATTGTGAGATATTATAGTAATGTTTTCATTCTCTACTTGAATTCCTTCACCTTCTAGCAATGAAAAGTTGATCCAAATATGGGTAGTACAATAATTTGCTTCTCAATACCATTTGTACCGTATATAGCATAAACTGAACTTGTTCATTAGTTGAATAGCTTGTTGCTTACTTGCTTAGAATAATGTGTCCAGAGATTAACATAAGAGTTAGATGGTGTTAAAATTCAAACAACATGGTAGGTAAATATTATTGACAGATACCTGTATCCAGTGTAGTAAGAATTGTAGTGTAGTTAACTTTCTAACTGAACTAATACTTTGTTAATTTATACAGTACACAGTGGTTGTAATTGAAACATCAATTATTTTGAAGGACATATATAAAAGCTATATGAAACCACCATTTCAGAATGAGGATACTGATCTGCAGAATTGAAATTAACCAAGCACATTTATAAGTGATTGTTTCAGTCAATTCAACTATGACAACGGTGGAAAGAATTTATCAGCAAAGATCCATATGCGTAAAACAATAGGCATACGAATTCGTATATGCAATCTCAAAGGTAAATTTGGTCGTTAACTTAAAATTTTGTATGTGCAGGTTGATATTTATGAAGGTTGCGGTGTCTATTTCTGTTGGTGTTGTTGGAAGGTAAGAGGAGTTTGAATCTACAATATGCATATGTATGGAAGAAGGGTCAAAGGCATATTTGAAAGCGGTATGCAGCAACGTAGAAATAAATGTTTTTCAAAAGGCTAAGAGATCAAAAGTACCGAAGGTGTAAAATTTTGCGTTGCAAATTGGTACTGGTAACTTTGAAATATATATATTTTTCAAAAGCTGAGCTGTACAAAAGTGGTTAAGAGCTATAAGCCAAAAACTCATGTGCATATATGAGGTATATTGTTTTAAAATCAAGCAGATGTCGGCAGCAGTATACATACGATTAAGATGAACCATCGAATATGGATTTACATTACATTGTCATGTTTAAAAGCTGCATATCCGCACTGTTCAAGTCATGGTGGAGAATTGTGTACGTGAAAATAACACAGAAGTTAAGCTCTGTATAAGTAACATAGTATTAATCTGACAGCGGCGGTCGTATGACGAAGATAAATTTGACCGTGCAGTTAAGACAGTTCAAAAATGAAATATATCTATATATACGTTGACTGTGAAGAGGCTCAAAACCGATATTAGTAAATCAAAATTTTTACATACTAATATTATAGCCATTTGACAGAAAGTGAAATCAAAATAATTTTTTACAGTGTCTATTGCGGACTGTAAAGCCATTTCTTTTTTTATTTACTCAAATAAAAAAAAGATATACATTCAAATAACTCAGTGAATGCTTAATGTGGGTGAAACATATAACGGTATCTAAATATAAATTATAGAAGTTGAATCTTCAAAACTGTACTATGATCTTTCACAAGGCTCTCGGTTATGCCACCTTTGCTGTTAATACGTATTCCTACTCTTTGCAAACTATACTCAGTACAACTTGCCTCAGCTTTAGAGATGCCCGTAGTTTCAATTGCAGTTCTCATATGCAACTCCAGTATCAACAACACACTCCAGCAATTCACTCAGTGCAAGTATTGCCAAATATGTGGCAGTTTTGTACATTCTGGCACCTCCGCCTTCGCAAGCCAGTTGTCAAAGGCAAATCACCACATCATATGCAAGCCACTTCAATGTATATTATGAGGGATTGGCACCTCAGTCGCTTGCAAGCTACCAATGTCCCATCAAATATATTTTTATTTCAGCCTTGGTTCTTAATTCCCTCAGCATCAATTCTCCAACTTTTCCTCCATTTAGTGTGAAGACATTTATGTAGCTTCTAAGTATTGTTGTTATAGTAGGTCCTGACGAAATATGTACTTCCTAGCTTCAGATCAGAGCATCGGTTTGTAACGACCCGTAAATTTCAATGATTTAAATTTGTTAAATTGATAAAGTTTTGGTAATTTAATATTGAAAGAATGGGAAAAAAATTTATTAATTAAATGAATCTTGGTATTAAATATTGAAAAAAATAAAATTTGTAAATAAATAATGAAATTGTAACTAGGATGAAATGTAACAACGAAGTAATTAAAGATGAATTAGTGTAAATTTAATAGAAACGTAAATTATTTTAAGGTAGTAATTGATGAATTGGGGATAGTTCAAGGTATGTTAATTGATGTATAAATACGTAATATATGTAAAGTAATAAACTGGTATAAGAATGGAAGGAAATTCCAATTAATGAAAATAAATTTAAATGTTATAATAATAAAAAATAAAACGTAACAATGTCAATTAAAGTTGATCGTTAACGATTTCAATGAAATTCCAATTTACTACAATAATTTAATTCAGAGGTCATACTTAGCTACAAATTGAATATATGAAAACAAATGTAAACATTCAATTAATTTATGATTCTGAATTCTAATAAATGGTAATTGAATAAAAATCAATGTTTTGTAAGTAATCATATTATTTGAGTAGAAGTAATAAACTTAAAGGTAATTAAAGTTTAATGGTTACAATTGTTAAGATACTTATTTGTGTAGTTCATAAAATTTAATTTGAAAGCAATTGCAGTAGTTGACTTAATTAGTGCAATCCCAATTAATAAAAGCAATTGGTCGGATAAGAAGAATAGAAAGCAAGATTTATTAACTTATTGAAATTTAAAATTCAATAATTGGATTTATTTCAAATGAATGAAATTTAATATTTAATTATTACGTTAATTTAAAAATTAAGTTGAAATTGGAGAATATTTATGTAATAGCTTTGAACCCAATTTTAATTTCCTCCATTTGAACCTAATGAATTGAATAATAAGAATGAATAGTGAATTCAATGGAATTATTGAAAATTTAATTTATAATTGATGAATATAATGAAATTTGAACTTACGTTGAAATTTATGAATGAATCAACATTAAATTGACATCTAAATTTGTTTAAAATCATTGTAAATGATTAAGAAATTGAAAATGATAAGAATTGTCAATTTTAGAATTTTAATTGAAAATTTGATTTAATTAATTTAATTAGTGTAAAAATAGCCATTTTCGCCACTGACTCGGATTTCGACGAAACCAGTTTCATCAGATCCGTAACAGTGAATTATTGTAGGATTTCAAGTTTCGTAGCGGTCGGACTTGTCGTTTGATCGTACGGACTCGAAACGCCTTGAAATAAATGAAATTGAAATCAATTGAAATCAATTTGAAAAATATTGATTTTAGCATAACTTCTTCATACGATGGAATTTGAACCTGAAACCTATTCCATTGTATTTAAAGTATTTTAAAACATCTATTTTGATATATGGAATGACCCAATTTCGTTTCGGAGTCGAAACGGTCTTTTTGGGCCACTTTGTCGTTAGCACGTAAATCTATTTTATCCATTTATTCTATTTTCAACGTTATCTATAAATACCCTATTACAAACCCTAACCTACCTCTAATTCTCATTTGTCTGTACGTATAATTCTGATGTTCCTCCTCCTCAATGGCAGACAAAACAGAATTCCTATTCAAATTCCAAATCAAATCCAAATCCAAATTTCAAACCCCTCAAAAAAATTCAGAAAAATTATATATCGAAGCTCTCGATGTATGCATCTCAGATCTGAAATTCGATTTAAGGTTCGAATCATCATTTGTCCTGAAATCGCAAATCAACGCTGGCCATTCGTATGGGAATTTAATCGATCCAACGGTGGATCTGCTTTCGATCGGTGATCGGGTGGTGCCGTTGCGATGCTTGTGACGAGCAGCTCACGGATCTGCAATTTGTTTGGCATCAACTGGTCGAGATTCGCCAGAATTCGAGCCTATTATCACGGCGGCGCGGCGCGTTTCCAGCAACCGGAGGACGGCCGCGAGTAGCTAGGAGGGTCGGCCGGCTCTGGGGACAGTGGTGCTTGGGTCTGATCGGAGTGGAGAGCAATGTGGCGGGGGCAAAAAAAATTGGTGTGGGGTGGCGGCTGTACGGTGGTATTCGCGATTTTCGATTTAGGTTTCTGTTGCGTGCGTATTGAAGAGATGACGTGGCGAAAGATGAGTGGCTGGTCCAGGTTGTGTTATTTAATTTAAATTATTTAAACTTATATTGTAACGTCCCGCCTTTTCGCACGATTTAAACAGACACACGTGCCAATTCAAACCATAC
This sequence comes from Allium cepa, assembly GCA_030765085.1. Lineage (NCBI taxonomy): Eukaryota > Viridiplantae > Streptophyta > Magnoliopsida > Asparagales > Amaryllidaceae > Allium > Allium cepa. Next base: position 706,197,084 of record CM060934.1, read on the forward strand.
GGAAGGGCGGATTGTTATGGGGTAGATAAGAAAAACAAGAAAGAAATAAACAAAAATAGAATCTCACAGCGGAAGGATAAAATATAATAATCAAATATACAGTTCATGAAGCTGTTTTACAAAACCTATGATTATTTTCATACAATACATATCAGAGTACACATACCAGAGAATAATAATAAATACAGCGGAATTAAATGGTGTAGTGGAATAATATAGTAGATAATACTACTACAAATCTTCGTCTTCGTCCTCCATAATAAAATCTTCAAATCCTGAAACGCTCGGACTGACCCGAGCGAATTTGAAAAGACAAAAACACTCGAGTCAGAACTAAAAGATCTTATGTGAGTTAAATTACAGAAATAGATATGAGTGCAGTAACTCAAGAGATGCTTGGGATTTCATCTCCTAAGGATCCGTTAAACTATTTACTATATAGTATATTTCGCTATTATAATAGTGTCTAATTGTAAAATAAACTTACTTTTTAATAGCGTTAAGGGGTTATCCATATAGCCCTTAACACAAATAGTGCCAATAGTCTATACAGTGCCTGCATATCTCCTGATCGGGAGACTACAAGAAGACACTCCATAGGTACGACAAAAATAGAAATTCGTACAAGGCGCGATAGGGTAGGTGACACAGCACAACTAGGCAATGCCAGGGTAGATATACCAATTACGCTTCCGGGTCGGTGGTAACGCATAGTGCGCAGCTACCGCCCACCTCGAGCCACACCCCCAAATAAAATCAAAAGTGGTCACCGAATCATCCAAGAGTCAAAGTATAATAATGAAGGGATGTGTCCGATCAAAGGTGCTACCTTATTAGCCCGTCAATCGCTCCTGTTTTAGCCACCTTATGCCAACTCACGGGAGTTGGGTCCACGTATTTACCTTACAGGAAACGCCGCCACCAACCTACTTCATTCTGTTATCTCCACCGCGTACACGGTTGTTAAAGTGGTTTTCGGAGTTGGCAGAGAGTATGACAACTTCCGATCCCGGTCTCTTCAACAACCAAACGTTATTATAACACCGCGGTCATTTAAAAATTAATTATACTTTCAAAAACCAGAACATAATTATCCGTTCCAAAACCCATAAATACGATATCATTTCCTTTCCAAAACAAACTCATTTGATATTATTTTTATAAAAACCCAAATTAATGTAATATCATTTTATTTCAAATATATATTTCTTTTCCAAAATCGTATTGTTTTCAAACTTATAATAATCGGAAACCAAACATTGAATTATAACTTTCAAACTATAATACTTCGAAAATTCATAGCTTTAAACCATAATTTCTAAAACTTAAATGGTTTGGATATTCAAACAGTATATAGCATCAATAGTTTGGATTCAAAATTTCTTTATAAAATAAAATAATTTCCGTGACTTACAATTTATTTCATTTAAGATTAAGTCAAAATCCATAAATTTAAAATTGCTTTCAGTTTAAATAAACCACATAAGTTTCAATATATTAAACAATTGGAACTAAGGTTGGAAATTTCTATTTCACCAATTTAAAGTCCTATTTTTTTGTTTGAAATAACAATTGCATAATAAACCCGTAATCATTTAAGTAAAACTCAAATTACTTATAATAGAAAATTTTCTTCAATTTTTATACTAGAAATATTCATTTAATTCACCTTGAATAGAATTCAGTTATAAATATCATACCATTTTAAAATTTCAAGTTAATAAATTTTACATCAACTTATGAAGTTAACTTCTTAATTAAGCTCAATTCCAAATAAATTTTCCAATTTAACTCCCAATCTTAATTAATTTAAATCCTTTAAAATTATATGTAATTTCAATAACTTAACATGTACTTAACCATATAATCTTTAATAATAGTTGTAATAGCTTTGGTGTCACACTTTTTTGGTATCAATGTGAACTACCAAAAATGCCCCTCTATATATTATGCAATCTTAATTACTTAAAAAATGATCTAATACTAAATTTTGTTTACAAATTCAAATGTCCATAAAAGTAGGATCTAATACTAAATTTCGTTTACAAATTAAAATGTCCATAAAAATAGGATCTAATAACTAAACATGCTTTAAAATTCAAAACGCTTCTAAAAATAGGATCTAAAATTAATCCTTATTTATTGATTCAAAACACTTTTTTACAAAATATCACTTGAAAATAAAAAATTATTTTTTTAACTGATTTAAACATATATAATTTATCAGAAAAACAATTCACCCGCGAAGCGCGTGCCACTACACTCGTATAAAATAATCAAACTCCGTCATTCAACTTATTTATTTTATTTAACAAATCCATACATAGCTTATCTTTAATACTTTAACTATAGATGTATATATAAAATAAGATTTTATAAAATATCAAAATCTATATTTATTAACCGTATCCTATCCAAACCATAGAAAAATCATTTCAAAAATAATTTATATATATATATATATATATATATACCGCGGTGCCTGTATAAAATTTTCTATCCTATGGTCAAGTGATACGGATATTTACCATTTCAATCTACAATTTAAAAATAAAAAATGCGGTTGTATATCATTTCAAACCGCAATCCCGAATGAATGAAATACATGATAACTTGCAGATTTTAAAATATAGTACACATCATCCATTCACCAAACATCAATCATCAATCATTAATTATAATCATCATCAATTTATTTCAATCATCATCAATTTAAATAAACATCAATATATGGCATATACAATATAACAGGAAATAAATGACAATTATTAACCAACAGTTTATATTCAAAATAAATTTATTTACTGTTTAACTATCAGTTTATATGCAAATAAATAAATTTAACTGTCAATTTATATCAATAATAAAATTAATTAACAGTTATATTAAATAAATGCGATTTAACAGAGATGATGAATAAAACATGTCAAACAATCATAAATAAATTTCTACTCATATCTAAAATCAATTTAAAAGACATAGAAAATTTTAGAAATTGTGAGTGGGTTAAAACACTCATCTTTGGGATCTAAATCGAATTTAAATCCGATGTAAACCCAAAAATTCGACGGTCTCAGAATTCGTTCAAACCAGCGTCTAAATGTCTGTAATTCCAATACGAACCTAGCGGGAAAAACCACGTGTGAAACTGAGCTCGTAGGAGAAAGTTATACGCATTAATGGTGATTGAAATTTCAAACAAAGAAAAAAGAAATTATATATCACATCATATATTTTATTTAACTTGCAATGGAATTTTTAGTATTGCGTACCTTTTTGCTTAGCCAGATTTGGATCTGCAACTACTTTCTCATTTTGTTTTGTTTCCTTGCTATCTTAATATATATTTTTTATAGAAAGTTTTGAAGAGAAGATTATATAAATATGGATTTGAAGAAAAGACATGGAAAGAAGAGAAGGTTTAAAAAAGAAAAAAAAAATTAAAGAAGAAGAAGAACAAAAAAAAATAAAAGGAAACTTTGAAAAAGAAGAAGATTTGAAGAATTAGAAGAAGAAAGAGGAAAAAAAGCTTTGAAAAAAAAGAGAGAAAGGAGATTTGAAGAAGAAGCATGAAAAAAGGAAGGAGGAAGGTGAAGAGTGACAAAAAATGAAACTATAGAAGATGAAATTTTAAAAAAAAAATGAAATGAAGCTACAAGAATGAGGAATGAAACTAGTGAAAAGCTAATAAAGCTAAATATAAACAAAGTAGGAATTGAAATAAAGTAAAAATATGAACAACCCAATAAAAATGGTAGATATTAAAAGAGGTGAAAGAAAGAATTAAAAATATGAAAAGTATGTAACGTTCATGAAATGAAAAGGCTTTAGACCATGCAAATGGAAATGAGTAATGGAACAAATGAGGAAACAATGAAAAAAAAGTGTGACAATTATTAATTAGAAAGGGAACGAATGGACCAACTCTACTCTATAAACAAACTTTTAGAATTCAAATTTCAAAACATTTGTTCACCCAATTAATTTTTTTTTAACCTCAAACATACCAAATTTGACATTCATTAAAGATTTAATTACCACAACATAACTAAATTTAAAAAGACCAATTTACATAACGGGGACAGCGGATACATAAATAAAATATGAACCATGATTTAAAAATTCAAATTTAAAAAAAAACATTTTTCTCGACACGTAATTATGAACTCAATTATTTAATTTATTTTAAATTTCAAGGTTAGTAATAAAATCATTTCCGTGCAACCTATGCCTGCTATTTAACTACCGCAAAATGTTGTTTTAAAAATTTAATTTTCTCTTTTTACAACGTTATATTTATATTCAGACTGAAAACGTTCACTTTATTTCCTCAACATTCTTTTATTTTCCTTAAAATGCTTATTCGTTACTTGCAATTCATAAATGTAAACATTCTTATATTCTAAAATGATCAACTTATACAATATTAAATCCATTCTTATATTTCCAAATAATGTACATTCATAATGAAAACATTCTTACATTAATTTTATTAATTGCACTTTGTTTCTTTACTTTTTTCAATTGAAAGATTTTAATAAATTTATTTCCAATTAATTTTAATCTTCCACTTCAAAACAGACCCTAATTGATGAAATCAATTAAATAAATACATTAAAACTGACATTTAGTATTCCAATTCCCGTTATTAAATTATATTCTAATACGCGTTAGAACCTTCTAGTTCATTGCTTCATTGTAGTTTTGTTGTTTTTTAGAATTTTATTTATGGTCCAAACTTATGATCTAATAGCATAGTTGACATTTGTTCTACATTTCATTATGTTAATATACCCCAATTTCCATCCTTTATTTGCATTAACTACTATATTTTCATTTTATTGAACTTTGGTCAATTTCACACATTAATTATAATTAAAGTCTCAATTAATTAATTTACCTTGGTTTCATTCTCTTATTAAATCAATTATTACCTTATATGCATAGTCAACATTGTTATATCTTACATTACATCAATACTTTCCCATTTCATCTTACCATTCATTTACGTAACCTTTTATTTCATTGATTGTAACAAATTCACTTATTAAAATTTCCAATTCCAATAAATTTGAGTAAACTGATTTCCATCCTTTTATTCAAATCAAAGGTCATACTATGATAAAAATTTACGTTGGTTACACTGTATATAATCAACCTTTTTACCATTATCAATTAAACATACATTAATTGCACTAATTAAAGGAATTAATTGACATTTATATCCAATTAAATTTAATAGACCAAATAAATAGGTAATATATATAATAGTTGCACCATTTAGCCTTTAATTACATTTATAAGTTTATTACTTACAAACAAATGTTACCATTTCTTTCATAACACGAATTTTATTCAATTTCCATTAACAGTGTATCATTTCATTAATGAATTCAATATTTACATTATTTTTCCTATGTTCACTTTATAACCAAATATAACCTTACTCTATTTCAATTAATTGGAATTTCATCCAAATTGTTAATAATTTGCTTTAATTAATATTGTTGCATTTCATTTTGGTATTATTCCAGTTATAAATCTTAAATTTTAATTTCTTCCACATTTAACTACAAAATCTTATTAAATTTACTATTTTTAGTTGTCAAAAATTACGGGTGGTTACATATATGTCCTAATATCAATAACTTTCACATACGAAATCCAATTCACGCGCAGTTTTCTCCGCTAGGTTCGTATTGGAATTCCGGACATTTTGACGCTAGTTAGGACGGATTCTGAGACTAGTCAATTTTTGGGTTTAAATTCAAAAGGTGAGTGTTTTAACCCACTCACAACTTCTAAAATTTATTATGTTTGTTAAATTAAATTTTGTTGTGATTATGCATTTATTTATGACTTTTTCGTATATTTTTAATCATCATCGCAGTTAATTGCATTTATTTAAATTAAATCGTTATTTAATTTATTATTGAATATAACTGCCAGTTAAATGCCTGTTATATATATTATAAGTTATCTATTGATATTGATTGATTATTTTGGATGATGATTGTAATGGATGTGTATCTGTTGATGGATAAATGGATGTTTATTTTATATCATTATAATCTGCAAGTTCTTTATTGGTTATTTTGATTCGGGATTGCGGTTTGAAATGATATACAACCGCATCTTTATTTTTAAATTGCGGATTGAAATGATAAATATCTGTATCACTTGACCATATGATAGATAATTATATACAGACACCGTGGTCTATATATATAAATATTTTGAAATGATTTTCTATGGTTTTGTAAAGAAATATAGGGTTTTATGAGATATTGATTTGGATATTTATAAATGTTAATTTATATATATAATTTATTTCTTGGGTTAAACTATGTATAAACTTGTTTAAAGTATAAAAGGAGTTTAATAATAAATGTTTGAGTCTATTAAGATATAATACGGTTAAGTATTTATCTAAATTTATTTATAGAGTTATAATGACTTAAATAAATTTAAGGTTAGGAGATAAATATGAATTTGATTTGAATTAAAGTATTTAAGAATTATCCTCGAATAAAATTGATTTGGAATGTAAATAAATTAAGATTTAAAAGGTATGATTTTTTAACTTGATTTTGTTTAGAGAATTTAAATGAATATCAAATTGATTTAAATGAATATTATTAAGTTAATTAAATTAAAAGAATATCCAGTTATTTGAAGTCTAAAGGTTTTACTAAAATGATATTTGATTTATTAAGCAAACATTTCAAATCTAAATAATAGTAGTTGAAATTGATATATATGAATTATAAAATTGGTTTTGAAATGTTGAATAATTAAAACTTTGAAATATATGGAAATTTAAATGGTTTATTTGGGATCTAAATCTATAATTGGAATTGATTTGTGAAGGTGAGAAAGCTATTTTATTATATAAAATAATTTGATATTTAAACCATTTAAGTGGTGTACTTATATTTCAAAGTCATGAAATTCAAAGTTTTATGTTTTGAAAGGCTGTATTTCAAGTGTTTGGTTTCGAAATATTATAACTTTGAAAATGTTATGGTTTTGGAAAAGGATATATTTGAAAATGATATCATATTGCTTTGGATTTTAAAATAGAAATGATATCGTATTTATATGGTTTTGAAATGGATATTATATTCTGGTTTTTAAAGTATAAACTATTTTGAAAAGACCGCGGTGTTATAATAACGGTTGGTTGTTAAAGTAACCAAGATCGAAAGTTGTCATACTCTCTGCCAACTCCGAAAAGCACTTTGACAACCGTGTACGCGGTGGAGATTCCAGAATGAAGTAGGATGGTGGCGACGTCCTATTAAGGTAAATACGTGGACCCGACTTTCATGAGTTGGCATAAGGTGGCTAAAACAGGAGCGATTCTCGGACCAATGAGGTAGCATCTTTGATCGGACACATCCCTTCGATATTATACTTTGATTTTTAGATTGATTCGGTGGCCACATTTGATTTTTTTATTTAGGGGTGTGGCTCGAGGTGGGTGGTAGCTGCGCGCTACGCGTTACCACCAGCCCGGATAGCAATTGGTATATCTACCCTGGCATTGTCTAGTTGTGCCGTGTCACCTACCCTATCGCCCCTTGTACATGTTTGGTTTTCTCCCGTAGTCCGTGTGGTATCCTTTGGTAGTTTCCCGATCAGGAGGGACCATGATATTGGATGGATTACTGGGACTATTACGTGTTAAGGTGGAAAATGTAAAGCCTTAATGCTATTTAAAAGTAAGTTTATTTTATTAGTAGACATTATTATAATAGCGAAATATTACTACATAGTAAATAGTTTAACGGATCCTTAGGAGATGTGAATCCCGAGCATCTCTTAAGTTACCGCTCTCATATTTATTTCTATTGATTTAACTCACATAAGATATTTTAGTTCTGACTCGAGTGTTTGTTTTCAATTCGCTCGGGTCAGTCCGAGCATTTCAGATTTTGAAGACCTTACGTTTGGAGGACGAAGAGTATGATTTTATTGCTATTATATATTATATTAGTCCACTGCATCACATTTGTTCCGCTGCATTGTTATTAATTATTCTCTGGCATGTGTAACTCTGATATGTGTAGTATGAATATAATCAAATATTTTGTAAAACAGCTTCATGAACTATATATTTGATTATTATATTTTACCGTTCCACTGCAAGATTCTATTTTTGTTTTTCTTTCTCTGCTTTTTCTTATTTACCCCATAACAATCCGCCCTTCTGTATGGTTTTAAGTCTGACGTGTGTGCTTTATCGTCGATTTAAAGCGTATAAAAAGGCGGGATGTTACACGATTCCTCCATTTTCACCTTGTTTCAGTCTATCTAACAAACTGCTCCATGTCTCAGAGTAGTGATAATAGCTTCTCATCATCAGCAGCTTGGTGATTTGGTTACATCCATCGCAGCGTGCAATGATACTTGCTTCAGTGCAATGATACCTGTCTTTGCTGCAGCAATAGTAGAGATCCTCATTTCAGCAGTAGTAGTTTCTCATGTAATTAGTTATGGCCACATATTTCCCTCACTTTAAGTCTATTGGATTTCCCTCACTTTAAGTCTATTGGTAACATTCAAAGTCAGGGTGCACTACAATCATGCACACCTTAAATCATCACTTCATACCATGCAATTTGGTCAACTAATGCCTTTGAATTTTACCTTCTTCAGTGTTTGCATTAACCAATTAGCCCAACTATATACCCATTTGACAAAGCATTTCAAATATGCTTTTAGTTGACACTCTATTACACCTGCTTTACCAAGCCTCATCATTTCATCTAACAAAATGCTTAATAAAGGGACTTACAATTATTTCTACTTATATATATGTAAATAAAGAAAAATGATGGGAAATACTCATTGAATTTGTAACGACCCTGGATTTTTGGCCCCGTCTATTTTAATAACTATTTAATCCAATTAAATAAAATGTGAACTGATCATATTAAAATGATTTAATCATTTGGAATAATTGCCATTTGTTTAGAATGGATTTGTATTTTAAAAAGGAAATTGGTTTGAAAGTTTAAAATAAATCTCTTAAAAATATTTAGCATAAAATATCTCAATAATATTTACAACAAAATTTCCTTATATAATTTTATTAAAATACTTTGTTTTATTAACATGTGATAAATAAATGTATAGATGTGGATGATGCCGTTTGAAATAAAAATCAAATCCTATCAACATAAAAATAAGTCAAATATATGAATGTAACTTAATTGTTGATAGTTAAAATACAAATAGAAATGAATAAATATATATATATAATAATGTTTGAAATGAAATCAAATTCTATCAGTAAAATATAAGTAAACCATAAGAATATAATTTAAATATGGATAGTAAAATATAGAAATAGAAATAAATATAAGTATAAAACATAAGTAAATCATATGAACATAATTTAAATAGTGATTGTTAAAAATTGAAATACAACATAAGTTGAAGTTTTGCAAGAAAAATAAAATAAAATAAAATAAGACAAATATTTGCATATGAATCAAGCAAGAAAATAATAAAACAAATATTATCATACAACATAAACTGAAATTAAGTACTAATGTAAAATATAACATAATATCAGACAAACATGTATATCTAAACTATTCAACTAGATGTCAGGTAAAATAAAACATATCTAAAACATATATCTTCATTCATAAGCCAAGCCTAACTGCAAAGAGAACGTTTGCAAACAAAATATCTTCATGTTACCTACAAGTGTACATTTATCCATGTACAGCCGAACATAATTATGGTATGCAACCATATTATGAAGCAAGCCATTTAATTTCTATCATTTCAGCACAATATTTTGTCAATTCAAAATGTTTACAAATCTATATAGTTCAGGAATATAATCTGATAAAACCAAATGCAGAAAACAACTCAACTAGATAGTACCTTCCTTTACAATCCACTCTCTTCTATTTTATATATGTATGCATCACTCAGTAACTACTAAAGTAAACCAGAGATAAAAATAAACATCTTCATTTTTTTTTCAAAGCAAACTCAAATCTAATTCAAACCAAAATCAAACTGGATTAAGAGCAGATTCAACTGCAGTTACAGGCATTCAAATTTTCAAATAACTGTCTTCTTTCTTCATCAAGCAAACATCTTCTCTGTTCAACTGCAATCTTGGTGAGTAAACTAATTTTTATAATAAAAAAAAAATTTAAGTTTAGTAGTTGACTTATTAAGAATAATTATGTTGATCTTTCTGAGATGCTTAGTTAATTTCTGGAAAGTTTGAATATGGATGAACTTACAATTTTTCCAGTAACTGCAACAACATAGGTAGAAAATAATTGAATCATACACTTTATATTGAATATTTTCACTTAGAATTTAACTAAATAATTTTGTTTAAATGAAGTTCAAAGCTTGGAAACTAATTTAAAGGTTGCTGTTCACATAAATCACTGTGAATTCCATTTACAGTAAAATAAAGAAATAAAACAAGGGCCCAAATTCGAATAACATGAATCAAAGCAACATATTAAGTTATGATTTTTAAGACCGAAATTATAATTTTTAGTTAACATATCTGAGAGCAGTTTGATAGTAAGCTAAAAATGCATTTACTTGAAATTCTGATAATTTCTCCAATTGTAGCTGTTGTAATTGGACACGAAGCTTGAGTATTGATGTGAGGTTGCTAGAAAAATACTAAAAATATTTTCGAATGCATGGATTTTTGGGAATTATGAAAAGAAGGGTTTATGGGTTAGTTGATTTGGGTTCTGTATTTATGGTGATCGCGTCATCATTACTTCACCGAGAGCCGTGAGGTTTTGGGAAGTAGCTGAGGTGGTTGGTGCCGAGATTTGACCGTAGCCATGGCGTCACTGGAGGTCGTGGTCGTGAGGACGAGGTGCTTTTTCCTAGTGTGTTTGTGGAGCAGTTCACTCTTTTAGCATTTTTACGATTTCGAGTCTTACGTGTGTTTCTGGGTGGTGATTTAGAGAGGGGGAAAGATATGTGATGTGTTGGGGGTGGCGAGTGGTGTTAGCGCGGTGGGGAACCGCCGTGCACGTGCTCGGCGGCGGAGAGGTTCGCGTCAGGGTCGACTCGAGGAAACTCGAGTTTGTGCGCTCGTTGCTTCGGGTTGTTTCTCTGGGAATTTGTTCTGAGTCGCGCGTAGTATTAATAAGTTTTTAACAGTTTTTTTAAAAAAAAAACTTAAGTTAAAACAGGAAGAAGAGCAGAGGGAGTAGAAGTACAGGGAAGAACGCGAGAAACGTTCAGGAAGTATCGAGTTCTACCCGAGTGGAGCACGTGGTTATCTTCGGGTTTTAACAATCCCAGGGTTTTGCTACCTACTTTATTAAGTTAAAGGTATTTAAGCTAAATATTAATCAAGTTAAAATGTTTACAAATTGTTTAAGCCAAGAGGAACTGTAAACATTACTAATACGAAAATGAGTAATGAATTTAAAACAAAGTTAATTAAGAATGTAATAAAATTGATAATTGTAATTTAATAAGTTGTATAAAAATTTAATTAAATCTGTGAGTAAAGATTTTAATGATACTCTGGTGTAAATCCATTTATAATTAGGAATTTCATTAATCAGTGGAGGTTAATAACTTAACAAATCGTAATTAACTAATTCATGAAATAATTAGTGATCGAACGATTAAGTTAATTAATAATTAATGATTAATTAAGCAATTAAGCAATTAGTAATAATTAATTGTGTAATTGAGTTTTATAAATCAATTGATTAATAATTAATTAATTGATTAATTACGAGAATGATTAATAAGTAATTAATGGATTGAAATAAGCTAGTTAATTAATAATTAAGCAATTCAGGTTTAATAATTGATTAAGTAATGGTTAATTAATTTGAATAAGTAATTAGTTAATAATTAATGATCGATTAAACAGGGTTAAGAGATTAACTCTCAAGTAATTAAGTAACAGATGGATAATTGAGTTTTATAAGTTAATAATTAAAGTTATTAATTAATAATTAGGAGTAATTAACTAAGTAATTAAGATATAATTATTAATTAAGAGTTAATTATTAATTAAATAATTTGAAATGGAATAAGTAATGAATTATTAACTAATGATTAATCTATCGGGATTAAGAGGTTAATCCTCAAATAATTGGTTTAATTGAATTGATTAAATTGAGAATTCAAGATGATTGCTTATGGATGTTGTATGTGCTGTATATTTGTTTGTGATGTTTGTTGATGATATTCTGTGATGCTTACTGATATGCTGTAATATATCCATGGCAAATGTATATGATTCATCTGTGATAAATGTTATGTTAATTCAATTGTTGAATTTAAATTATTAAACTGTTTAAGTTAATTAGACAACTTGGCCTTTAAAATGGCGTTTGGATTTCGATGAGACCGGGATCGGGTATCCAATTGATATTCCGAAAACCACATCGATCCAAATTAAACGTTAGGTCGTGAATTCTCAAGTGAAGATCAAGATGGTGCTTTCAGAATGCAAGGGTTATCGTCGTTGACTCTGAGGGTGATTCCAAAATGAGTGTGACGAGATAATGCCTTCGGTTTCGTTCGAACCCGGAACGAACTTGTATGGATTGAATGCTTTCAACACATCGTCAGGCGGACGATGAGCATTCTAAGATATTTGTCCTGTAAAGGTAATCGCAGTCTCAAGCCTCATCAACCGGGAATGGCTAAAACAGGAGAGGTGCAGCAAGGTTAGGTGGGTCATGCCCAAGCAGGATGAGATATACCCCTGTCTAGATGTCCCTTTATTTCAGCTGTGTGGGCGGTTGGAATTGCGCACCAACTGCGGGGTTATCTTGTTCGGGACTGTTCAGTAAGGAATGGTTCCGGCCTTGCGTTGCAGGGGAGTTAGGGTGGCTCCTCGGTACTGTGATCTAGACCACGTACTGTGACGGGCGGTACCCCAGTAGCCCTGCCATTGTATGAGATCCAATTTCCAATAAGCGTCGTACGTTTTGATTGTGCCCAACTATGTTGAAATGTGAGATGTAAGCATTTCAGATATTTCTGTATTTTACTTGAAAACCCTAGACACTATTATAATATCACTGGATTTCCTATAAAATGTTTTGGTTAGCGTAAGGTAAAAACTTACCCGTATTTATTTGTGGGGAGTCTTACGTGATACCTTTGTTTCTAAAAGGTTTTCAAAGTTAAACAATTTAAACCGTTTACTCATACCAGACCCATGTCTGACCCGGAGTTTATTTTTGTTTTCATAAACTTTCGGGTACCCAAATTTTTACGGGTAGCTAAGGGATTCAGGTTAGCTTTGACGACTTCTGGAGGAGCAATGGAGCAGGAGGCTTCAGCGTTGTAGATATCTATCTAGTTCCGCTGTGTTAGTTGATTTATTTTGTATCTCTGATGTATATAGTGACAGATGTATGTATGATTGTCATGTATATTGATATTATATAACTCTGATATATGTAAATCTATGTAGTAGATATGTGATATATTATATTTTGTTCCATTCCGCTGTGAGATTCTGATGTTTTGTTTCTTTCTTTTCTATTCTTTTCTATTTCTATCCCTTTCTTTCTTAATGATGATGCGTCTTTCTGGTAGTGAGAAGGGCGGGTCATCACACTTGGTATCAGAGCACTAGGTTGAGTGAATACCTAGGCTCTGGAGTGATTTCTTTCTTGAGAGAGCGTATTTGTAATTTTGATATATATATATATATATTTATTTATTTCTACCTATTTATTGGGTTACCTGTTCGGGTTTTCCAATATAAGTTATAAAGGTAGATAGGATAGTGGTGTGTGAAACACGACTACCGATGATTGGAGTGTATCTGTCAAGACTGTAGACCTATTACCGTCTCGAGTGAGCTTTGGGTGATGTGAGGATTTCATTATTGGAATGTAATTTTGGATGAGCTTAAGTTTGGATCTATCAGATGGATATGACCAAATCATGATATCTTGATATCTCAGGGTGTAGTAGCTGCGTAATGAGACTCAGTGAGTTTGGATGCCTCCGAAGATGTTTCTTTGGAACTAGTTAATAAAGTATGTCCGTTTCGGAATGGTGACTAAGTCCAGAAGGGTATTTTTATTTAATTGAGGCCCGAGTTTCTCGAAGAGCTTTGAATAGAAGTCTTTGGTCATCGAGGTTAGCCATATAGCTTGAAGTGTTCTGTGTGCTGTAGAGAAGGTTATTGATTAGCAGTTTTCTTGAGGTAATTTCAGAAGTAGCAGAGTGGATTGATCCGAACAGTATATGACTGTTCTGGATTGTGAAGGGAGAACAAACTTATTTGGGTAGAATTACCAGAGTGTTGTACGACAATTCTGGAATTCATTTGAGTAGTCTTTTATTGGAGTTAGGACTTCTCAAAAGAAGATTTAAGTTATTGATGTGATCCAAATTGTTTGTCTTCCCATCGAGAGATAGGGTTTCGTGTTGATTTGATTTCAGGGTAGTGCTAGTGATTTAATGGAGGTTGGTTCCGAGAAAGGGAGTAGAGTTAATTGAGCAGATTTTGGATCGATAAGAGTAAGAATGAGTCTGTTTATGTATATTCTAAGTTTGAAGAAGAGCTCAAGTTGTATTCGAGAATAGGTTGGAGACACTGAGAGGCATGTTTTGAAGGCGAGTTCTTTTAGTGCCATTTTTGGGAATCGGAAGTTATTTTGAGGCACATTATTTAGGGTGAAGATATATCTGTAGACCCAGCGAAGGAAGAATCTATTCTAAGAATGGAAGACGAGGCTAACCAGAGTTCCAGTGATTGTTATTCCGGAAGGAAAGGGCAGCTTTGGAATTCATACGAATGCTCGTATAATTGGTTTGGGAAGCAATGTTGATGCAAGATAGAAGGGTAACTGCGTATGTGTGTTAGTAATTAAAGCAACATGAAGGGAACTACGCTACGCGTGACCTTAAGTAGTTAGCCATTGAGTTGTTTTGAAGATTTGGAGGCACTAACTGTTGGGAGAGAATGTGAAGTATTAACGGACCACAAACCATTGGAATTTTCTCTCTCTAAGGGGATTTTAATTTGAGGCAGCCGTGGCGAATCGAATTTCTAACCTCATATGATATGGATATGCTGTATACCCAGGAGAAGCGAATGTTGTGGTTGATGCTCTTAGTAGGAATGCGGTATTATTCTTTTAGAAATTGTTTCTTATCTCCAGGGCAGAATCATGAGTAAGCTAAGGGAAGATAGATCTTTTAAGGAATTGATTCTTAAACTAAGGATAGACGGTGTTCATATTGTAAGGTAGGTGATCAAGGTGCTTAAAAGAATAGTGGCCATTTGTGTGCTTGATATGGATGAATTAAGGCAATAAGTTTTAGCTGAATGACATCACTCCAGACTGAATATTCACCCAGAATCCTTAAGATGTATAAAGATGTGAGAAAAATTTTCTGGAGATCGAGCTTGAAGAGGATCGCAGTTGTTTTCGTTTATAGTTGTACTTTACATCAGCAAGTTAAGGTGATCATTAGAAGTTGTCCAAGATTATTACAATCTTTAGAAATCTCAGATGGAAGTGGGCGATGATTTCGATGGATTTCCTCAACGATTTGCCAAGAAACGAAGAGAAGCGATGGAATATGGATTATTGTGGATCGATTAACTAAGAGTGCTTATTCTATACTAGTTAGATAACTCGGACTACAGTTTATGGTCAAAAAAAAATTCTAGAAGAAAATAGTAAGATTGCTTGGTGTGCCTGTTAGCATAATAAGTGATCGTGACCCTATTTTTCATCAGCAAAATTCTGGAAGGTTCTACAATTGACTTTGGGATCGAGTTTGAAATTTAGTATAGCCTATCATCCTCAGACGGACGGACAGAGAGACTGAACCGTATTTTAGAGGATATGCGGTAAGTTTGAATTTTGGATTTTGGTGAAGTGTGGAAAGACTATCTTGTGTTTGGACCAGTTTTGTGTGTGAACTTTCTGATAAGATTAGGCTTATCAAAGGATAAGATGAGAGCTTCTCAAGACCGTCAGAAGAAGAAGTACGCAAATAAGAGAAGGAGACAATTGGAATTTGTTATTGGTAATTTGTTTTGGACAAAGTTTTCCGATTAAAAAGGAACTATTAGATTCGGAAGGCGGGGAAAATTTGACCCGAGATATATTGGACTATTTCGGATATTAACAAAGATTGGAACTGTAGCTTGCTGAGTCGAATTGCCAGAACGGATGTCTGGAATTCAGTATATTCTGTGTGACCCATCTAAGAAATTTGTTCTTCATTTAGTATTAGTTGTAGAACCAATAGTACAGAAAGATATAGAAGATGAGCCGAATGTGACTCTGGATAGAAATTCAGTTCGGATTGTTAGTTAAGGGAGAGGCAACTCAGGAGAATAGTAGTGTAGCTTGTCATAGTATAGTGGAGCGAGGATCCCAGGGATTTCGCCCAGGAAACTCTGGATAGTTTTAGAAAGCTTATCTGGATTTATGTCCGGATAGCTAACGATGTTTGTTAGGATAGATGTTGGTTGTTTGCTAATATATGAATGATATGTATGTTTGAATGATTGATATGACAACTTTTAAAATATCTTTGTTTTAAATTTCGGGGACGAAATTCTTTTAAGGGGGGAGAAATGTAACGACCCTGGATTTTTGGCCCCGTCTATTTTAATAACTATTTAATCCAATTAAATAAAATGTGAACTGATCATATTAAAATGATTTAATCATTTGGAATAATTGCCATTTGTTTAGAATGGATTTGTATTTTAAAAAGGAAATTGGTTTGAAAGTTTAAAATAAATCTCTTAAAAATATTTAGAATAAAATATCTCAGTAATATTTACAACAAAATTTCCTTATATAATTTTATTAAAATACTTTGTCTTGTTAACATGTGATAAATAAATGTATAGATGTGGATGATGCCGTTTGAAATAAAAATCAAATCCTATCAACATAAAAATAAGTCAAATATATGAATGTAACTTAATTGTTGATAGTTAAAATACAAATAGAAATGAATAAATATATATATATATAATAATGTTTGAAATGAAATCAAATTCTATCAGTAAAATATAAGTAAACCATAAGAATATAATTTAAATATGGATAGTAAAATATAGAAATAGAAATAAATATAAGTATAAAACATAAGTAAATCATATGAACATAATTTAAATAGTGATTGTTAAAAATTGAAATACAACATAAGTTGAAGTTTTGCAAGAAAAATAAAATAAAATAAAATAAGACAAAAATTTGCATATGAATCAAGCAAGAAAATAATAAAACAAATATTATCATACAACATAAACTGAAATTAAGTACTAATGTAAAATATAACATAATATCAGACAAACATGTATATCTAAACTATTCAACTAGATGTCAGGTAAAATAAAACATATCTAAAACATATATCTTCATTCATAAGCCAAGCCTAACTGCAAAGAGAACGTTTGCAAACAAAATATCTTCATGTTACCTACAAGTGTACATTTATCCATGTACAGCCGAACATAATTATGGTATGCAACCATATTATGAAGCAAGCCATTTAATTTCTATCATTTCAGCACAATATTTTGTCAATTCAAAATGTTTACAAATCTATACGGTTCAGGAATAAAATCTGATAAAACCAAATGCAGAAAACAACTCAACTAGATAATACCTTCCTTTACAATCCACTCTCTTCTATTTTATATATGTATGCATCACTCAGTAACTACTAAAGTAAACCAGAGATAAAAATAAACATCTTCTTTTTTTTTTTCAAAGCAAACTCAAATCTAATTCAAACTGGATTAAGAGCAGATTCAACTGCAGTTACAGGCATTCAAATTTTCAAATAACTGTCTTCTTTCTTCATCAAGCAAACATCTTCTCTGTTCAACTGCAATCTTGGTGAGTAAACTAATTTTTATAATAAAAAAAAATTTAAGTTTAGTAATTGACTTATTAAGAATAATTATGTTGATCTTTCTGAGATGCTTAGTTAATTTCTGGAAAGTTTGAATATGGATGAACTTACAATTTTTCCAGTAACTGCAACAACATAGGTAGAAAATAATTGAATCATACACTTTATATTGAATATTTTCACTTAGAATTTAACTAAATAATTTCGTTTAAATGAAGTTCAAAACTTGGAAAATAATTTAAAGGTTGTTGTTCATATAAATCACTGTGAATTCCATTTACAGTAAAATAAAGAAATAAAACAAGGGCCCAAATTCGAATAACATGAATCATAAACTTGAACTTATAAACTGAAGCAACATATTAAGTTATGATTTTTAAGACCGAAATTATGATTTTTAGTTAACATATCTGAGAGCAGTTTGATAGTAAGCTAAAAATGCATTTACTTGAAATTCTGATAATTTCTCCAATTGTAGCTGTTGTAATTGGACACGAAGCTTGAGTATTGATGTGAGGTTGCTAGAAAAATACTAAAAATATTTTCGAATACATGGATTTTTGGGAATTATGAAAAGAAGGGTTTATGGGTTAGTTGATTTGGGTTCTGTATTTATGGTGATCGCGTCATCATTACTTCACCGAGAGCCGTGAGGTTTTGGGAAGTAGCTGAGGTGGTTGGTGCCGAGATTTGACCGTAGCCATGGCGTCACTGGAGGTCGTGGTCGTGAGGACGAGGTGCTTTGGTCTAGTGTGTTTGTGGAGCAGTTCACTCTTTTAGCATTTTTACGATTTCGAGTCTTACGTGTGTTTCTGGGTGGTGATTTAGAGAGGGGGAAAGATATGTGATGTGTTGGGGGCGGCGAGTGATGTTAGCGCGGTGGGGAACCGCCGTGCACGTGCACGGCGGCGGAGAGGTTCGCGTCAGGGTCGACTCGAGGAAACTCGAGTTTGTGCGCTCGTTGCTTCGGGTTGTTTCTCTGGGAATTTGTTCTGAGTCGCGCGTAGTATTAATAAGTTTTTAACAGTTTTTTTTAAAAAAAAAAACTTAAGTTAAAACAGGAAGAAGAGCAGAGGGAGTAGAAGTACAGGGAAGAACGCGAGAAACGTTCAGGAAGTATCGAGTTCTACCCGAGTGGAGCACGTGGTTATCTTCGGGTTTTAACAATCCCAGGGTTTTGCTACCTACTTTATTAAGTTAAAGGTATTTAAGCTAAATATTAATCAAGTTAAAATGTTTACAAATTGTTTAAGCCAAGAGGAACTGTAAACATTACTAATACGAAAATGAGTAATGAATTTAAAACAAAGTTAATTAAGAATGTAATAAAATTGATAATTGTAATTTAATAAGTTGTATAAAAATTTAATTAAATCTGTGAGTAAAGATTTTAATGATACTCTGGTGTAAATCCATTTATAATTAGGAATTTCATTAATCAGTGGAGGTTAATAACTTAACAAATCATGATTAACTAATTCATGAAATAATTAGTGATCGAACGATTAAGTTAATTAATAATTAATGATTAATTAAGCAATTAAGCAATTAGTAATAATTAATTGTGTAATTGAGTTTTATAAATCAATTGATTAATAATTAATTAATTGATTAATTACGAGAATGATTAATAAGTAATTAATGGATTGAAATAAGCTAGTTAATTAATAATTAAGCAATTCAGGTTTAATAATTGATTAAGTAATGGTTAATTAATTTGAATAAGTAATTAGTTAATAATTAATGATCGATTAAACAGGGTTAAGAGATTAACTCTCAAGTAATTAAGTAACAGATGGATAATTGAGTTTTATAAGTTAATAATTAAAGTTATTAATTAATAATTAGGAGTAATTAACTAAGTAATTAAGATATAATTATTAATTAAGAGTTAATTATTAATTAAATAATTTGAAATGGAATAAGTAATGAATTATTAACTAATGATTAATCTATCGGGATTAAGAGGTTAATCCTCAAATAATTGGTTTAATTGAATTGATTAAATTGAGAATTCAAGATGATTGCTTATGGATGTTGTATGTGCTGTATATTTGTTTGTGATGTTTGTTGATGATATTCTGTGATGCTTACTGATATGCTGTAATATATCCATGGCAAATGTATATGATTCATCTGTGATAAATGTTATGTTAATTCAATTGTTGAATTTAAATTATTAAACTGTTTAAGTTAATTAGACAACTTGGCCTTTAAAATGGCGTTTGGATTTCGATGAGACCGGGATCGGGTATCCAATTGATATTCCGAAAACCACATCGATCCAAATTAAACGTTAGGTCGTGAATTCTCAAGTGAAGATCAAGATGGTGCTTTCAGAATGCAAGGGTTATCGTCGTTGACTCTGAGGGTGATTCCAAAATGAGTGTGACGAGATAATGCCTTCGGTTTCGTTCGAACCCGGAACGAACTTGTATGGATTGAATGCTTTCAACACATCGTCACGCGGACGATGAGCATTCTAAGATATTTGTCCTGTAAAGGTAATCGCAGCCTCAAGCCTCATCAACCGGGAATGGCTAAAACAGGGGAGGTGCAGCAAGGTTAGGTGGGTCATGCCCAAGCAGGACGAGATATACCCCTGTCTAAATGTCCCTTTATTTCGGCTGTGTGGGCGGTTGGAATTGCGCACCAACTGCGGGGTTATCTTGTTCGGGACTGCTCAGTAAGGAATGGTTCCGGCCTTGCGTTGCAGGGGAGTTAGGGTGGCTCCTCGGTACTGTGATCTAGACCACGTACTGTGACGGGCGGTACCCCAGTAGCCCTGCCATTGTATGGGATCCAATTTCCAATAAGCGCCGTACGTTTTGATTGTGCCCAACTATGTTGAAATGTGAGATGTAAGCATTTCAGATATTTCTGTATTTTACTTGAAAACCCTAGACACTATTATAATATCACCGGATTTCCTATAAAATGTTTTGGTTAGCGTAAGGTAAAAACTTACCCGTATTTATTTGTGGGGAGTCTTACGTGATACCTTTGTTTCTAAAAGGTTTTCAAAGTTAAACAATTTAAACCGTTTACTCATACCAGACCCATGTCTGACCCGGAGTTTATTTTTGTTTTCATAAACTTTCGGGTACCCAAATTTTTACGGGTAGCCAAGGGATTCAGGTTAGCTTTGACGACTTCTGGAGGAGCAATGGAGCAGGAGGCTTCAGCGTTGTAGATATCTATCTAGTTCCGCTTTGTTAGTTGATGTATTCTGTATCTCTGATGTATATAGTGACAGATGTATGTATGATTGTCATGTATATTGATATTATATAACTCTGATATATGTAAATCTATGTAGTAGATATGTGATATATTATATTTTGTTCCATTCCGCTGTGAGATTCTGATGTTTTGTTTCTTTCTTTTCTATTTCTATCCCTTTCTTTCTTAATGATGATGCGTCTTTCTGGTAGTGAGAAGGGCGGGTCATCACAGAATTGAACAGTTGTTTGTTTAATTAAAAGTAGCAGAAAAAAGCAGAGGTTACTTTTAGAAATACTTATGTTTACGAAGTCCAAAAATGTACATACAGCTTTAAGATAATTGCAAATTGAAAACCATATGAAGTCATTCAAGTTTAACTATTTTGCTAACCACATACTTGACACCACTGATATTTTTTATTATTTCAAATGAGAAATGTTGAAAGGAAGACCAACTGCTATGTAGAATCAATAAAAGATAAAGGGAAAACTCACCTAGCAATATGTGGTTACCAAACTTTCTTTCACTTTGCGGCACTTCTTCCAACCTCCTATTTTCCCATACCGTTGAGGTAGATATTGGCTAATATTCATCTCGACATAAAAATAGTCTGTTTAGAGATGTATTATGATTTGCAATAAGACTCAAATATCACATACTTCCATGTCAAGAACTTCATTTGATTCCCTTTTTTACGCGATATCTTGTGTAAAAGGTTTTCTCAAAAGCTTTTCACATACAAAAGGCCTAGGTTGGTTTACATTAGGTTTGGAAAATAATTTTATTTGGTTGTAGATTAAACCGAATTAAACGAACATCTAATGCATTGTGAAAATAGATAATGTTTTCATAAAGTAATATATTACCTGCAGCTTAACACTTTCAGAAATTAACTTGGTCATTATCTCATTTTCATTAATGAATAATAGCAATCTGCCAACAAAATGAGAGTCTTATCAAACTTTTATTAGTTTTATACCCAAGTTGATTTGTGGGCATAGTAACTTGTTGATAGATATATAAATCAAGTGAATGGATTAACAAAACATCCAAACTGATAACTGGTAATACATCTAAAGCAAGCAACAAAAAAATAATTGAAGAAAACATAACTTAAGGTTTTGATAATACATGAAATTAAGGTTTTGAAAACATATATGTTAAGGTTTTGATAAGCCAAATACTCATGTCAACGTTAGTGGATTGAATACTAATACATGAAACAAATAGATTAAGCATTGTGTTGCTAAGTCTTCTCTCCGATAAATATACATTTACAAATCTTATGGTCAAAAGTAAAGATTTTGCATGAATTTGTTTGCTTTCAGTGGCAGAAATAGCTAACCTCATGAAAAAATAGGGTGATAAAGTAAACATCTGACGACATATATTGGTATGCATATTTGGCCAATTAAACTAAGCAATCATTATTTACTGAAGGATAATTTGAATAATTTTTGGTAGCTAGTAGTAATAATGCAAAACCCAAAAATAAAAATCCTAGGCTAGGTCGAGAAAACTAATTGATGAACAATTGTGTATAAGTAAACAACTCAGTTACATTAAAAAAGTAGGAACGGTAAACAAAAACCTGTATTATTCTATGGTGGAAAATCAAACTACCTTTATTTTTTTATACACATTACAAACAATCACAAAAACTAATTCCAGTGAGACAATAATTATTGTAGAATAACTACTTAGTAGTGGTTGTGTGAATGCGAATAATCAAATGCGTCATTCGTAGGACATCAAACATATGGTCAGAAGTAAACATGTTTACTATAATATCTTTTTTTAAAAAAAATAAATATAAAACAAAGACTGAAATACAGTCCTATACTAAATTATCAGCCAAAGGACATGTGATATGTTAGCATATCTCATTATAATTATTTTTACATTAGCAAACATAAGCAGGATCAAATGTGGGACCTATTTCTACTTCATATTTTTACTTCAAGAAAATGCAAGAACAGAGGTTGATAGCATCTGTGAAGCCTCCGTAGTTGAAAAGGTTGATATACATTATTAATTTTCTCTCTACACGTAGGTAAAATACTTCAGTTTGGCAGTAGAAAACAAAGTAGCTAACATAAATTTGGTACATAGAAGAGTGATAATTTATCACTATATCAGCTAGCATCCCGTCATACATAAATCTAAGTAGCAAATTGGATAATGGTAGCCAAATGATCATTCTTTTTCATTTTAGTTTTGGATACAAATGTATGTAAACATGAAATAAAAAGTCTATAAGATTAATTCTCTGGTAGCATGTCAATGAATCATATTTGTATTAGTTGTTCCGTGTAACTAAAAGCCTTCATAAATTAATTTATTTGGTGGAAGATCATTTGGAGCTCCTTATGATAAGTTATTACCTACCAATTGCATGATATTACAACTCAAATTTTACATTTGTACATGGTTTCATTTTTTTCATTAATCCTGGAAGCTACGTCCTTAGACTTGCAAGGCTAGCATAAATGTTAAGTGATATTAACTATAGAAATGTGGTTATCTACGTTACTAAATGCAACATTTTGAATATTAGAACACAACAACAAACTAATGGCAGATCAAATATTGACTGACATGTCTAAATGTAATGTATGTTTTGGGGCTTGATTTACAGTTAAAAAGAAAATAGTATTATAACATAAAGAAGTATGTAGAAGATGACAAACCAAATGGATTAATACCATATTATAATCAGACAAAGATGATCAACTCAGAATAACCACCGTAAAACTCCAAATTATAAATATGAATAGTATATATACAACGGTAAAAGGAAATAAATAAGGTACCTATTTTATTCAAAAACTGTGTGTTTCTTTGTCCTTTTGGTCAAAAATTTGTTTGATCTCATTTCAAGCATGACATGCGCATCATCTGCAATAACAAAGAAGAGTGGCAATTAGGTATGCTTCGTAATAAAAGTTTCATGCTCATGGCTAATTACTTAAGCTAACTAAAAAAACCACATCCATCAAATTTGATGGACATATATTTCAGAAAATCTTTTAGCAACTGACAAGACTCGCATGGAAAGTATACAGTAACTACATGTTTAGCCAATAATAGCAGTTTTGTCCTTACTGTTCAGCCCCAACTTCTGTATATAGAAAAATCTACACATGTTTAAACCTAAACTTGAGAAGGAAAGAAAACTACATAATGAGCAATAATTAATATGTTACATAGCTAATTATTAAACAGCTTCGCTGAATCACTACCAAGCATCGCATAAACATATAATCATATGCTATAAATCTTCATAAAAATAATAACAGTATGCATAAAAGAAAACAGCAAGAAAACGAAGACAGGTGACATAAAAGATGATTATAAAAGCTTATAAAACTTAAAAAGGTACCAAATCAATTAATTGTGTTCAACCGAAGCATGTCAAAGCTCAATTTTCTATCAAAATTAATCATACTCAACGTCTTCTTCATGAATTTTATGTTGGATTTTGAAGCTAATCCTGATGTCATGGTTTCTGCAGATATTTTTGAGGCTTGATCCTACGCTGAAAAGGAAAAACAACATAAGTGCTCTTCCAGGTAGTAAAGGACTTACTCCCTCTACCATATCATCATCGAATCGTAAATATACCAATTACTAAAACAACTATATAAGTTACAGTTGAAGAGGTTTCATACTGTATCACGTAGATTCAGTGTAGTAATGACAGTAGTGTTGTAATGAACACGTACTACCAACGACAGAAGCACTAAACATACAGCAAAAAGAAAAAAACAAAGTCAAACAAACATTGAGCAACTCAAATAGGTAACCTAAATGCAGGGTAAGTGTTCACAATTTCATTCAAAATTGGACATGGGGTGAAATCAATTAATAAAGCAATTGAGGGCAGAGATATTACAAAGCCATTACTTTTTGAACATCAAAATAAGAAGTTAGCCACTGCGTAACCAAATTTTTGAAATACGATGGCAATCAATTTACTAAGAACATGAAAGATGAAAGTACAAAAAGCGAAATGGCAAACATAACTAAAAATAGGGTTTCATAGAGTACCATGGCTGATTCTAGCTATTGACGATTGCCCAAAGAGGAGCCAAATCTCTTTAATGCTTTTAGACAGTGAATCGCTTTATTATTTTTTATTTGTTTCCATTGATTTCTCTTTTCCCAAAATCGTTGTTTGAGCTTCAGGGAGAAGAATGCTGTTTTTCGAGACAGGGAATGGAAGATATGGATAACATGGGTGACTTCGTGGGGGAGAATTTCGAACGTCGAAGCAAACTACTTGGAGCATTAAAAAGGACAATAATAGCCTTTTTTGTGACGGTGTTATTTACTGACGTGTATTAATGCAGACGACGGGCATTTATGGACGTTCAAAAAAGGCTTCACTTTGACCACTTTGCCCAAGGTTTTGCTTTATAGTGTGTGTGTCTATATATATACACACACACACACTTTTACCAAATCAAAGCGTTAAACACATTTAAATCAGTTTATAAACTATAATTAAAACAAAGAAAAACGAAAAACATCAAAGTCAAAATATGTCAAAAACTGGAATAAATATCTGGTGACAAGCTCCAATTTTATTCTCGATCGGTAGACCAATCGACCGGTGACACGAATAATCCTGGAGCTTATCTCCAGGTATCGCTTCCGATCACTTTTTTGGTGTCATTTCCTTTGATTCTAGCAATTGTTCATTAAATTTAGAGCATCATTTCATACCAATATGAACCCATAACCATAACAATTAACATGCAATAACAAGAGAACATACAGGCATCACAAATTTGCGTTTTGACAGGGTTTTCAAAGTTGAGTTACTATAAGCAAAATTATTACAGACAGAGACTAACAATCAAACAATTATATACTCTAAATCATACAAGCACTGCGTTCAAATCATGTTTAAAGATAATTGTGAGTAATTCTCACTTTAGCGTCCAAAAAACCCAAAATTGCAAGCATCAATTCATTGAAATTTTCTGCATTTTCATCCTCGGTACAGAGAAAATTTAACATAGAAAAAATCAATATTTTCCTACGAAAATTTTACAGCAGATGTATATATGAGATACGCACAACATATCAAAATTTCATATTTTTACGATTTTTTCAAAACTATTTACAATTTTTATAATGACCTGCGTTTTCTGTCCAATTTTACCCGAATATAGCTTGCGAAAATGACCCTCTTTACCCCATCAAAGCTCAATGAAAATATATGAAATTTGGAAAAGAGATTTTGAAACATGGCAGCAACAACATATCCAAATTTGAGAATTTTTAATCTTCGTATGAATAAACTACGAATTTTTGAGTGGATGATGGTTTGGTTTTTAGGTTTAGAAAAGGGGAAGATGGTGAATTTTGGTTTACTGTAAATGAATGAGATAAGAATTAAAAAGTACGGCAATATTAGGACTTAGAATAGTTCTAAATGGGCTTTAAGAATTTATAAAGCACCCACCTAACAATCAACAAATCCCTTCGTTTATTTAATTCCTAAGTGAAGTTTTCATGAAACAAAGGCTTAAGTGTCTAAACCCTAGCTAAAAATGAATAAAATGATTATTTGACAACTTTGAAACCATGAACAACTTATTTTTAAAAGTTGTCTAAATAAATCTCAAATTCTCTTTTATTTAAAAACAAAATATTTAAACCCTTTTCAACTTAAATTCCGAATTCCACATTTTAAACATTTAAAATTCTCCACTTTTCTATAATAGAAAATCTCCATTTTAATTAAATTTGAGGATTAAGACCCCCATTCTTTATTAAAAATCAAATTTAGATTTGTTTTACTTAAATTTTCAACTATATCGGGTTATTACAGGCTCATTTCTTAAGAAATTTCATCCCCGTAATTTTCATTTCGAGAGCAGTCTATAGAAATATATATTACCGACAGTAGTAATTCATTACAACAGTCACATAACAAAATTATTTATAATCAAACTCACTCTACATTATCTTTTGGGTTTAGCACGTATCGAGATTTGCCTTAACCTATCTGGTAAACTAGATTAGTTAAACACTTATTAGACCCTTTAATCAATGGTTTAAGAACACAAGCTATTTTCTTTGCCCAGTGATTACAATTTTGGGCTATGAGTTTTACACGAACTCATAGAAAAATTCTACTACTCAATTGTGTAATCAATTATTTTCTAGTTTTCGCATATGGTAAAATCACATGAAAATTATTCTAAGTATTGAAATCTCGAAATATTTCGGCAGAGCTTCCTTTGTATGAAGAGCCGTCCGAAAAATTATAATGCGATAAAATATACATACATCGACCAAAACATGATCGGAACAATTTACGTATCAAAATTTACCACACGGCATATAACCAGTAACATATATCTCTTTTAAGTAAAAAAATATACCTTGCTTTTAACCTTTCAAAACAATTTATTAAATTTCATGTGAATAAAAATGAGCTATCATCATGCATAAGTCCAAATAGTCTTTGGAACACCTATTCTTAACTCATCATAAACATTAATCTCATTTAAAAAGAGATTGACTAACTATGAATTTATTTAACTTCAAAATAACATGGTGTTCAAATATTCGGCCACATTTTGACAAATTTTGCATGGTCAAACATACAAAATTAGATAAGATATTAAAGAGTGAATTATTGCACAACTTGTAAACTTTCTAAAACAACTTCCGAATTGCAGAAATATGGATTAAAACTCAAGTCATACGAGGATTGTTAAAAGGAAATAACTCAGGAAGTGTCAAAAGTATGTTGGCCCTCTTATTAAAACTTCAAAATTTTGCAAAGCACCCAAAACAAAACCTGATCCTTATTATCTTAGCTTTAAAACAAGTACAAGATCATTAAAATCGGATCAATGGTTTGGAAGTTATGACCAAAACAAGTTGATGTTCAAAATCAGGAAATCGCTACAATGACGGAGCTATAACTATATGTTCAATCCATTTCAGGTCATTCAAACCAATTTTTTTTCGTAAAACTCATATCATGAAAGTTGTAGATAATAGTCTCAGCTTTCTACTAAGAAAATAATCATCAAATTTGGATTTACAGTTCATAAGTTATGGCAAAAATAAGTTTAGGTTTAAATTTAGAAAATTAAAAGACATAATTGTAACTATACTTTCAAATCTACACAGGTCAAGTAAACGATCAAATATCAAAAAGTGACCAAAAGAGAAATTATTATTCATTGAGTCTACTTTTTAACCTAAAAAGATTTACCCCAAAATGGGTTTATTAAGTGCAAGTTACTACTGTTTTAATACAACACACTTTTATAACAGCATTTTATACACCATGACATAAAAGAGAACTTTCATTTCAATCCAAAATGTTGTACCAAACAATATGCTTTTCAAAAAAATTCTTATCTTATTCTTGATAGGTTTCTTTTTCATCAATAAATTCCTAACTTTGTAATTTACAAGTAGTATACTTGTATCCCAAATTATTTATCATTGAAATTACTTTGTTAACACCATCTATCGTTTTAATTCTAACTCATCAAAATACAAAGTTTGTTTTAGCCTCATTATACTACCTTCAAACTTAATTTCATTATTTGGAATACTTATATTCTCAAACTTCATCTAAGATACATTTTGATGGCTTTCCTTTCATAATCATAAAACTTATTCTAGTATTTATCATATATTTACTAAAATCTAAACTCATTTCACAAATCTTTATTCTTTACTTTTTAAATGAACTTTCACGTCTCATTGTTATTATTCTATAAAACCATACATACTTAAATTTTTCTTTACTCATCAAATTTAGGTTTCCGAAGGTTTAACAGCTTACTTTAATCATACAAAGTTAAAACTATAATGCTAATCTTTTAACCATTTCCAAACTAAATTTTCACTTTTAAATTCAACAGTTGTATAATTTTAAACTTCTTGAATTATTTCTATAAAACCATATTTACAAAAAGCGTTTCTTAATCACAAAACAACGTATCTAAACTTCAACAATTTAGCTAATAAATAAATAACTTATGGTTTTATTTTAACTTTCATTAAATTATAATTTAAAAGTATCACTTTTAACATTATCATAGTTCTTGATATGCTTTACGTAATCAATCAAAATAACATACATAATTCACTTAAGCGTATACCTTATATATGAACACATACCAATTTAAAAATACCAAATAATACAATGACATTGTCTTTGCCATCTATTTATGGCGAATTGCTTTGTCAATCAACTGCAATGTTGATTGTGCTATCAACATTACATCGCCGCTGACCTCGACCATTGCTAATGTTCAATGGCTGTATTTACCCTCTAAAATAGAATCAATACTTATATGTACATCTATTGTTTTCATCATAATTATTTAAATCACCAAAATTTTACTATACATAAATTCTATTTTCATACTAGATAAAATTTTCTTCTCGAATTATTTACCAAACCATTTTTCAAAATATTTTCCACGTTTTCAAACAATACTTAACCTCGCATCAAAGCATTGTATACTGTTATAAAAAAATGTATAAGATACTTCCCTTTAAAATAAAATATATAGTTCATAACACTTCTTAAAATATTATCCGTCTTTAAGACATTTCTTTCAAAATTTATCTATTATAACTCAAAGTATTGTGTCCGACTGTCTCATAGTGTTTAGCAAATTCCGATTAATAACGCTGACCAGGTGCATCCATCAGAATTCTCAAAGCATTTACTGGCATTTTAACACAAAATTAATTTTCATATGATATGCATATATCTTTTTAATATTTTATACTCTTACAAAACATTTGTTTTCCTTAATAAACATAATCAAATTCTATACATCTATATAACCTTTATCGGAAAGATTTTTAATTTAAATGGATGCTTGCTCATACTAAAATCTTTTCAATTGATCCTAATATTTAAATATAGGATTTATTCAACAAGAATAATTTCATATCACACTCATGTATTCATAGCTACCTCAAGTACTCAAATTTTTAAATTTTCCTTAACATCCAATTAATTGCGCATATGAATTGAAATTTCATTTTAACGCAAGTTTAACTTTACAATATTTCTTGTGGTAGCTAAACTACTAAAGACACCGCATTTTTTTTTACTACTAGTATTGAGCAGGTTTATAACTCTAAATGATAATTCCTTCCGAATACTAATTTTCACCATTACTTAAAATTTCAAACATCTGATCGTCCATCAATTAAACAACCTTACATATAAAAGAACAAATAAATTAATGCGCTTGATGAAAACGATACATCTGTTCCCACTGCGCAACTCTGATCACTAGAAGATCAGTACACTATAATACAGTTCTAATCCATCTAAGGTCCACAATACACTAACCATTAAATCCCAATTTTTATAAAAGTGAGTTCCAATTTTAGCAAAACTCTAATAACAATAATTTATATAGCATTGTCAAAATTTTACAAATACATCCCAATAATTATTTCCCTAAATAGTCATTTATACTATCCTGAGTAGGAAATTAATTTCTATATTCTACACTTACACCCCAAGAGAAGGGACTCTAAGTTTGCCTAGGCCAAGATTTGTATCTCTTATACACTACATTATTTTAAAACACACTTTAATACCAAGATGTAGCGCCCCTTCTCTATACCCATAATACTAAAGAGTATTACTAAGTAATAACGTCTAATAATACAGAGAATGAGGTTTGTTAAGAGCGATCAAACATGAATATTATTTTGGGCTAACACCGTCACATCTTTCTTACCAAAATTTAGAAATCTGAAGTGAATAGCTGATGTGAACGATATCGACATAAAGCAATATACATGATAGATACAATACAACTCAGAATAATATATAATAACATAGAGAATGCAAAATCATAGAACAGAGCAGAATATATGATACACAGACATGAAGGTATATAGTTAAATGTGCCTACAAAATAGAAGAACTACTCACATAATACATATATGGACATAGGCTATAATATGATTCAAATGTACATGATCTCAAAAGTCAATATCTCATACAAAGTATACCACATACATGATCTATTACCCTAATGACCTAGAATACATACATAACTCGATCCACATAGCTAGCCCCACATCCATAGTCTCTGAGTCCCAATATCTGAAATATCTCGGTCTGACCCAAGAATTGTAAGAAAATAATACCCGGATCAGACTATCTCTAAATAACAAAGGGAAAGATCTCAATAATAAAGATATCAATTGCAACAAAATATATCCAACAATTATTAACACACAAGTGATGTCGACAACACTCAAGTCTATTATAGGCTATTACTAATCAATGGTGTTGCCCTTTTGTGGACAAAACATAGAGGTACAGTCCCCTCTTGGACAATTGTAAAACACAAACAAAACACATCATGTCATAAAATCTATAACTTTTGACTCGTTTGCAGTTACGGGAGCCACAACCTATCAAAACGAATCTCTTTTCATGTTCTACGTTTCCAACGGTTGGAATTGTCATGGATCGGTTTCGTGTGTAGAAAAATTCCATCTAAAGTTTTTCTATCGCTCGGATGTTTTCGTTGATAAATTTACTCCGCGGAGTTTGTGGTATAAATAATCCGACTAAATCGACGAAAACCCAGAAGGATGACAAGAAAACCAAGAATATACAAAGATCAAAAAAGACCACGATAATATTCCGCTAAAAAGATTGAAATTGGATTAAAAATACAGAAAACCGTAAGATATTCGCAGATTGAAAATGTAGGTTACTTGCAGGCAAAGTAATCATATAAACACACTCAACCGCTCGAAATTATAAGATATCAAATGCGTTTAACATTCTCCCTGAAGTCACTTCGTCATGATGTTGTAATATTGGTTAAAAGACCTTGCGTGTTGAAGAATATGAGCAAAACAATGAGGTACGGAAAATGAGGAAGGCAGAACGATCGTAAAAAAAGAATGTTTATTGCGCTATAGCTTCAGTAGATAAGCTTTTGATCCATATGTCCATTTATTCCCTTAGTGATCCATAATATCTTAAATATCGAGTGCTACATTGTGAGCATGCTCGAGCGTTTCGCGGAGATTGAAGACTTTCGCCAATACCGTCGAATCGAATCGGCGAGCGGTCCGTCGCTTTCTTCCGTTTCTTCAAACGGCCATAACTTTTGACTTGTTTGGAGTTATGAGAGCCACAATCTATCAAAATCAAGTCTCTCATAGACTATCGTCTTAAATATGGTGCTAACTTATCAAAATCTATGAAGCAAAAAAGGGAATTCAAATCTGAACATAAATGCTACAAAGAATACGCGGGAATATATACCTAAATCTGCTAATAAATAATCACTAGCAGTTTGGTCGGTCGCTAACACCACACTAGCAGTTTGGTCGGTTGTTGACACCATACTGGATATCCCGACTAATAGGATATCCTTAGTGCTAATTGCTCTCTTCCAATGGGAGACTGATAAGAAAGGTTCTAGGAGTTTAGCCCGCTAAAATCCTACAATCCAACTATATCAAATATCCATAACATATGTTCAACCTAAAATCGCACTTCTAAGGTGTCATGCCTACTAACGAATGGTGCAAGTGTTATGATATCGAATATAGCCAACGGTACAGACTGTTGGCTCAGTGGTATAGAGAAAGAAACAAAAATGAATACCATGACTCAGGGTGCGATCTCCATTGTAAAGCCGCTAGGTCAAACAACTAGCCTACAAGGTCAAGCTACCGAATGTACTAACGGATATAATGAGTTATACGATAACTTGCATCCCCAAGATACTATTTAATATCATACTGTCACATACTCTTTTAGTAGTAATTATTAAAGTAAAATTCATGTTCCATAACCACTGGGTGTTGCTAAAGTATTTATGATTATTTAGTAAATTTCACCGCACAGGAACATTATGCAAATGAGC
This sequence comes from Allium cepa, assembly GCA_030765085.1. Taxonomy (NCBI): domain Eukaryota; kingdom Viridiplantae; phylum Streptophyta; class Magnoliopsida; order Asparagales; family Amaryllidaceae; genus Allium; species Allium cepa. The sequence continues at coordinate 706,230,116 of CM060934.1, forward strand.
CATATAATAAAGCAATAAATTGATAATTAATGTCCCACAACTACTTATTATTACTAAATTGTTTGAATATAGATCTCATCTCATAGCAAAAGAATTGCTTAGCTTAAAAGTCAAATTCCACAAAATCCATCAATTAAATGAATATAAGAAATTGTTTGTTTCTCATTTTTTAATAAAATATTCTATCTCAATTTAAAATTGAGATTTCAGAAATGAAAATACCAATATGATTTTATATAAGCAAAGAATGATTTTTAAAGCTAAAAAAAATCTATATATAACTATGGTTTACAGATTCCTTCATTGAAATTGATTTATAAAATATTTTCAAAGAGTCGTATATGTATATAGTAATAATTTCGTTTTTATCAAACCAGAGTGTTAAACACATTTAAATCAGTTTATAAATTATAATTAAAACCAAGAAAAACAAACAGAACATCAAATTAAAATATATCAAAAAATGGAATAAATACCTGGACATAAGCTCTGGTTTTATTCCCAACCGGTCGACCAATCAACCTCCACTGATCGAACGGTGATGTAAATAATCATGGAGCTCGTCTGTTTCTGATCACATTTCTGGTGTCATTTCTTTTGATTCGGTATTTTTTTTTACTAAGTTTAGAGCATCATTTCAAAGCAATATGAACCCATAACCATAACAATCTAACATACAATAACCATAGAATATACTGGCATCACAAATTCGCATTTTGACAGGGTTTTCAAAGTTGAGTTACTACAAGAAAAATTCTTAAAGGCAGAGATTAACAATCAAACAACTATATACTCCAAATCATTCATCCAATGCATGCAAATAATATTTAAAGATAATTATGAGTAATTCGCACCTTAGCATCAAAAGCAAAACACTACAAGCATCAATTCACTAAATTTTTCTGCATATTTGTCCGCGGTGCAGCAGTGATTTAGTATAGTAACTCTCAATATTTTCCTTCAATTTTTTTATATTAGGTGTATTTATGAGTTACGCACAACGTATCAAAAATTTTAGATTTTTATGATTTTCTACAATTAGTTACGATTTTTATACCGGCTTCCATTTTCTGCCCTGATTTATCCCAAAATAGCTTGCGAAAATGACCCTCCTTAACCCATCAAAACTCAATGAAAGCACATGAAATTTAGAAAAGAGGTGCTACAGCAACAGCATATTCAAATTTGAGAATTGTAAGCTTCATATGAATAAACTATGAATTTTTGAGTGGAGGAGGGTTTGGTTTCTAGGTTTAGAAAAGGGAAAGGTTGTGAATTTTGGTTTGCTGCAAATGAATGAGATGACAATTAAAACGTATAAAAACCTTACGACTTTAAAGAATTCTACTTCTCAAACTCCTTTTATTTATTTTAGGCTTTAATAATTATTCAAGCACCCACATAAGAAGCAACAAATCCCTTCACTTATTTAATTCCTAACTAAAGTTTTCACGAAACAAAGGCCTAAGTTTCTAAACCCTAGCTCAAAAATAAATAAAATGATTATTTGAAAACTTTGAAACCATAAAAAAAATACTTTTTAAAAGACGTCTAAAAAAAATCCCAAATTCTCTTTTATTCAAAAATAAAAGATTTAAACCCTTTCTAACTTAAATTTGGAATTCTACTATTTAAACATTTAAACTATTTCATCCACTTTTATTTAAAATAGAAAATCTCCATTTTAATTAAATTTAAGAATTAAAATCCCAATTGTATACTAAAAATCAAATTTAGATCTATTTTATATTAAATTTCAACTGTATCTCAAACCAAGGTTGTTACAGACTCCCCTTTAAAAAGTTACATCCCCACAATTTTCATTGAGAGAGAAGTCTATAGAAGACATATATATTACTAATAGTAATATATTCATTAAAACAATCACATAAGAAAACTATTTATAATCAAACTTACTCAACATTATCCTTCAAGTTTAGCACATATCGGGATTTATTTTGAGTGGCCGACCAAATTTCTAATCCATTAGCTTCCATAAAAATTCTCATACGTGTTGATCAATATGCATAGTTAGAACTATTAAAAAGTGGCGGTCGTGATGTGTATTGACCTTCTTGAAAAATATTAGCCATATTAAAGTGATTCGAAAACATGTTACTGTACTTTGATCAAACCTTTCTCCGATATCAATTGAAAGTCTACAGTGTGGATCGTGTAGTGTATATGCAAGTATATGTGACAAAATATATGATGCAACTAAAACAATATTAATCTAAGGAAATATAGGATAAGCATACCATGATTTTATACTGGTTTGGACCTCCCGTCCTACGTCAAGTCCCGAAGCTCCCCTTCGGAATTCGACTATCAAACACCCTCGCTTCGTCCGGAGGAATAGGCCTGATTACAATAAGTTGTTCTCGTCAAATGCGTGTTCTAGTATAACATGGATGTTGACTAATTAGTACAAAAGTGGAGGTCGTGTTGTGGATTGACCTTCTTGAAAAATACTTGCCATATTAAAGTGATTCGAAAACATGTTACTGTGCTTTGATCAAACCTTTCTTCGATACCAATTGAAAGTCTACAGGGTGGATCGTGTAGTGTATATGCAAGTATATGTGACAAAATATATGATGCAACTAAAACAATATTAATCTAAGTAAATATAGGATAAGCATACTTGGATTTTATACTGGTTCGGACCTCCCGTCCTACGTCAAGTCCCGAAGCTCCCCTTCGGAATTCGACTATCAAACACCCTCGCTTCGTCCGGAGGAATAGGCCTGGTTACAATAAGTTGTTCTTGTCAAATGTGTGTTCCAGTATAACACGGATGTTGACTAATTAGTACAGTTTCTTCCAATATATATATCTAAAGAGTATTGTCTATGAAGAACTGAATATATGGAAGAGTGAATACAAGTATAGATTTCTAGAGTGCAGAGATCAAGAATATATGATAGATTATAGAATTAGAGAGCGTAAGTCAGTAAGGTGATTTGTTCTCTTGATTATTGTTGCTATATATAGTTGTAGAGAGATATCTTGAGTAGTTGCATCCATTAACGAGTGATGTACAGTTGCTTCTGTCGATGATGAAGAGTTGCAGTGAAGAGAAGTGGAGATGTCCATCCGAATGTGGCAATTGAAGTTGTTATTTGAAATCCGAGCTTAAAATCGGACATTTGGAATATGTTTCAGACGTCTGTTACTATATATATTTTTGAATATAGTAGTAGATCAGACGTCTGAGTGCAATTACCGGACGTCTGGTTCTGCCTGTATGTTGTTCCAGAGAACTGTTTCAGACGTCTATCTTGTGCACCCAGACGTCTGAAATTGTGCATATCAGTTTTGTGCTCCTTTTGCTTGTGCTTCTTTGTTTCTATCGACTTGTAGTCTCTTATTGTGACGCCCCACCTCTATACCCACGCTAGCCAAGAACACTACAGTGTAGTGTTGTCAACTAGCACGGAGAATAAGGCTGTTGAGGAGCGACCATCCATGTAATTGCTTATCACACGGTGGCTATAAATAATCTTCGGAAACAAATATAGAAATAAGCATAGCACAAATCAGTCACAGTCATCCATATCACAAAGGCGGAAGAAGATATGAATATATAACTAACACATGAAAGTGTACATCAGAGTAGTGGTCAAAAAGATCCACAATAATACAAAAGAATAGCATCACGTGCTATACAAAAGAATACAACTATGAGTCTATATCTCAAGTGTATACAACAAAAACTGTTAATCTAAATAGTTAGCCAAAATTCAGGGTAGCAAATCCCGGGAAGAAGTCAAGAAGAAGCACCTGTAACATCTCGGTCTGACCCGAGTATTATTTAAGAAAATAATAAACGGATCAGTCTAGCTATAAATATCAGATGACATGATATAAAAATAAAAGATATGGCATAAACATAAAATATCCATACTGACATACTACTATAAGTATGCAAATGATGATCAACAGAAGATCAATCAATATCACAAGAATCTTCTCAAAGATCCAAAGAGGGCATCATACCCTAAACTTGTACTCATAACAAGTCAATGACATAAATTCCAGAAATCAACACAAGAAATCCAGAAATCACAGAAAAAGAGAAAGAGGCATATCACATGACGGTCCGAAGACCATGGGGAGCTACCTCATATGGGTGAGTCGGAATCACCCAGATTAGGTCTAGGCTAACCAAAAAGCATAAAAGGTATGTGTGAGTGGAATCACACAAATGGTGTCTAGCCTAACCTCGCAACAAAAAGGTATGCGTGAGTGGAATCACACAAACGGTGTCTAGACTAACATTGCGGATAAAGAGATATGTGTGAGTCGGAATCACACCAATGAGGTCTAGTCTAACCTTGCAAACAAAGAGACATCGCACAATTGCTAGTCTAAATCATAAAATGATCATCATGATTAATGAGAAGTGTCAATTACACTAAGTTAGTAAATATAAAAGTTTAGTTTCATGTCCCATAACCACTAGCTTAACTTAAATATTTACGAACATACTGTAAATCTTCACTAATAAAATTGTCACTAGAGGTTCAATCGAACAAGTCCAAGAGTTAACCGACGAAGCAAACGCAAGCGTTTCATACCACTTGTTTTACTAAGCCGTTTAATTAGATTTCTCATCCGAGTGAGGTAAAGGTTTGTATATACTAATAGATTGGAAAACGGGTTAAGAAAAGAGCTTTGTTATTAAAAATAGAGTTGAAATCATTTTGTTGAAAGAGTTTTGATATTTACTACTAGTATTGAAACCTTTATATTTTAAAGTGACAAATCACAGAAGCGATTGTAGAAACAATCAATCACAAAGATCACATTCGAAGATGTGATAAAAATCCAAGAAAATCAGCTCAACAAGTTCTGTTGAATGCTTTTCAGATAAGATCCCCTACGGAGGGGGGGTCCGGGGGGGGGGGGGTTGGCAACCCCCAAGGTGGGGGTGCGGGGGCAACGCCCCTGCTACAGGGTTCGACCTGACCGGTAAGGTCGCGGGGGTACAGGGAGCAGGCGGGGTGCGGGGTGCTGCCCCGTCCAAAACGGTACGACGTAGTGAAGACCAAAGGGAGGATAGGATAGAGCGACCTAAGGGAGGCGAGCGACTTAAGGGACTCGCGGGTTAGAAGAGGTGAGCGAACTAAGGTCTTAACGGCTCGCGACCTAAGGTCACACGACCAAACGGCCTAAGGTCACACGACCTAACGAATGAAGGCCGAGCGACCTAGCGACCTATGCGCGCCAACGACCTTATGGTTCATGCGACCTAACAGAGACGAGCGACTTAAGGGACTCGCGACCTAACAAGGTATCAAGGTCGAGCGACCTACGACTTAACGAGGTAAAGGCCTAACGGCCTAGTGAAACACGCGACCTAAAATAGACGCGACCTAAAAGAGGCGCGACCTAACGTGGGAACGACCCAAAGAGGCACGCGACCTAACGACCTAACTAGGTCGAGCGAGTTAAGTGGGGACGAGTTATCTGCCGAGCGACTTAGTGGGTAAACGACCTAAGGTCCAACGACCTAACCCATGCAAGCGACCTAATGGGTAGACGACCTAAGGTCCAACGACCTAACCCATGCGAGCGACTTAAGGTCATACGACCTAAAAGGGAACGACCTAAGGTCACGCAACCTAACGAGGTAGGCAAGGCCGAGCGACCTAAAGGGGCACGACCTAAAGGTCAGCGACCTACGACTTACGACCTTGCGACCTAACTCCGAGGCAGTGCGACCTAAATGCAGAAAATTCACCAAAACGCTAAAAATTGGAGTTTTTTCGCCAATCCAATCCAAACCAAATGCAGATATACATGCAAAAGTGATAGGGAACCATTCCCAACAGACCAATATAGTTATAGGCTAGAATTATGAGATAAAAATCTCACCTTTGCACCAAATATCAATGAAAATGAGGTTTTAAGCAAGCAAGAATCAATCCCTTTTCTATCTAAGCACAAGAAGCTTGAATCCAATGTTTTCTTCTTGAATTTGGAGTAGAAAGATGGATTGCAATTGAGTTTGAGTTTTGGAATTTTAATTTCTCATTCCCTCCACCATTTTTTAAGAAGCTTGAAGGCTTAGGCAAATAGAACTGAAGTTATGAAGAGGAGGGATGAAGGTTGGGTCTAATAGGCTAAAAGCCCAACCCAAAGTCTCAAGTGAAAAAGTAGTGAAATTCCACTATCTCCAATCATATCAATGTTTATACTTTAAAATGTTGTAAACGGCCTTTCGAACTCAATGGAAGTGGTCTTGAGTCCTAAGTTGTCCGTTTGCAAAAAGTAGCTTTTCAGACCAAAATCCGATTAATGATAAAATATTCAAATAAAATATTTAAATATAAAATCGATAAATATGCGGGTTGTTACACTTATAATGTCCTTTGAGCCTTTTTCTTGTCTTTCTAGTGATGTTGTTCTAATAAGTACATGTATATATAAATATATATGTATATTCGATTTAATTGTATAGTTGTCATCGAAATCGTAGATTTGATTTTTTTAACAGCCTCTACGCCGACGAGATGATTGTCCAATTTCTTTTTCGTGTAACTGCAATAAGCAAATTTCGTACTCTAGCTGGACTTTTCTCATTTCATCATAATCGGAATCACAACCTATTGCGAGAAATTTTGATATGGACATCGTTGTGATTTGAAGTAAAATTATGTCCAGATATAACCAAGAATATAGATGTGTGAAAATAATTTGAATTGAAGTGTTTTATACATAGGTTCAAAAACAAATCAGCAAATTAGTCGTTACAAGAGAGCGGACGTCCAATTAGCGACTTCACTCTATTGGGAGGCTCTACTCTTAGAAAATACTCTTGTGCCAGATGGCCAAAAAGTATGACTTTGAAGGGACGTTTATGAAAAAAGGTTTACATCTCAAAGCAAGAAACGAATTACAAAGTTGTTGGATGGCCGAGAAAATATGTTTAACCGCGCGTCGTTAGCTCGAATCAACAGGTGATTTCTACACGTTTCATGAATTTACAATTTTATCCCTATGTTAGGTCGGTCTTTCCCTATAAATATTTCCAAATCGCTTCCCCTTTCTCGTCCACAGTTTACCCGAAGGCAGGAAGGAAATTTCGTAAAATTCATCAAGGTTTGATTTCTGTTCTTAATTCGTTTCATTTTAATCAAGCGTTCTCATTGTGATTGGATTTTTGTTGATGTTCGTGCTCGTAGTATTGACATATGAACCGTAAATATCTTTTAATTTAGGGTTATGTTCGTTTTTTGGTTTTCCTTCTGAAATTCATGGATCATTGACTCTTGACACCAGAAGAGAATTGTTCAATCATCGATTCTGTTAAACAGCGTAATTCTTAGGTTATGAATTTCTAGATTCAGGTTGATCAGTATTCTAAGACCTGTGGTATAGGATTCGTCAGTAATACAGGGTTTTGACGTAAAATCTTTGATCTAGAAAGATGTCGTAATTATTATCTGTAGATTATGGTTTTTTTTTAAGGTTTCTTCTTGATGGTTAGGTCCAGGCTCAGACTTCTCATTTTTTTTGTTACAAACGCTACCTAAATGTTTATCATAAACCAATTCTACTATTCTTTCCTTCATTTTTATTTGAAACTGCATTCGTTAGTGGCTTTAGCTGTTGTGATAATATTATCGTGTACAAGCATTGTTAATTTGAACGTATAAGTCCACTTGATTTTGGGTTTATCCGTATTCCTTTGGCACAATATTGTTCATAACGATAGTCCATAGATGGCCTATGGTACTATGTGCCAGTTCAGCTTGACTTGAGTATGTAGGTACAATCTCATTCGTGTTTTTTTATATTCGCTTACTTTGCCCTTGAACTAGAAGTTCAATTTGCCCTTCAACTAGAAGTTCGATTGTTCGTTATAGCTCAGCTGAACTCTGAAGCAAAGTTTGGGTGCTGAAACTAAATTGTAGAACTTATTGCCTGACTTGATTAGATCCTAAAGTAACTCATATCTATATACACACATGGTAGATGGTTTATAAGGTTATGTAAAGATTTTGTTGAACATGACATTAATGTTTCACTTAATCTGTTTGTGTGATATGGGCAATGTCATGTTCGGCTTCATAGCATAAGCTGCTCTGGCAAATATGCCTTTTGAAATGAGATTATATGATTATTTGGGTTACTTTTTGTACGTATGTGGCTGGCTTCATCAGTTTTTATTAGAGCCCTAGTGAAGCAGCTAGGTTCCTGACGTTGTTATCCCCGATTGATGATACAGATGCAGATCTTTGTCAAGACACTTACAGGAAAGACCATCACTCTAGAGGTGGAGAGTTCAGATACAATAGACAATGTCAAAGCAAAGATACAAGACAAGGAGGGAATCCCCCCTGACCAACAGCGCCTAATATTCGCGGGTAAACAACTCGAAGATGGCAGAACATTAGCGGACTATAATATTCAGAAAGAATCAACTCTCCACCTAGTCCTGAGATTGAGAGGAGGTATGCAAATATTCGTGAAGACTTTGACGGGGAAGACCATAACGCTTGAGGTTGAGAGCTCGGACACAATAGACAATGTAAAGGCCAAAATCCAGGACAAAGAAGGTATTCCTCCAGATCAGCAAAGGCTAATTTTTGCTGGTAAACAGCTTGAGGATGGCCGCACTCTTGCTGATTACAACATCCAGAAGGAATCAACCTTGCATCTGGTGCTCAGACTAAGAGGTGGCATGCAGATATTTGTAAAAACTCTTACTGGCAAAACAATTACGTTGGAAGTGGAGAGCTCTGACACCATCGACAATGTGAAGGCCAAAATACAAGACAAGGAAGGCATTCCTCCGGATCAGCAAAGGTTGATATTTGCAGGCAAGCAGCTGGAAGATGGCAGAACCTTGGCGGACTACAACATTCAAAAGGAGTCGACTCTTCATCTTGTCCTCAGGCTTAGAGGAGGAATGCAGATATTTGTGAAGACCCTTACTGGAAAAACGATTACTTTGGAAGTGGAGAGTTCGGATACGATTGATAATGTGAAGGCGAAGATTCAGGACAAGGAAGGGATCCCCCCTGATCAGCAGAGGTTGATATTTGCAGGGAAGCAGCTTGAAGATGGAAGGACCCTCGCTGACTACAACATTCAGAAGGAGTCTACCCTTCATCTTGTTCTTCGTCTTCGTGGTGGCATTTGAATTTGCTGTTTACATGCTCTGTTCTCTGTAACCAACGAGAGTACATATGTGGGTTGCTTTGTTAGTGTGATTTGTGGCTGGAAAACTATGTTGTTGGTCGGTGTGGGTTGAGGGCTGGTGTTCACTTTTCTTCTTTCTTTTTTACAGTTGTTTATGACCTTCCAATGTTGGTGGTTTCTTATTGTTTCTGAAACCTTTGAAACCTGAATGCTCTCGTTGCTGTTTATGGTTTGATGCTTTATAGTAGTTCTTTTTAATTCTTGCCAAATATTTGATTGAGTTTATTATGCTATTCATCAGATGGTTGCCGGCTTTGTCGGCGCATTCATTCAATTTCGTGATTTTTTTTTTTTTTTTTTTTTTTTTTGCTAATAAAATGTCATAATATGGATTACGATTAAAGACAAGTACCATTCACATTCTATTTTGAATCACTAGAATAAGGTCTCAGTTTGGCAATTAACTCTTCGCACTCGTTTCAATCATAAAGCTTACGTTTATTGTGTGGGCCACTGTTAGTGCTCTAAAAAGAAAAAATATATAAACATATAGACCACTTGTCTTAATTAATTTTTACCGTATAATATCCTCTTGATACGTGTCTTTAGACCAATCGCCCGCTAAATTTTTTTGGTAGCCTTGTGAGTACGTAGTCTTCTTCACTGTCATGGCCACATTGGATTAGGGAAGAAACACTTTAGTTCCCTGTCAGTTACAGCAATCGATTATACAATTTAGATACAAAGATCATATAAGAAAATCATCATAACAATTATAAGATTCTGAATCAAACCTTAGCATTATACAATCCTACTAGTATCTGTTACATGCAACATTGATAATTATATTCAAATTTCAAGCAAACTAAGAAATGATAATAAGGCCTATTAATTATAATATGTATACCTTATGAACGGTGTAACATGATGCCCTAATAGGCTGAATGGATTCAGAACGATCAAAAAATACACTTGGAAAAGCTGGTAAATACCTGGTTCCAATTTTATTCTAACAAGCTGAAAGTGCATTCACCAGTGTTGCCATTCTCTAGTGTAAAGAGCGTCATCATGTGTACTTGCCCACATTAGTGCCTAAAACCACCTTAATGAGGCGGTTCTCTCAAGACAATGTGCATCACCGCCTCAGACTGTATACCATTTCATCAGTGGCTACAATCCGTAAATCCAATTCAAACTTCCTCCTTTCCTTCTTCTTCTTCTTCTTCTTCTTTTTTTTTTTTTTTTTTTTTTTTTACACAACATGTATATATATATATTTTTTACAGAATATGTACATATCGGAAATGACTGCAATCAAGAAAAACAAAAGCAACAGGACTAAGGGAACATCTGAGAACTAGAAGAGCTCCGGCAAGGCCACCATCCTTCATACGCCCAAACTGAATTCCGGCAATGCCACCGCCCAGAAGGGGTATAAAGTCTCAGAAATGAAAGCCTATCAATCAGATCCACGGTTCTTAAATACCGCAACCAAGAGGAGAAAACACCGGAGCAGGATAACAGGGTGAACCAGCTAGTCCATGCAAGTCTACTATATCATCTGCATAACTGGAAGAATAATCAAAAATAGTCGCAACCTCCCTTGAGAGGTAAGGAAATATGTATACAAATAAAAAAGAATGACACAAGAACAAAGAAATGCCACTACCCACAGAACTATGTATAACAAGATAAACCTCAGCCAATACCTGACCTTGGAGTAGCAATATCGATCGCAATGTCGAAATACCTAGCAAGAAAAACTGACCTGGAACCAATAGACTTCCTGAAAGGATGACCTCTAAAAGCAAGATAGATGTCGTTGCGCACTCTCCGGATGATAGCAGAAGAATCCATAGACGCCTCTTCAAAAATCATCTTGTTACGGGCGCACCAAATGTGCCAACAAATAAGAGAAGGAATTAGACGAAAAATAATCGAGCGAACAGACTTCCCAACAATACCAGTCCACCAGAGTTGCAAGAGCTCAGAAATGGAGTTGGCAGTACCATTGCAGCCAACTAGGTTACCAAAGAATGACCAAACAGCATTGGCACAATTGCCTTGGAAAAAAAAGGTGAAAGAGAGTTTCGTAGCTACCAGCTTGGCAGCATCTACACCGAGAAGTGATAGGAATACCAGTTTTCCTAAGGTTCTGATCTATTGAAATTCCTCCGTGAAGGATTTTCCACATAAATACAGAAACCTTAGGTGGAAGTCTGCTATCCCAAATAAAGGAAAATAAATGAAGCGAAGGGGCAGGACTTCTGATAGCATCCCAAGCAGCTGTCAAAGAGAAAGGTTGCCCGCGCCAATAAGAGCCACTACCATTGGAGTCCCATAACACTTTAACAGATTGCATCCGTTTACATGTTTCACTAGCGTAAGAAGGGGACCCCGAGAAGTTTGCTGCCTCAAGACGACGGTATTTGGCATGTAGAAATGAGGCCCACAGGGAGTTGTTAGCTCCAAACCTGGCCCAAAGTTTACACGCAAAAGCAGAACAGACGTCTTTAGGGTTACGAATGCCAAGGCCTCCCTCACACCTAGGACGGCAGATGCTTTTCCAAGAAATCCAGTGATGGCGAGGAATATCTTTGTTTCACCAGAAGAAGGAGGAGACCAAAGATCGAAATGAACGAAAAAAAGCTGAGGTAGGTGTCATGGTCGCAAAAATGTGCGAGCCTAAAGAATGCAGAACAGAGTTAATGAGAACAAGTCTGCCAGCTTGCGAAAGAAGGGAAGCATTCCAACGAGTGATCTTGCTTTTCGCCTTATCTAAAATGCGATCAAAAATCGCATTAACTTTCCTCCCACGGTAGAGAAGAATTCCAAGGTAAGGGAAGGGAGGCTTTCTTGAATCCCGTAAATGATTCAATCCAAAGCGAGCGGGCAGGAGCAATATCCTTAGCTGGAACAAAGCAACTCTTAGAAGAGTTAACCAGCTGCCCAGAGGAGCGCTCATAAAGCCTCACAAAATCAATAAGGGCACGGATGGATCTCCGACAACAGTTGGAGAAAATAATGATATCGTCGGCAAATGACAGGGACGAAACATGGGGGCATCCTCGGGGAATGCCAAATCTCTGAATTTGGCCCGCAATCATCATTGAGTGAAGACCTCTGACAAGAACTTCGGCCGCAATGACAAAAAGAGAAGGAGAGAGAGGATCTCCTTGACGAAGACCCCTTCCTGCCTTGAAGAAACCACAGGAAGAGCCATTGATGAGGACCGAAAACCAAACATTGAAGATCAATCTCCAGATGATATTAATAAAAGGTTCAGGGAAACCAAAGGCTCTTAGGACCTTGATGATAAAGAACCAAGACATACGGTCATATGCTTTCACCATATCTAATTTAAGGACCACATTAGAACCTCTAATTTTTCTATCAAGTTGAGATATAAGTTCCTGCGCTAATAGGACGTTGTCAGTGATAAGACGTCCTTTAACGAAGCCAGCCTGAGAAGATGAAATGATACGCTCCAGAAAAGGAGCTAATCTAGAGGTCAAAATCTTCGAAATCACCTTATTGGAAAAGTTAATTTTTAGTTAATCCGAGCTACTTATCTATAATATTCTAGTTGAATATAGTAAAATAAAATTTGTGTTAATTTTCTGCAACGGCAAACTAATCATTCAAGTAATTTGAGTGCAGTGCATGTATTGTAATATAATTTGAGCGGCAAAATTAATTTGGTTGTTTTGGGTAGGTTTTCACTTTTATTTGGTTTTAGTTTGGATTAACATTGGACGATTATGCATCTACGATTAGTTGAACCACAAATTAGTTATATCTATAAACGGTTGGTTTGTACATTGAAAATCCTTTGTCCGAAGGCAAAATTTCAATGTTGTAGTGTTTTATCAAGATTTATGTACCAGAGTGTCAGAGTTGTACTGACCTTTAAGATATGCTTTCAAGTTAAAAATTGAGCAATAAAATCATAAAATCATGAAGCGGACGTAGATCAAAGTTTGTCGAACCATAGTAAAACTTTATGTGTTCATTTCTTACTTGTTTTAATTTGTTTTTCTTTACTTTAATTTGTCTACTAGCCTTTTTTGGGTGTTTTTGCCCTTTTTGGTGGAAACAGTTTCGGTGGGTGGCATTTTATATTCATGGTTTTGGATGACGTGCATACATTTGAGATGCTTATGTTATTTAAGATATACTCACGTACACCATGCCAATTGCTACTATATATGGACATCCACATTCCATACATGGTTTGACCCGTGTGTTATTTGTATAGTACTCAGGTCAGTACGAGACGTTTCAGTTTCAAGAACAAAGAGACCGATTTGTGATTGTTGGGCGTATATTATTAGAAGTATTGTGTATCGTTATAGATTAATATGGCATTATTTAATTATATGATATTAAGTTGTATGTATTGGACCTGTCTTGTATTTATTGGGGAGATAGTGTGCATTGACTCGTTTTATATGGACCTATTGGTACTTATACAAGTTATTCATTATATATTATCAATGCGTTGTATGTTCTCTATTTTCTGTTTTGTGTGTTCTATCCTGAAAGTGCACGTTTTTATTGCTTTATGTCAATATTGAGTACATATGGATGTGTTATATGAGATTTTTAATACATGCCAGTGTTAGTCCAGGAGAATATTTACATGTGATAGTCCAATACCGTCTCGTTCTCTGTACTATTATATAGTATTACCCAATAATACTCTTTGGTAGTACTGGTTTAGAGGTGGGGTGGTACAAGCTTACTACAACATAAAATTTAAGTGCTTTTGTTTTGTTTTTTCTCTGCTTTGAAAAGATGGAAAGTAGCAATATATGTTAATTTGTTAGCAGAATAAAAAAGAAGAAAAAACTGAAGATCCATTGGAAATGTTGATGAAGAATGAAAATTGCAATTAAATATTTATATTTGTGTAGTTAAAGTGCTTAGAAGTTCTATAGCGATAGGGGTGTCAAAAGTTATAGTAGGGATAAAGCAGAGATATAACAAAAGGCAGCGGAGGTGCAAAAAACATCATTAGATATAAAAAAATACATTTAAAATTAATTTATTCTCATTCTTACATCATTTGTATAGAAAAAAGAAATATTGTTTAACCTTATACAATGAAACCGAAGAATATCATGATTTATGCAGTTCAGATTTTATGACTACAATAGATTTCTAACTTATATTGAGCACTTATACCTTAAAATCTAGTTTTTACCCAAATATTGTTGATTTGGTTTAAAAGAGAATTAGTCAAATCCACCTTTTTATATTAATGTTGCTTAAACGGGTGCTAAAAAGTCTTTTTTAAGCGGGTGTAGCAGAAAATAGCAGGCTTAAAGCTGATCTACTGTTTAATAGTGTTAAATTAAAAAAGCGTAGCGGTCGAAGAGAACTACATGCTATAGTTGGGATTTGGATTTTGCGGGGCTTTAACTGCACATGTTTATACAATGATCGATTTTGGTAGACATGTTAAAGGATGCAAATAGTACGGTATTGATTAAATATTACTATTATATAAATTAAATACCATTTCATTAAATTAATTGGCAATAAAAAATAAGTTATGCGAGAATATATTTGTTTTCAAATATTAAAAAGAAACCATCGAACTGAAAGTTCAGTGGAGCTTCTTCAATAGTCTAAAAATTACAATTATGTAATTTATAGATTCCATTATGAGTGGTTCTACTAATAGGTAGAATGTGTGAGGTGCCTATTTAACAGGGGCCAGAATAGGGTGCATATTTAACAAGCATTTGAAAGTCAAGCATTTGTTTAACAGGCGCCCGACTCAAGTGCCTATAGATGGCGTCCAACTCTCATTTTATTCAAATCAGTACTATTTAAATTCAAATTTTGTCAAATTTTAAACCAAAATGCATCCAGTATCAACTAAAATCGGCAGGAGAAAAATCACCGACGATGTTGATGCCGGTTCGACATATGATGTGTTAGATCCTACATTGTCTATTGACGATCTTCGTATTTACATTAGCTACCAGCGGGTTGCACTCATCGCTGCGATGGATCTTTAGATCCTATGATATATTTCTGTTTATTTTTATCATATATACATTCATTTGCAAATATCTTAAGGGTAGTGGTAACTATTATAAATAATTTAATTTGTACGGCATGCATATAGCTATGAGGGGTAGTTGGCATAAGTGTATTGATAATTATTTTGTCACACTAATCCAATCGACTAGAGATTTATTATTTGCTACCCCTTTTGGTCTGTTTATTTCAATTCCACCTCGTGCACATATCGATCGTTGTTTAATAGATGCACCTACAGAGCGATGGTAGCATGCTACTTATACTTTTCATTTTGCTGATTTTGTGCTTGCATTTTCACGTTGGGATTTTTATATGCTATATGGTATCAATATAGGACAGGCTAATCATATGCATGTTCCCTTCACTACTAGCTTTGATCGTTTGGCTCATATTATCAATATTTACTAGGTTTGGATGAGAAGGTTGTAGCATCAAGCGCTATCACACTTATACGATTATAAGCTTACATTAGAGATCATAGAGATGATTTAGATTTCACTACTCCCGTGGCTATTGCTTTTATGTCATATTCTTTTGGTTAGGTGAAACGATCCAGGATTTTAGTAAATTAATATTTGGAATATTTAATTGATTTAAATATAGAAAAGTTATTTTATAAGTTAAATAACTTGAATTTCAAATGTAGCGGTTTATTTGATAATTAAATTGTTGAATTTAATATTCGAAATTGTTTAATAATTAAATCCTGAATTTACTATTGAATAAAAATGATTTCAAAAGTTGATTTAAATTCTATTTAAATAAGAATGAAGATATTAAAAATTTTAATTAAATCTAAAAGTGGTTAATTTGGTTTTAAATTTATTTGTTCAAATCAACAAGTGAAAATAGCTTTCCGGGTCACTCTCTCGGATTTAGATGAAACAAGTGTCATTGGATCCGTAACAGTGCATTATTATATGCGTTTGAATTTCATGATGATTGGACGTATCGTATGTACGTGCGAGATTGAAATGCGTGGAAAGTTATTTCTCATTTATATAATAATTGGATTTGAAAAGCTATCTTCTGTATGTGATCGAATTATGTTTCGAGACTAGTTTCATTTCATTCGGAATAGAGGTATAACATATAGAACGCCAAACGATACGTCTCGATGGGAGTTCAAAATTTTCGAGCATTTTGTAACTTAATAAATAATATATATATATATATATACACATATATATATATATTAGTTTATAATTACCATACTCTCACATGCCCACCCCATGCCTGCCATTACTCTTCACCATGCTTACCCTCCTTTGTAAAAATATGGCTTTTTTCTCTTCTTTTCATATTGCTGCGAAAACAATCAAACACAACCCACCAAATCCAACGATTACCATTGATTTGAACCACTATGATCTCTTTTAAGAGAAGTCGTCAATTAAAGAAATGTTCGCGACATCTAGGGGAGTATATTCAATGGTTGGATTGGGTTATAGCGTGTGTCGATTTTCAAATGAACGACATTTTCTTTATTCGCTGATTCCGACGAATTCGTTGATTTTTGGGTGATGGATTGTGAGGATGAAAGGAGCGTGGGGATGAGAGCTATGTGCGGCCGAAGTTTGGTGGCCAGTGGCGATGCATGGCAGCGACAATCATGGGCTTAACGGATAATTCATTTTGGGTTTTTCTTGGTGGCGGCGGTGAATGGAGGGGCTAGGCCAGTTGCGTAGGAAAGAGTGGAGGTTGGACTATCAGTGGGAGCGAGGAGGCGGTGGCTGGATGGCCATGGTAGCGGCGATGTTGAGTTGAAGTAGGTGTCGGGTGGGTTTGTTTTCGCGAACGAGAAAGATTAAGAGGAGGCTTAGGCGGGGTTGATTATTTTTAAAGGTTAATAATGTAATTAGTAAATTTATTTTTATTTTAAATATCGATGCTTATTAATTTAATAACTTGTCCATACGAGGGTCGATCGAGACGAATTTTTTGCATTGCATTCGTAACAAAGAAAGTTTCGCGATGGAACTGGTTTGGACGAATTTGGAACGGTTGAAATTTAGGCTAAAATCGGACGTCGTTTGATTTTAGTTTCAAACCGGAATGCGTGGGCGACAAAGTGGAATAATGGTGAGTTAAAATCACTTTTTGGTTAACTGGTATGATATATAATTGATAAAAATTATTAAGTGATTGTTTGAATGGTTTACTATATTTATTAGTTGGTATGCATATATTCCCGCCCCTGGAGTGGATGAGACCCTATTACGTTCCCGTGTAAGAGCGGATGACCCTTTATTTACGAATACCGCCTCGAAGCAATTTATTTATATGTTATCATTATATACTGTATGTGATGCAGGTGGAGAGGTTTCAAAACTCCTTTATACAAGTCGTAGGTTTTTCCTTTAAAATTTGAGTTCGGGTTTTAAAACCTTTCGACTCCTTGGAAATATTGCTTTCAACCTCATAGTATGTTCTCCATCGAAAGCATTAAAAGCTAACTTTAAAATATCACGCTCCTGCCTTTGGAATACTTCTAGAATAAACCTTTCGAAACCTTTCGATTATTTTAAGGTATTATCACGTAAGTATAAAAGTATAGCTTTGAATCCATTAGAAAGTACCCTTTCGAAACCAATCAAGATTACCCTCCGAAACCATTGAAAGACCCTCTTTTGAAAGCATTGGATTTGTACTTTAATGTTATATTTGGGTCAAAATGAACCTAAGCGAAAGCACCTTTTTCGAAACCATTCTTTATTTCAAAAATATCAAGGAAGTTTGATGGTGCCGAAACCATCCTTTCGAAAGCATTAAAACATCTGGATAAAACAATTGAAGATTGGCTTTGAACCCCTTCTGAAACCATTACGTGTGAAACCCCTAACCTTTTTCGAAAGTATTAGGAAGTGGCTTATATTTATAAAATAATTGAACTTTTCGACAACATTGATGTCTTCAATGCCATCGGAAGGTCATTAATTCACAGAAGGGTTTCGACTTGGTCGAAACTACCCCTTCCAAAAGCTTTAAACAAAACCTGAATAACTACTTCAGAAGCTACTTCTTTAAAACGTAGGCGGGTGCTCCTTTTCGAAATCCTCTTTGAAATACTCTTTCGAAACCATTGGTTTCGACTACTTCGAAACCCATTTATAAATAGGAAAGTGCTTTTCTTTTAAAACAAAATAAAATAAAGGAACCAGCCCCTTCAAAAGCTACCTCTCGGCACCCTACCTTCCACCTTTCTCCAATCCAATCCACTACGTTCAATCGAAATGATATCATGTGTATTGGTTTACTGGTTTCAACTTAGAAGGTTTCAACTAGGCTGGGGGCGGAAGGTCTAAGTCGAAGGGTCCTTCTAAAGAAGGCGGAATCTCTTTTTCTGAGCAAAAGGCTGTTTTTACCAAATAAAGTAAACTTTTTGTATCAAACTTCCCTACTTGTAAACAATTAACTGGCTTCCATAAACTATTTAAGAATTTGGATAATATTTGTCGCATTTTCTCAAATCTAAAACATGATAACTTTTAACAATTAAGCCCTTCCTATTAACAAAATAATTAAATCATTTTGGTCCTCCTTTCAATTAATTTCCATACTAAACCACCTAGTAAAAATCCCTAAAAATTTCAGAAATTCATTTTAACCATATTATCTAGCATATCAAAATTTTAGACCCAAATTCTTAATATGTATTCCAAAATAAATTTATAAACCCAAATAACCATATTTTTATTTGAAAATTCACGACTAATTCTCCACGACTTGGAAAATTATAAAAATTGAAACCCAACTCCAAAATCATATTTTCCATAACATAAAATTTTCCAATGGCATTTAAAAATCATTTAACTTCGATTTTACCCTAAAATCGGGTATATCTCCATTTAAACATCCTTGTTTAAACCATGTAAATTATAAACCAAACATATCATCATTCGATAAATCATAAAAATGAATTTATCCCTTAAATCCGAAACCATATGAATATAAAACCAAAAATAGAGATGCGATGATTATTATTCACCTTAGATTAGATAAGAAAATTGAAGATTGATTTCTTCTAGCTTGAATCCTAAGCTTTACTTTGAATCTCTTCTCTTCTTTCTTCCTAACAGTCATCTTTGCTCTTTCTTTTTATTACGTTTTTGTTTAGGATAAAACGAAAGTGTATGACAAAGGAAATAGCATAAGGGTGGAGAATGTGGGCGGCAATTTCCCTAAATCCCTTATATTTATTTAGCTAACACTTAACCATTTAAAGTTCATTTAATTTAAATAAGCACGACTACTGTATATTTATTAATCAACCTCAATCTCCTTATCTACATTATTTTATTTTATTTATTCTAATTAAATCTTTTGAATAATGTTATTAAAAATTTAGGGTATTGCAGGAGGGTTTGTTTTCACGAACAAGAAAGAGGAGAGGAGGATTAGGTGGGGTTGATTATTTTTAAAGGTTAATAATGTAATTAGTTTATTTATTTTTAATTTAAATATCGATAACTTATTAATTTAGTAACTTGTCTATATGAGGTCCGATCGAGATGAAACCTTTTGCATTGCGCTTGTAATGACGAAAGTTTCACGATGGAACTAGTTTGGACGATTTGAAGATATGTGAAATTTGGGCTAAAATCGGACGTCGTTCGATTTTAGTTCCAAACCGGAATGCCTCAGCGAAAAATTGGAATAGTGGTGAGTTAAACTCACCTTTTTTGGTTAACTTGCATGACATACAGTTGATAAAAATTGTTGAATGATTGTTTGAATGATTTACTATATTTATTAGTTGGTTTGGATATATTTCCGCCCCTGGAGCGGATGAGACCCTATTATGTTTCCGTGTAAAAGCGGATGACCCTTTGTATACGAACCCCGCCTCGAAGCATTTGATTTTTATTTTTATGATTATATACTGTATGCGATGAAGGAGGACAGGTTGGAGGGATCCAAAAGGATTCCTCACACTGTTGATGTAATTTTCATATAATTTGATATATGATATGTTGGATGCTATAATTGATGGCATGGACACGATTTTGCTTATTTAGTGCTTTAGTAGCACTGGATGTTTTAAACAATTATGCTGAATTATTTGAAGAAGTAATTTATCTTAAAATCGGAGGTATGATTTTAGGATATTATTGATTAATAGTTTTATACAATATTTTAAATAGAGATTTTTGAACTGTAAAATAAGATTTTTAAAATCTCAAAATAAGCCTGTCTTTTATAATAAAGGGATATGTTTTTAAAGGAAAATAGAAATATTTGATATGTGTATGTGTGTGTGCATATATTAAAGATTATATACAAATGTCAGATTTGTAAGTGTGATAATTTATAAAAGTGATATTTTACAAATGAAGTGAAGATTTGTAAAATCGTATTTTGTTAATAAAACTATGGATTTATATACGGTGTTTATAAATTAAGGGAAACTGTCATCGTTTAATAAATCAGTGAAATAAATCAAACAGTGGATTTATTATAAGTTACGGAATGATATTTTAGAAATATTTGACTCTATTTTGAAAACTGAAAGTGATGGTAAATTTGGAATGTTAAACAATATTTTATAAATAGAAGCGGTTTATAAAAGGAATTTATCCACATGGAAGTAATGTTAAAAAGGATGGTGATCGAAGTTTCTAGATGCGATTCATGAATAAGTGAGTTTCATAAAGGAAATAGAGTTATAAATGAAGTTCATAAATAAATGGGTTTATGAAAAGAAGTTTTATAAAATAGAAAGAGATTCTTAATATAATTTTATAAATATGAAAATGATCGGATTGAAGATTTAAGTATGGCTTTTTATCAAGAAAATATATTATGTTTTAAACGTTGGTTACTTGTACTAATATTGTTAAATTTTTTGTTAATATTTAAATATTTGGAAAGGTTAATTGTTTAAATTATTAATATGGCTTTAAATTAATAATAATGATTTGTAATAATATTTTGGTAATTCATTATTACTTATATCAGTGGTAAAGACTAACGATTGCTTTTATTCATAATGTTTTGAATTATTAATTATTATTTTTAAGATGTTAATGGTTAATAATTATTATTTATTTATGGTTATAATGTTTATCATTAATAATTACTGTTATACAGTAGTGTTTTAAAGAAAGTGATTAGAATTTATTTATGATGTTTTCGAGATTCATAGATAGAGTTTTGTAAACGGACTTGGATTCTTATTAGTGGAGCTTGTAAAATGGTTTAAAGAATTAAAGAAAGATTATTTACAAGGTAAAGAGGTTTATAAATATATGGATATTTATAAAAGAATTTTAGAAATGGGTTTAAAAGAGTTTAAAAATTATTATATGGTTTCATAAAGGGTTTATAAATGACTTGAGAAATAATTTATAAAGGGTTTATAAATGGTTTAAGAAATTTATAACGGGGTTTATGGATGATTTTAGAATTGGGGAAAGGGGAAATCTTCCTCAGTTTTTGGTAAATATACTTATACCATTGAGATAAGTATGTGGATATTTTCTAAGTATTGAAAATATAAGGGTTTGTGAATATATCTTTGTAAAGTATTTTGATACAAGTATTTACAAGATGACTTTAATTAATGAAAAGATTAATTAAGAAGGCTAGTGGTTGCTTATATGCTTAACCAATGTTGGTTTTTCCTTTGAAAATAAATCCTGATTTGGATGTGTGTTTGCCGATAGTTAAATAACCGACAATCAAATGTGGACCCAAACATAACTTAAGAAATATCTAGGAGAAACACATGAGTTATATGGCACAGTCATCTCCGATGATGTTGTACTGTGCGTGTAAATATCGTTTTATTCGTCTAGTACAAATGATAAGGATCTGTCCACTAAAGGTTAAGAGGTGATCTCCATTCTAATTTTTGACTATTTATTTCCTAAATAATCGGGTTTGAGTTTATCGAAAACTGTCAAATATTGTTCTGAAGAGATCGGGATCAGATATGTTATCCAAAAACCACTTCGATCTAACTCAAGCGTTTCGAAGTAAAGATATCTTGAAGATGATGGAACTGAAAAAGAAGCTATCAAGCGTTTCGTTTAGTCCGAGAACAAACTTGTATGGATGAATGTTGGTATCGCATTGTTGTCTGGAGGGCAGTGTTAGCATTCCAAGTGGGAAGTGCTATATAATAGGTAGAACGTAGCTTCCCCACTTGGGAAATGAATAAAGTAAGGACATGCGGCGTGGTCTTACGAATTGCTTTTGATTTTAAAGGTTTTTATAACTTTTAAATCCAATTGGATGTATCTTCTCACGCTGGTTTTCCGGATTGACTCGAGCTTTATCCTATCATAATGCTCGGGTCAGACCGAGTACCTTTATAAATAACTTTGGATGCATTGGAGCTCAAGAGACAAGTTTAAGGCCTTCAAGTCATATTCGCGTACACGTTTAATTTTTGCGACTTGTTGTTGAAATCATCAACAATTGTGATGACAGGTTGTTATAATTGTCCAATCTGATGATTGTAATTTGTTATTGTACTCTGATGGATGAATATATATAACAGTTTCTCTTTTGTAAAGATCACTGATATTATATTATATATATTGTTCCATTGCGATTGTGAAATTCTGTGTT
The DNA here is from genome assembly GCA_030765085.1 of Allium cepa. NCBI lineage: Eukaryota > Viridiplantae > Streptophyta > Magnoliopsida > Asparagales > Amaryllidaceae > Allium > Allium cepa. Next base: position 706,252,898 of record CM060934.1, read on the forward strand.
GTTTTTAGTTTCTCTTCTCTTCTTCTGTTTCCTTAAATATCCCACTTTCCATTCAATTTGGATTCGACGTGTGTGGTTTATTATCAACTTGAATTGTATGAAAAAGCGGGTTGTTACAGTATGTATTCTTTCCAAACCAAAAGTGTACTATTCGTCTCAGATATCTTGTTGGTATAGTCAATCTAGATATTACATGGGCTATCGATTGGGTATGTCTATACCGAGGCACTCCACGCTGCGCTTGACTCATATGTATCTAGTCAAGCGAAGTAGGTGTGGGGTATGTTGTATCTTCTACCATTCTTATTATGAGTACATAAAAAACATGCACCCACAAGTTTTAAGAGATGCAACGACTAAAACTTATATGATTCTTTATATTATGTTGTTGGGGTTGTTCTACATGTTCAGAGGTCTCAATCGAAGGTTTAAGTGAGGTGATGGAGGCTCTTGCACAGTTAAACATTAGGAGGAGCGGTAACATTATTCCTCTACTTGGGAGGATTACATCATGATATATGATCCAGTTAAGGTTCATCCCACATTACTCTGAGGTCTATCGAGGCGTAATTTTTTTTTAAATATGGCTATGGATCTTCTTATATGATTTTTAGGGGATAGTTGATATTTACAACTATATGATATCGTGCGGATTCCTTTAAGTCCTCCTTTAGCCGATGACATATTTGCTTTAAGTCATCATACTGGATAAACATATATATAGCCGGTTTACAACGGCATGGATGGATTGAAAGCGAGCCCTACACTATTTAGGGGCACAATGACACTTACTTGAGTTTGAGTCACACCACGTGCATTTCCCTTACTGAATTATGTACGTGGGATGAATTCTGATCATATCGGTCCCACATTGTTGTTAACAACGTTTCAATTCCTCATTCTTCCTTTTTGAGCCTGTATCATCTTAGATCATATAGACAACAACCGGTTATCATCTCCATAAATTTAGACTTACGATTATTTAGGTACCATAGCATAACTTCCACTTTAGTTCCCAAACGATAAGATGATTTTTGGTGTGCCATCTGCTATATTATATCAGCCGTGTGAGGTAAATATCATTTTTTTAAATTAGTACCGTAGTTTATGTACAATAATGTATACAGTTTATTTATATACGATCATGAGAGATGTGTCATGGTTACGTTTGATATCGTTACACAATAGTATACCATTTGTTTGTTTGAGACTTATCAGCAGTGGATGCAAGACATACAGCATGATATGCAACATCTAATCCATAGTATGAGGGACTATATGGGCACCTACATTTTGACCAGCCAAACGGCGATTCTAATGGTAATGACGACGATGGTCATCAATCACTTTCACATTTTAAGGATTGATGTAGATTTCGTATATTTTGATGTATGTACATGATTATTCACTTACGCTTTGGGGTTGTTTGAGGTAGTTGAGTTTTATGATTAGATGGCTTTTGTGTTGGCTTCAACTATGATCTATTGGTGTATTTAGATTTGAGTATTCTATATTGAGGACTTTCATATTAGATTTATCTGAGATGTGTATGTATTTACATAACTGAAATTTAAAAAAATGGTAGAACATTTCGAAAAAAAATAAAAAGATAATTAAAATTTAGAACCGCTTTTTATGACAACATTTTGATATTGCATAAACAAATATTCGAACACAGCCAACAATAACAAAGAATCTCCATACTGATTCTAGATGTGTTGGAGAATATATTTTAGATGTCTGTTATCTAAGGTTGTATTGCGATATGTGACATGCTGTTTGATATGAAATTAGAAGTCATCATCAAATCTGGGTGGAAAACATCTGGCACAAGAGTAGCATGCTCGTAGCTAAAATTTTGTTCATGTCCCTTTCGCCTTCAAGATTCATGCTGTGTAAAATCATACAAGTACATCAATGCCATTTTCCTTGGAGATTATAGTTTCAAGAATTGCTTATTATAGCAAATCGGGACTGCAACACACCAAATACTCATTCTACATCTTTTCGTTGTTCTTCTTACAATGCAACAAATGCTGATTTTTTTTAAACTAGTAATATGGTTATTGGTTGCTTTCACTATGATACTCCATTTTGGGTAAATTCCATCATCAAGGTAGTATCTATGGTCATATATGTTACCGTTAACGGTAAATGAAATAGATGTTGTTTTAGCGCTAAATCTTTAAATAATGTTAATCTTTCAACAACATTATGCCAAAAAAGCATGTCAAATCCATAAATCATATGAAGCAGATACTTCAAGAATTAAAGTCGGTTTTTGTTCATTACTTTGATATGCTCCTTGTAGTGCTTTTAGGCATTTTTTTTATTTCCAATGCACATAGTCAGTACTTTCTAACATCCTAGCCATCCCTCGCCATCGTGCATTGCAAGTAAATTTTCGACATCCACTTCATTTTGCCTCTGCAGTTTTTTTAAATTGGGTACTTAGATTTTAGTACATATTAGTACTTCAAGTTTAAAATGGTATATACACATACTACATGTCAATATATGTTCGAATCACGCTATACAAGTTTTGAACCTATGACCTTTCGCATCAAAAGTGGAAGTGCTTAACCACTGCGACAATGATACTGGTCAAAGTTTATGGATATGGATATCAAGGATTGGTTAACAAAGTTTATGGAGTGATTCTAGCATTGTACTTTCCCCAATCGCAAAGTGTCGTCAAGTTTATCAAATGGGTTACCGTATGCTAACATTCTCATAGCAGCAGCCACCTTTTGATGTCCAGCTAAACCCTGAGTTTTGAAGGTGTTTGGTTTAAAGACAAAATATTTTTTATGAGCTTTCACGTCTTTAAAAGTACCGTTGAATAATGGATGTCTCATTCTAAACTATACACAATGTGTGTTAGATTTTGTACAAAGTAGTCATTCATCATTTGTTGATTGAGTGAGAGATGATGATGATGATTAATGTATCGTCCATCCAAGATAAAGCCTCCACGCCGACGAGATGATTGTTCAATTTCTTCTTCATGTAATTGCAATAAGCAAATTTCATACTCTAGCCGGATTTTTCTCATTTCATCGTAATCAAAATCAAAGCCTATTGCGAGAAATTTTGATATGGACATCGTTGTGATTTCAAGTAAAATGAGGTCTAGATATAATAAGAATATAGATGTGCGAAAATAATTTGAATTGAAGTGTTTATATAGGGGTTTAAAAACCATCTGTTAAGTTGGTCGTTACAGTGCGCATGTTTAACATGTATCCAACTAGTGCGACGCATGTTAGATAGAGCGGATGTCCAATTTGCGATTTCACTCCATTGCGAGGCTTACTCTTAGAAAATACTAAGGAAGCTAAGAACATCTCCAACAAAAGTTAATTCAGCCTTAATACTAAGCGGCTATTGAAAATGTGCCTCCAACGACTAATATTATCCTTAATATTAAGGGTAACATTATCCTGAATTGGCCCCGGGCACCGATTTAATCAGCGTCCAAAGCTATAACGGTTCTTTTCCCAAACGGCTCCTTTCGTCTTCCCTCCAATGGCTAATTTCTACCTCCAACGGCTACTTTTTTCCTCCTTAACTCAATAAATACACTCCGTTCACTCTTCATATCTACACAAACATCTTTACTATTTTCTTCTCTAACCTATATTATCTTAAAATGGCTTCACCTTTTGGAGATTTTACGCATCTTTCTCAGTCTCAAAACTATTTCTTCGGTGACAGCCAGCAATAACCGAGTACTCCTCCAACACATCATTTATCCAACCCATGGAGAAGCGATGAGGACTATGATTTATGCAATATTTACTGTCATTATATGGACGAATCAATAAGAGGCAACGATCAGAGTGACGGTATGTTTTGAAAGAAAATAATGAATACCTTCAACCTCAAACATATTGAAAATACACGATCATTGTTGGCGATTCAAGGTTGATTTGGGAAAATCAATCGTCAAACTCAGTTTTATGAATCACAGATTTATTTCAAAGTTCCCTAAAAGTAGTTTGTTTCAATCTTAGAATTGTGTAATTCGTATTGGTTTTGGTGTACAGTGTCGTTTATTTAAATTTGTTGTATTTTATTATTAATTAATGTTGTACTATTCTTGTTTCTGTTTAGACAAAGTCGATTACCAAAATGAATGTTTCTTATTTTTATTAGTTTTTTGTATTTAATCTGATTATTAATTTACTCATTTTTTGGCTTTTAGAAAAGAATGGCAAATGAGGAATTCATAAAGTTTTTTCAAGAAAAAACGATGCTAAAAAATCACACTATTACCAATTTCTGAACTGTTATGAGTTGTTGACGAGCACATCAAAGTGAAACTCCGATAATGCAAAGAACCTTCGAGAAGTTCAGAAAAAGGGAAGGGAAAGAACAAAGCATCGAAATCATCATACTCATCTAGTCCGGGAGATTCATCTTGTAGGGAAACTCAATTTGAGGGAGAAAACGAGTCGGATGCGCTCAATCAAAGACCATATGAAGGTTATAGACCAATGGAAGTCAAAGCAGCAAAGAGAAAGACTAAGCTTGATGTCATGGTGAATGCTAAAGTGAATGCCTCTCTTGAAATTCATGAAAGCATGCATCAAGATAGAAGCAAGCAAGCGTAGGAGAAGATCGATGTGATGCGTAAGTTTATCGAAATTGAGCAACAAAAGCTGGATATTGAACAGGAAAATCAAGAACGGATGATTATGAATAAAGATCTGATAGAGACGGATGACATTCAAAAGCAGTATTGGATGGAGCGCAAAGACAAATATTTATTTCGAAGTTCCCTAAAAGTAGTTTGTTTCAATCTTAGAACTGTGTAATTTGTACTGGTTTTGGTGTACAATATCGTTTGTTTAAATTTGTTGTATTTTATTATTAATTAATGTTGTACTATTCTTGTTTCTATTTAGACAAAGTCGATAACAAAATAAATAACGTTTTGAAGGAAATGCAATACATATTAATAAGATAACTAAAATACGACTACAACACAAACATGCACACACTTGAAAAATCAAATATAAAATTGAACTAACAATCACCAAAGTAATTTCAAATATGATTCATAAGATATTTTTGTAGCCGGTTGTAAAGTTGTGCGTCTCGGTACGCAAGTTGACGTTCCACGTGAATGTTGAATGCTTCTTCTGTTATAAGAACATCATCTCGAAATACTTCTGGCATTAGCCCTGCACCATCATATTCGTAGTGACTTTGTTCTTCGTCCATATCCCTTTCGTCTTTAATAATCGTATTATGCATAATAATACATTTAAACACGATTCTGGATTTTTTTTTCTCGAGACCACATTCGATATGGATTACTAATCGTTGCAAATATGGATTGAAGAACACAAAAAGCTCTTTATATATCTTTTCTTTTTTCCTTCTTGCATCGCAGCAAACTTTGCTTGCTTTGCTGTTTTTGGGTTTGGACATGTTTTCACAATGGTGCTCTATTTTAGATAATCTCATCGCCAAGTTACTGTCTGTGGTCGTAAGTGTTTTTCCCAAGAGTAAACGACACTGGAGCTACTCGACCAAGTGCTAGATCATTAAATAAGTGTGACCTCTCAATAATATTTAAATCATTGTTAGATCCAGGCATTCCAAAGAAAGCATATCATATATATAAATCGTATGAAGCAACAGCTTCCAAAATAATAGTTGGTTTTTTTTCTTTATGTTGTAAGCATGGTATGCTTTAGGGCAGTTCTTCCATTCCCAATGCATACAATCGAGACTTCCAAGCATTCCAGGTAATCCTCTGCTTTCGTGCATTTCTCAAATCCACACTACATCATCCTCATTTGGAGATCTAAGGTACTCAGTGCCGAAAACGTCTACCACAGACCATACCGGTCATAGCTTATTCGTTTGCTGGGCTGGTTTCACCATTTTGGCAGAGTCTGTCGAGAATTTCTAACACGACAGTCTCTATGATCTGATATTCATCATCCAATGCATCTGTGGGGGTGCCATAAGCTTACATCTTTAGTGCAACAGTCATTTTTTGTTCACGGCTAAGCCCTTATGTTTTTGAAGCATTTTGTTTTTGAAAAAAATATTTTTCATGGTTTTGAATACCTGTTAAAATTCATAAAAATAGATCTCTTCTCATTATGTATCTTCTCCTGAACATATCAGGCCCATAAGTGCAATTTGGATTAAAGTAGTATTGCATTAAAGTTTTGTTGTAACGACCCACCTTTTTGAATGGTTTAAATCGACAATAAGCCACACATGTCTAATCCAAACCATTCAAAGGGAGGATTGTTAATGCGGTAAATAAGAAAATTTAAGGAAAGAAGGAAAAACAAAACAAAAGTCTCGTAGCGGAACGACAAAATATAATAATCAAATAAACAGTTCATGAAGCTGTTTTACAAATAAAATTTGATTACACTTTTGGAAATTCAAATCAGAGTTATACATACATCATAAGTATAAAAATATTACAGCGAAACACAGAAAGTAGCGGAATAATAAATAAATTGTAATAATATACTGAGTCTTTGTCTTCGTCCTCCAGAAAATAGTCTTCAATACTGAAAAACTCGAGCTGACCCAAGCGTAATGGAAAAAAAACACTCGAGTCAGAACTAAAAGATCTTATGTTAGACAAACTAATCAAAAATAAAATGTGAGTGCAATGGTTCAGAGATGTTACGAGATTTTCTATCTCCTATTAAGTGTACGACGTGAATATAATTATCGACAGATTTCAAATAATTTAAGGTATTAATTTAACCATTTTAATAAAAAAATTGAAGTTTAACTTAAATCTTTAAAATTATTCAATTCCAACACATAGTCCAAATTCAAGAATTTATATGGATATATATACCATTACAACCAGTATCAAAATCAACATTTCAAATCAATGAAAACCGTTCGGGTTTATCGTTTCAACACATAACGATTTTTTCCTAATCTATAAGATCGTTTGGGTATGTATCATTTCAATGCATGGTGAACTTGTAGTACTATAACGATATAAAATACAACATTCATTCATCCAATATCAACAATCAAACATCCATCACAATAATCATCCAAACCAATCAATAAAGATCAATATAGAACAGATAATCAATAACAGGTATTTAACTGGCAATTTAAATTCAATAATAAATTAAATAACGATTTAATTCAAATAAATTCAAATTAGATGAGATGACGATTTAAAATATACCAAATAGCCATAAATAAATGTTTATCACATCATAAATTTAATTTAACAAACATAAGAAAATTTAGATGTTGTGAGTGGGTTAAAACACTCACCTTTAAATCCAAACCATCGTCAAAATGTCCGAAATTTTGATACGATCTCAATGCAAGAAACCGTGTGTGAATCGGACCTCGTATGTGAAAGTTATGACAGTTAGAACATTTGAAAATTTAAATTAGATAATAAAGAAAATAAAATACATAGGACATGTGCCACAGCCCCTTATCTCGTTCGATACGCACAGCAGCTCGAGGAACCCAAACACGCTCGAGCCTAACGCCTCCACCACTGGCCAGCCACGGCGTAGCCCCTCCGACCTCGAAACACCCCCTCCGATCGCCATCGATCACAAGGACACACACCCAGCCGCTGCCACATCAATGCCCTAATCAAATTTTTGCACCAAAACCTGCCGTCAAAATGATAAACGAACTATGCCGATGGGCTACGTTCGCTGGTCTCCACACCATGGTACCTTCAATTTGTCGATCAGACGGAGTTCATCGGAGCGTGATGAACGGTTGGAAACAAATCACCTATTTCCGACCATACGGTAACCCAGACCGAAAAACAAATCATAGAATTGACTTGCGCTCGCTGGGAGCTTCAAATCGACATATAATTCGATATAGTTGGAGCAGTTTGATTTTTGAAATTGAAATTTGATTTGAAATTGAATTGGGATTTGGAGTTTGTCTGCCATTGAAATGAGGAGTTGAGAAGGAAATGTACGTACAGCAAAATGAAAATAAGAAGTGGCTAGGGTTTAGAACAGATTATTTATAGGTAGGGTAGAAAATAGAAAGAATAGACAAGATTGATTTGGAAATTGGATGATGAACGGCCCGAAAAGCCCGTTTCATTTCCGAAGCAGAAATGGGTCATCCCATATATCGAGATAGATGTTTTCAATATTTTTAAATTCAATGGAACATATTTCAAGTCCAACTTCCATTGTATGCAGAATTTATGTTAAAATCATCTTATTTCAAATTGATTTCAATCAATTCAATTAAATTGATTTCTAGACGTTTCGAGCCCATACGATCAAACGACAAGTCAGTCTGATCGCTAGGAAACTTGAAATCCTACAATAATTCACCGTTATGGATTCGATAAAAATGGTTTTGTCGAAATCCGATACAGTGGCCAAAATGGCTATTTTCACACTAATAAATAAATTAAAAATTAAATCAACTAAATCACATTTTATTTCAAATTTAATAACTAATAATTTTCATTAATTTCAATTACTTGTATATTTACAATAGTTCAAAACAAATTTACACATCAATTTAAAGTTAATTATTTTACCAATTACAGTGTTTGATTTCAATTTCAAACAAAATTCAATTATTAAAATTTAATTCAAATAAATTGTTTATTTTTTTTCAATCTCTATACTCAATCCATTATTACTTAAATAACATAGTCAATATTTTGTTTACATCTCATTTCATTAATATACTCTAATTTCCATCTTCTATTGGTATTAACAATCATATTTCCACTTTATTGAAATTTTGTAAATTTTACACATTAATTATAATTAAAACTTAATTATTCATTCAACTTGGTTTCATTCCTTCATTAAACCAATTATCATGTTATGAGACAGAATTTACATTGGTTTTATCTTATTGAATTAACATTAGTTGATATCTTATTACATTAATATTTCCAATATCATCTTTATTTACATTAACACAATATTTAATTACATTAATTACAATAAACCTAATTGTTATAATTTATATTCCAAAATTGATTAAATCTTGATTCACATTCTTATTATTCTACCAATTGTCATACTATGAATAAAATTTACATTATTACCAAATATTACCTAAATTTAGGTTAACGTAATACTTAATTACATTTATTGCAATTGGTTTCCAATTTAATATAGCAGGCTAAATAAATAGGTAACGTATATTAATTGTTACCATTAACTTTAAATCACATTTACAAGTTTATTACTTACAAACCAAAGTTACAATTACTTACATAATACTGGTTTTATTCAATCACCATTTATTATATATTATTTCATTAATTAATTCAATATTCACATTTGTTTCCTTATACTCATTTTAACCAAGTAACCTTTTTAAATTATTTCAATTAATTAGAGTTTCGTTCACATTGTTAATAATTGACTTAGATTAACATTGTTACTTTTCATTTTAATATTTCATTAACAAATTACAAATGTTTATTTCTTCCAAAATTATTTACCAAAATATTATTAAATTGACAAATTTAAATAATCAAAAAGTACGGGTCTTTACACTCTCCCCCACTCAAAACTTTTCGTCCTCGAAAAGGAAAAGAAGAGAAAAGAAGGAATTAAGAAATCCATATATCTTATTGAAAGCATTAAATTTATAAACAATAAATTTACAAAATAAAATAATTTGGACATAATATATAAATTTATAAACAATTAAATCTTTTATTTTCAAGTTAACAAAAGTTTGGAAAATATTTCAGAAAAATTTCTAAGTCCAAAATTCATGAAAAATTTCGGCAGAGACTCCTTTGTACAGAGAGGCTTGGGAGAAATTATAATATCAGCAAAACAATAAATATCATTAATTTTCAAAATAATATATTCCAACAGCGGGAAAAACAATATAATATCGCTAGAAAATAGTAATCCGAAAACGTACTTATTTGTCGGGCAAATAAAGCTTATTTTATGAAACCAAAAGCAGTAGCATTTGCTTCCATAAACCTGTATTTCACTTATATAATCCAAAAGGAGTTAATAATTATATAAAATGAAATATTTAAAGTTGTTTCACCAATAACAAACAAATCAATATAAAACAACAATCACTTTTAACCGAAAGCATACAATCATCACATTAAATCAAAAAAAATCAATAATCCATCCATATCAACCAAAACAAATAGTTTGTTCAGGTTAAGACACTTTTTAATCACAAAGAATGACAAATAACTACTAAGTATACCACTTACTCAATAGTCTTAGATAAAACTCAATATATTATTCATACATCCAAACAATCAAAAGTATCTTTACCCAAACAACCCATAAACCAAACAAACGGCAATTTCAAACAATAAATCAAACTCATTCTTTTTAATTCCATTTCTCAATGATCACTTCTTTAGTTTACATTTATTCCTTACAAAATTCAATTTCCATTCATTTATATAATACTTAATTCCATCTGTTTACATTCAATTATTTATGGCATTCATGTTCAATTCAATTACTTAGCATATCGATTCATTAACTTAAGTTTATAACAATTATAACATCAAATTCTTATTTATAAAAGCAATTCATTGAACACTTCCATTATATAAGTTTTACTTGTAAAATTTTCCATTACATTATCTTTTAACATTTCAACTTTTTATGATTGTGAAGTTATATATATGTCTTTAAGAATGTAATTGAAAGTTACACAAGTTTATCTTATTCATTTTAGTAAACAAATATTCAATAGTTATCATTCTTATTTTCATATCCTTTTTATTTACAGGTTACAAATTTCAAATTTCTTATATACTTCAATTATAATTTAACATTTAATTTCCTACTTTCAACTTTAGAAGTTTCAATTATTAAATAGTTAAAATTTTATTCCATTACAATAATTGAAATTCTAATTTAAATTTTATTTAGTTTATTCCATTGGTTTTTTTCTCATTGTTTACTTTTCCATTCATCTATCTATATAAAGATCAATAACTTACATAATTTGGTTTCCATTAAAGATTTAAGTCATTAATGAATCATTTCAAAAATATTACCAAAGCTTCTACTGCCTTACTTAGGTTTATAGCTTAATTCGGTTATTGAGTAAAAATTTAAGTTTTTTTTTGTATTCACCCTTGAAGAGAAAAGAAATATTTCAATATATCTAAAAATTCAATTAAACATTTAATCTCATTCACTTAGTAAAAAAACATAAGATATATTTAAGCATTCTCATAGCAATATGTAAAGATTTTTCAAAAGTCTAAAACAATGTTAGAAATTTATATCAAAACTTTATAATAAGCTTTAAAATAAAGTTCCTTAAATCCGAAAATTTATTAGACTCGTTATTATTTGTTAAATAAGTATAAACTCAATATTATTAAACTGAAACTAATAATATACTCAAATCTTACATTAAGTTTCTAAATCAAAGCATAAAATTTTATATCTTCATAATAAATTTTAAACACTTGTTTAAAAATGAATATTCAAACCATGGAAAAACATTTATTATGATGTAATACAAAAATTCAAGCAGTAAATAAACCAATAAATTTACTATTAGTACTTTGAAATCAAGTAAATATTTCAAACCATACTTCCAAGTAAAGATTCAAATTTATTTGTCATGCATATTACTTTAAATAAACTTCGCAAATCAAATTTTTTTCCATATATATAATATCTTTAAATTATACATTCAAAGAAACTAATATAAATTTTACTTGAAATATTCATTTGAAAGCTTTATTTGCAAATCAATCATCTTTAATACTTTAATACTTTACAGAAAAATTCATCTGTACAATTTCTTGCTTCATTTATCAATACCATTTTTATTTTTTTATTTTATTTATATAACATCTTTATAAATGTATGTAAACTAATTGAAAATAATTATTTACATCATTACTTATATTTACAAAGAAGCCATTGAAAACCTTAAATCCATTATTTATAAATTTAGTAGTTTTATCTCAAGATACTTTTCAAACATCATTAATAAATCAATAATCATTTACTTTAAATATGTTTTATTTAATTAATAACTTCAAAAATATTTACAGCACTAATAATTTACTATTAAACCATGTTGTATATAAATAAACAATATTTTGAACAATTTAAAATATTTAGAAATGACAAAAATGACCAAAATATCTTTTATATAATACTTTACCAAAATACTTTTATAACTCGACGTCTTAACATATTATCCTCGTTCTTGCAGACTCTGGCCATGCGTTGATCAGGCGCAAGGGTAGAATTTTTCAAGTACTTAGTAAACCTATTTCAACACCCAGTGAAAATACTTAAAAAAAATAGGTATGAGAAGTACCACTCAAAATCCAATGTCAAATAATGATAATACGATAGCAGTGGCCCGCCGCTGATCCAGTATTTACTCAATGGACACAAAACTTCCAGAAGATCCTTCCATCTTTCGGATTCCAGAAAAATATTGTAGCCAGTTCATAAACAAGGGACCATCGACCCCCGCTGTATTGGTACGCTGCTGATTCAATGATTTACGCAATGGATGCACTTCCTTCCCAGAGATCCGTGAACAACAGATTCCAGGATCGAAAGCACTTCCATTGGCTAAACTAAAGAACCATCTACCCTAGAAAAAAAATCGAGGAACTCATAAGTTTAAGTCCGGACAACCATATCAGCTCGAATCCAATTCTGAATTCACCTAAGTCCATTAGAGTTTATCGGTCAAATCCATTCCTGGATTCCCCAAGTCCATCTGGGTCGAAGCATATCATACAATACTTCTTCGCGAAGGGTACTTCCCAATACCTCTTACTTCAAAATATAATATACCATATATAGTACCCTTTCAAAATCGTAGCTTCGAATATCGCACTTATATAAATTCCATTATATATAAGATTTCATTTTCACACAAAGTACTTTCCAAAATCAATAATCTCAATTTTTTTTTGAAGAATAATAATCTCAAATATATCAAATCATTCTTATATAAATTCTATTATATATAAGGTTTCTCTTTAGATCGAATACCTTTCGAAATTAACAGTTTCAAAATCACATGTACTTATATAAAGTCCATTTTATACAAGAATCAAAAATTTTCCAAATCAATTTCGTAGTAATAAAAGCCATATGAGATTGAACATCTTTGCTTTATAGAAGGTTTTGAATTTAGAAAGATTTTGTATAAAAAATCATTTTGTGAAATAGTTTTGTATATAAAATGGTTATGTAAAATAGTTTGTAAATAAAATAGTTTGTAAAATAGTTTTGTAAGATAGTTTGTATAAGAATATAAAAGAAATAGTTTTGAAAAATGGTTTTAAATTAATAGTAGTTTTGCATAAAAGAAAATTCCAATTTAAATTTCAAAGATATCCAACCCAACTACTTTCAATTTCAGCGTCAAAGCATGTCAATAACATTAGAACATAAGATGCACATATGTCATCATTTCTCAAAATCACATTCGATCACTCGCTCGATCACACAAGTTCGCTTTCGAACTAGTATTGCCCATTCAACTTCCCTAATGCGGACTTCAATATGGTTTCTTGACTAGAAACCATCATTCTCCTTGCATAGCCATATACTATGATAGAGAATTCTAGAACCAACCAAAAATCCATATCAAATATTCGCCATCGAGAATCGAATGAAAAATCCTAACACGAAATGGTGTAATTCACCTCGAACTTGTGTACTCAAATTAATTATACGAATAAAATAATATACGCACAACTTACGTATTTATTCCAATTTGATTCATCACAATTACATTTCAATTAAATTCATTTTTTTTCATCTCATTGATTAGCATAAATATCACTTCATACTTTAATATTTGTTTCATAGAATTCCCCATTTAATGTAAAATATTAATATATTCATTCTCATAGTATTGCTTATATTTCTCCTCAATTTAAATTACATTCATTTCACATGTAATATTTCTCATTTGATACTACATTTATTTGCAAATCATTTCATAAGGAATTTTATTAAGTTCATAACCAATTTACAAAAGCTTAAATTTTTTTATAAACCTTATTCGGGCTTAAAGTTATCACAACTTTAATTATAACTATCTATTGCAAATTCCATTTATTCCGTAAACTATTTTACAAGGCATGACTTTATTTATATTCATTTCGCATTTAATTTATATTCGCTTATCCCATTTAGTTTCACCTTTAACTTTCAATTTATTTATGACACATTTCATAAATATTAATTAAGTTTATAAACATATTTTTCCAATTTAATCTCATTTACAACATTTTCTCAATCACAATTTCAATTTTTAAATATTATTACATTACATGCCAATAATGTATACAATAATTCTACTCAACTATAACAAATTAACCTTATTTCACTTGCTTTCAAATTAAGGTTATCAAATTCAACTCATAATTCAACATAGTTATTAAGTTTAAACTCATATATTAATTCAGAAGTTTTGACTATCCAAATATCCAAATATTCCATTTTATTTCAGTAGTCGAAACTACCAATCAACAAACAATAAGTTTCACAACAAAACATTTCAATTCCATAAACAAATATCCAAATTATTCATTTTATTCTCTTTAATACACCATAATTGGTCTAGTGTTTAGTCTATTAATTCAATCAACATAATTAGCCAATGCTTATAAACTGACAAAACTCAACTAATCAACAATAAATGTTAATAACTAAATATTACTATTTCATAAATCAAACACATTACAAATAACTATATCAGTTATAAAAATCTATTCCTTTATATATATCATATAATATTAGGAAAAATACTTCAATTTCAAAGCTTATTTAAAACATTTTTACAACACTAATAAGTACGCGCTCTCGTATATACATACACACTAGAACAAACTCATTCTAGGATATTACCACCCTATCTCTAATGAGTTAACCCCAACAGGCTAAGATATGTCTAAACCAAAGCTCTGATACCAAATGTAATGACCCACCTTTTTAAATGGTTTAAATCGACAATAAGCCACACATGTCTAATTCAAACCATTCAAAAGGGAGGATTGTTAATAGGATAAATATGAAAATTTAAATAAAGAAGTAAAAACAAAACACAGAGTCTCGCAGCGGAACGACAAAATATAATAATCAAATAAACAGTTCATGAAGCCGTTTTACAAATAATATTTGATTACACTTTTACGAATTCAAATTAGAGTTATACATACATCATAAAAACAAATATTGCAGCGGAACACAAAAAGTAGCGGAATAATAGATAAATTGTAATAATATACTGAATCTTCAACTTCGTCCTCCAGAAAATAGTATTCAACACCGAAAAAGTCAGGCTGACCCGAGCATAATGAAAACAAAACACTCGAGTCAGAACTAAAAGATCTTATGTAAGTCAAACTAATCTAAAATAAAATGTAAGTGCAATGGCTTAAGAGATGTTCCGGGATTTTCCATCTTCTATCAAGTGTACAATGTGAATATAATTATTGATAGATTTCAAATAATTTGAGGTATTAACTTTAACCATTTTAATATAAAAAAATCGAAGTTTAACTTAAATCTTTAAAATAATTCAATTCCAACGCATAGTCCAAATTCAAGAATTTATATGGATATATATACCATTTCAACCAGTACTAAAATCAACATTTCAAATCAATGAAAACTGTTCGGGTTTATCATTTCAACCCATAATGATTTTTTCCTAATCTACAAGATCATTCGGGTATGTATCATTTCAACCCATAGTGAACTTGAAGTATTATATCTAATATCAACGATCAAACATCCTCACAATAATAATCCAAACCAATCAATAAATATCAATATAGAACTGATAATCAATAACAGGTATTTAATTGGCAATTTATATTCAATAATAAATTAAATAACGATTTAATTCAAATAAATTCAAATTAAATGAGATGACGATTTAAAATATACCAAACAACCGTAAATGAATGTCTATCACATCAAAAATTTAATTTAACAAACATAAGAAATTTTAAAAGTTGTGAGTCGATTAAATCAGTCACCTTTGAATTTAAATCCAATTTAAGTCCAAAATTCAAAAAGTCTCCAAATATGTCCAAACTAGCATCAAAATATTCGAAATTTCGATACGATCTTAACACAAGAAACCGCGTGTGAATCGGACCTCGTATGCGAAAGTTATGACAGTTAGAACATTTAAAATTTTAAATTAAATAATAAAGAAAATAAAATACACAAGACGTGTGCCACACCCCCTAACCTCATTCGATACGCACAGCAACTAAAGGAAAGCTAACACGCACGAGCCTGACGCCTCCACCTCTGGCTAGCCGCGGCCACGTCCCCGCCACCAGAACCCAAACCGACGTCGCCTAGCCCCTCCGACCTCGTAAACCCCCTCTGAACGCCATCAAGTCGCAAGGACACGCACCTAACTTCCACACCAATGCCCTAAGCAAATTTTTGCACCAAATCCCACCGTCAAAACGCCAAATGAACTACGCCAATCGGCTACGTTTGCTGCTCTCCACACAGTGGTACCATTGATTTGTCGATCAGATGGAATTCATCAGAGTGTGATGAACGACCGAAAACAAATCATCTAGTTCCGACCACATGGTAACCCGGATCGAAAAACGAATCAAAGAACTGACTTGCGCTCATTGAGAGCTTCAAATCGATATATAATTCGATATTATTGGAGTAGTTTGATTTTTGGAATTGAAATTTGATTTGAAATTGAATTGGGATTTGGAGTTTGTCTGCCATTGGAATGAGGAGTTGAGAATGAAATGTACGTGCAGCCAAATGAAAATAAGAAGTGACTAGGGTTTATAATAGGCTATTTATAGGTAGGGCTGAAAATAGAAAGAGCGGACAAGATTGAACTGGAAATTGGACAATGAACGATCTGAAAAGCTCGTTTCGTTCCCGAAGCGGAAATGGGTCATCCTATATATCAAGATATATGTTTTCAATATTTTTAAACTCAATGGAATGGGTTTCATGTCCAAATTCCATTGTATGTAGAAGTTATGTTAAAATCATCTTATTTCAAATTGATCTCAATTAAATTTAATTAAATTGATTTCTATGCGTTTCGAGCCCATACGATCAAACGACAAGTCTGATCGTTACGAAACTTGAAATCCTATAATAATTCTCTGTTACAAATCCGATGAAATTGGTTTCGTCGAAATCCGAAACAGTGGCCAAAATGGCTATTTTCACACTAATAAATAAATTAGAAATTAAATTAATTAAATCACATTTTATTTCAAATTTAATAACTAATCATTTTCATCATTTTCAATTACTTTTAATTTACAATAGTTCAAAACAAATTTACACATCAGTTTAAAGTTAATTATTTTTCCAATTACAGTGCTTGATTTCAATTTCAAATAAAATTCAATTATTAAAATTTAATTCAAATAAATTGTTTTTATTTGATTTCAATATGTATACTCAATCCAGTATTACTCAAATAACATAGTCAATATTTAGTTTACATTTCATTTCATTAATATACTCTAATTTCCATCTTCTATTGGTATTGACAATCATATTTCCACTTTATTGAAATTTTATCAATTTCACACATTAATTATAATTAAAAGTCAATTAATTCATTCAACTTGGTTTCATTCCTTCATTAAACCAATTGTCATGTTATGAGATAGAATTTACATTGGTTTCATCTTACTGAATTAACATTAGTTGATATCTTATTACATTAATATTTCCAATACCATTTTTATTTACATTAAAATAATTAATTACATTTAATTGCAATAAATCCAATTATTATAATTTATATTCCAAAATTGAATAAATCTTGATTCACATTTTTATTATTCTACCAATTGTCATACTATGAATAAAATTTACATTATTACCAAATATTACCTAAATTTATATTAACATAATACTTAATTACATTTATTGCAATTGGTTTTCAATTTAATATAACAGGCTAAATAAATAGGTAACGTATATTAATTGTTACCATTCACTTTAAATCACATTTATAAGTTTATTACTTATAAACCAATGTTACGGCTACTTACATAATACTGGTTTTATTCAATCACCATTTATTATATATTATTGCATTAATTAATTCAATATTCACATTTGTTTCCTTATACTCACTTTATAGCCAAGTAACCATTTTAAATTATTTCAATCAATTGGAGTTTCATTCACACTGTTAATAATTGACTTAGATTAACATTGTTACTTTTCATTTTGGTATTTCATTAACAAATTACAAATGTTTATTCCTTCCAAATTTATTTACCAAAATATTGTTAAATTAACAAATTTAAATCATCGAAAATTACAGGTCTTTATATTTGTGGAAGGCAAATTGATTACAGTTTACATGTTTCTGACCCATGATCGATTTGCCGTGTTTTCGTGATGTGGAACCATAAGCTCATGACATATGTCAACTATTTCTTCCAATTTTTTTGGCTACCTCTTGAGTATCTCTTCTTCATTGGAATGACTGTCCAATGCCATAACACATTTGAGGAACGATGAAGTATTCATTGTTGTATTTAGTTTAATGCTATGAGAGAAAGAAGATGTTAAATGTGAGTTCTGGAATGGAAGTTGAAGTCCTTATAAAGAAATAATACGATATGTAGAGTTAGTGGTAGACAAAAAATGCAGAGTGTAGTCAAATCAATTGTAACAAGTGGCAGATATTATTGATACTTAATGTGGATAGCTCGGCTTTAGCAAGTAGTTTTGTCAAATCAACTGTAGCAAGCGGCAGACATTATTGATACTTAGTATGTTCAGGTGGACTTTAGCAAGTGGCAGATAAAAAATGCAGAGTATAATCAAATTAACTGTAGCAAGTGGCAGACATTATTGATGCTCAGTGTGGTCAGCTCGACTTTAGCAAGTGGCAAACATTATTGATTGTGAAGGAACAAGCATTGATTTGTATAATGATATTATGAATTGCCTATTTAACTGAAAATTTTATAATGAAATCTAAAAAAATTCCATGGAAAATGAAAGTTGGACTCCGTAGGATTATTTGGTAGTAATAAAGCGTAAGTAGAAGCCGGTACAAGACATATGGAAGGGGAGATTGAGCAAGATTTTTGGGTTACTCTAAACGAAGCATTTAACAATCATCTTGATTGTAGATTTAATTCGACGGATTCTGGAAACTCGCAGTACTAGTGTCACTTTACTAGAGTTTGTCAACGATACAGAAGCATTATAAACACAGTGAAGGAAGATGACTTATTTCAGTTAACACGAGCTACGTATGATTTACGCTATTTCTGGGAGTATCATACTAATGTTGTTGGACATGCTACATATGATATATGGGTTAGCTATATTAGACAATTTGAATGAAGTTTTACGTATTTCTCTTTACGTACTATGGGTTTTTCTTTCAGTTCGGTATATTTTCTTTTAGCTCAATGTATTTTCTTTAAGTTCTATGTATTTCCTTTCAATCTAATGTATTAAGATTCAGTTCCATGTATTTTCTTTTAGTTCAATATATGTTCTTTAAGTTCAATGTATTTTCTTTAAGTTTTATATATTTCCTTTCAATCTAATGTATTAAGATTCAGTTCTAGGTATTTTCTTTAGTTCAATGTGTGTTCTTTAAGTTCTATGTATTTTCTTTTAGTTCTTTAGTAAGTTGTATACACTTTCACTATCTACTGAGTATGTAATATAAGAAATTAACAATGAAACAAGGCAACCAAAATTGAAATAGTGTGATAGAAAAAGGACAACCAACATTGAAATAAACCGATATAGTGGAACCAAACTGATAATTGAAACAATGCGAACAAAATCTAAACCAACACACAGGATGATTTAAAAAACTATCTTCGATCACGTGATAACTGAACTAAACCAAGTGTTCTCCACAGCATTTCAATTTCTTGTTCAAGTTCAGTTGCATACAACATTGCAGGATGAGGTAAAAGATCGTCCAACCATTGCCAAGTCCATAATCATCCAAAAAATTATGGCATCTATAGTTGCGTCGACCAATGTCAGATCCGTTTCTTATGACAGAATACAAAACATTAACTCTACAATTGCAATATATTTCTCCAGAATCGACATCTTGTTCTGGTTGAGGTAGCTGATGTCGTATTTCATGCCTTCTTTGCCTTTTTCCATTTTTGCTCCTCCGCTCCTCCCTCCGTCTTCTTCCCTCCTCCAAAAGCCTCTTCTCTTACAATGCTCTCTCATGCACTCTTACATCTTCATAATGTCTTTCCTCCATTTCAACATACCACCTGGTTGGTTCTTTTGGGTAAGACAGATTAGGAGGGATCTCGTGACCTTCGTATGAGTATGATTCTGGCAAAGAAATATGGTTGTAATCCACCATTTTTTGCTTAATAAGATGAGATGTATTTAGAACGATTTGCCAAGCAATAGATTATATAGCAGTAAGAAGATGCTATATCACAAAAACTGTGCAACATCACTACAGTGTTCGAATAATACAGAATATTGTATCACTTTGTAATAGCATTGACATCAAAAGTACTGCAACGTGGCTACAGTGCTAAGGCTAGCAAACATCAAAAGTAGTGCAACGTGCAAACAGTGCTCGATATGACATGATAGTGTAACTAAAGCTATGCAATGTAAATGTGCTATAAATAAAGCTATGCAAACAACAAAAGTGGTGCAATATGCAAACAGTGCTTGATATGACGTGACACTTTAAATAAAACATCAAAAGTCATTTGTCGGTGTGTTGAAGTTTTTAATACAATAGTGTAAATAAAGCTTTATAACATAACAAAACAATAGTAAAATATGTCCATAGTACAATACAGAAGTACATCAATAAAGACAAACAACGGTAAAATAAATGTAAGAGTACAGTAACCGATCATCCTAAGTCTACGGCACCATCATCGTCATTGTCCATGGTCATCAAAATGATTAGGGCTGTCATAATCAAATTGAAATGCAACCAGCTGAGCCGGCAAATCATCAACCAGTGTCTACATCACATGCTGAGTCTGATGACTGAACGCCTAAGTATAAATGAGCGTCATATGCTGAATGACGACAATATATCGCCTATGCTCGTCCAATTTACCTGCATACTGTAATTACATATAATATACCAATATACGTTTTCTTAACTAATATTATACAATTAATTATTAATACAATTAATTATCCATACAATGAATTAACTCAAAAGGTAGGTATAGTCCAGTAGTGGGGATACTAGTAATCTAATGATCTGAAGGATAAACTATCGGTTGCTCGATAAGAGTACCTGTAACATCACACGCTCTACAATAGGCGTCAAGATCGAAGTCCATGGGCTGCCGAGAGTACTGGGATGGAGTAGGATTAAAATAAAATGGAGTTTTATGAACTCTACCACTGACTACGTGTGGGCCTATATGATCGGAATTCACTCCTCGATCGTAGTCAGTAACATGTGTTGTCGAAGAGCAACTCTAATCCGGCAACTATCATAATCCCCATCGACTAAGAAAAATGCAGAAGCATCTACACATCTAGTCTGTCTCAATCCCTGTATATACCGTGATCCAATGATTCGACGTCTGTCGAACATGTTGTCGTAAGGTAATGAATCTCAAAGGATTCGTAACTCCCCAGTAGTCTGGAACATGCATCTCTTCCCAAATACCAAATAGGAAGAAACTCTAGTGCGAATAGATCATCTTTCGCAAACCCAAATGATACGAAATAGAAAGAGGATGACCATCATGCATCTGGCCCGCATATGTCAGGGAAATCCAATATGAAGCCCATGGTGCCCGAAAAATATTAATTCTGCACTTCATATCAATTTGAGTACGGGTCTCCATCGGTCATGTCTAACACACGTAGGCACGCGAGAAACAAGTTGAACATGCTCCCATTGTCTTATGCGTGGAAAATATATCTCTGGTGCATGATTAGCCGTCTTAATAATACGAGGATGCATGTTCACCATGTACTCATAGTACCATCATGATAGAATATACCAAAACCTAAACATCTATCTAACCTCCCTCAAAGCATAAGAATCAAGAGCGGTGTATGAATATTCAAGTTTAGAGGAACCCCAATCGATAGTGTGAAGCCGATCTAAATTGGCTACCGTTGCAGGGTGACCTAACCTAATGGTACTCTTTTGGTTGGAAAAGAAAGTTGAACCAAATAAGTACAAAAAAAATGCTCTAAGTACGACAACACTCATAGCATCTGTAACGACCCAAAATTTGACTGCTTTAAAATATACCATTTAGAGCGATTTTAAATATAAAATAGGTAATGTTATATGATTTGAATAATATTAGATAGGATTTGAAAATAAAAATATACATAAAAATAGTAACATTTGCTTATATCGACAAAAGTGACAAAATGTTGATTTAAAAAAAATAAGCTTCAATGGTTAAATAAATTATTTTAATTGGTTTATGAGTGTTTATATTTTTAAATAACATTATACAAATTTATTTTTAAATTTGGTTTACACAATTAAATAGTTTAACTAAAACGTCAAAATGTGACCGTAAAACGTTTTGTCGAAATTCAATGTTTTTTTCGAAATAAGTTGTCGCAACGTTGTTATACCTTTGTTAACATGTTTTAGCATATATATTACACATTTTAATAATTAAATATGTTTATTTTTGCTATTTATGATTAGAAAACTTCTAGAACGTCATTAATAAAGGTAAGTAAGTTTAAGAAAAGTCAAAAGTAAACATCAAATTCAAATCACATCAAAATATAACAAAATAATTACTTTTCTTTACTTAATCTTTAAGTGACTAAGACATAAAGTAAGGATGTAAAAGATGATGTTAAGTATAGAAAAAGTGCAGATTGTTTTAGGTTGAAATAATGTAAGTTTGGTAATTTGGTAAGAGGTTAAATTTGTAAAATTCCATTCCTTACTTTCTCTATAAATACCCACCTCCTTCTCTCATTTCATTCACACTTCTTCTTCTTTTTTTCTCAAGCTTATTTCACCTTCTTCCTCTTCTCTTTAATGGCTTCCTTCCACATAAAAAATTATAAAGAAATAATGTCAAAATATTTACAAATTATTCAAACAAAATCGATATCCATTCTCTTCAAAATCAAACTTTTTTTTCATATTTTACCTCTTCTTCTCACGGCCTTAACTTTCTCAAAACTAATCCAAATCAAAAAATTATTTTTTCAAACTCAGGAGAATTAAGTTGGCTACAATTATCATTTACATAATTTCTTCAAAATCTAAGAGTTACTATAGAAAATTTCAATTCTTTCAAAGTCATTTTTGGCCCAAATTTTATGGCTGAAAATACCTCTGTTTCTTATTATCGTAACTTCTACAAAAATGATCCAAATAAATAAAATATTTTTCTCGAATCGTATAAAATTCTAGTGGCTACAACTTTTATTTGAGAACTTCTTTTATTTTTGAACTTAGCTATGTCAAAATTTCAATTCTTTGCAGTGCATTTTTTGGCTTTATTTTTTGTCAATACGAGAACACCCTCTCTTCTTTTGATCATAACTTCCTCATAACTAGTCGAAATGTAGTGTTTATTTTTTTCAAATTAAAAAGAAAAGAAATTGCAGCAACTTTATGGTAAAATATTTTTTCAAATTTTGTGAGTAAAAGGGTCAAAAACTAGAGAGAAAATGACCTATTTTTCGGGTCTAATTTTGAGAATCAAGGTCAAAACTCCACCACTTCTTCTCTGTACTTTCGGCCAACCTCCATCTCAAGCCTTTGCCAAGCACCAGAATGGAGAAAATTGGGCTTATTTTGATTTAGTTTCCAAGCATGGTAGAAAGTATGAGTTAGATCTTAATTTCCTTGCCGTAAAATTTGAGGGAGTGGAATCCAAAGTGGGTTATTTCTTCCTTTAAGTTCGTCAAAATCATTGCTAAGTTGAATGAACTTTAAGTGTTAAGTGTTGTTTGAAAACCCTTGTTGAATGCTTGTTTACTTTATTTGCTAAAAATGATTTTAATTCCTTTTTTGACTATTTGGATGGCTAATTAATTATTTTAAAATTTAGAAGTTAAATACTTTATGGGGTATGCGGAAATAACTAGTACACATGTTTCGTCTGTGAGATCTAAGGTGACTTGGACTAGGGATGAAACATGTCGAATGGAAAGCCCAAATGCTTCAAAATAAATATCAATCGTTTTAACTCAAGATAAAATAAAAAAGTGTTATAAATATTTGATAGAGTGAAGCGTTGATGAAAGTCGCTATGCTCTGATACCAAATGAAAGTGTGTCATGGATCGTGTAATATGGATACATGATAATGCATATTATAGTGATGATAGTTATACGGTAAATAATGCGGAATATAAAAGCAGTAAAGTAAAATGAAACAAGGACACCAGGAATTTTTGTACTGGTTCGGAGCACCGTCCTATGTCCAGTCCCAAACTCCTTCTAGAAATTCACTAAAATAACAACTCTCGCCTAACCCGGAGGAACAGGTCTATACAATTCCTGAGCAGCCGAACATGGACCTAAACAGCAGAACATGATTTCGCCTCAACAGCCGAAGAGGACTTCACTCGCCTGAGCAGCATAACAGGACTTCAACAAATACAGAAAATAATTTTGACTTTTGCGTGTTCTGATAACATGGATTTGTCACTTATAGTACACCCTTCCTATAATCTTCTCCTCGAGTGTGTGTGTGTGTGTTTGAAGTATGAAGAATAGAAAGGTATAGAATTGCTTTAATGCAGAATAATTAAAAGTATAACAGCAAATAGATTCCAGAGAGTTAGATTAGAGAGATAAGAAAATTCGATTGTAATTCAGTGATTTGGAATCAAGTTTGAGTATGTATTTATAATTGTTAGAAAGCAACGACTAATGATGAAGAGTTTCGATCGAAATGTTGCATCCAAATCTTTTCGTAGAGGTTCAAATCTTTTCACAAAAAGTCGTGTCTTTTCGAAAAGTAGCTATTGTAGAAATTCAGCAAACTGAGCCTCTGGGTCAGTCGACTGAATATTCAAAATAACTTTTAAATATATATATTTGTATATCTATGCACCTGTGCATGTTGCACAAATTTTCCAGTGTCAGTCGATTGGGCATCTGGTTCCGTCGACTGACCTGATGAAATCCGTGCAATATGCAAAGTTTACACAGGTATAGAAAAAAATATAACTTTAATCACTTTTATAATTTAATATATGCTTATATATGTATAAAATATTTGAAAAATAGAACGATTAAATATATAAGCTAATATATAAGTAACCAAGGAGAGATTTTAACAACATTGACCTAAGACTCAAAAACAAAATAATATAATTGATGCACCGATTTTGAAGTCTCGCCTCCTTGTAGTATATATTCTCTATTTATCGTAGCAGTCGTCAAATCTGTATATTGTAGTGATAGCTTCGTGTCATGAATCAAAACCAAGTCTCACATTCACTCCCTTTTTGATTGATGACAACCTGTAAATAGATATAGATTTCGATTGTATATATTATAAATACTTACTCCCCCTGAATTTTTGGCGATATATATCCTGCATTCTTAATGTTAGTGATAATTTTCTCCCCTTTTGTCATCGACAAAAAGGAGTAAAGAACATGAACAATATAGAACAAAATAAATACTACTTATAATGTAAGGTATTAGAAAGAAATTAACATTTAATGCATGTGATACTCAAGGTTCTTATAGTTTCCTAATTTTTAGGAAACCATACCCATTTCGGTGTGGTTGAACCTTTATAATTATAATTTTCATTATTAACTAGCATATCAAAGTAATCATCAATGTATTTTATCTATTTTTTCAATTAACAGGAACCCAAATATTTTGATAATTTTTATTCATATTTCCTGTCAATGTTTTTGTACTTCTAAAGGAATTATAAACATTATTGGTCATAGCAGTATTTGAATTTCTATAAAATTTGGATTTAGACTTTACTCGAAATTTAGTGCTAGCACTAACATATTTACTATACATGAAAGCGTATCTAGTACTATTTCTACGATCGGTTTTATTATATCCTAAACCACTTTTATCATGTAAAGGTCTAGAACTAGATAAAATCATGTTTAAATCATTTTGACCTTTATTTAATTTTGTGACTTCAGTGTTAAGTTTATCAAATTTAGCTTAAAAGTCACAATTATTATTTTCAAAAGAAATATTACTATTAGTTAAAATATCAATTTTCTCATTTAATTCAGAATTCTCGTTTTTTAACGAACGGTTCTCATTTTTGAGAAGGAAATTTTGAGATTCTGAATTATCTAAAGAGGATTATAATAAATCATTTTGTTTTTTCAAATCAAAAATTTATTTTAAAATTTTTTCTATCTTTTTCAAATATGGTGTTTTATTCATCTAGAAAATCTGTAAGAGCCTCAAAATTGTTCTTTAAAACACCAAATTGATTTTCTAAATCCAACTTCTTATTTTTCAATTTCTCATTTTCAAGTTCAACAGATTTCATATTTTCTAAAATAATAAATTAAGCTTTGAAATCTTATTGCTTATACTAAATAATTCATTATTATCTTTTCCTAAAATTTGTAAATTAGAAAGTACCTTTTTGTAGTCCTCTCTGGTGGCTTTGACATGAATTTTTCCCGTTGTATTTCGATTAGATCATTTTCTGGCCATTATTCTATGATGTTGCGACGATCGATTGAATTCCATGCTCTGATACCAAATGAAAGTCGCTTTGCTCTGATACCAAAAGAAAGTGTACTATGGATCGTGTAATATGGATATATGATAATGCAGATTATAGTGGTGATGGGTATACAGTAAATAGTGTGAAATATAAAAGTAGTAAAGTAAAATGAAACAAGCACACCAGGAATTTTTATACTGGTTCGGAGCATCGTCCTACGTCCAGTCCCAGACTCCTTCTGGAATTTCACTAAAATAACAACCCTCACTTAACCCGTAGGAACAGGTCTATACAACCTGTGAGTAGCCGAATAGGGACCTGAGCAGCAGAACAAGATTTCGCCTCAGCAACCAAAGAGGACTTCACTCGCCTGAGCAGCAGAATAGGACTTCAACGAATACCGAAAATAGTTTTTAATTTTGTGTGTTTTGATAATACGAATTTGTCACTTGTAGTACACCTTTCCTATAATCTTCTCCTCGAGTATGTATGTATATATATGTGTGTGTGTGTGTGTGTGTTTGTGTGTGTGTGTGTGTATTTAAAGTATATGAAGAATAGAAAGGTATAGAATTGCTTTAATACAGAATAATTGAAAGTATAATAACAAATAGATCCAAAAGAGTTAGATTAGAGAGATAAGAAAATTTGATTTTAATTCAGTGATTTGGAATCATGTTTGAGTATGTATTTATAATGGTTAGAAAGCAGCGACTGTTGGTGAAGAGTTTCGATTGAAGTATTGCGTCCAAATCTTTTCGTAGAGGTTCGTATCTCTTCATAAAAAGTCATGTCTTTTCGAAAAGTAGCTGTTGTAGAAATTCAGTTAACCGAGTCTCTGGGTTAGTCGACTGAATATTCAAAATAACTTTTAAATACGAGCGTTACGGCACGCGCTTCGCGTGTGATTGTTTTTCTGCAAATTATATATGTTTAGCACATTCAAAAGAAAATGATTTATACAAATATTTAACCATATTTTTGCGTTGAAATCATTTTTGTTAGTTTGAATTTTATTTCTAAGTTGCAACATCTATTTTTTTAAACCAAGTCTCAACAGTTGATCTATCATTTATTGTTGTGTTTATTTTATTAATTAATTGCTTGGTTGTTGAATTGCGCTCGACCAGTCTATGAGCACTAATTAGTATTTATTGATTGTTGACTTTGCTCAACCAGTTTATGAGACATTAATTATCCATATTCATGGGCTAGGCAGAAAATAATTGTAGGATAACATTTTATGATTTATTTCACGATTTGACTACAAGGTGTTTGGTGGTAACATTTGGTTCACTTCAATTTAATGGATTGTTTTGAAAATTGGTTTTCAAATGGAAATGTTATGAATGTTTTCCCTTTAAAAGAAATAGAAATGTTTGGTAACGAATATTTTTAAATTATATTATATAAAAGTGATTTATATAAGAATGGTTTTACAAAAATGTTTTATGAAACGGAAAGAATTTCGAGGACTAAACCCGATGGTTTTAAGATGATTTTCAAATGGATTTGGAAAATGAAAATTATTATAGATTTGAAAGTACTTGTGAATATTAGTGTGAAATGATTTATCGCTTCGGGATATAAATGTTTTGTTATGTTACCGATGATTCGGGTAACCCATAATTAAAAAGTGGGAAAAAGTTTTTGGCACAGTCCGCTCATGGAATAGAGGGATGTATTTAATTATCGATTGTATGAAGGATGAGACCCAGTTGCCTTGTTATTGGGAGAAACCTCCCGATCTGGTTGCATATGGTTTGATATGTTTTTATTATAGTATTTGAGATTTTAAAATAAACTTTTCAAAAGTGATTTGATTAAAGATCCCAAAGTAAAGTATAATTTGAATATAAAAGATATATATATTTCAAAAGTTTTGAAATAAGAATTCAAAAATAAAGTCCAATGAGATAATTTCCGTAAAGATAATTAGATTTGAAAATCTAAAATTCAAGATTAAGCCCAAGTGGGTAGTGTTGGGAATTGCATATTGTTTGTTGCATCGTGGGCTCCATGGGTCCTATTTGCGGTAGGAGAACAACGTTGGTTTGATCCTGTATCTAATTGGGTACCCAATTAGACAGGGTTACGTAGGCAGTCACAAGTGGTAATGATGCAGCACCTAAAATAATATAACTCGTTCATGTTTATCTGTTATTGGTTGTTGTTTATCTTGTGTTATTGTATCTTTCCTAATTACTATTTTACTCCGCATTGACATTATTTATTGAGTTTGCATGTAAGGATAGTGCTGTCTCTCTCATCAGAGTTGTGCAGTGGTAGATTTATAGTCATTGTATTTGGTAGGTATTAAAACACACTTTGTAAAATTAATTAATTACTTGGATAAGTTGTACAATTGAAATTGTATCTTATACATTTTGTAATGTTGACTATTTACCAAATATGGTGTATTAAGTTGGTAGTTTTAATTAGTAGTTTTAGAACGGATGGATCAGCAATTTTAATTGGTCCGAAAATCCAGGTCGTCACAGCATCGGTGTCGATATGAGCTGCAACGTGCTCCTGTAGATATATAAGGAGGACCGCGCCGGAGGCAACATGACCCTCCTCAAGCCGGGTAGATAAATAGTGAAAACCTTGGGACTCTCAAATATATGATCAAAAGGAAATGGTATCTTGTCTGGGCCTCCGATCTCAATCCCAAACAACATATAAAAATCAGCGGGGTATGTTGTCTAAAAGTGTGTGTCATAGGCCACCAACTGTCAGGTAGGGCCGATATGAGTGACAATCAAATGACTGTGGTGGTCTAATCTGTAAGAAATATGCAAAAGAATAGGTTTCGAGCTTATCTACTAAACCCTGAGGTAGTGTGACATACTGTTGTGCGATACACTTTGCCTAACTACTCGACAGCTGACATACTGTGACTAAAACATTAAAGGGTTATTCGAGATTATTCTACAATTTAAATTCAAACAACTAAGTAATACACTTTATAATATCACATATTTATATAATAAACATTATTTCAGGGTTAATATAAGACAAATGTATACATAATGTATTAATAGTTATTTCTTATTTAAAATTGTATCTCGACCGCATCCAATACTGCGAAGATACAGTGAGTGCATCCATCTGGCAGCTCGTGCAGAATCCGTAGTTGTAAAATCGTCGTCTCTAGTACTGGAGCAATGTGTGCTGGACCTGAAAGCTTCTATGTCTGCCATCGAATGATGCATCTTGCAATTTCAGTTACACGTGGTGGCATTTCAACGGTTTTTCAAATAAAAAGGTGAAAAAAATAGAAAATTGTAAGAAAAAGAAGGCTGAACGTCTGCTTGTTGAGGACCAGTCCAGCTCCGGACGCTGATTAAATCAGCACCGTCTGTTGGAGTTAACCATGAATATTGCGGGCAACCATCTGAATATGTTGGAGATGCCCTTAGCTGAATGGTAACCACTCTTGTGCCAGATGGCCAAAGAGTATGACTTTGAAGGGACGTTTATTAAATATTTTTACATTTCAGAGCAAGAAACGAATTACAAAGTTGTTGGATGGCCGAGAAAATATGTTTAACCGCGCGTCGTTAGCTCGAATCAACAGGTGATTTCTACACGTTTCATGAATTTACAATTTTATCCCTATGTTAGGTCGGTCTTTCCCTATAAATATTTCCAAATCGCTTCCCCTTTCTCGTCCACAGTTTACCCGAAGGCAGGAAGGAAATTTCGTAAAATTCATCAAGGTTTGTTTTCTGTTCTTAATTCGTTTCATTTTAATCAAGCGTTCTCATTGTGATTGGATTTTTGTTGATGTTCGTGCTCGTAGTATTGACATATGAACCGTAAATATCTTTTAATTTAGGGTTATGTTCGTTTTTTGGTTTTCCTTCTGAAATTCATGGATCATTGACTCTTGACACCAGAAGAGAATTGTTCAATCATCGATTCTGTTAAACAGCGTAATTCTTAGGTTATGAATTTCTAGATTCAGGTTGATTAGTATTCTAAGACCTGTGGTATAGGATTCGTCAGTAATACAGGGTTTTGACGTAAAATCTTTGATCTAGAAAGATGTCGTAATTATTATCTGTAGATTATGGTTTTTTTTAAGGTTTCTTCTTGATGGTTAGGTCCAGGCTCAGACTTCTCATTTTTTTTTGTTACAAAAGCTACCTAAATGTTTATCATAAACCAATTCTACTATTCTTTCCTTCATTTTTATTTGAAACTGCATTCGTTAGTGGCTTTAGCTGTTGTGATAATATTATCGTGTACAAGCATTGTTAATTTGAACGTATAAGTCCACTTGATTTTGGGTTTATCCGTATTCCTTTGGCACAATATTGTTCATAACGATAGTCCATAGATGGCCTATGGTACTATGTGCCAGTTCAGCTTGACTTGAGTATGTAGGTACAATCTCATTCGTGTTTTTTTATATTCGCTTACTTTGCCCTTGAACTAGAAGTTCAATTTGCCCTTCAACTAGAAGTTCGATTGTTCGTTATAGCTCAGCTGAACTCTGAAGCAAAGTTTGGGTGCTGAAACTAAATTGTAGAACTTATTGCCTGACTTGATTAGATCCTAAAGTAACTCATATCTATACACACACATGGTAGATGGTTTATAAGGTTATGTAAAGATTTTGTTGAACATGACATTAATGTTTCACTTAATCTGTTTGTGTGATATGGGCAATGTCATGTTCGGCTTCATAGCATAAGCTGCTCTGGCAAATTTGCCTTTTGAAATGAGATTATATGATTATTTGGGTTACTTTTTGTACGTATGTGGCTGGCTTCATCAGTTTTTATTAGAGCCCTAGTGAAGCAGCTAGGTTCCTGACGTTGTTATCCCCGATTGATGATACAGATGCAGATCTTTGTCAAGACACTTACAGGAAAGACCATCACTCTAGAGGTGGAGAGTTCAGATACAATAGACAATGTCAAAGCAAAGATACAAGACAAGGAGGGAATCCCCCCTGACCAACAGCGCCTAATATTCGCGGGTAAACAACTCGAAGATGGCAGAACATTAGCGGACTATAATATTCAGAAAGAATCAACTCTCCACTTAGTCCTGAGATTGAGAGGAGGTATGCAAATATTCGTGAAGACTTTGACGGGGAAGACCATAACGCTTGAGGTTGAGAGCTCGGACACAATAGACAATGTAAAGGCCAAAATCCAGGACAAAGAAGGTATTCCTCCAGATCAGCAAGGCTAATTTTTGCTGGTAAACAGCTTGAGGATGGTCGCACTCTTGCTGATTACAACATCCAGAAGGAATCAACCTTGCATCTGGTGCTCAGACTAAGAGGTGGCATGCAGATATTTGTAAAGACCCTTACTGGCAAAACAATTACGTTGGAAGTGGAGAGCTCTGACACCATCGACAATGTGAAGGCCAAAATACAAGACAAGGAAGGCATTCCTCCGGATCAGCAAAGGTTGATATTTGCAGGCAAGCAGCTGGAAGATGGCAGAACCTTGGCGGACTACAACATTCAAAAGGAGTCGACTCTTCATCTTGTCCACAGGCTTAGAGGAGGAATGCAGATATTTGTGAAGACCCTTACTGGAAAAACGATTACTTTGGAAGTGGAGAGTTCGGATACGATTGATAATGTGAAGGCGAAGATTCAGGACAAGGAAGGGATCCCCCCTGATCAGCAGAGGTTGATATTTGCAGGGAAGCAGCTTGAAGATGGAAGGACCCTCGCTGACTACAACATTCAGAAGGAGTCTACCCTTCATCTTGTTCTTCGTCTTCGTGGTGGCATTTGAATTTGCTGTTTACATGCTCTGTTCTCTGTAACTAACGAGTGTACATATGTGGGTTGCTTTGTTAGTGTGATTTGTGGCTGGAAAACTATGTTGTTGGTCGGTGTGGGTTGAGGGCTGGTGTTCACTTTTCTTCTTTCTTTTTTACAGTTGTTTATGACCTTCCAATGTTGGTGGTTTCTTATTGTTTTTGAAACCTTTGAAACCTGAATGCTCTCGTTGCTGTTTATGGTTTGATGCTTTATAGTAGTTCTTTTTAATTCTTGCCAAATATTTGGTTGAGTTTATTATGCTATTCATCGGAGATATCTTGAGTAGTTGCATCCATTAACGAGTGATGTACAGTTGCTTCTGTCGATGATGAAGAGTTGCAGTGAAGAGAAGTGGAGATGTCCATCCGAATGTGGCAATTGAAGTTGTTATTTGAAATCCGAGCTTAAAATCGGACATTTGGAATATGTTTCAGACGTCTGTTACTATATATATTTTTGAATATAGTAGTAGATCAGACGTCTGAGTGCAATTACCGGACGTCTGGTTCTGTCTGTATTTTGTTCCAGAGAACTGTTTCAGACGTCTGGCTTGTGCACCCAGACGTCTGATATTGTGCATATCAGTTTTGTGCTTCTTTTCTTGTGCTTCTTTGTTTCTATCGACTTGTAGTCTCTTATTGTGACGCCCCACCTCTATACCCACGCTAGCCAAGAACACTACAGTGTAGTGTTGTCAACTAGCACGGAGAATAAGGCTGTTGAGGAGGGACCATTCATGTAATTGCTTATCACACGGTGGCTATAAATAATCTTCGGAAACAAATATAGAAATAAGCATAGCACAAATCAGTCACAGTCATCCATATCACAAAGGCGGAAAAAGATATGAATATATAACTAACACATGAAAGTGTACATCAGAGTAGTGGTCAAAAAGATCCACAATAATACAAAAGAATAGCATCGCGTGCTATACAAAAGAATACAACTGTGAGTCTATATCTCAAGTGTATACAACAAAAACTGTTAATCTAAATAGTTAGCCAAAATTCATGGTAGCAAATCCCGGAAAGAAGTCAAGAAGAAGCACCTGTAACATCTCGGTCTGACTCGAGTATTATTTAAGAAAATAATAAACGGATCAGTCTAGCTATAAATATCAGATGACATGATATAAAAATAAAAGATATGGCATAAACATAAAATATCCATACTGACATACTACTATAAGTATGCAAATGATGATCAACAGAAGATCAATCAATATCACAAGAATCTTCTCAAAGATCCAAAGAGGGCATCATACCCTAAACTTGTACTCATAACAAGTCAATGACATAAATTCCAGAAATCAACACAAGAAATCCAGAAATCACAGAAAAAGAGAAAGAGGCATATCACATGACGGTCCGAAGACCATGGGGAGCTACCTCATATGGGTGAGTCGGAATCACCCAGATGAGGTCTAGGCTAACCAAAAAGCATAAAAGGTATGTGTGAGTGGAATCACACAAATGGTGTCTAGCCTAACCTCGCAACAAAAAGGTATGCGTGAGTGGAATCACACAAACGGTGTCTAGACTAACCTTGCGGACAAAAAGATATGTGTGAGTCGGAAACACCAATGAGGTCTAGTCTAACCTTGCAAACAAAGAGACATCGCACAATTGCTAGTCTAAATCATAAAATGATCATCATGATTAATGAGAAGTGTCAATTACACTAAGTTAGTAAATATAAAAGTTTAGTTTCATGTCCCATAACCACTAGCTTAACTTAAATATTTACGAACATACTGTAAATCTTCACTAATAAAATTGTCACTAGAGGTTCAATCGAACAAGTCCAAGAGTTAACCGACGAAGCAAACGCAAGCGTTTCATACCACTTGTTTTACTAAGCCGTTTAATTAGATTTCTCATCCGAGTGAGGTAAAGGTTTGTATATACTAATAGATTGGAAAACGGGTTAAGAAAAGAGCATTGTTATTAAAAATAGAGTTGAAATCATTTTGTTGAAAGAGTTTTGATATTTACTACTAGTATTGAAACCTTTATATTTTAAAGTGACAAATCACAGAAGCGATTGTAGAAACAATCAATCACAAAGATCACATTCGAAGATGTGATAAAAATCCAAGAAAATCAGCTCAACAAGTTCTGTTGAATGCTTTTCAGATAAGATCCCCTACGGAGGGGGGGTCCGGGGGGGGGGGGGGGGGGGGGGGGTTGGCAACCCCCAAGGTGGGGGTGCGGGGGCAACGCCCCTGCTACGGGGTTCGACCTGACCGGTAAGGTCGCGGGGGTACAGGGAGCAGGCGGGGTGCGGGGTGCTGCCCCGTCCAAAACGGTACGACGTAGTGAAGACCAAAGGGAGGATAGGATAGAGCGACCTAAGGGAGGCGAGCGACTTAAGGGACTCGCGGGTTAGAAGAGGTGAGCGAACTAAGGTCTTAACGGCTCGCGACCTAAGGTCACACGACCAAACGGCCTAAGGTCACACGACCTAACGAATGAAGGCCGAGCGACCTAGCGACCTTTGCGCGCCAACGACCTTATGGTTCATGCGACCTAACAGAGACGAGCGACTTAAGGGACTCGCGACCTAACAAGGTATCAAGGTCGAGCGACCTACGACTTAACGAGGTAAAGGCCTAACGGCCTAGTGAAACACGCGACCTAAAATAGACGCGACCTAAAAGAGGCGCGACCTAACGTGGGAACGACCCAAAGAGGCACGCGACCTAACGACCTAACTAGGTCGAGCGAGTTAAGTGGGGACGAGTTATCTGCCGAGCGACTTAGTGGGTAAACGACCTAAGGTCCAACGACCTAACCCATGCAAGCGACCTAATGGGTAGACGACCTAAGGTCCAACGACCTAACCCATGCGAGCGACTTAAGGTCATACGACCTAAAAGGGAACGACCTAAGGTCACGCAACCTAACGAGGTAGGCAAGGCCGAGCGACCTAAAGGGGCACGACCTAAAGGTCAGCGACCTACGACTTACGACCTTGCGACCTAACTCCGAGGCAGTGCGACCTAAATGCAGAAAATTCACCAAAACGCTAAAAATTGGAGTTTTTTCGCCAATCCAATCCAAACCAAATGCAGATATACATGCAAAAGTGATAGGGAACCATTCCCAACAGACCAATATAGTTATAGGCTAGAATTATGAGATAAAAATCTCACCTTTGCACCAAATATCAATGAAAATGAGGTTTTAAGCAAGCAAGAATCAATCCCTTTTCTATCTAAGCACAAGAAGCTTGAATCCAATGTTTTCTTCTTGAATTTGGAGTAGAAAGATGGATTGCAATTGAGTTTGAGTTTTGGAATTTTAATTTCTCATTCCCTCCACCATTTTTTAAGAAGCTTGAAGGCTTAGGCAAATAGAACTGAAGTTATGAAGAGGAGGGATGAAGGTTGGGTCTAATAGGCTAAAAGCCCAACCCAAAGTCTCAAGTGAAAAAGTAGTGAAATTCCACTATCTCCAATCATATCAATGTTTATACTTTAAAATGTTGTAAACGGCCTTTCGAACTCAATGGAAGTGGTCTTGAGTCCTAAGTTGTCCGTTTGCAAAAAGTAGCTTTTCAGACCAAAATCCGATTAATGATAAAATATTCAAATAAAATATTTAAATATAAAATCGATAAATATGCGGGTTGTTACACTTATAATGTCCTTTGAGCCTTTTTCTTGTCTTTCTAGTGATGTTGTTCTAATAAGTACATGTATATATAAATATATATGTATATTCGATTTAATTGTATAGTTGTCATCGAAATCGTAGATTTGATTTTTTTAACAGCCTCTACGCCGACGAGATGATTGTCCAATTTCTTTTTCGTGTAACTGCAATAAGCAAATTTCGTACTCTAGCTGGACTTTTCTCATTTCATCATAATCGGAATCACAACCTATTGCGAGAAATTTTGATATGGACATCGTTGTGATTTGAAGTAAAATTATGTCCAGATATAACCAAGAATATAGATGTGTGAAAATAATTTGAATTGAAGTGTTTTATACATAGGTTCAAAAACAAATCAGCAAATTAGTCGTTACAAGAGAGCGGACGTCCAATTAGCGACTTCACTCTATTGGGAGGCTCTACTCTTAGAAAATACTCTTGTGCCAGATGGCCAAAAAGTATGACTTTGAAGGGACGTTTATGAAAAAAGGTTTACATCTCAAAGCAAGAAACGAATTACAAAGTTGTTGGATGGCCGAGAAAATATGTTTAACCGCGCGTCGTTAGCTCGAATCAACAGGTGATTTCTACACGTTTCATGAATTTACAATTTTATCCCTATGTTAGGTCGGTCTTTCCCTATAAATATTTCCAAATCGCTTCCCCTTTCTCGTCCACAGTTTACCCGAAGGCAGGAAGGAAATTTCGTAAAATTCATCAAGGTTTGATTTCTGTTCTTAATTCGTTTCATTTTAATCAAGCGTTCTCATTGTGATTGGATTTTTGTTGATGTTCGTGCTCGTAGTATTGACATATGAACCGTAAATATCTTTTAATTTAGGGTTATGTTCGTTTTTTGGTTTTCCTTCTGAAATTCATGGATCATTGACTCTTGACACCAGAAGAGAATTGTTCAATCATCGATTCTGTTAAACAGCGTAATTCTTAGGTTATGAATTTCTAGATTCAGGTTGATCAGTATTCTAAGACCTGTGGTATAGGATTCGTCAGTAATACAGGGTTTTGACGTAAAATCTTTGATCTAGAAAGATGTCGTAATTATTATCTGTAGATTATGGTTTTTTTTTAAGGTTTCTTCTTGATGGTTAGGTCCAGGCTCAGACTTCTCATTTTTTTTGTTACAAACGCTACCTAAATGTTTATCATAAACCAATTCTACTATTCTTTCCTTCATTTTTATTTGAAACTGCATTCGTTAGTGGCTTTAGCTGTTGTGATAATATTATCGTGTACAAGCATTGTTAATTTGAACGTATAAGTCCACTTGATTTTGGGTTTATCCGTATTCCTTTGGCACAATATTGTTCATAACGATAGTCCATAGATGGCCTATGGTACTATGTGCCAGTTCAGCTTGACTTGAGTATGTAGGTACAATCTCATTCGTGTTTTTTTATATTCGCTTACTTTGCCCTTGAACTAGAAGTTCAATTTGCCCTTCAACTAGAAGTTCGATTGTTCGTTATAGCTCAGCTGAACTCTGAAGCAAAGTTTGGGTGCTGAAACTAAATTGTAGAACTTATTGCCTGACTTGATTAGATCCTAAAGTAACTCATATCTATATACACACATGGTAGATGGTTTATAAGGTTATGTAAAGATTTTGTTGAACATGACATTAATGTTTCACTTAATCTGTTTGTGTGATATGGGCAATGTCATGTTCGGCTTCATAGCATAAGCTGCTCTGGCAAATATGCCTTTTGAAATGAGATTATATGATTATTTGGGTTACTTTTTGTACGTATGTGGCTGGCTTCATCAGTTTTTATTAGAGCCCTAGTGAAGCAGCTAGGTTCCTGACGTTGTTATCCCCGATTGATGATACATATGCAGATCTTTGTCAAGACACTTACAGGAAAGACCATCACTCTAGAGGTGGAGAGTTCAGATACAATAGACAATGTCAAAGCAAAGATACAAGACAAGGAGGGAATCCCCCCTGACCAACAGCGCCTAATATTCGCGGGTAAACAGCTCGAAGATGGCAGGACGTTAGCGGACTATAATATTCGGAAAGAATCAACTCTCCACCTAGTCCTGAGATTGAGAGGAGGTATGCAAATATTCGTGAAGACTTTGACGGGGAAGACCATAACGCTTGAGGTTGAGAGCTCGGACACAATAGACAATGTAAAGGCCAAAATCCAGGACAAAGAAGGTATTCCTCCAGATCAGCAAAGGCTAATTTTTGCTGGTAAACAGCTTGAGGATGGCCGCACTCTTGCTGATTACAACATCCAGAAGGAATCAACCTTGCATCTGGTGCTCAGACTAAGAGGTGGCATGCAGATATTTGTAAAAACTCTTACTGGCAAAACAATTACGTTGGAAGTGGAGAGCTCTGACACCATCGACAATGTGAAGGCCAAAATACAAGACAAGGAAGGCATTCCTCCGGATCAGCAAAGGTTGATATTTGCAGGCAAGCAGCTGGAAGATGGCAGAACCTTGGCGGACTACAACATTCAAAAGGAGTCGACTCTTCATCTTGTCCTCAGGCTTAGAGGAGGAATGCAGATATTTGTGAAGACCCTTACTGGAAAAACGATTACTTTGGAAGTGGAGAGTTCGGATACGATTGATAATGTGAAGGCGAAGATTCAGGACAAGGAAGGGATTCCTCCTGATCAGCAGAGGTTGATATTTGCAGGGAAGCAGCTTGAAGATGGAAGGACCCTCGCTGACTACAACATTCAGAAGGAGTCTACCCTTCATCTTGTTCTTCGTCTTCGTGGTGGCATTTGAATTTGCTGTTTACATGCTCTGTTCTCTGTAACCAACGAGGGTACATATGTGGGTTGCTTTGTTAGTGTGATTTGTGGCTGGAAAACTATGTTGTTGGTCGGTGTGGGTTGAGGGCTGGTGTTCACTTTTCTTCTTCTTCTTCTTCTTTTTTTTTTTTTTTTTTTTTTACAGTTGTTTATGACCTTCTAATGTTGGTGGTTTCTTACCGTTTCTGAGACCTTTGAAACCTGAATGCTCTCGTTGCTGTTTATGGTTTGATGCTTTATAGTATTTCTTTTTAATTCTTGCCAAATATTTGATTGAGTTTATTATGCTATTCGTCAGATGGTTGCCGGCTTTGTCGGCGTATACATTCAATTTCGTGATGTTTTAGTTAATCCGAACTACTTATCTATAATGCTCTAGTTGAATATAATAAAATAAAATAAAAATAGAAAATGGGTGTTGCATGCTAGTGAGCCTACGAATTTAGAACCAGTTGATTATTTACCCTTTTTTTGGAGTGTTCAAGGAACCGTAGTAGACTCGAAGTGGTTGGTTTTTGGTGGGGACAATTGTGTTGTTGGTGGTAAAACTGACTGAGAGATCATGGATGGGGCTACTTGTCATTGAGTCCCTTCCTAGATGACGAGCGGATTAGGCTCCGCAAGAGTTTGAAGGGATCATAGATTTGATTAATGATCATGGATTCATTTGACGGTCCTGAACGACCATGACTTCAATTAGCGATTCGGATAGATCGCAGATTTAACTATTGATCCTGAACGACCTTTAATGATAAACGATTCGAAATGATCGCACACCAAATTAACTATTGAACGATCCTAAGAGATCGCTCGTTGAAAACTAGACATTAAACGATTTGAAGAAATCGTGCATAGAACTGAATCTGAAACAATCCATAGAGATGAAATTTTAAAAGATATATTGCTTTTGATAAAAGTATTTGAACGCCTTGAAATTAAAACGAAAAGGATAAATCCGGGACGAACACGGAACGATTTTGATATATAATAACTCTGAATGAAACCAGAATCACAATGATGTAAATTCCGGATGAACACGGGATGGTTTTGATACGTGATGTGATGACTCCGAATGAAATCGGAGTTGTGATAATGTATAGACAACACCTAAGTAGAGTCTAGAGACTCAGGCTATGACAAGTCTGGAATTACCCGTATCTAACAAGGGAATTCAAAGGAACTTGATGATTTCCAAGACTGAAGTAGCCAAAGAGCTCGATTATTATCAAAGATTGACGTCATATTTGTTCTTGAGCAAAGCACACCTTCCATTCGCAAGGCGTGCTTTGAGGGATAGATGTTATCCCGTCTTTTGACCATGCAGTATGCAAACAAACTCGATGAATTAACTTCGAAATTATCAAGGCAAGATGTCCGGAGAGACGACCACAAAGCCCAAAACCAACGTACAACCAAGTTCACAACAACAATGCAAATCCACCACAAAAATTTCGAAACCCCAAACTCCCCAAGTGTGGGATCGGTACCGACTCAAAAAACTTCACTAATGGAGTTCATCTTTTGCCAACTAGCTTGACTTAATACTGGGAGCCAATTTCAATTGTTGGTTTGTCAACTCAATACAATTTTCTATCGAGCTTCATGAATCAGAAACTTGATTTTTCTACAACTCCGTATTTGGACTTTGAAACGAAACTATTGTTCATGCAAACAACTATGGAATCACGAAGCTAACCACAAGACAACTTGAAGTCGAGAGTTGGGTGCAGCTATTTGGCTAACTTTGGGGTCGGTACTGACTCATAACATTTGATGACGTGACACCCATATTTTCCGAGTAACTGGTCTATAGCAAGGAGAACGGTCTGTAGATCTTTTGTGCGAGATATTATGCTCCCCACCTATATAAATAGAAGGGAATGTCTCATTTGTTAGGATCTTTTAGGTTCTAGCTCTATTTTACTTTATATTTTTGTAATTCTGAACTAAGTGTCAGAGTTGTACCGACTTCTAAAATCTTCTGCTCTCAAGTTAGAAATTGAGCGATAAAATCATTAAGTGGACGTAGGCCAGAGTTTGTCGAACCACAATAAACTTTATATGTTCATTTCTTACTTATTTTAATTTGTTTTTCTTTACTTTTAGTTCTCTACTAACCTTTCTTGGGTGTTTTTTCCCTTTTTGGTGCAAACAGTTTTGGTGGGTGACATTTTATGTTCATGGTTTTGGATGACGTGCATACACTTGAATACTTATGTTATTTAAGATATACTCATGTACACCATGCTAGTTACTACTATATATGGACATCGATATTTCATACATAGTTTGACCCGTGTGTTATTTATATAATACTCAGGTCAGTACAAGACATTTCAGTTTCAGGAACAAAGAGACTGGTTTGTGATTGTTGGGCCTGAGGTATTGTGTAACGTTATAGATTAATATGGCATTATGTATGTATATGATATTAAGCTATATGTATTGGACCTATCTTGTATTTATTGGAGAGATAGTGTGTATCGACTCTTTTTACATAGACCTATTGGTACTTATACAAGTTATTAATTATATATTATAAATGCGTTGAAGACTTTATGTTCTCTGTTTTCTGTTTGTGTATTATTCTATCCTGGAAATGCACGTTTTTATTGCTTTGTGTCAATATTGAGTACATATGGATGTGTTATATGAAAATTTTAATACATGTCAGCGTTAGTCCAGGAGAATATTTACGTGTGATAGCCCAATACCGTCTCGTTCTCTGTACTATTATATAGCACTACCCAATAATACTCTATGGTAGTATGGGTATAGAGGTGGGGTGGTACAAGCTTACTACAACATTAAACTTCAAGTGCTTTTGTTTTGTTTTTTCTCGGCTTTGAAATGATGGAAAGTAGCAATATATGTTAATTTGTTAGCAAAATAAAAAAGAAGAAAAAACTGAAGATCCATTGGAAATGTTGGAAGAAGAATTAAAATTGGCAATCAAATATTTATACATGTGCAGTTAAAGTGCTTAGAAGTTCTACAGCGATGGAGATGTTAAAAGTTATAGTAGGGATAAAGCAGAGATATAACAAAAAGCAGGGAGGTGCAAAAAGCATCATTAGATATAAAAAAATATTTAAAATTAATTTATTCTCATTCTTACATCATTTGTATAGAAAAAAGAAATATTGTTTAACCTTATATAATAAAACCAAAGAATATCATGATTTATGCAGTTCAGATTTTATGGCTACAATAGATTTCTAACTTATATTGAGCACTTGTACCTTAAAAATCTAGTTTTCACCCAAATATTGTTGATTTGGTTTAAAAAAGAATTAGTCAAATCCACATTTTTATATAAATGTTGCTAAAACACGTGCTAAAAAGTCTTTTTTAAGCGGGTGTAGCGGAAAATAGTGGGGCTTAAAGCAGATCTACTATTTAATAGTGTCAAATTAAAAAAGCGTAGCGGTCGAAGAGAACTACATGCTATAGTGGGGATTTGGATTTTGCAGGGTTTTAACTGCACATATTTATACAATAATCAATTTTGGTAGACATGTTAAAGGATGCAAATAGTACGGTATTGATTAAATATTACTATTATATAAATTAAATACCATTTCATTAAATAAAATTGGCAATAAAAAATAAGTTATACGAGAATATATTGTTTCCAAATATTAAAAAGAAAACATTGAACTGAAAGTTCAGTAGAGCTTCTTGAATAGTTTAAAAATTACAATTATGTAATTTATAGATTCCATTATGAATGGTTCTACTAACAGGTAGAATCTGTTAGATGCCTATTTAACAGGGGCTAGAATAGGGTGCATATTTAACAAGCATTTGGAAGTCAAGCACTTGTTAAACATGCGTCCAACGCAAGTGCCTATAAATGGCGTCCAACTCTCATTTTTATTCAAATCAGTTCTATTTAAATTAAAATTTTGTCAAATTTTAAATCAAAATGCATCCAAGATCAACTAAAATCGACAGGAGAAAAATCACCGATGATGTTGATGCCGGTTCGACATATGATGTGTTAGATCCTACATTGTCTATTGACGATCTTCGTATTTACATCAGCTACTAGCGGGTTACACTCATCGCTACGATGGATCTTTAGATCCTATGATATATTTTTGTTTATTTTTACAATATACATTCATTTGCAAATATATTAAAGGGTAGTGGT
The DNA here is from genome assembly GCA_030765085.1 of Allium cepa. NCBI lineage: Eukaryota > Viridiplantae > Streptophyta > Magnoliopsida > Asparagales > Amaryllidaceae > Allium > Allium cepa. Next base: position 706,295,957 of record CM060934.1, read on the forward strand.
AACTATTATAAACAATTTAATTTGTACGGCATGCATATAGCTATGAGGGGTAGTTGGCATAAGTGTATCGATAATTATGTTGTCACGCTAATCCAACCGACTAGAGATTTATTAATTGCTACCCCTTTTGGTTTGTTTATTTCAATTCTACCTTGTACACAGATCGGTAGTTGTTTAATAGATGCACTTACAGAGCGATGGTAGCCTACTACTTATACTTTTCATTTTGTTGATTTTGTGCTTGCATTTTCACGTTGGGATTTTTATATGCTATCTGGTATCGATATAGGACAGGTTGATCATATGCATGTTCCCTTCACTGCTAGCTTTAATCGTTTGGCTCATATTATCAGTATTTACTAGGTTTGGATGAGAAGGTTGTAGCATCAAGAGCTATCACACTTATACGATTATAGGCTTACATTAGAGATCATAGAGATGATTTATATTTTACTACTCCCGTGGCTATTGCTTTTATGTTATAACTATTTTAGTTAGGTGAAACAACCCAGGATTTTAGTAAATTTATATTTGGAATATTTAATTGATTCAAATATGGAAAAGTTATTTTATAAGTTAAATAACTTGAATTTCAAATGTAGCGGTTTATTTGATAGTTAAATTGTTGAATTTAATATTCGGAATTGTTTAATAATTAAATCCTGAATTTAATATGAATAAAAATGATTTCAAAAGTTGATTTAAATTCAATTTAAATAAGAATGAAGATATTAAACTTTTTAATTAAATTTAAAAGTGGTTAATTTGGTTTTAAATTTATTTGTTCAAATCAACGAGTGAAAATAGCTTTCCGAGCCGCTCTCTCGGATTTAGACGAAACAAGTGTCATTGGATCCATAACAGTGCATTATTATATGCGGTTGAATTACATGACGCTTGGACGTATCGTATGGACGTGCGAGATCGAAACGCGTAGAAAGTTATTTCCAAGTTATATAATAATTGGACTTGAAAAGCTATCTTTTGTATATGATCGAATTATGATTCGAGACTACTTCCATTTCATTCGGAATAGAGGTATAACATATAGAATGCCAAACGACACGTCTCAATGGGATTTCGAAATTTTCGAGCATTTTGTAACTTAATATTCTAAAGTTAATATATATGTGTGTGTATATATATATATATATTAGTTTATAATTACCATACTCTCACATGCCAACCCCATGCCTGCCATGACTCTTCACCATGCTTACCCTCCTTTATAAAAATATGGCCTTTTTCTCTTCTTTTCATTTTGCTGCGAAAATAATTCAAACACAACCCACCAAATCCAGCGATCACCATCTATTTGAAGCACTATGATCTCTATTAAGCGAAGTCGCCAATTAACGAAATGTTCGCGACATCGAGGGGAGTATATTCAACGGTTGGATTGGGCTATAGCGTGTGTCAATTTTCAGATGAACGACATTTTCTTTATTCGTCGATTCCAATGAACTCGTTGATTTTTGGGTGATGAGTTGTGAAGATGAAAGGAGCGTGGGGATGAGAGCTATGTGCGGCCGAAGTTTGGTGGCCAATGGCGATGCATGGCAGCGACAATCATGGGTTTAACGGATAATTCGTGTTGGGTTTTTCTTGGCGGCGGCGGCGAATGGAGGGGCTAGGCCAGTTGCATAGGAAAGAGTGGAGGTTGGACTATCGGTGGGAGCGAGGTGGCGATGGCTGGATGGTCATGGCAGCGACGATGTTGAGTTGAAGTAGGTGCTGGGTGGGTTTGTTTTCGCGAACGAGAAAGATTGAGAGGAGGCTTAGGCGGGGTTGATTATTTTTAAAGGTTAATAATGTAATTAGTATATTTATTTTTAATTTAAATATCGATACTTATTAATTTAATAACTTGTCCATACGAGGTTCGATCGAGACGAATTTTTTGCATCGCGCTCGTAACAAAGAAAGTTTCGCGATGGAACTGGTTTAAACGAATTTGGGACGGTTGAAATTTGGGCTAAAATCGGACGTCGTTTGATTTTAGTTCCAAACCGGAAGCCTGGGCGACAAATTGGAATAATGGTGAGTTAAAATCACTTTTTGGTTAACTAGTATGATATATAGTTGATAAAAATTGTTAAGTGATTGTTTGGATGGTTTACTATATTTATTAGTTGGTATGGATATATTGCCGCCCCTGGAGTGGATGAGACCCTATTACGTTCCCGTGTAAGAGCGGATGACCCTTTATGTACGAATACCGTCTCGAAGCTGTTTATTTATGTTTTTATCATTATATACTATATGTAATGCAGGTGGAGAGGTTTCAAAACTCCTTTATACAAGCCGTAGGTTTTTCCTTTAAAATTTGAGTTCGGGTTTTAAAACCTTTCGACTCCTTGGAAATATTGCTTTCAACCTCGTAGTATGTTCTCCTTCGAATGCATTAAAATCTAACTTTAAAACATCAAGCTCCTGCCTTTCGAATACTTCTAAAACAAACCTTTTGAAACCTTTCGATTATTTTAGGTATTATCACATAAGTATAAAAGTATATCTTTGAATCCATTTGAAAGTACCCTTTCGAGACCAATGAAGGTCACCCTTCGAAACCATTGAAAGACCCTCTTTCGAAAGCATTGGGTTTATACTTAAATATTATATTTGGGTCAAAGTGAACCTAGGCGAAAGCACCTCTTTCGAAATCATTCTTTATTTCAAAAATATTGGGGAAGTTTGATGGTGTTGAAACCATCCTTTCGAAAGCATTAAAACATCTGGATAAAATAATTGAAGGTTGGCTTCGAACCCCTTTCGAAACCATTGCCTTCGAAACCCCTAACCTCTTTCGAAAGCATTAGGAAGTGGCTTATATTTATAAAATAATTGAACTTTTCGACAACATTGATGTCTTCAATGCCATCAAAAGGTCTTCAATGCCATCGGAAGGTCATCAATTCACAGAAGGGATTCGATTTGGTCGAAACTACCCCTTCCAAAAGCTTTAAACAAAATCTAAATAACTTCTTCGGAAGCTACTTCTTTAAAACATGGGCGACGGCTCCCTTTCGAAAGCCTCTTTGAAATACTCTCTCGAAACCATTGGTTTCGATTACTTCGAAACCCATTTATAAACAGGCAAGCACTTTTCTTTTAAAACAAAATAAAACAAAGGAACCAACCCCTTCAAAAGCTACCTCTCGACATCCTACCTTCCACCTTTCTCCAATCCACTACGTACCATCAAAATGATACCATGTGTATTGGTTTACTGGTTTCAACTTAGAAGGTTTCGACTAGGTTGGGGGCGGAATGTCTGAGTCGAAGGGTCCTTCTAAAGAAGGTGAAACCCCTTTTTCTTAGCAAAAGGCTGTTTTTACCAAATAAAGTAAACTTTTTGTAACAAACTTCCCTACTTGTAAACAATTAATTGGCTTCCATAAACTTTTTAATAATTTGGATAATATTTGTCGCATTTTCTCAAATCTAAAACATGATAACTTTTAACAATTAAACCCTTCCTATTAACAAAACAATTAAATCATTTAGGTCCTCCTTTCAAAATAATTTAATTTTCATACTAAATCACCTAGTAAAAATCCCAAAAAATTATAGAAATTCACTTTAATCATGTTATCTAGCATATCAAAATTTTAGACCCAAATTCTTAATATATATTCCAAAATAAATTTATAAATCCAAATAACCATATTTTTCTTTGAAAATTCATGACTAATTCTCCACGGCTCGGAAAATTGTAAAAATTGAAACCCAACTCCGAAATCATATTTTCCATAACATAAAATTTTCCAATGGCATTAAAAATCATTTAACTTCGATTTTACCCTAAAACCGGGTATATCTCCATTTAAACATCCTTGTTTACACCATGTAAATTATAAACCAAACATATCATCATTTGATAAATCATAAAAACGAATTTATCCTTAAATCTGAAGCCATATGATATAAAACCAAAAATAGAGATGTTCTGATTATTATTCACCTTAGATTGGATAACAAAATTGAAGATTGATTGAGATTGATTTCTTCTAGCTTTAATCCTAAGCTTTACTTTGAATTTCTCTTCTCTTCTTTCTTCCTTTATTATAAAATAAAAAATATAAAAATATAAATAAATTATTTAAAATTTAAAATTAAATTAATTTAAAATATTATTTATTAATTATTATATATAATTTATTTATTTAAAAATTAAATTATTTAAATTATTTATAAATATTATTTAAATATATTTATTATAAATTAAATAAGCACGACCACTACATATTTATTAATCAACCTCAATCTCCTTATCTACATTATTCTATTTAATTTATTCTAATTAAATCTCTTGAATAATGTTACTAAAAATTAGGGGTATTGCAGGAGGGTTTGTTTTCACGAATGAGAAAGAGGAGAGGAGGATTAGGTGGGGTCGATTATTTTTAAAGATTAATAATGTAATTAGTTCATTTATTTTTAATTTAAATATCGATAAATTACTAATTTAATAACTTGTCTATATGAGGTCCGATCGAGACGAAACCTTTTGCATTGCACTCATAATGACGAAAGTTTCACGATGGAACTGGTTTGAACGAATTTGGAGACAGTTGAAATTTGGGCTAAAATCGGACGTCGTTCGATTTTAGTTCCAAAGCGGAATGCCTCGGCGACAAATTGGAATAGTGGTGAGTTTGTGACGACCCGGAATTTTCGAGCATTTAAAATGAAAAATTTAATTGATTTTAAATATTTAAAAGTTAATTATTAACTTGAATTTTCAAATATCACTATTTATTTGATAATTAAATTATTGAATTAAATAAGTTGAAGTTGGGTAAAATGCTAAATCTGAAGTTTTAAGCCTGTTGAAAATAATTTGAAGGCTTATAAAATTTATATTGATAATACTGAGGATAATAGAAGTTGTAAAATTGAGTTTAACACTGATTTGTTCGGTTTTGAAATTTTATCGTTTAAATTGAATTTAAAAATAGCTTTTTGAGGCACAGTCTCGGAATTTGACGATACTAGTTCCATTGGATCCGTAATATTGAATTATTACCGGATTTCAAATTTCGTATTGATCGGAGTTGTTGTGTGAGCGTACGATAACTAAACGCGTTGAAATTTATATTGAAAATTCAATATAATAATTGATCCAAAAAGCTATCTTCTCCATACGATCGACTTAGCACTTGAAACCTTTTCCATTGCAGTCAGAATAGGGGTATAACATTATAAATGCCTAGCGGCACACCTCGATAGGAGGTCGAGATTTAGAGTTTGGGATTGAAACGATTGAAATGTAAAAATAAAATAATAATAATAATAATAATAATAATAATAATAAATATATATGTCTTCCTCTCCAAGACACTGCAACCTTATCAACGCGTCTCATCTCTTTTTCTTTAGCCGTATACCTTACTTTACCCAATGACCTTCTTCTCGATTTCAATTTAATAGTCGTAGTTTTCTCGTCGATTTATTACCCTTCCTCCTCAATTCGATCTCTCCAAAATCGAAATGACCGCATTAGTTAAAAAAAATATAAATTTGACGAACGAATCAATCGTTCGATCGATTGGGGTCCTCGCGCTCGCTTGGGACGAACTCGATGAAGGATAGAGTGAAGCATGGTAAGGAGATGGAGTAGCGACTGGGCGTAGGTGTGTCGCGATTATTGGGTTTTGGGCGAGATGGAGGCTGCAGTCGTGTGTCGATCGCGTGAAGGCTGTTCGTGGTCGCAAGATCAAGGCCGGGCTTGATGGTGATGGCGGCGGGTTGGGCGAAGCGTGGCAATACCGAAGTGGGCGAAATCGTGACTGTCGCATGGTGAAGACGAGTCTATTGGTGATTTGTGTTCCTGCTGTTTGGCTCGCATCTGTGAGGTATCGAGATTTGTTTTGCTTGATTTTTAACTGAAGGAATAAAATGTTTATACACATTTTAATTTAAAATATATGTATATATGCTTATAGGAAGAAATACATATGTAGACAGAAAGTATATATATTGATTTATACAGTAAAATCAAAATAAAGAGGGAAGTATATATATAGGTAGACATAAAATCTATACAGTAAATAAATAAATAAATAAATAAATATATATAGGTGCAGTTTCAATTTTAATATATATACACGACCATTTAATTTGATTATATATATGTAAGTTTGAAAAAAATTGGATATGGATAAGGTTTTGAAAATATATATGTATATGAGTTTTAAAATGTTGAAACAGTATGTAAAATTGAATTCTGAAACTATATAAATTAATTTTATAATTGTATGAGTTTCAAATACAAAGAAATATATATATAAAGATTTAAAACCAGAAAATTGCCTGGTTTGAAGAAGGAAAAAGGGCAAATGAAGATACATACAGTTTTGGGAAATCATGTTTAATCAGGATTTGAAAGGGAAATTGTGTGTATATATATATATTTACAGGAAAAAGAAAATTATTTGATAAATTGGGAAAAGAAAATAAATAAATATAAATGGCTAGTTTAGATTAAATTTTTGGTCAATGAAGTTATTAAATGGTAAATTTCTATAGTTCCTCTCAGATGATAATAAGTCGTACAATGATTATACAAGGTCATTAATCGCGAGAATCAAGCTAGGGATGAAGTGGACTACAACTAGGAAAGGTGGGTTAATCTCACTCAGCCGAATTTAAATTTAAATTTAAATGTTTAAATTTAAATAATTGGTTGAATGGTTGAGTTGATTGATGTGTTATAGTATGATATATTTTGGGATTGGTATTTTATGTTGTGCTAACGTCTGTGGATGCAGGGAAAACAGGTTGGAGGGATTCAACTGGATCCCTCGACATTTATTTAAATTATTTGATATTCTCTGTTGTGAGATTTGATATTCTATGATGAATTATGTTGGAATATTGAATGCAATGGTTTGATTGAATATATTTTGGGTATAATGAGCTACCAAAAATATATAAATTGGATTTTGGGAAGAAAAAAAAAGTAAATTGGTAAGCGAAATAATTATAGAAAATTTGAATAAATTAAGGATGAATTGAACAGAAATGGAAGTGATATTAAAATACTAATAAATAACTTCGAGTATGAAAAAGAAAAAGATTTTAAATAAACAGAAATTAATGAATTGTAAAAATCGAGTGTTATTATTTTAAAGGAATAAAGAATTATTTTAAAATTTAAAGTATAAATTTATTAACAGGATTAAGAAGCAATTTGAGAAATCAAAAATTGGTATTTTAGTTAAACATATTTTAAATCATAATTAAGGAATAAAATCTGAAATGAATGGAGTTTGGAATAAATGGAGTAAATTGGAAATCAATTTGGAAATTGATTCAAGTGTTTGAAATTGGTAATTTAAAGAAGAATGTGAAGAGAAGTATATTTCTCTGGATAGCTAAGTACGTTCAAAGTAAAATTTTAAATATAAGATAAAAGTTTTAATGTTGTTTTAAAAAGCATATTTTAGGAAATTTATTGCTTCTAAATGCTTAAATTCTTAAGTAAATATTTTTCAAATCTATTATCGTAGTAATTATTTAAAAAGTGACTTATTATTTTGTTTTAAAAAGTGGAAACCTAGTTTTATATTTTATAAAGTAACCATATTTTCAAATATTTATATAGTATGTATTTTTAACCCAATTATTGAAGTAGTTTTAACTTAAATGTTTTAAAGTATATTTCAAAGTAAAGCGTTTTAAATTATTTTAAAAATATAAAGTTTTGTACTTGGTGATTCTAGTAGAAATAGAAAATACTTGGAATTTATTCCGAGAAAGGAAGATAGTTTGGAACTGTTTTCAAAGGATTGAAATTGGAAATATATCTTGCAAAGATATTTTGAGATAAATAAATAATTTGGGAAAATATTTATTGTGTGATGGATGTTGCGAATATTAATTGATAGTTAAATCACCGACTATCAATATTGGACAAATGCGCTGATCGTTTCGAAGAGACCGAGATCGAGATTTATTTCTCGAAAACCACTTCGATCCGGTTTGTACGTTTTCGTGGAAAACGAGTTTGGATACGAAGATGGAGCAATGAAGTGCAAGGGCTAGTCGCTACTAATCCTGAGGATATTTCCAAAATGGATGTAGTAGGAATAGTGCCTTCGGTTCCGTTCGAACCCGGGACGAACTTGTATGGATGAATGCTTTCGGAACATCGTCAAGTGGGCGATGGGCATTCTAAGGGATATGTTCTAAAAAGGTAACGCTTAGCCTCGTGCCTCATCAACCGGGAATGACTGAAAATCAAGGGTTATGCAGCAAGGCTTCGTGGGTAGCCCCCACTTGAGAGTAAGGTCATCCCTGTCTAGATGTCCCTTTTTATTTCGGCTTAGTGGTGCGGTTGCTGATCACAACCGTGGGGTGATCTTATTCAGAATTATCCAGTAAGGGATGGTTCTGGCCTTATGTTGCAGGGAACGGGCGTACTCCTCGGTACAGTGATCTAGGCCACGTACTGTGATAGGTGGTACCCCAGTGCCTAGTCATTAGTTGGAAATCCATTTTCCCTACGCGCCTTGTACGATTTTTGTTTGTATTACCCACTCTGTGGCTAGCAGCTGGAATTTAATGAATGTAAAAATTTCGGCTATTTTAATAAGTATTTGTATATAGACCCTATTATAATATCAGAGGATTTCTATACACTACAATAAAAGTTGTATTCTATAACACCAATAGATAACACACTATTACATAGTGTTATTGAATTTCCTAATTTGCTTTATTTTGGTTGTGAATTGGCTCTGTAACACATTCAGCGGCTCAAATTTTTCGCGTGCCCGTCTCTTTCCAAAGTATTCCCCCTTCCTCCCGTTATTTCCTCAAATCCCTAACTATAGAATCCCTTCCCTTATAACCGCCTCCGCCCGTAACTTTTCACACCCGCCGCATGCCACTGGCCTCATCTTGCCTCAAGCTTGTCAAACTCCTGCTTATCGTCGCCGACCTTAGCCTCCTTATCGAACCTCGAGATCGATTCGTTTTTCTCCAAAACCCTAGATCTGTCGCGACTATCGTTGATGAAATATGAAGCTCATTTCACATAGATTTCAGGTATATCTTTAAGTCTTTTTCTTGCTTCTATTTCGAGTTTGTCTAGATATGTCGCGCTTTTTTCCTGCTTTCTAATGGTCCACTTTGTGACTGGTGGCTGCTGTATCCTTATGCTCTTTGATACCTCTATGTTTCTGCCTTTAGCTCAAGCAGTGGTTTTGGATATTTCACTTCTGGTCGTTGTCGAATGTCTTAGTTGCGATGTGGAATTGGTCGAACAACTAGTACATTGCCAGATCAGGTTTCTAGGTTGCCAAAGCCAACTGTAGTTAATTCTTTTCTGATGCAACAAGATTGAAGGTCCAGTTTTCAATTTTCTTCAATTTTACTTATATAACTATTCATATAAGGTTGTCAAAAATTTCTTGACTAGTTGATAATATCTCACCGATATAAGAATGCTAAAAGGGGGTATTTTGTTACATAATTCCCACTAAGGGAAACCCTTGGGAAATTAATACATCCAAAAGGAAATTTTCTTGTGTAATTTTTATACCATGACTGGTTAATTGCATAGTATATATGGCTTTTATTTCATCCATCCACTCAGTGGATGTACAAAATAGACAACTGTTAAGAAACCTGATGATGCAAAGTGAATAGTAATTTATATCACCGGCCCCATATGCAAAATGAATACTAATGTAGTGTTATGCAGCGATTGGGCTTGTTTGGAAATGCTATTGCTTACGCTGTAACTTCTACTTACAGTAGAGAACAAAGGCACGCATATTTTTCATGTTTGTTTATAAGTGGAAGAAAGAACCATGAAAAGGAAAGGGCCATGATTAATTATTTATTTAAAGGTGAGTACTAAGTAGACTTTTTAGCTTAGAGCTATTTATAAGGTGGAACTGGAATTCAAAATTAGGAAGACAAAAAAATAGAGTTTGAAATTTATCTATTTCTAAACTATTAGTTTGAAATTTACCTATTTTAGTCATAATAAACTATAATTAAGTGCAGATTTGATTTTTCAAAAAAAAGGTCAAAAATAATTTTAGTATGAGGCTAGAAATTCTTTAAGCTTTGCCACTATTTAATGTATTTCCTATGTCAATGGCGAGGCAACATGGAAGCTTGCTTCATAGCAGGTACCTGATGCAGCCATTTACCAATTAGAACTTGTAGGATTGATTAGTGGACTGGATGGGCATTCGAGAACTGCCCTTATGTCCCTTATTTTTAAGCGGCGGGAGAAAAGGAACAGGAGAAAAGGAATGGGAATGTTAATTGTCGTAGCAGCAGCAGCAACAACAACAATAACAGCAATAATAATGCTATATAGGTGCCTTTTTGATTGCGTTGACCAAAGATTAGTGTGATAACGGTTCTATGAAGCACCCAATGTGGTAAATGTCAACAATCGATAGAAGGTGGCCTGCAGAACTCTTGAACTGTGCCCTTGTGCCACTTATTGTGCGAGGAGGATAATAGTGGCGAGAGGATGAAAATGAGTGGAGAAGGAAGAAATAAAGAAAGGAAAAAAGAAAAAGAATTATGCAAGAAGTAGGTACAACAAGTGGTTATATTTCCAGGTATGCCACCAAGAAATTAGTTTTATTAGTGTTTAAAAATTGCGGTTTAGGTGGAGCCACTGTAAAGAGAACAAAGCCGAGCCTCTTTTAATTTATTTTTTTGTAAGTGTGTTATTTCCTTAAGAGACTGCAAAAGCATCTGTGAAATTATAAGTACTTTAAACTTAAAGTTTTATGATTCATTTTATGTTTATCCAAAACTCGTGCATACTATTATTATTTGAAAATCAAATACCCCTCAATCCTCTTGTTCGAATCTCCATAACTAATTAGTGCAGTCTCTGTAACTTAATATACTCATCAATTAATGTCAGATTGACAAATATAAAATAAATTTATAAAAAGGAGAAAGAAAACTAAAGTTTACTATATGCAATCTGTAAATTTATCAGTAATCAGCATAAGAATATGTGAAGACGGGAGCTTGTCTTGTTCTGCAGCCAAATGAGAGGTTGCACTAAAATTAGTTACTAAGGCTGTTAGAGAGTATGGAACACTTGATGCACTCGTAATCCAGACACATCTTTCTGACCTAGCGAATCCCAAAGACACATTGTAGAAATTATATCACATTTTGGCCAATGCTACTAATTACAGCAATATTATCATCTAGCTATGACAGAAAAAGAATGAAAAATAATGTGTGCATTATCTCATTTATAGGTTTTTTCTTTCTATTACTTTGTAGTAAATCATCTAGTTGTTAATACGTGGATCAAGTTGCCTTTCTAAAGACATAACAAATCTATTTGCTTTAAGAAAAGTCTAGATATAACAAAAACGTACCAATTTACTTCCCAGATCTGGGATAAACAAGCAAATTATACTTCATAAAAACGCATGCTTGTTTTTATATAAATGGCACAGGATTGAAACTGCATACTTTAGTATTATACTAGTAAATAGCCTTTGTGTTGCATGGATGCAGTGCTTGTTGGGTGTACTAACGGTGAATATTAAAAGGAAGTTTTGTTAAACACCTATATATGGGTTTTAAAATATAATTTGGTCCCTTCATAAACCAGGCATCACGATACATCTTTAGAATTATTTTCAGAAAAACTGCAACTACCTATAGTAAAAACCTTTAAATGCTTGTACTAAAACTTCAACAAAAATGCGAATGCCGACAAAACATATGCGAATAACTTTTTTTTTATAACAAGAGTGATACTTTATTCAAGCAAGCACTTATAATTAAACGAAAAACATTGATATTGTTTCTATACTAATAATTTTGCAGTTTAGCATGACATCAAACACCAAAAATATCATGATTTATTTATTGATGGGTGTTTCATACTGACACCTCATATTCAATTGTTGTTATAGAAAGTTATCTGGCTTTAACTGAATAATAAAAAATGCAACAAATGCAAACACCAACACATATTCCATCTTTAATAAATCAAAAAATATATTACGTACCCTACGATATTATCAGGATCTTGGTAAAAAAAAAATGGTTTTGTTTTGTTATAATTTAATATAAAATTTCAAATTAAGGTTGATAAATAAATATTGTGCGATCGAGTCTGATTTATCATTTAGCACAGGAGGTTATGTCAAATTATCCCTGGAAATGATAGTACTATCCGGCTATTCTGGACTCTAATGATGGTTTTTATAAAACCTGTTTTATCCAGTATAATCTTAATGTATGGTGTATTGGGCAAACGATCTATATGGGAACTCCATTTTCAATTTGTTGGCAATAAGTGTCATGACATTTAAGATACAACTGTGTATTTCACAATGCCTCATTACCCGTTCAGTTTAGTCTAAAATTTGCCAACATTATTCGCTTAGTATATTATATGCGCACATACTTGGATATATTTGAAGTAATTTTTTTTCTCCTGGTGGTTCAAGTAGAAGAAAAATGTGCATGAACATTTTGTCTGGATACATTGTTGTTTCCAGTTTACCACTTGTTCAGATTCATAAATCATGGCTGATTGCATAACTTTTTTGGTGGTTAGTTTCATTCACTTAATGTATGTCATATCCCTCTTGATGTAATAGCTATATACAACATGAAAACGGATGTTAAAGGTTTGTAATATCGGGAGCAGACAATGTGTTACCCCTGTACAAGCTTTAACTTGAAACTCTCTGTATAGAGATGACAGTGTGTATACAGATGACAATGTCAATTTCCATCCTTATAGACTGTAAAATAATCATATAGAGTTCGTTTGAAGCATTTTCTTCACACCAACAATTAAGAATCAGAACTTGAGCAAAGATGATTTGTGGTTCAAATGCATTGTTGCTTTATATGGCCCATCCGAGGCCTGTTTTAACATTCATATCATTGCTGAGATTTGCTATTTTTAGGTACCATGAAGGCCTTTCTGACAAGTTTTTATCATGCCTAGTGCCAAAGCTCTTATTGTTGGCAGGAACAGACAAATTAGACAAGTTTCAATTATTACCTTCTCATTTTATTTTGTTTCCGTTCTTGTTATGGCATTACTCTTGAATGTTATAGAATTAGACCTCTTTTCTGTATTTCAACCAAAAAAAATAAGTATTAGTTTGGTTGAGAAAATATAATCTAGAAGAGGGCATGTTTCGTGCCTTTATAAAAAAAACTATCCTATTATAACATAAGTGATTCACCAAACCACTATTTTCAAAGTTTCAAGGTTTGAGTTACCAATTATAAACTTTTATGGAAGTTTATTTTTCAAGTTGACCTTCTCAGACTGACATAATGGAAAGTTGTGTGTATTGGTACCATTGGTTACATTATTATTGAAAAAGTTTCAGATCATGTTATAATGCTTCCATTCATTCTTTTCAATCTTGGGAAATGCTTCCTTGAATCATAGTTAATTCATTCATTCAGGTGGTTATTTTTATTGTGCTCTTCCTCCTGTATCTGTAGTTAGTTGTACTTTTGAGTTTCTTCTTGCAGCCTACATAAGACAACAGTCGTAGGATAAGAGAATCGATCCCACATTTCACAATTAATGACCCAAGTCTCATGCTCTATGCCTAAATATAAAAACATTAGATTATGAATTCAGCAATTTTTCCTTGGTGCAATTGTAGAACATACTAAATAGTTAATGAAGGTTACATCAACTAAAAACTTAATGGCAACTTGTGATTCTTACTCATTCACTTACTGTTCTTGATGTTGTGCAGAACTCTTACTGTCAATCAAACGTAAGGCAAGTTTCAAATTATTCTGAATTTTCAGGAATTACTATCAATGACCAAAGACATGCATGAAGAAAGGCTTTGATCGGTTCAAGTTCTTAGTGATGCATTTGGTACTTGTATACACTAACTTTGAACTATGTTGTCTTTTGTTATCATGAATATGTATTGAATTTTGTAACTCATGTATTGAACTTATTTTTTGTAGTTGATACTTTATTTTGTTATCATGAATATGCGTTGCATTTGCTGATTATTATATTTTTTCGTTTTTACATTGTTCAAATTGCTATCTATTTAAAGAAGATTCATTTCGATTGTTATTATTAAAATGTAATAGTGGGGTGCATCAAATATGTAGTAAAATAAAGCATAGCTCCTAAAAAAGCATTATAACTATATAACATAAGTGCTATAAAAAGGCAATGCAATGTATGAGGTTACTGTCCAAGGATAGCAGCAAATATGTGTTATTGTATCTACACATTTTATAGCGGTATATATATGCTATAAATGGATGTAGAATATACTATAAACGTGTTGATATATAGCGTGAAATATGCGCTATAGAATAGCTATTTTATAGCGGCTATACTATGCTATGAAATCATGCTCTTTTATAGCGGTTATCTTTGTGTTATTAATGTGAAATTCTTTTTTCATAACATGTCGATATACATCGTTTATCAAACCGCTATAATTGTGTTTGATAGCGGCCATATGCTGCTATAAAAGACTGTTTTTCTTGTAGTGATAAAAAGTGTTTTAGCTATCGTAAGGTAAAAACCCGACATGTTTATTTGTGGCGTGGTCTTACGAGATGCTTTTGTTTTCAAAGGATTTTTGAAACTTTAATAATCAATATGAGTGTGATTTTCTCACGCTGGTATATCCAGACTGACTCGGGTATTATTTAACTGTAATGCTCGGGTCAGACCGAGTATTATAGGATACAAGATTTGATATTGTGGAGCTCTGGAGACGAGCTGGATGACGATAGGTACTTTCATACTTGTTATATATATATTCCACTGTGTTGAGTAGTTGTGTATCCCGTTGTATATTATTGATGTTGAACTATGATTGACGTACTCTGATGATGTAATATATAAAACAGATATAGTTTTCTTTTGTGTAAAACCTGTTATTATATATATTATATTTTATTCCGCTGCGTTGGTTAGATTATGTTGTTGTTTTCTGTTTTCTGTTCTTCTGCCTCTTCTTCTTTAACCCAAATGGTTTGTATTTCTGTGCCACTTGAGTTGATTGATGTAGAATTGTGTTGACTCAAGGGGTACGGAGTTGCGGGTCGTTACTGAGTTAAACTCACCTTTTTGGTTAACTTGCATGATATACAGTTGATTAAAATTATTGAATGATTGTTTGGATGTTTTACTGTATTTATTAGTTGGTTTGGATATATTTTCGCCCTTGGAGCGGATGAGACCCTATTATGTTTCCGTGTAAGAGCGGATGACCCTTTGTATACGAACCCCGCCTCGAAGCGGTTGATTTATATTTTTATGATTATATACTGTATGCGATGGAGGAGGACATGTTGGAGGGATCCAACAGGATTCCTCACACTCTTGATGTTATTTTCATATAATTTGATATATGATATGTTGGATGCTATAATTGATGGCATGGACACGATTTTGCTTATTTAGTGCTTTTGTAGCACTAGATGTTTTAAACAATTATGTCGAATTATTTGAAGAAGTAATTTATCTTAAAATCGGAGGTATGATTTTTGGATATTATAGATTAATAATTTTATACCATATTTTAAATAGAGATTTTTGAACTGTAAAATAAAATTTTTAAAATCTCAAAATAAGTCTGTCTTTTATAATAAAAGGATATGTTTTTAAAGGAAAATAGAAATATTTGATATGTGTGTGTGTGTGTACATATATTAAAGATTATATATAAATGTGAGATTTATAAATGTGATAATTTATAAAAGTGATATTTTACAAATGAAGTAAAGATTTGTAAAATCGTATTTTGTTAATAAAATTATGAATTTATATACGGTGTTTATAAATTAAGGGAAACTATTATCATTTAATAAATTTGTGAAACAAATTAAACGGTGGATTCATTATAAGTTACGGAATGATATTTTAGAAATATTTGACTCTATTTTGAAAATTGAAAGTGATGGTAAATTTGGAATGTTAAACAATATTTTATAAATAGAAGGGGTTTATAAAAGGAATTTATTCACATGGAAGTAATGTTAAATCGGATGGTGATTAATGTTTCTAGATGCGATTTATGAATAAGTGAGATTCATAAAGGAAATAGAGTTATAAATGAAGTTCATAAATAAATGGGTTTTATGAAAAGAAGTTTTATAAAATAGGAAGAGATTCTTAAATATAATTTTATAAATATGAAAATGATTGGATTGAAGATTTAAGTATGGCTTTTTATCAAGGAAATATATTATGTTTTAAAGGTTGGTTACTTATATTAATATTGTTAATTTTTTTTGTTAATATTTAAATATTTGGAAAGGTTAATTATTTAAATCATTAATATGGTTTGAAATTAATAATAATGATTATTAATAATATTTTGGTAATTTATTATTACTTATGTCAATGGTAAAGATTAACGACTGCTTTTATTCATGATGTTTTGAATTATTAATTATTATTTTTAAGATGCTAAAGGTTAATATTATTATTTATTTATGATTATGATGTTTATCATTAATAGTTACTATTATATAATAGTGTTTTAAAGAAAGTGGTTAGGATATATTTATGATGTTTTCGAGATTCATAGATAGAGTTTTGTAAACGGACTTGGATTTTTATAAGTGGAGCTTATAAAATGGTTTAAAGAATTAAAGAAATATTATTTACAAGGTAAAGAGGTTTATAAATATATGAATATTTATAAATAATTTTAGAAATAGGTTTAAAACAGTTTAAAAATTATTATATGGTTTCATAAAGGGTTTATAAATGACTTGAGAAATAATTTATAAAGGGTTTGTAAATTATTTTAGAAATTTATAATGGGGTTTATAGATGATTTTAGAATTCGGAAAAGGGGAAATCTTCCTCAGTGTTTGGTAAATATACTTATACGATTGAGATAAGTATATGGATATTTTCTAAGTATTGAAAATATATGGGTTTGTGAATATATCTTTGTAAAAGTATTTTCAAGTATTTACAAGATGACTTTAATTAATGAAAAGATTAATTAAGGAGGCTAGTGGTTGCGTATATGCTTAACCAATGTTAGTTTTTCCTTTGAAAATAAATCCTGATTTGGATGTGTGTTTGCCGATAGTTAAATAATCGACAATCAAATATGGACCCAAACGTAACTTAGGAAATATCTAGAAGAAACACATGAATTATATGGCACAGTCATCTCCAATGATGCTGTACTATGCGTGTAAATCTCGTTTTATCCTTCTAGTACAAATGATAAGGAAATCTGTCCACTAACGGTTAGGATGTGATCTCCATTCTAATCTTTGACTATTTATTTCTAAATAATCAGGTTTGAGTTTACCAAAATCTGTCAAAAGTTGTTTTGAAGAGATCGGGATCAGATATGTTATCCAAAAACCACTTCGATCTAACTGAAGAGTTTCGAATTAAAGACATCTTGAAGATGATGGAATTAAAGATGGAGCTCTTAAGCGTTTCGGTCAGTCCCAGAACGTACTTGTATGGATGAATGTTGGTATCGCATTGTTGCCTAGAGGGCAGTGTTAGCATTCCAAGTGGGAAGTGCTATATAATAGGTAGAACGTAGCTTCCACACATGGGAAATGAATAAAGTAGGGACATGCGGCGTGGTCTTACGAATTGCTTTCGATTTCAAAGGTTTTTATAACTTTTAAATCCAATTGGATGTATCTTCTCACGTTGGTTTTTCGGATTGACTCGAGCTTTATCCTATCATAATGCTCGGGTTAGACCGAGTATCTTTACAAATAACTTTGGATGCATTGGAGCTCAAGAGACAAGTTGGAGGTCTTTAAGTAGTATTCCCGTACATGTTTAATTTTCACGACTTGTTGTTGAAATCATCAACAATTGTGAGGACATGTTGTTATAATTGTCCAATTTGATGATTGTAATTTGTTTTTGTACTCTGAAGGATGAATATATATAACAGTTTCTCTTTTGTAAAGATCATTGATATTATATTATATATATTGTTCCGTTGCGATTGTGAAATTCTGTGTTGTTTTTAGTTTCTCTTCTCTTCTTCTTTTTCCCTAACTATCCCCCTTTCCATTCAATTTGGATTCAACATGTGTGGTTTATTATCAACTTGAACTGTATGAAAAAGCAGGTTGTTACATTAGGTATTCTTTCCAAACCAAAAGTGTATTATTCATCTCGGATATCTTGTTGGTATAGTCAATATAGATGTTACATGGGCTACCGATTGGGCATGGCTATACTGAGGCACCCCACGTTGCGCTTGACTCATATGTATCTAGTCAAGCGAAGTAGGTGCGGGGTACGTTGTATCTTCTACCATTCTTGTTATGAGTACATAACAAACATGCACCCACGAGTTCTAAGAGATGCGACGATCAAAACTTATATGTTTCTTTATATTACGTTGTTGGGGTCATTCTACTTGTTCAGGGGTTCAATCGAAGGTTTATAGTGAGGTGATGGAGGCTCGTGCATAGTTAAATATTAAGAGGAGCGGTAACATTATTCCTCTACCTGGGAGGATTACATCATGATATATGATCCAGTTAAGGTTCATCCCACATTACTCTGAGGTTTATCAAGGCGTAAGATTTGTTTAAATATGGCTATGTATCTTCTTATATGTTTTTTAGGGGATAAATGATATTTACAATTATATGGTATTGTGTACATTCCTTTAAGTCCTCCTTTAGCCGATGACATATTTGGTTTAAGTCATCATACTACATCAACATATATATAGCCGGTTTACAACGGCATGGATGGATTGAAAGCGAGCCTTTCACTATTTAGGGGCACTTACTTGGGTTTAAGTCACACCACATCATCCTCATTTGGAGATCTAAGGTACTCAGTGTCGAAAACGTCTACCACAGATTGGCAGAATCTATCGAGAGTTTCTAACGTGGTAGTCTCTACGATCTGATATGCATCATCCAATGCATGTGCGGGGGTGCCATAAGCTAACATCCTTAGTGCAGCAGTCATTTTTTGTTCATGGCTAAGCCCTTGTGTTTTTGAAGCATTTTGTTTTTGAAAAAAATATTTTTCATTATTTTGAATACCTGTTAAAATTCTTAAAAATAGTTCTCTTCTCATTATGTATCTTCTCCTAAACATATCAGGCCCATAAGTGCAATTTGGATAGAAGTAGTCTTGCATTAGAGTTTTGTTGTAACGGCCCACCTTTTTGAATGGTTTAAATCGATAATAAGCCACACATGTCTAATTCAAACCATTCAAAAGGAAGGATTGTTAATGGGGTAAATAAGAAAATTTAAGGAAAGAAGGAAAAACAAAACACATAGTCTCGCAGCGGAATGATAAAATATAATAATCAAATAAACAGTTCATGAAGCTGTTTTATAAATAACATTTGATTACACTTTTACAAATTCAAATCAGAGTTATACATACATCATAAATAAAAAAATATTTCAGCGGAACACAGAAAGTAGCATAATAATAAATAAATTGTAATAATATACTGAATCTTCATCTTCGTCCTTTAGAAAATAGTCTTCAATACTGAAAAACTCAGGCTGACCCGAGCGTAATGAAAACAAAATACTCGAGTTAGAACTAAAAGATCTTATGTAAGTCAAACTAATCTAAAATAAAATGTGAGTGCAATGGCTTCGGAGATGTTACGGGATTTTCCATCTCCTATTAAGTGTACAACGTGAGTATAATTATTGACAGATTTCAAATAATTTGAGGTATTAATTTTAACCATTTAATAAAAAAATTGAAGTTTAACTTAAATCTTTGAAATAATTCAATTCCAACACATAGTCCAAATTCAAGAATTTATATGGATATATATAGCATTTCAACCAGTACCAAAATCAACATTTCAAATCAATGAAAACTGTTCGGGTTTATCGTTTTAACCCATAATGATTTTTCCCTAATCTATAAGATCGTTCGGGTGTGTATCATTTCAACGCATGGTGAACTTGTAGTATTATAACGATATAAAATACAACATCCATTCATCCAATATCAACAATCAAACATCCATTACAATAATCATCCAAACCAATCAATAAATATCAATATAGAATTGATAATCAATAATAGGTATTTAACTGGCAATTTAAATTCAATAATAAATTAAATAATAATTTAATTCAAATAAATTAAAATAAATGAGATGACGATTTAAAATATACCAAACATCCATAAATAAATGTTTATCAAGTCATAAATTTAATTTAACAAACATAAGAAAATTTAATGTTGTGAGTGGGTTAAAACACTCACCTTTGAATTTAAATTGAATTTAAATCCAATTTAAGCTCAAAATTCAAACAGTCTCCGAATTCGTCCAAACTAAGAAACCGCGTGTGAATCGGACCTCATAAGTGAAAGTTATGACGGTTAGAACATTTGAAAATTTAAATTAAATAATAAAGAAAATAAAATACACAGGACACGTGCCACACCCCCTTACCTCGTTCGATGCGCACGGCAGCTCGAGGAACCGTAACACGCACGAGCCTGATGCCTCCACCTTTGGCCTGCCGCAGCACAGCCCCTCCGACCTCGAAACACCCCCTTTGATCGCCATCGATCGCAAAGACACACACCCAGCCGCCGCCACACCAATGCCCTAATCAAATTTTTGCACCAAATCCTGTCGTCAAAACGACAAACGAACTACACCGATGGGCTACATTCGCTTCTCTCCACACCATGGTACATCAATTTGTCGATCAGATGGAGTTCATCGGAGCATGATGAACGGTTGAAAACAAATCACCAATTTCCAGCCACACGGTAACCCAGATCGAAAAACAAATCATAGAATTGATTTGCGCTCGTTGAGAGCTTCAAATCGGTATATAATTCGATATAGTTGAAACAGTTTGATTTTTGGAATTGAAATTTGATTTGAAATTGAATTGGGATTTGGAGTTTGTCTGCCATTGAATGACGAGTTGAGAAGGAAATGTACGTACAGTCAAATAAAAATAAGAAGTGGCTGTGGAATATGCGATTATATGATCGTTATATGTTTTTTGTTTGATGATAACAAACATATATATTAGTATAAATGTATTTGATATTGTACTATTTCATTTCTCACAGATCAAATGAACATATACTGAATAAAATTTTATCAGCACAGAATTTGAATTCAAACAGAAATTTTATTCAAACAATTTTTTATTACAAATTTGAATAGTACAACTTCTCTCACTATAACTGTACAATTTTTGAATGCAATACAACTTTCCGATTTACATCATTATCCTCACTACATATCACTCACACTCGTATTTTGTCTTCAACTGAATTTCAGTCTGATTCCAGCATCTGAGTGATCTGCAAAAATATTTTCAAACACAGAAAAATTGAAAAAGAAAATTCAAACTGACTTGATACAAACAGGTCATACATATTATCAACATGGATGCAGATTACAAGACAGTTTGCAAGCAAATTCAAAGTGGAAGCACCACCAAAGACTCAACAGGGAACACATGTCACAAGCAATCAATGATCAGACTATCATGATCAGTAATACAAGCAAACAGCATAAGAGTGCATGCAACAGCAGTAAAGGAATCAACATATACAACAGTGAAGAATGCTGAAGTGAATGAAGAGTAGTGTACAACAAAATGAAACTAGAGTGCAACAGGCAAACACAACAATGCAGCTGAGAACAATGGAACACAATTCAGATGACATGTCAAAGACCACAAGCAATCAGACCAAATGCAGAGAGATGAATCAACAGCCCAAGTCAAGATGGAGCTACAGGAATGTACCAAGCAACCAGGCTACAACCAAACCTAGTACAGACCACAAGCTAACTACAACGAAGAGACCAGAGAAATACAAATACCAACTCGATGCAACTAACACAAACAACTACAAAACCAAAGTATGGAAGTATGACATGAAGCAAGTACATGTGAGGACAGTGGGTACAAGAACAAGTCAAGATGAACAATGCAAACTAAAATAAGCAAGTACAAGATAATAGCAGCAATGTACATGTACCAGCGAAACTCAAGCAAGTACACATCTAAACCAATATTGCAAGAGGCAACAAGAATGGCCAGAAACAGCGCAACAGATCAAGTGACATGGTGAAGCAGTACAAATGAGAAAGTGCAACAGTGAATAGAAACATGCACTTGCAACAGAAAGTCAATGAAAATGGAACACTTGTAACAGAGAATAGTATCAATGCATAAATGACATCACAACAAACATGGCCGCAGACCAGTGCCAACGATGACCACAAACTTAACAATGCATGAAAGTAGTGACTAAATGCAAACTAACCAATGAATGACCAAGTGCATCAGGAATATGCAATCATCTCGAGATTATAATACTATAGAAAGCATGTGCAAGGGTCAAACGAATGGAATGCAACAATAATATCAATATAATGTGAACAGTACAGTAGTGGGTATGTAAGCACTACACAGCAGCAATTTGCAGTCGCAAGTAGCCATGCTACAGAATATACAATGAAGACAGTGGTTGATGTCATCAGAGAATGTACAGTCGAAAGCTACAGTGGATGAACGAAGTTCAAAAGTGCAGGGATGACCAAGTAAGAAATTCAAGTGTGTGTAAATTTGAAAAAGTCAAATGAATTCAACACCGTGGTGACCACGTAACAAAATCAAAGCCGTGCGCGTCAAGGCAGAAATATGGAAAACCGTGCGCATCAGGAAATCAAATAATTTAGGAAAGTATCGATTTGATTAGGGTATAGGAATTCATATAAATACCAACCCGCAAATCATCATCAAGTGGGCAGAAAATTCAATCAAATCCAAACATAAACCCAAACGTCATCATCGGCAATTGGTACCAAGTCGAAGTATTAAAATCCAAATTCATCATTGACATCGTGTGCAAAAAGAACGATTGAGTTCAAGTACGAAAAATCAGAAGAAGCAAAAGCACAAATTACATACCGAAGCAACAACCATCGATCAACAGAGAAGCAAAGCAAACCATCGATCATCAGAGAGCCGCAAAACCCTAATTTCAGAAAGAGGATCGGCCGACATTATTTTCACAAGCCAGAGAAGTGAATCGCGTGGAAGAAAACAAGAGAGCCGACCTTTTATTTTCAAAGGGGCTTTTGCTTTGTTTTATTTAGGGTTTAATTTTTAAAAGGGTTTTTTTTGTTTATCAAGTTTAAATTTGTTTTTTCTTTTCGAATCAAGTCTTGGTAAATCACCACCTAGGTTGTGGGTAGTGTCAGATTGTCTAGTTAGAATTAGTTCAGTGAGCAGGGTGTGCGAGTTTGCAAAACTCTATAGGCGGGAGCAGAGTTTGCGAGTTTCCAAAACTCTATGGGCGGAGCCAGGGGTGCGAGTCTATTAGAGTGTTTGTAAGCGGGAGCAAGGGTTTGCGAGTCTGTTAGAGTGTTTGTAAGCGGGATACTGTTTAATTCTAATAGAAATCTGGGAATGCAGCAGTAGGCAGGGGTTGCCGAAGCTGGGTAAATTTTGTGTGTGATTTACTTTACATCATATTTATTTCTGCAGTTTGTTTTCTGTGTTTAAATCGAGAAAATTTGCTATAACCCTATTCACCCCCCTCTAGGGTTAATCTAGATCCTACAAGTGGTATCAGAGCGTGGTTTTTCTTTAACTCTAGAGTCATGAATCCATCAAATAATGCTTTTTCTGAGGGGCAATCTATTGTTAGGCACCCATGTTTAACGGGAATGATTATGCTTATTGGAAAGTTAGGATGGGTATTTATCTTAGTTCCGTTGACTATGATGTTTGGGATATTATTGAAACTGGCTATAAATCTCCACTATAACCGTTGGTGATACTGAGATTCCTAAACCTAAGGATAGGTGGGATGCTAACGATAAGAGATTAAAAACTACAAATGCTAAAGCCATGAATGCTTTGATATGTGCCCTTGATAAGAATGAATTTAATAGAATTTCTCATTGTAAAACTGCACAGGAAATTTGGCACACTTTGGAGGTGACACACGAAGGAACTTCTCAAGTCAAGGAGTCTCGTCTAGCCCTATTCAGCAATGAATACGAAAACTTTGTGATAGACAAAGGCGAGAGCATAAAGGATATGTTTGGATGTTTTTCAACTTTGGTGTACAATGCTAGAGCGCTTGGGAAGGTCTTCACTGAGGTAGAGCTTGTGCGGAAGATACTACGAGTCTTACCGATGAACTTTGAGGCAAAAGTCACGGCAATACAAGAATCGAAAGATTTGAGTAAACTAAGCATGGAGGAGTTGATTGGCAATTTGATGACATATGAGCTTGAGCTAAAAGCAAAGGAGGAACGCAACAACTTCGAATCAAAGAAGAAGACGATTGCCTTAAAGAGCAAAGTAGAGAGCGATGAAGATAAAGTAGATCCAATTGAAGAGCTTGCAATGGCTGTCAATAAACTTAGAACCTCATCAAGATTCAAGCCACGCAAGAAGAAAACAAGTAGTAATAGGTCAAAACATTCAGACAATTCCGATAATGAATTAACGTGCTTTAACTGCAAGAAGCCCGGACACTTCATACAAAAATGCCCACTTCTCAAAAACAACAAAGGAAAGAAAAAGAAGAAGAAGGCCTTTGCAGCGACTTGGGATGATGAAGAAGGAGAGGAAGTTTCGGATAGCAGCTCAGAGGAGGCTAACTTGTGTTGTATGGCAAAATCAGAATCAGAAGCAAGCTCCGAGGAATCTAGTGAGACAGGTGAGTATTCCTATAGAGATCTTGTTTTTATGTGCTTATATCTTACTAAAACGATTGATAGTCTTGAATCAAAAATTGAAAAACTGAAATCTGAAAGGAGGAAACTCGCCCATGAAAATTTTAGGTTAGAAACTGAACTTGAAAACATTCAAAACCTAGACTGTAAAAATTGTAAGATTTTAGATTCAGAATTATCAAAACTTAGGAATAACTTTGAGAATCTTGAAAAAGAAAACTTGAATCTTAAGGAAACCATTGACACTAGGAAAAAGGATTTTATAAATCGATGCACCTCACTTGTAACTGAAAACACATCACTTAAAACCAAAGTCCAAAATCTTGAGAAATCTCTGAACAACTTTTCAAGAGGAGAAAAATCATTTAACATGTTATTGGGAAATCAACTCTTTGCTAACAACAGAAAAGGACTAGGTTTTGGGAAAACACAAGTTGATGATAATGCAAAAGGTAGAAGTGTCTTTGCTAGAAATGAAATAATTGGACATCGAGTTGAAAATTATGGTCATAGGAACAAGAACACAAAATTTATACAGGTTTGGGTTCCTAAGAATTCTACAAAAGAATTTCATGTCTATTGGAACAAGAATGAAAGTACAAAACAAGTTTGGGTTCCAAAGGGAGTGTTTATTCACAATGCTTCAGTTACTAATATCACCGGACCTAAGAATTTCTCTAGGTCCTCCCTCTCTCTTTTTATGTAGATTTGTTGGCGGGCTAAGGCGCAGCTAGAATAATTTCTAGATTCAGGCTGTTCTAGACATATGATAGGTGATAAATCGAAGCTCCTTAGCCTAGAAAATTTTAAAGGTAGAATTGTGATCATGGGAGACAACAACAAGTATAAGATAATTGGTAAAGGTAACCTTTTTTTTTTACCAATGTTATATACTTTGATAATTTGCATCACAATCTCATCTCTATTAGCCAACTATGTGACTAAGGTGTGAATGTTTTTTGATTATTCAAAATTTACTTGTTCAAATGGGTCTCCACAAAACTATTCTTTAAAAATTTTCTGCCACTAACAACCATGGACCTATATAGGTCACATAAATCTTTTTCGTGTAGGTGAGGAGGCAGGCTAAGGAACAATAATAGTGTTACTTGGATTCTGACTGTTCCAAGGACACAACGGACGACAAAGCAAGTTCCTCAGCCTAGTATAAAGGTGACAGAATCACAATGAACAACATTGAAAAATATCGTAAAGGTAAAATAGGTATTGGTATATTTACGAATGTGATCATCTGCACCATAATTTTGAATTAAAATCAGTCGATATTGAGATAATGATTTTTGACACTGATTTATTCAAAATTGTTGACCAATTATGTCAATAACACTATGCTTGAAAATTCTTTCTGGATTAAACTCTTTGGATGATAATACTTTTGATTTTGGCCTTATTCACGAGTTTCAATTATTTACACTGCTTCAATTCAAATGCAAAAATGTTGCTAACACTGTTTTGGTACACACTTCATAGTCCGATCTATCAAAATGAATTTGTGATAATTTGGAATAAATGAAAAATCTCAGATGAAGATCACTGGTAATCTAGTTGATAGAAAATGTATGAGTTGAAAGTGATTCTTATTAATTGCATCATTTCTTTCACGAAAATATTTGCATATTTTTTCCACTTGAAATAATTTTTTATTTTTAGCAGATCTTTCTCTTATAAAACCCCTTTAAGAAAATCATTTCTTTTCGTATTTTCAGATCAGTCATTTTGAAATTTTGATTTTATAATCATTTTTTGAATTTGATTTTAAATGACTATTTTAACTTATCTGTTTCCCTAATGATTATCGAAAAGATCAATAGTGATTGAAAAAGTGACGAGTGTCGATATTTGTCATACATTACTCAAGACAGTATATTTAGAAAAATTTCTTTAGAATTTCATAACAAGAGTTATAAAAACTTTTTGTTGGGTAAAAATTCCATGATCATTTCTATTTCTATCATCTTTCTATCGACCATCACTCAACAAAATCATATATAGTATGTAAATTTGTGGTAGTTTACAAAGGAAATTATTCGTTCTTCAATTTATTATATCTTCAGATTTATAAAGGAAATTATCCGTGCTTCAATTTATTATATTCTTCAATAAAAATAAATATCCAAAGTATTCATTCTCATTTAAAAGTCCTCACGGTTATGTATGGGTGAATTACTTGGATTTTTGAATATGTGCTTCCATACTCATTTAAAAGTCCTCACGATTATGCATGTATGGAACGCATATCAAAATTGAGCATTTAAAACAGACAAGTTGATTCTAATCCCATTTAAAAGTCCTCACGGTTATGTGTGGTTAGAAGATACTTGAATTATTTTTAAATAAAAATTGTGAATACTACTAATCTCATTTAAAAGTCCTAACGGTTATGCATGGTTAGTAGATATTCAAATTTTCTGAAATAAATATACCACAAATAGACAAAACTGAATGATTTTTGATTATTTTATCTCCATCACTTCTGAAAGTGGAATATGCGCCTGACAAGGGTAATTATGATTTTTGTTTGAGTTTTATTGAAATTTGATATTTATATTCAATTGAGTTAAATGTTGGATTCATGTCTGTCACTTCATCCCTATTTTTATAACACTGTTGCTGATAACAAAAGGGGGGAGAGAAAAGTTAAGATTTTGTCAAATAAAATCAAGCAAAGAAGTCAAATTTCATTTGTCTATTTATTTGACTATGCATTGATGAAGGGGGAGTTTTTTTGAGAAAAGAGGAAGCATTCAAATAAGGGGAGCAAATTGAATGATCAAATACATTTCAGATATTCAAAATCTTAAATATATGTTTGTTATCATCAAAAGGGAGAGATTATGGAATATGCGATTATATGATCGTTATATGTTTTTTGTTTGATGATAATAAACATATATATTCATATAAATGTATTTGATATTGTACTATTTCATTTCTCACAGATCAAATGAACATATACTGAATAAAATTTTATCAGCACAGAATTTGAATTCAAACAGAAATTTTATTCAAATAATTTTTTATTACAAATTTGAATAGTACAAATTCTCTCACTATAACTGTACAATTTTTGAATGCAATACAACTTTCTGATTTACATCATTATCCTCACTACATATCACTCACACTCGTATTTTGTCTTCAACTGAATTTCAGTCTGATTCCAGCATCTGAGTGATCTGCAAAAATATTTTCAAACGCAGAAAAATTGAAAAAGAAAATTCAAACTGACTTGATGCAAACAGGTCATACATATATCAACATGGATGCAGATTACAAGACAGTTTGCAAGCAAATTCAAAGTGGAAGCACCACCAAAGACTCAACAGGGAACACATGTCACAAGCAATCAATGATCAGACTATCATGATCAGTAATACAAGCAAACAGCATAAGAGTGCATGCAACAGCAGTAAAGGAATCAACATATACAACAGTGAAGAATGCTGAAGTGAATGAAGAGTAGTGTACAACAAATGAAACTAGAGTGCAACAGGCAAATACAACAATGCAGCTGAGAACAATGGAACACAATTCAGATGACATGTAAAAGACCACAAGCAATCAGACCAAATGCAGAGAGATGAATCAACAGCCCAAGTCAAGATGGAGCTACAGGAATGTACCAAGCAACCAGGCTACAACCAAACCTAGTACAGACCACAAGCTAACTACAACGAAGAGACCAGAGAAATACAAATACCAACTCGATGCAACTGACACAAACAACTACAAAACCAAAGTATGGAAGTATTACATGAAGCATGTAGATGTGAGGACAGTGGGTACAAGAACAAGTCAAGATGAACAATGCAAACTAAAATAAGCAAGTACAAGATAATAGCAGCAATGTACATGTACCAGTGAAACTCAAGCAAGTACACATCTAAACCAATATTGCAAGAGGCAACAAGAATGGCCAGAAACAGTGCAACAGATCAAGTGAAATGGTGAAGCAGTACAAATGAGCAAGTGCAACAGTGAATAGAAACATGCACTTGCAACAGAAAGTCAATGAAAATGGAACACTTGTAACAGAGAATAGTATCAATGCATAAATGACATCACAGCAAACATGACTGCAGACCAGTGCCAACGATGACCACAAACTTAACAATGCATGAAAGCAGTGACTAAATGCAAACTAACCAATGAATGACCAAGTGCATCAGGAATACGCAATCATCTCGAGATTATAATACTATAGAAAGCATGTGCAAGGGTCAAACGAATGGAATGCAACAATAATATCAATATACTGTGAACAGTACAGTAGTGGGTATGCAAGCACTACACAGCAGCAATATGCAGTCGCAAGTAGCCATGCTACAGAATATAAAATGAAGATAGTGGTTGATGTCATTAGAGAATGTACAGTCGAAAGCTACAGTGGATGAACGAAGTTCAAAAGTGCAGGGATGACCAAGTAAGAAATTCAAGTGTGTGTAAATTTGAAAAAGTCAAATGAATTCAACACCGTGGTGACCACGTAACAAAATCAAAGCCGTGCGCATCAAGGCAGAAATCAGGAAAGCCGTGCGCATCGGGAAATCAAATAATTTAGGAAAGTATCGATTTGATTAGGGTATAGGAATTCATATAAATACCAACCCGCAAATCATCATCAAGTGGGCAGAAAATTCAATCAAATCCAAATATAAACCCAAACGTCATCATCGGCAATTGGTACCAAGTCGAAGTATTAAAATCCAAATTCATCATTGACATCGTGTGCAAAAAGAACGATTGAGTTCAAGTACGAAAAATCAGAAGAAGCAAAAGCACAAATTACATACCGAAGCAACAACCATCGATCAACAGAGAAGCAAAGCAAACCATCGATCATCAGAGAGCCGCAAAACCCTAATTTCAGAAAGAGGATCGGCCGACATTATTTTCACAAGCCAGAGAAGTGAATCGGGTGGAAGAAAACAAGAGAGCCGGCCTTTTATTTTCAAAGGGGCTTTTGTTTTGTTTTATTTAGGGTTTAATTTTTAAAAGGGGTTTTTTTTGTTTATCAAGTTTAAAGTTGTTTTTTATTTTGTTGTTTTTACTTTTCGAATCAAGTCTTGGTAAATCACCACCTAGGTTGTAGGTAGTGTCAGATTGTCTAGTTAGAATTAGTTCAGTGAGCAGGGTGTGCGAGTTTGCAAAACTCTATAGGCGGGAACAGAGTTTGCGAGTTTTCAAAACTCTTAGGCGGAGCAGGGGGTGCGAGTCTATTAGAGTGTTTGTAAGCGGGAGTAAGGGTTTGCGAGTCTGTTAGAGTGTTTGTAAGCGGGTACTGTTTAATTCTAATAGAAATCTGGGAATGCAGCAGTAGGCAGGGGATGCCGAAGCTGGGTAAATTTTGTGTGTGATTTACTTTACAGCATATTTATTTCTGCAGTTTGTTTTCTGTGTTTAAATCGAAAAAATTTGCTGTAACCCTATTCACCCCCCCCTCTAGGGTTAATCTAGATCCTACAGTGGCTAGGGTTTATAATAGGTTGTTTATAGGTAGGGCAGAAAATAGAAAGAACAGACAAGATTGAACTGGAAATTGGACAATGAACGACCCGAAAAGCCCGTTTCGTTCCCGGAGCGGAAATGGGTCATTCCATATATCAAGATAGATGTTTTCAATATTTTTAAATTCAATGGAACAGGTTTCAAGTCCAACTTTCATTGTATGCAGAATTTATGTTAAAATCAGCTTATTTCAAATTGATATTAATTAAATTCAATTAATTAAATTCTAAGCGTTTCGAGCCCGTACGATCAAACGACAAGTCAGTCCGATCGTTACGAAAGTTGAAATCCTACAATAATTCACCATTACGGATCCGATGAAACTAGTGTCGTCGAAATCCGAGACAGTGGCCAAAATGGCTATTTTCACACTAATAAGTAAATTAAAAATTAAATTAATCAAATCACATTTTATTTTAAATTTAATAACTAATAATCTTCATCGTTTTTAATTACTTGTATATTTACAATAGTTCAAAACAAATTTGCACATCAATTTAAAGTTAATTATTTTACCAATTACAGTGTTTGATTTCAATTTCAAATAAAATTCAATTATTAAAATTCAATTCAAATAAATTGTTTTTATTTGATTTCAATTTTTATACTCAATCCATTATTACTCAAATAACATAGTAAATATTTGGTTTACATCTCATTTCATTAATATACTCTAATTTCCATCTTCTATTAGTATTAACAATCATATTTTCCACTTTATTGAAATTTTGTCAATTTTACACATTAATTATAATTAAAACTCGTTTAATTCATTCAACTTGGTTTCATTCCTTCATTAAACCAATTATCATATTATGAGATATAATTTACATTGGATTCATCTTATTGAATTAACATTAGTTGATATCTTATTACATTAATATTTCCAATATCATCTTTATTTACATTAACATAATATTTAGTTACGTTTAATTGCAATAAATCCAATTGTTATAATTTATATTCCAAAATTGATTAAATCTTGATTCACATTCTTATTTTTCTACCAATTGTCATACTATGAATAAAATTTACATTATTACCAAATATTACCTAAATTTACGTTAACGTAATACTTAATTACATTTACTGCGATTGGTTTCCAATTTAATGTAACAGGCTAAATAAATAGGTAATGTATATTAATTGTTACCATTAACTTTAAATCACATTTATAAGTTTATTACTTACAAACTAATGTTACAATAACTTACATAATACTGGTTTTATTCAACCACCATTTATTATATAATATTTCATTAATTAATTCAATATTCACATTTGTTTCCTTATACTCACTTTAGCTAAGTAACCATTTTAAATTATTTCAATTAATTGGAGTTTCATTCACATTGTTAATAATTAACTTAGATTAACATTGTTACTTTTCATTTTAATATTTCATTAACAAATTACAAATGTTTATTTCTTCCAAATTTATTTACCAAAATGTTATTAAATTAACAAATTTAAATCATCGAAAATTATGGGTCGTTACACTCTTCCCCACTCAAAACTTTTCATCCTCGAAAAGGAAAAGAAGGGAAAAGAAGGAATTTAGAAATCCGTATATCTTATTGAAAATATTAAATTTATAAACAATAAATTTACAAAATAAAATAATTTAGACAAAATATATAAATTTATAAACAATTAAATCTTTTATTTTCAAGTTAACAAATGTTTGGAAAACATTTCAGAAAAATTTCTAAGTCCAAAATTCATGAAAAATTTCGATAGAGTCTCCTATGTACGGAGAGGCTCGAGAGAAATTATAATATCAGTAAAACAATATATATCATTAATTTTCAAAACAATATATTCCAACAGCGGGAAAAACATTATAATATCGCTTGAAAACAGTAATCCGAGAATGTACCTATTTGTCGGGCAAATAACGCTTATTTTATGAAACCAAAAGCAGTAGCATTTGCTTTCATAAACCTGTATTTCACTTATATAATCCAAAAACAGTTAATAATTATATAAAATGAAATATTTAAAGTTGTTTCACCACTAACAAACAAATCAATATGAAACAACAATCACTTTTAACCGAAAGCATACAATCGTCACATTAAATCAAAACAAATCAATAATCCATCCATATCAACCAAAACTAATAGTTTGTTCGGATTAAGACACTTTTTAATCACAAAGAATGACAAATAACTACTAAGTATACCATTTACTCAACAGTCTTAGATAAAACTCAATATATTATTCATACATCCAAACAATTAAAAGTATCTTTACCCAAACAACCCATAAACCAAACAAACAACTATTTCAAACAACAAATCAAACTCATTCTTTTTAATTTCATTTCTCAATGATCACTTCTTTAGTTTACAATTATTCCTTACAAAATTCAATTTCCATTCATTCATATAATACTCAATTCCATCTATTTACATTCATTTATTTATGGTATTCATGTTCAATTCAATTACTTAGCATATCGATTCATTAACTTAAGTTTATAACAACTATAACATCAAATTCTTATTTATAAAAGTAATTCGTTGAACACTTCCATTACATAAGTTTTATTTGTAAAATTTTCCATTACATTATCTTTTAACATTTCAACTTTTTATGATTGGTAAGTTATATATATTTCTTTAAGAATGCAATTGAAAGTTACACAAGTTTATCTTATTTGTTTTAGTAAGTAAATGTTCAATAGTTATCATTCTTATTTTCATATCCTTTTTATTTATAGGTTACAAATTTCTAATTTCTTATATAGTTCAACTATAATTTAACATTTAATTTCCAACTTTCAACTTCAGAAGTTCCAATTCTTAAATAGTTAAAATTTTATTCCATTACAATAATTGAAATTCTAATTTAAATTTTCTTAAGTTTATTCCATTGGTTTTTTTCTCATTATTTACTTCTCCATTCATCTATCTATATAAAGATCAATCACTTACATAATTCGGTTTCCATTAAAGATTTAAGTCATTAATGAATCATTTCAAAAATATTACCTAAGCTTCTACTGCCTTACTTAAGTTTATAAGTTAATTCGGTTATTGCGTAAAAATTTAAGTTTTTTTTGTATTCGCCCTTGAAGAGAAAAGAAATATTTCAATATATCTAAAAATTCAATTAAACATTTAATCTCATTCACTTAGTTAAAAAAACATAAGATATATTTAAGCATCCTCATAGCATTATGTAAAGATTTTTCAAAAGTCTAAAACAATGTTAGAAATTTATATCAAAACTTTATAACAAGCTTTAAAATAAAGTTCCTTAAATCCAAAAATTAATTAAACTCCTTATTTTTTAAAATAAGTATAAACTCAAGATTATTAAACGGAAACTAATAGTATACTCAAATCTTACATTAAGTTTCTAAATCAAAGTATAAAATTTTATATCTTCATAATAAATTTTAAACACTTACTTAAAAATTAATATTCAAATCATGGAAAAACATTTATTATGGTTTAATACAAAAATTCAAACAGTAAATAAACTAATAAATTTACTATTAGTAGTTTGAAATCAAGTAAATATTTCAAACCATACTTCCAAATAAAGATTCAAATTTATTTGTCAAGTATATTACTTTAAATAAACTTCGCAAATCAAATTTTTCCATATATATAATATCTTTAAATTATACATTCAAAGAAAATAATATAAATTTTACTTGAAATATTCATTTGAAAGCTTTATTTGCAAATCAATCGTCATCTTTAATACTTTAATACTTTACCGAAAAATTCATCTGTACAACTTTTTGCTTCATTTACAAATACCATTTAATTTTTTTTATTTTATTTTATACAACATCTATATAAATATATGTACACTATCTAAAAATAATTATTTACATTATTACTTATATTTACAAAGAAGCCATTTAAAGCCTTAAATCCATTATTTATAAATTTAATAGTTTTATCTTATGATACTTTTCAAACATCATTAAGAAATCAATAATCATTTACTCTAAATATGTTTTATTTAATTAATAACTTCTAAAATATTTACAACACTAATAATTTACTGTTAAACCATGTTGTATATAAATAAACAATATTTTAAACAATTTAAAGTATTTAGAAATGACAAAAATGACCAAAATATCTTTTATATAATACTTTATCAAAATACTTTTATAACTCGATGTCTTAACAGGTTTATCATCGTTCTTGCAGGCTCTGGCCATGCGTTGATCAGGCACAAGGTTAGAATTCTCCAAGTACTTAGTAGACCTGTTTCAACACCCAGTGAAAATACTTAAAAAAAATAGGTATGAGAAATACCGCTCAAAATCCAATGTCAAATGATGATAATACGATAGCAGTGGCGCGCTGCTAATCCGGTATTTACGCAATGGACACAAAACTTTCCATAAGATCCTTCCATCTTTCGGATTTCAGAAAAATATCATAGCCAGTTCATAAACAAGGGACCATCGACCCCCGCTGCAGTGGTACGCTGCTGATTTAATGATTTACGCAATGGATGCACTTCCTTCCCGGAGATCCGTAAACAACAGATTCTAGGATCGAAAGCACCTCCATTGGGTAAACTAAAGAACCATCTATCCTAGAAAAAAAATCGAGGAACTCATGAGTTTAAGTCCGGACAACCATATTAGTTCGAATCCAATTCTGAATTCACCCAAGTCCATTAGAGTTTATCAGTCAAATCCATTCCTTGATTCCCCAAGTCCATCTGGGTCGAAGCATATCATACTATACTTCTTCGCGGAGGGTAATTCTCCATACCTCTTACTTCAAAATATAATATACCATATATAGTACCCTTGCAAAATCATAACTTCAAATATCACACTTATATAAATTCCATTATATATAAGATTTCATTTTCAGACAAAGTACTTTCCAAAATCAATAATCTCAAATATTTCAAATCATTCTTATATATATAAGATTTCTCTTTATATCGAATACCTTCCAAAATTAACAGTTTCAAAATCACTTGTACTTATATAAAGTCCATCTCATACAAGAATCAAAATTTTTCCAAATTAATTTCGTAGTAATAAAAGCCATATGGGATTGAACATCTTTGCTTTATAAAAGGTTTTGCATTTAGAATGGTTTTATATAAAAATTCGTTTTGTGAAATAGTTTTGTATATAAAATGGTTGTGTAAAATAGTTTGTAAATAAAATATTTATAAAATAGTTTGTAAATAAAATAGTTTGTAAATAAAATAGTTTGTAAGATAGTTTGTGTAAGAATATAAAAGAAATAGTTTTGAAAAATGGTTTTAAATTAATAGTAGTTTTGCATAAAAGAAAATTCCAATTTAAATTCAAAGATATCCAACACAACAACTTTCAATTTCAGCGTTAAAGCATGTCAATAATATTAGAACATAAGATGTACATATGTCATCATTTTGCAAAATCACATTCGATCGTCGCTCGATCACACAAGTTCGCTTTTGAACTAGTATTGTCCATTCAACTTCCCTAATGCGGACTTCAATAGAGTTTCTTGACTAGAAACCATCATTCTCCTTGAATAGCCATATACTATGATAGAGAATTCTAGAATCAACCAAAAATCCATATCAAATATTCGCCATCGAGAATCGAATGAAAAATCCTAACGCGAAATGGTGTAAGTCACCTCGAACTTATGTACTCAAATCCGGATCAAATTAATTATATGAATAAAATAATATACACACAACTTACGTATTTATTCCAATTTGATTTATCACAATTACATTTCAATTAAATTCATTTTTTTATTTCATTGATTAACACAAATATCACTTCATACTTTAATATTTGTTTCATAGAATTCTCCATTTAATGTAAAATATTAATATGTTCATTCTCATAGTATTGCTTATATTTCTCCTCAATTTAAATTACATTCATTTCACATGTAATATTTCTCATTTAGTACTACGTTTATTTGCAAATCATTTCATAAGGAATTTTATTAAGTTCATAACCAATTTATACAAGCTTAATTTTTTTTTATAAACCTTATTCGGGCTTAAAGTTATCACAACTTTAATTATAACTATCTATTGCAACTTCCATTTATTCCTTAAACAATTTTACAATGCTTGACTTTATTTATATTCATTTCGCATTTAATTCATATTCTCTTATCCCGTTTAGTTTCACCTTTGCCTTTCAATCTATTTATGACACATTTCATAAATGTTAATTAAGCTTATAAACATATTTTTCCAATTTAATCTCATTAAAAACATTTCCTCAATCACAATTTCAATTTTTAAATATTATTACATTACATGCCAATAATGTATACAATAATTCCACTCAGCTATAACAAATTAACCTTATTTCACTTGCTTTCAAATTAAGGTTATCAAATTCAACTCATAATTCAACATAATTATTAAGTTTCAACACATATATTAATTCAGAAGTTTTGACTATCCAAATATCCAAATATTCCATTTTATTTCAATAGTTGAAACTACCAATCAACAAACAATAAGTTTCACAACAAAACATTTCAATTCCATAAACAAATATCCAAATTATTCATTTTATTCTCTTTTATACACCATTATTAGTCTACTGTTTAGTCTATTAATTCAATCAACAATAATTAGCCAATGCTTATAAACTGAAAAAAACTCAACTAATCAACAATAAATGATAATAACTAAATATTACCATTTCATAAATCAAACACATTACAAATAACTATATCAGCTGTAAAAATGTATTCCTTTATATATATCATATAATATTAGGAAAAATACTTCATTTCAAAACTTATATAAAACATTTTTATAACACTAAGAAGTATGCGCTCTCGATACACACACACACTCGGACAAACTCATTCTAGGATATTACCACCCTATCTCTAATGAGTTAACCCCAACTAATATATGTCTAAACCAAAGCTCTGATACCAAATGTAACGACCCATCTTTTTGAATGTTTTAAATCGACAATAAGCCACACATGTCTAATTCAAACCATTCAAAAGGAAGGTTTGTTAATGGGGTTAATAAGAAAATTTAAAGAAAAAAGAAAAAACAAAACACAGAGTCTCGCAGCGGAACGACAATATATAGTAATCAAATAAACAGTTCATGAAGCTGTTTTACAGATAACATTTGACTACACTTTTACAAATTCAAATCAGAGTTATACATATATCATAAAAACAAATATTACAGCGGAACACAGAAAGTAGCGGAATAATAGATAAATTGTAATAATATACTGAATCTTCATCTTCGTCCTCTAGAAAATAGTCTTCAATAAAGAAAAAGTCAGGTAGACCCGAGCGTAATGAAAACAAAACACTCGAGTCAGAACTAAAAGATCTTATGTAAGTCAAACTAATCTAAAATAAAATGTGAGTGCAACGGCTTTAGAGATGTTCCGAGATTTTCCATCTCCTATCAAGTGTACAACGTGAATATAATTACTGATAGATTTCAAATAATTTGAGGTATTAATTTTAACCATTTTAATAAAAAATTGAAGTTTAACTTAAATCTTTAAAATAATTCAATTCCAACACATAGTCCAAATTTAAGAATTTATATGGATATATATACCATTTCAACCAGTACCAAAATCAACATTTCAAATCAATGAAAACTGTTCGGGTTTATCATTTCAACCCATAACGATTTTTTCCTAATCTATATGATCGTTCAGGTATGTATCATTTCAACCCATAGTGAACTTGCAGTATTATAATGATATAAAATACAACATCCATTCATCTAATATCAACAATCAAACATCCATCACAATAATCATCCAAACCAATCAATAAATATCAATATAGAACTGATAATCAGTAACTGATATTTAATTGGCAATTTATATTCAGTAATAAATTAAATAACGATTTAATTCAAATAAATTCTAATTAAATGAGATGACGATTTAAAATATTCCAAACAGCCATAAATGAATGTCTATCAATCATAAACTTAATTTAACAAACATAAGAAATTTTAGAAGTTATGAGTCGATTAAATCACTAACCTTTGAATTTAAATTGAATTTAAATCCAATTTAAGCCCAAAATTCAAACGGTCTCCAAATTTATCCAAACTAGCATTAAAATGTCTGAAATTTCGATACGATCCAAACGCAAGAAACCATGTTTGAATCGGACCTCGTATGCGAAAGTTATATCAGTTAGAACATTTGAAAATTTAAATTAAATAATAAAGAAACTAAAATACACGGTACACGCGCCACACCCCCTTACCTCATTTGAAACGCACAGCAGCTCGAGGAACCCTAACGCCTCCATCTCTGCCTAGCCGCGGCGACGTCCTCGCCACCAGAACCCAAACCGACGCCGCCTAGGCCCCTCCGACCTCGTAATACCCCCTCCGATCGCCATCAATCGTAAGGACACGCACCCAAACGCCTCACCAATGCCCTAATCGAATTTTTTCACCAAATCCCACCGTCAAAACACCAACTACGCAGATGGGCTACGTTCGCTGCTCTCCATGCAAGTGGTACCGTTGATTTGTCGATCAGACGGAGTTCATCAAAGCGTGATGAACGGCCGAAAACAAATCACCTAGTTCCGACCACAGGTAACCCAGATTGAAAAACGAATCATAGAACTGACTTGCGCTCGTTGAGAGCTTCAAATCGATATATAATTCGATATAGTTGGAGCAGTTTGATTTTTGGAATTGAAATTTGATATGAAATTGAATTGGGATTTAGAGTTTGTCTGCCATTGGAATGAGGAGTTGAAAAGAAAATGTACGTACAGTCAAATAAAAATAAGAAGTGGCTAGGATTTATAATAGGTTATTCATAGGTAGGGCTGAAAATAGAAAGAACGGACAAGATTGAATTGAAAATTGGACGATGAACGATCCGAAATGCCCGTTTCGTTCCTAAAGCGGAAATGGGTTCTCCCATATATCAAGATATATGTTTTCAATATTTTTAAACTCAATGGAACAGGTTTTAAGTCCAAATTCCATCGTATGTAGAAGTTATGTTAAAATCATCTTATTTCAGATTAATTTCAATTAAATTTAATTAAATTGATTTCTAGGCGTTTCGAGCCCATAGATCAAATGACAAGTCCGATCGTTACGAAACTTGAAATCCAACAATAATTCACCGTTACAGATCCGATGAAATTGGTTTTGTCAAAAGCCGAGACAGTAGCCAAAATGGTTATTTTCACACTAATAAATAAATCAAAAATTAAATTAATTAAATCACGTTTTATTTCAAATTTAATAACTAATAATTTTCATCATTTTCAGTTACTTTTATATTTACAGTAGTTCAAAACAAATTTACACATCAATTTAAAGTTAATTATTTTTCCAATTACAGTGTTTGATTTCAATTTCAAATAAAATTCAATTATTAAAATTTAATTCAAATAAATTGTTTTTATTTGATTTCAGTCTGTATACTCGATCCATTATTACTCAAATAACATAATCAATATTTGATTTACATCTCATTTCATTAATATACTCTAATTTCCATCTTCTATTGGTATTAGCAATCATATTTCCACTTTATTGAAATTTTGTCAATTTCACACACTAATTATAATTAAAACTCAATTGATTCATTCAACTTGGTTTCATTCCTTCATTAAACCAACTATCATGTTATGAGATAGAATTTACATTGGTTTCATGTTATTGAATTAACATTAGTTGATATCTTATTACATTAATATTTCCAATATCATTTTTATTTACATTAAAATATTTAATTACATTTAATTGCAATAAATCCAATTGTTTTAATTTATATTCCAAAATTGAATAAATCTTGATTCACATTTTTATTATTCTACCAATTGTCATACTATTAATAAAATTTTCATTATTACCAAATATTACCTAAATTTATATTAACGTAATACTTACTACATTTATTGCAATTGGTTTCCAATTTAATATAGCAGGCTAAATAATTATTACCATTAACTTTAAATCACATTTATAAGCTAATTACTTACAAACCAATGATACGATTATTTACATAATACTAGTTTTATTCAATCACCATTTATTATATATTATTTCATAATTAATCCAATATTCATATTTGTTTCCTTATACTCACTTTACAGCCAAGTAACCATTTTAAATTGATTCAATTAATTGGAGTTTCATTCACGCTGTTGATAATTGACTTAGATTAACATCGTTACTTTTCATTTTTGTATTTCATTAACAAATTACGAATGTTTATTCCTTCCAAATTTATTTACCAAAATATTATTAAATTAAAAAATTTAAATCATCGAAAATTACGGGTCGTTGCATTTGTGGAAGGCAAATTGATTACAATTTACTTGTTTCTGACCCATGATCGATTTGCCGTGTTTTCGTGATGTGGAGCCATAAGCTCATGACATATGTCAACTATTTCTTGCAATTCTTCGGCTTCCTCTTGAGTATCTCTTCTTCATCGGAATGACTGTCCAATGCCATAACACATTTGAGGAAAGATGAAGTATTCATTGTTGTATTTAGTTTAATGCTATAAGAGAAAGAAAGAAGATGTTAAATGTGATTTCTGGAATGGATGTTGAAGTCCTTATATAGAAATGATACGATATGTAGAGTTAGTGATAGACAAAAAATGCAGAGTGTAGTCAAATCAACTATAGCAAGTGGCAGACACTATTGATACTTAATGTGGATAGCTTGGCTTTAGCAAGTAGTGTAGTCAAATCAACAGTAGCTAGCGACAGACATTATTGATACTTAGTATGATCAGCTGGACTTTAGTAAGTGACAGACAAAAAATGTAGAGTATAATCAAATTAACTGTAGCAAGTGGTAGACATTATTGGTGCTCAGTGTGGTCAGCTCGACTTTAGCAAGTGGCAAACATTATCGATTGTGAAGGAACAAGCATTGATTTGTATAACGATATTATGAATTGCCTATTTAACTGAAAATTTTATAGTGGAAGTGTACATAAAATTCCATGGCAAATGAAAGTTGGACTCCGCAGGATTATTTGGTACTAATCAAAGCGTAAATAGAAGCAGGTACAAGACATATGGAAGGGGAGATTGAGCAAGATTTTTGGGTTACTCTAAACGAAGCATTTAACAATCATACTGATTGTAGATATAATTCGACGGATTCTGGAAACTCGCAGTACTTATGTCACGTTTACTAGAGTTTGTCAACGATACAGAAGCATTATTAAAATAGTGAAGGAAGAAGACCTATTTCAGTTAACACGAGCTACGTATGATTTACACTATTTCTGGGAGTATCATACTAATGTTGTTGGACATACTACATATGATCTATGAGTTAGCTATATTAGACAATTTGAATGAAGTTTTACATATTTCTTTTTATGTACTATGTGTTTTTCTTCCAGCTCAATGTATTTTCTTTCAGCTCAATGTATTTTCTTTAAGTTCTATGTATTTCCTTTCAATCTAATGTGTTAAGATTCAGTTCCATGTATTTTCTTTTAGTTCAATGTATGTTCTTTAA
Source organism: Allium cepa (assembly GCA_030765085.1). Taxonomy (NCBI): domain Eukaryota; kingdom Viridiplantae; phylum Streptophyta; class Magnoliopsida; order Asparagales; family Amaryllidaceae; genus Allium; species Allium cepa. Next base: position 706,337,677 of record CM060934.1, read on the forward strand.
GTTCAATGTATTTTCTTTAAGTTTTATGTATTTCCTTTCAATCTAATGTATTAAGATTCAGTTCCATGTATTTTATTTTAGTTCAATGTGTGTTCTTTAAGTTCTATATATTTTCTTTTAGTTCTTTAGTAAGTTGTATACACTTTCACTATCTGCTGAGTACGTAATACAAGAAATTAATAATGAAACAAGGCAACCAAAATTGAAATAGAGTGATAGAAAAAGGACAACCAACATTGAAATAAACCGATATAGTGGAACCAAACTGATAATTGAAACAATGCGAACAAAATCTAAAACAAACACACACATGATGATTTAAAAAACTATCTTTGATCGTGTGATAACTGAACTAAACCAAGTGTCCTCTACAACATTTCAATTCCTTGTTCAAGTTCAGCTACATACAATATTGCAAGATGAGGTAAAAGATCGTCCAACCGTTGCCGAAGTCCATAACCATCCAAAAAATATGGCATCTAGTTGCGTTGACCAATGTCAGACCTGTTTCTTATGACAGAATACAAAACATTAACTCTACAATTGCAGTATATTTCTCCAAAATCAACATCTTGTTCTGGTTGAGGTAGTTGATGTCTATTTCATGCCTTCTTTGCCTTTTCCCATTTTTGCTCCTCCGCTCCTCCCGCTGTCTTCTTCCCTCCTCCAAAAGCCTATGCTCTTACAAAGCTCTCTCATGCTCTCTTGCATCTTCATAATGTCTTTCCTCCATTTCAACATACCACCTGGTTGGTTCTTTTGGGTAAGATGGATTAGAAGGGATCTCGTGACTTAAAGGACCTTCGTATGAGTATGATTATAGCAAAGAAATATGGTTGTAATCCACCATTTTTTTAATAAGATGAGATGAATTCAGAACGATTTGCCAAGCAATATAATATATAGCAGTAAGAAGATCCTATATCACAAAAACTGTGCAACGTCGCTACAGTGTTCGAATAATACAGAATATTGTACCACTTTGTAATAGCATTGACATCAAAAGTACTGCAACGTGGCTATAGTGCTAAGGCTAGCAAACATCAAAAGTAGTGTAACGTGCAAACAGTGCTCGATATGACATGGTGTAAATAAAGCTATGCAATGTAAATGTGCTATAAATAAAGCTACGCAAACATCAAAAGTAGTGCAACGTGCAAACAGTGCTTGATATGACGTGACACTGTAAATAAAACATCAAAAGTTGTTTGTTGGTGTGTTGAAGTTTTTAATACAGTAGTGTAAATAAAGCTTTATAACATAACAAAACAACAGTAAAATATGTCCATAGTACAATACAGAAGTACATCAATAAAGACAAACAACGGTAAAATAATTGTAATAGTATAGTAACTGATCATCCTAAATCTACGACACCACCATCGTCATTGTCCATGGTCATCAAAATGATTAGGGCTATCATGATCAAATTGAAATGCAGCCAGCTGAGCTTGCAAATCATCAATCTGTGTCTGCATCGCATGTTGAGTCTGATGACTGAACGCCTAAGTATGAATGAGTGTCATATGCTGAATGGCGGCAATATATCGTATATGCTCGTCCAATTTACCTGCATATTATAATTACATATAATATATCAATATACGTTTGCTTAACTAATACTATACAGTTAATTATTAATACAATGAATTATCCATACAATGAATTAACTCAAAAGGTAGGTATAGACCAGCAGTGGGGATACCAGCAATCTCATGATCCAGAGGATAAACTATCAGCTGCTCGATAAGAGTACCTATAACATCATACGCTCTACAATAGGCGTCAAGATCGAAGCCCATGGGCTGCTGAAAGTACTGGGATGGAGTAGGATTAAAAGAAAATGGAGGTTTCTGAACTCTACCACTGACTACGTGTGGGCCTATATGATCGGAGTTCACTCCTCAAGCATAGTCAGTAACATGTGTTGTCGAATAGCAACTCTAACCCAGTAACTATCATAATCCTCATCGACTAATAAAATGCAGAAGCACCTTCACATCTATTCTGTCTCAATCCTTGTATATATCGTGATCCAATGATTCGACGTCTGTCGAACATGTTTTCTTAAGGTAATGAATCTCCAAGGATACGTAACTCCCCAGTAGTCTGGAACAAGCATGTCTTCCCAAATACCAAATAGGAAGAAACACTGATGGGAGTAGATCGTCCTTCGCAAACCCAAATGATACGAAATAGAAAGAGGATGACCATCATGCATCTGGCCTACATGTGTCAGGGAAATCCAATATGAAGTCCATGGTGCCCGAAAAATATTATCCCTGCACCTCATATCAATCTGAGTACGGGCCTCCATTAGGTCATGTCTAAACATACGTAGACACGCGGGAAACTAGCTGAACATGCTCCCATCGTCTCATGCGTGGAAAATATGTCTCTGGTGCATGACTAGCTGTCTCAATAATACGAGGATGCATGTTCACCGTGTACTCTTAGTACCAGCACGATCGAATGTACCAAAACCTAAACATCTGTCTAACCTCCCTCAAAGCATAAGAATCAAGAGCGGTGTACGAATATCCAAGTTTAGAGGAACCCCAATCGATGGTGTAAAGCCGATCTAAATCGGCTACCGTTGTAAGGTAACCTAATCTAATGGTACTCTTTTGGTTGGAAAAGAAAGTTGAACCAAATAAGTACAACAAAAATGCTCTAAGTACGACAACACTCATAGCATCTGTAACGATCCAGAATTTGACCGCTTTAAAATATACTATGTAGAGTGATTTTAAATATAAAATAGGTAATGTTATATGATTTGAATAATATTAGATAGGATTTTCAAATAAAAACATACGTAAAATAGTAACATTTGCTTATATCGACAAAAGTGACAAAATGCTGATTTCAAAAAAATAAGTTTCAATGGTCAAATAAATTATTTTAATTGATTTATGAGTGTTTATATTTTTAAATAACATTATACAAATTTATTTTTAAATTTGGTTTACATAATTAAATAGTTTAACTAAAATGTCAAAATGTGACCGTAAAACGTTTTGTCGAAATTTAATGTTTTGTTCAAAATAAGTTGTCGCAACGTTGTTATACCTTTGTTAACATGTTTTAGCATATATATTACACATTTTAGTAATTAAATATGTTTATTATTACTATTTATGATTAGGAAACTTCTAGAACATCATTAAGAAAGGTAAGTAAGTTTAAGAAAAGTCAAAAGTAAACATCAAAGTCAAATCACATCAAAATCTAACAAAATAATGACTTTTCTTACTTAATCTTTAAGTGACTAACATATAAAGCAAGGATGTGAAAGCTGATGTTAAGTATAGAAGAAGCGAAGATTTTTTTAGGTTGAAGTAAGGTAAGTTTGGTAATTTGGTAAGAGGTTAAATTTGTAAAATTTCATTCCTTACTTTTTCTATAAATACCCACCTCCTTCTCTCATTTCATTCACACTTCTTCTTCTTTTTTCTCAAGCTTCTTCACCTTCTTTCTCTTCTCATTAATGGCTTCCATGCAATATAAAAAAATTATAACGAAATAATGTCAAAATATTTACAAATTATTCAAACAAAATCGATATCCATTCTCTTCAAAATCAATTTTTTTTTTTGTATTTTACCTCTTCTTCTCACGACCATAACTTTCTCAAAACTAATCCAAATCAAAAATTATTTTTTGCAAACTCAGGAGAATTAAGTTAGCTACAATTATCGTTTACATCATTTCTTCAAAATCTAAGAGTTACTATAGAAAAATTTCAATTCTTTCAAAGTCATTTTTGGCCCAGATTTTATAGCCGAAAATACCTCTGTTTCTTATTATCGTAACTTCTACAGAAATGATCCAAATAAAGAAAATCTTTTTTTCGGATCATATAAAATTCCAATGGCTACAACTTTTATTTGAGCACTTCTTCCAGTTTTGAACTTGGCTATGTCAAAATTTCAATTCTTTGCAATGCATTTTTTGCCTTTATTTTTTTGTCAATACGAGAATACCCGCTCTTCTTTTGATCATAACTTCCTCATAGCTAGTCGAAATATAGTGTTTCTTTTCTTCAAATTAAAATAAAAGAAATTGCAATAACTTTATAGTAAATTATTTTTTCAAATTTTGTGAGTAAGAGGGTCAAATACTAGAGAGAAAATGACCTATTTTTCGAGTCTAATTTTAAGAATTAAGGTCAAAGCTCCACCACTTCTTCTCTATACTTTCGACCAACCTCCATCTCAAGCCTTTGCCAAGCAGTAGAAAGGAGAAAATTGGGCTTATTTTGATTTGGTTTCCAAGCATGGTAGAAAGTATGAGTTAGATCTTAATTTCCTTGCCTTAAAGTTTAATGGAGTGGAATCCAAAGTGAGTTATTTCTTCCTTTAAGTTCGTTAAAATCATTGCTAAGTTGAAGAAACTTTAAGTGTTAAGTGTTGTTTGAAAACCCTTGTTGAATGCTTGTTTACTTTATTTGCTAAAAATGATTTTAATTCCTTGTTTGACTATTTGGATGGCTAATTAGTTATTTTGAAATTTAGAAGTTAAATACTTTATAGGGTATGTGGAAATAACTAGTACACGTGTTTCGTCTGTGAGATCTAAGGTGACTTGGACGAGGGACGAAACATGTCGAAGGGAAAGCCCAGATGCTCCAAAATAAATATCAAATCGTTTTAACTCAAGATAAAATAAAAACGTCTTATAAATATTTGATAGAATGAAGCGTTGATGAAAGTCGCTATGCTCTGATACCAAATGAAAGTGTGTTATGGATCGTGTAATATGGATATGATAATGCAGGTTATAGTGATGATAGTTATACAGTAAATAGTGTGGAATATAAAAGCAGTAAAATGAAACAAGCACACCAGGAATTTTTACACTGGTTCGGAGCACCGTCCTACGTCCAATCCCAGAATCCTTTTGGAATTACACTAAAACAACAACCCTCACTTAACTTGGAGGAACAGGTTTTGTAAAATCCCTGAGCAGCCGAGCAGGGACCTGAGCAGTAGAACATGATTTCGCCTCAACAGCCGAAGAGGACTTCACTCGCCTGAGCAGCAGAACGGGACTTCAATAAATACAGAAAATAGTTTTGACTTTTGTGTGTTCTGATAATACGGATTTGTCACTTATAGTACATCCTTCCTATGATCTTCTCCTCGAGTGTATATGTATATATATATTTGAAGTATATGAAGAATAGAAAGGTGTAGAATTGCTTTAATGCAGAATAATTAAAAGATAATAACAAATAGATTCCAGAGAGTTAGATTAGAGAGATAAGAAAATTTGATTGTAATTCAGTGATTTGGAGTCAAGTTTGAGTATGTACTTATAATGGTTAGAAAGCAGCGACTATTGGTGAAGAGTTTCGATTGTAGTGTTGCGTCCAAATTTTTTCGTAGAGGTTCGTATCTCTTCACAAAAAGTCAAGTGTTTTCGAAAAGTAGCCGTTGTAGAAATTTAGTCAACTGAGCCTCTGGGTCAGTCGACTGAATAATCAAAATAATTTTTAAATATATATTCGTATATTTGTGCACCTGTGCATGTTGCATAAATTTTCCAATGTCAGTCGACTGGAGCTATGGGTCAGTCGACTGACCTGGTGAAACCTGTGCAATATGCACTGTAACAACCCGCATATTTATCGATTTTATATTTGAATATTTTATCGTTCGTCGGATTTTGGTCCGAAAAGCTACTTATTGCAAACAGTCGAATTAGGACTCGAGACCACCCCCATTGAGTTCAAAATGACGTTTGCGACCTTTTTGAGTATAAACTTTGATATGTTTGGAGATAGTAGAATTTTGCTACTTTTCACTTAGAGCTTTGAGTTTAGGTTGGGTTCAGCCCAATGTTCTAACTTAATACCCCAAACTGAAACCCCCCTCTTCATTCACTCCCTCTTCCTCTAATTTCAGTTCTAAAGAGATTAATGGTGGAAGAGAATGGGAAATAGAAATCCAAAACCTAGTTTCCATTTGCAAATCAATTTCTAGCTCCAAACTCAAGAGAACCCATTGGTAAGCATCTCCTTCTTCTTCTCCAACTCATTCTCTTTTTGATTTCAGAAATTTCCTAAACCTAATTTAGGAAATGTTTCTCTTTTAAGCTTAGATTGAAGCTTCTTGAGTTGTTATTGAAGGGGAATTGATCTTAGCTTATTTTTAAAGCTTCTCGTTCATTGATTTGGGTTCAAATGTGAGATTTTTATCTCACATCTATGCTTATATTTATCTTCGATTGTTAGGTATGAATTCCTAACACTTATTCTTGTGCAATTGCTTTTGGTTTGGATTGATTTGGTGAATATTCCAATTTTTAGTGTTTTGGGTTCAATTCTTTAAAAATCATAGCTTTGATGTTTTGATCATGTTTTGGTGTTGAACCGAAGATCTTATATGGCCGGGTAGTTGATTGGCGTAAACCCTTAGTGCCGATGCTCGACCGATAGCAATATGGGGGAGTTTGGCATTCATTAGATGGGCTTGGGGGGTGCTGGCTACAGGTTCGTCGGTTAATTCTTGGACTTGTTCGATTGAAACTCTTGTGACAATTTTCTAGTGGAGATCTACAATTTGTTCGTAAATATTTAAGTTAAGCTAGTGGTTATGGGACATGAAGCTAAGCTCATATATTTACTAGCTTACTGTAATCGACACTTCTCTTTGATCATGACGATCATTTTATGGTTTAGACTAGCACTGTGCGATGTCTCTTTGTCCACGTGGAGGACTGTACGTCGTTTTATTGAGCTTCTGCACACCAGAAGGAGCTTCGGCTCAATGTCCGCAATGGGGGGCTATACCCTGTCATGAGGAACTTCAGTTCACCAGGAGGAGCTTCGGCTCAAAGTCCACAATGGGGGACTATACCCTGTCAGGAGGAGTTTTGACTCACCAGGAGGAGCTTCGGCTCAAAGTCCGCAATGGGGAACCATACCCTATCAGGAGGAGTTTTTGACTCACCAGGAGGAGATTCGGCTCAAAGTCCACAATGGGGGACTATACCCTGTCTGGAGGAGCTCCGGCTCATTTTTCTGGGATTGGCCATCCTTTTCTTGTGATTTCTGGATTTCGTGTGTTGAATTCTGGAATTTATGTTTCACCTATTTTCGTGATTTTCTATTGATTTGATTTATCAGTTATTGTGGCTTGGTGAACGAAATTAGGAGTATGACATTCCTTTTTATCTTGAGTAGATCTTTGCGATATTGATTAATCTTTTATTGATTTTTTTCAATTACTTATATATCACAGCTTGGCATTGTGATTATTATACGTTTAGTCATATTTCTTATTCTATATCATTTCATCTGATATTTATAGCTAGACAGATCCGTTTATTATTTTCTTATTAAATAATACTCGGGTCAGACCGAGATGTTACAGGTGCTTCTGCTTGACTTCTCATCCTGGATCATTACTCTGACTTTTGGCTAACTACTTAGATTAGTAGTTTATTTTACTGTATACACTTAAGATATAGACTCATAGATGTATTCTTTTGTCTAGCACTTGTATCTATTCTTTTGTGATGTCGTGGATCTTATTTGACCACTACTCTGATATACACTTTTATGTGTAATATTCATATCTATTTCCGCCTTTGTGATATGAATTGCCTGTGACTGATTTGTGTTATGTTTATTTCTATATTTGTTTCCGAAGATTATATATAGCCACTGTGTAGTAGCTTTGAGTTTGCGTTGGTATGTCGGATTTCCTCTTGAGATGAAATGCATGTTATATACTATCTAACATATCGGTGCTCGAGCAAAGCAATTACATGGATGGTCGCTCCTCAACAGCCTTATTCTCCGTGCTAGTTGACGGCATTACTCCGTAATGTTCTTGGCTAGCATGGGTATAGAGGTGGAGCGTCACATGCACGGCTTACACAGGTATAGAAAAAAATATATAACTTTAATCACTATTATAATTTAATATATGCTTATATATGTATAAAATATTTAGAAAATAGAATGATTAAATATATAAGCTAGTATATACGTAACCGAAGATAGATTTTAACAGCATTGACCTAAGACTCAAAATAAAAATAAAAATTGAAGCACCGGTTTTGAAGCCTCGTCTCCTTGTAGTATATATTCTCTTTTTGTCGTAGTAGCCGTCAAATCTGTATATCGTAGTGAGAGCTTTGTATCATGAATTAAAACCAATTCTCAACATTCTTCCCCTTTTTGATTCATGACAACCTGTAAATAGATATAGATTTCGACTGTATATAATATAAATACTTACTCCCTCTAAATTTTTGGCGATATATATCCTGCATTCTTAATGTTAGTGATAATTTTCTCCCCCTTTGTCATCGACAAAAAGGAATAAAGAACATGAACAATATAGAATAAAATAAATACTACTTATAATGTAAGGAATTAGAAAGAAATTAATATTTAAAGCATGCGATACCCAAGGTTCTTATAATTTCCTAATTTTTAGGAAACCATACCCATTTGAATGTGGTTGAACCTTTATAAATATAATTTTCATTATTAACTACCATATCAAAATAATCATCAATGTATTTTTCTCTATTTTTACAATTAATAGGAACCCAAATATTTAGATAATTTTTATTCATATTTCCTGCCAATTTTTTTTACTTCTAAAGAAATTATAAACATTATTGGTCATAGCAGTATTTGAATTTCTATAAAATTTGGATTTAGACTTTACTCAAAATTTAGTGCTAGCACTAACATATTTACTATACATGAAAGCGTATTTAGTGGTATTTCTATGATCGGTTTTATTATATCCTAAAACACTTTTATCATGTAAAGGTCTAGAACTAGATAAAATCAAGTTTAAATCGTTTTGACCTTTATTAAATTTTGTGGCTTCAGTGTTAAGTTTATCAAACTTAGCTTTAAAGTCACAATTTTTATTTTCAAAAGAAATATTACTATTAGTTAAAATATCAATTTTCTCATTTAATTCAGAATTCTCGTTTTTTAACGTACGGTTCTCATTTTTCAGATGTGAATTTTGAGATTCTGAGTTATCTAAAGAGGATTGTAATAAATCATTTTGTCTTTTCAGGTCAAAAAATTCTTTTGAAATTTTTTCTCTCTTTTTCAAATATGGTGTTTCGTTCATCTAGAAAATCTGTAAGGGCCTCAAAATTGTTCTTTAAAACACCAAATTGATTTTCTAAATCTAACTTCTTATTTTTCAATTTCTCATTTTCAAGTTCAACAGATTTCATCTTTTCTAAAATAATAAAATTAGGATTTGAAATCTTATTGCTTATACTAAATAATTCATTATTATCTTCTCCTAAAATTTGTAAATTAGTAATTACCTTTTTGTAGTCCTCACTGGTGGCTTTGACAAGAATTTTGCTCATTGTATTTCGATTAGATCATTTTCTAGACATTATTCTATGACGTTGTGACGATCGATAGAATTCCATGCTCTGATACCAAATGAAAGCCGCTATGCTCTGATACCAAATGAAAATGTGCTATGGATCGTGTAATATGGATATATGATAATGCAGATTATAGTGATGATAGTTATACGGTAAATAGTGCAGAATATAAAAGCAGTAAAGTAAAATGAAACAAGCACACTATCAATTTTTATACCAGTTCGAAGCACCGTCCTATGCCAGTCCCAGACTCCTTATGGAATTTCACTAAAACAACAACTTTCACTTAACCCGTAGGAATAGGTCTATACAATCTCTGAGCAGCCGAACAGGGACCTGAGCAGCAGAACAGGATTTCTCCTCAACAGCGAAAGAGGACTTCACTCGCCTGAGCAGCAAAATAGGACTTCAACAAATACAGAAAATAGTTTTGAATTTTTTGTGTTCTGATAACATAGATTTGTCACTTGTAGTACACCCTTCCTATAATCTTCTCCTCGAGTATAAATATATATATATATATATATATATATATATATATGAAGTATACGAAGAATAAAAAGGTATAGAATTGCTTTAATGCAGAATAATTGAAAGTATAATAGCAAATAGATTCCAGAGAGTTTGATTAGAGAGATAAGGAAATTCGATTGTAATTCAGTGATTTGGAATCAAGTTTGAGTATGTATTTATAATGGTTAGAAAGCAGCGACTGTTGGTGAAGAGTTTCGATTGAAGTATTGCATCCAAATCTTTTCACAGAAGTTCGTATCTCTTCAAAAAAAGTCGTGTCTTTACGAAAAGTAGCTGTTGTAGAAATTCAGTCAACTGAGCCTCTGGGTCAGTCTACTGAATATTCAAAATAATTTTTAAAAATATATATTCGTGTATCTATGCACCTGTGCATATTGCACAAATTTTCCAGTGTCAGTCGACTGGACCTGTGGGCCAGTCGACTGGACATGTGGGTCAGTCGACTGATCTGGTGAAATCTGTGCAATATGCACAGTTTACACAGGTATAGAAAAATATATATAACTTTAATTACTTTTATAATTTAATATATGCTTATATATGTATAAAATATTTGGGAAATAGAATGGTTAAATATATAAGCTAATATATATGTAACCGAGGAGAGAATTTAACAGCGTTGACCTAAGACTCAAAAACAAAATAATATAATTGATGTACTAGTTTTAAAGTCTCGTCTCCTTGTAGTATATATTCTTTTTTGTCGTGGCTGTCGTTAAATCTGTATATCATAGTGATAGCTTCGTGTCATGAATCAAAATCAAGTCTCAACATTCTCCCCCTTTTTGATTGATGACAACCTATAAATAGATATAGATTTCGACTGTATATAATATAAATACTTACTCCCCCTGAATTTTGGCGATATATATCCTGCATTCTTAATGTTTGTGATAATTTTCTCCCTCTTTGCCATCGACAAAAAGGAATAAAGAACATGAATAATATAGAACAAAATAAATACTACTTATAATGTAAGGAATTAGAAAGAAATTAACATTTAAGGCATGCGATACCCAAGGCTCTTATAAGTTCCTAATTTTTAGGAAACCATACCCATTTGGGTGTGGTTGAACCCTTATAAATATAATTTTAATTATTAACTACCATATCAAAATAATCATCAATGTATTTTTCTCTATTTTTCCAATTAATAGGAACCCAAATATTTAGATAATTTTTATTCATATTTCTTGTCAATGTTTTTGTACTTCCAAAGAAATTATAAACATTATTGGTCATAGCAGTATTTGAATTTCTATAAAATTTGGATTTAGACTTTACTCAAAATTTGGTGCTAGCACTAACATATTTACTATACATGAAAGCGTATCTAGTGCCATTTCTACGATTGGTTTTATTATATGCTAAACCACTTTTATCATGTGAAGGTCTAGAACTAGATAAAATCATGTTTAAATCATTTTGACCTTTATTAAATTTTGTGGCTTCAGTGTTACGTTTATCAAATTTAGCTTTAAAGTCACAATTATTATTTCCAAAAGAAATATTACTATTAGTTAGAATATCAATTTTCTCATTTAATTCAGAATTCTCGTTTTTAACGTACGATTCTCATCTTTGAGAAGGGAATTTTGAGATTCTGAAATATCTAAAGAGGATTGTAATAAATCATTTTGTCTTTTCAAATCAAAAATTTCTTTTGAAAATTTTTCTCTCTTTTTCAAATATGGTGTTTTGTTCATTTAGAAAATCTGTAAGAGCCTCAAAATTGTTCTTTAAAACGCCAAATTGATTTTCTAAATCTAACTTCTCGTTTTTCAATTTCTCATTTTCAAGTTCAACAGATTTCATCTTTTCTAAAATAATAAAATTAAGCTTTGAAATCTTATTTATTATACTAAATAATTCATTGTTATCTTTTCTTGAAATTTATCAATTAGAAATTACCTTTTTGTAGTCCTCACCGGTGACTTTGTTAGAAATTTTGCCTGTTGTATTTCGATTAGATCGTTTCTGGCCATTATTCTATGATGTTGTGACGATCGATAGAATTCCTTGCTCTGATACCAAATGAAAGTCGCTATGCTTTGATACCAAATGAAAGTGTGCTATGGATCGTATAATATGGATATATGATAATGCAGATTACAGTGATGATAGTTATATGGTAAATGGTGCGGAATATAAAAGTAGTAAAGTAAAATGAAACAAGCACACCAGGAATTTTTATACTGGTTCGGCGCACCGTCCTATGTCTTGTCCCAGACTCCTTCTGCAATTTTACTAAAACAACAACCCTCACTTAACCCGTAGGAACAGGTCTATACAACCCCTGAGCAGCCGAATAGGTTCCTGAGCAGCAGAACAGGATTTCGCCTCAGCAGCCAAAGAGGACTTCACTCGCCTAAGCAGTAGAACAGGACTTCAACAAATACAGAAAATAATTTTGAATTTTGTGTGTTCTGATAACACGGATTTGTCACTTGTAGTACACTCTTCCTACAATCTTCTCCTCGAGTATAAATATATATATATTTGAAGTATATGAAGATTAGAAAGGTATAGAATTGCTTTAATGCAGAATAATTGAAAGTATAATAGCAAATAGATTCGAGAGAGTTAGATTAGAGAGATAAGAAAATTCGATTGTAGTTCAGTGATTTGAAATCAAGTTTGAGTATGTATTTATAATGGTTAAAAATCAACGACTGTTGGTGAAGAGTTTCGATTGAAGTGTTGCATCCAAATATTTTCATAGAGGTTCGTATCCCTTCACAAAAAGTCATGTCTTTTCGAAAAGTGGCTGTTTTAGAAATTCGAGCCCCTGGGTCAGTCGACTGAATATTCAAAATAATTTTTAAATATGTGTATATATATATATATTCGTATATCTGTGCACCTGTGCATGTTACACAAATTTTCCAGTGTCAGTCGACTGGACCTATGGGTCAATCGACTGACCTGGTGAAATCTATGCAATATGCACAGTTTACACAGGTATAGAAAAATATATATAACTTTAATCACTTTTATAATTTAATATATGCTTATATATGTATAAAATATTTGGGAAATAGAATGATTAAATATATATGCTAATATATACGTAACCGATGAGAGATTTTAACAGCATTGGTCTAAGACTCAAAAACAAAATAATATAATTGATGCACTGGTTTTGAAGTCTCGTCTCCTTATAGTATATATTCTCTTTCTGTCGTGGCAGTCGTCAAATTTGTATATCGTAGTGATAGCTTTGTGTCATGAATCAAAACCAAGTCTCAACATTCTCCCCCTTTTTGATTGATGACAACCTGTAAATAGATATAGATTTCGACTGTATATAATATAAATACTTACTCCCCCTGAATTTTTGGTGATGTATATCCTGCATTCTTAATGTTAGTGATAATATTCTCCCCCTTTGTCATCGACAAAAAGGAATAAAGAACATGAACAATATAGAACAAAATAAATACTACTTATAATGTAAGGTATTATAAAGAAATTAACATTTAAAGCATGTGATACCCAAGTTTCTTATAATTTCCTAATTTTTAGGAAACCATACCCATTTGAGTGTGGTTGAAACTTTATAAATATAATTTTCATTATTAACTACCATATTAAAATAAATATCAATGTATTTTTCTCTATTTTTCCAATTAACAGGAACCCAAATATGTAATTTTTATTCATATTTTATGTCAATGATTTTGTACTTCTAAAGAAATTATAAACATTATTGGTCATAGCAGTATTTGAATTTCTATAAAATTTGGATTTAGACTTTACTCGAAATTTAGTGCTAGCACTAACATATTTACTATACATGAAAGCGTATCTAGTACCATTTCTATGATTGGTTTTATTATATGCTAAACCACTTTTATCATATAAAGGTCTAGAACTAGATAAAATTATGTTTAAATCGTTTTGACCTTTATTAAATTTTGTGACTTCAGTGTTAAGTTTATCAAATTTAGCTTTAAAGTCACAATTGTTATTTTCAAAAGAAATATTATTATTAATTAAAATATCAATTTTCTCATTTAATTTAGAATTCACGTTTGTTAACGTATGGTTCTCATTTTTGAGAAGAGAATTTTGAGATTCTGATTATCTAAAGAGGATTGTAATAAATTATTTTTCTTTTCAAATCAAAATTTTCTTTTGAAAATTTTTCTCTCTCATTTTCAAATATGGTTTTTTGTTCATCTAGAAAATCTGTAAGAGCCTCAAAATTGTTCTTTAAAACACTAAATTTATTTTCTAAATCTAACTTCCCATTTTTCAATTTCTCATTTTCAAGTTCAACAGATTTCATCTTTTCTAAAATAGTAAAATTAAGCTTTGAAATCTTATTGCTTATACTAAATAATTCATTATCATCTTTTCCTGAAATTTGTAAATTAGAAAGTACCTTTTGATAGTCCTCACTGGTGGCTTTGACAAGAATTTTCCCGTTGTATTTCGATTAGATCGTTTTCCAGCCATTATTCTATGATGTTGTGACGATTGATATAATTCCTTGCTCTGATACAAATGAAAGTCGTTATGCTCTGATACCAAATGAAAGTGTGCTATGGATCGTATAATATGAATATATGATAATGCAGATTATAGTGATGGTAGTTATACGGTAAATAGTGCATAATATAAAAGCAATAAAGTAAAATGAAACAAACACACTAGGAATTTTTATACTGGTTCGGAGCACCATCCTACGTCTAGTCCCAGACTCCTTCTGGAATTTCACTAAAACAAGAACCCTCACTTTACCTGTAGGAACAGGTCTATACAACCCCTGAGCAGCCGAACAGGGACTTGAGCAAAAGAACATGATTTATCCTCAGCAGCCAAATAGGACTTCACTCGCTTGAGCAGCAGAACAGGACTTCAACAAATAAAGAAAATAGTTTTGAATTTTATGTGTTCCGATAACACGGATTTGTCACTTGTAGTATACCCTTCCTATAATCTTCTCCTCGAGTATAAATATATATATTTGAAGTATATGAAGAATAGAAAGGTACAGAATTGCTTTAATGCAGAATTATTGAAAGTATAATAGCAAATAGATTCCAGAGAGTTAGATTAGAGAGATAAGAAAATTAGATTGTAATTCAGCAATTTTGAGTATGTATTTATAATGGTTAGAAAGCAGCGATTATTGGCGAAGAGCTTCGATAGAAGTGTTGCGTCCAAATCTTTTGGTAGAGGTTCGTATCTCTTCGCAAAAAGTTGTGTCTTTTTGGAAAGTAGATGTTGTAGAAATTCAGCCAACTGAGCCTCTGGGTCAGTCGACTGAATATACAAAATAATTTTTAAATATATATATTCGTGTATCTGTGCACATGTGCATGTTGCACAAATTTTCCAGTCTGACCTGGTGAAATCTGTGTAATATGCACAGTTTACACAGGTATAGAAAAATATATATAACTTCAATCACTTTTATAATTTAGTATATTCTTATATATGTATAAGATATTTGGAAAATAGAATGATTAAATATATAAGCTAATATATACGTAACCGATGAGAGATTTTAACAACATTGACCTAAGACTCAAAAACAAAATAATATAATTAATGCACCGGTTTTGAAGTCTCGTCTCCTTGTAGTATATATTCTGTTTTTGTCGTAGTACTCGTCAAATCTGTATATCGTAGTGATAACTTCGTGTCATGAATAAAAATCAAGTCTCAACAGTTGATTTATCATTTATTGTTGTGTTTAATTTGTTGATTGATTGTTTGGTTGTTGGATTGCGCTCTACCAGTCTATGAGCACTGATTAGTATTTATTAATTGTTGACTTTGCTCAAACAGTTTATGAGACATTAATTATCCATATTCATGGGCTGGGTAGAAAATAATTGTAGGATAACATCTTATGATTTATTTCACGATTTGACTATAAGGTGTTTAGGGGTAACATTTGGTTCACCTCAATTTAATGGATTGTTTTGAAAATTGGTTTTCAAATGGAAATGTTATGAATGTTTTCCCTTTAAAAGAAATAGAAATGTTTGGTAATGAATATTTTGAAATTATATTATATAAAAGTGATTTATATAAGAATGGTTTTATAAAAATGTTTATGAAACGGAAAGAATTTCGAGGACTAAACCCTATGGTTTTAAGATGATTTTCGAACGGATTTAGGAAATGAAAATTATTATAAATTTGAAAGTACTTGTCAATATTAGTGTGAAATGATTTATTGCTTCGGGATATAAAATGTTTTGTTATGTTACCGATGATTCAGGTAACCAATAACTAAAAAGTGGGCACATGTTTTTGGTATAGTCCGCTCTTGGAATAGAGGGATGTATTTTATTATCGATTGTATGAAGGTTGGGACCCAGTTGCCTTGTTATTGGGGGAAACCTTCCGATCTGGTTGCATATGGTTTGATATGTTTTTATTATAGTATTTGGGATTTTAAAATAAACTTTTTAAAAGTGATTTGATTTAAGACCGCGAAGTAAAGTATAATTTGAATATAAAAGATATATATATTTCAAAAAATTTGAAATAAGAATTCAAGAATAAAGTCTAAAGAGATAATTTCCGTAAATGTAATTAGATTTGAAAATCTAAAATTCAAGATTAAGCCTAAGTGGGTAGTGTTGGGAATTGCATATTGTTTGTTGCATCGTACGCTCCATGAGTCCTATTTGCGGTAGGAGAACTACGTTGATTTGATCCTGTATCTAATTCAGTGCCCGACTAGATAGGGGTACATAGGCAGTCACAAGTGGTAATGATGCAGCTCCTAAAATAATATAACTCTTTCATGTTTACCTGTTATTGGTTGTTGTTTATCTTGTGTTATTGTATCTTTCCTGATTACTATTTTATTCCGTGTTAACATTATTATTGAGTTCGCATGTAAGGATAGCGTTGTCTCTCTCATTAGAGTCGTGCAGTGGTAGATTTACAGTCATTGTATTTGGTATGTATTAAAACACACTTTATAGAATTAATAAATTTACTAATTACTCTAATAAGTCGTATAATTGAAATTGTATCCTATATATTTTGTAATGTTGACTATTTATCAAATATGGTGTATTAAGTTGGTAGTTTTAATTAGTAGTTTTAGAACGGACGGATCAGCAATTTTAATTGGTCCGAAAATCTAGGTCGTCACAGCATCGGTGTCCATATGAGCTGCAATATGTCTTGTAGATATATAAGGAGGACCGCGCCGGAGGCAACATGACCCTCCTCAAACTGGATAGATAAATAGTGAAAACCTCAGGGCTCTCAAACGTATGATCAAAAGGAAATGGTATCTAGTCTGGGTGTCCGATCTCAATCCCAATCAACATATAAAAATCAACGGGAGTATGTTGTCTAAAAGTGTGTGTCATAGGCCACCACTTCTCAAGTAGGTCCGATATGAGTGACGATTAAATGACTGTGGTGGTCTAATCTGTAAGAAATATGCAAAAGGACAGGTTTGGAGCCTATCTACTAAACCCTGAGGTAGTGTGACATACTGTTGTGCTATACGCTTTACCTAACTATCTCGATAGCTGACATACTGTGACTAAAAAATTAAAGGATTATTCGGGATTGTTCTACAATTTAAATTCAAACAACTAAGTAATACACTTTATAATATCACATATTTATATAATAAACATTATTTTATGGTTAATATAAGACAAATGTATCCATAATGTATTAATAGTTATTTATTATTTAAAATCGTACCTCGACCGCATCCAATGCTGTGAAGATACAGTGAGTGTATCCTTCTAGCAGCTCGTGCAGAATTTGTAGTTGGAAAATCGTCGTCTCTAGTACTGGAGCAATGTATGCTGGACCGGAAAGCTCCTATGTCTGCTGTCGAACGGTACATCTTGCAATTTCGGTTACACATGGCGGCATTTCGATGGTTTTTCAAATAAAAAAGCGAAAAAATATAAAATTGTAAGGAAAAAGAGGCTGGGCATCTGCTTGTAGGCGTCCAGCCCCTGACGCTAGGAATGACAACGGGGCGGCTTGGGGAGGGGATTTGGTGCCCCATACTCGTCCCGTATTTTTTAGACCTCTCCCTAGACCCGCCCCGTAGACCCGGTGGGGGTCTGGAATTTTGCCACGTACCCGGGACCTGTAGACCCGACCAGCCCCAAGACCCGATGAGTCTCATGTATTGATTTAAAATTGTGTACCAACGTACATATATTTATTTGTTTATACTCGTTATCACCAAATAATACATGAAATACAAATAACAACGTGTTTAAGGAAAGTTAGTAAAAATGATGTGCACAATAACAATTCAGAAAATATATACATATGCTATTGTATAATTATCAACGACGCAACTTAATACTCTAATTTTTTCTATAGATTATTTATTGGAACATTTTAATATCCATGCTAGAATCACTTATATCTAAGAAGATTAATAAATCATTATAGTAATAAAGCAGTTTCATGAGATGTTAGTAGTGTGGGTTGGGTTGGGGCGGGTCAATCGAGCCCCGACCCGACTATAGAGCCGGAGCATTCAAGAACGAGTCACGGATCTATCCGCCCCAATGACCCAATGATGCGAGTCTGGACGGGTCAAAACAGGAACGGATCGATCGGGTTTGGACCCTAGACCTCTGTTGACATCCCTACCGGACGCTGATTAAATCAGCACCGTCTATTGAAGTTAACCCTGAATATTCTGGGCAACGATCTGAATATGTTGGAGACGCCCTTAACTGAATGGTAACCACTCTTGTGCCAGATGGCCAAAGAGTATGACATTGAAGGGACGTTTATTAAACATTTTTGCATCTCAAGGCAAGAAACGAATTACAAAGTTGTTGGATGGCCGAGAAAATATGTTAACCGCGTGTGGTTAGCTCGAATCAACTGGTGATTTCTACACGTTTCATGAATTTACAATTTTATCCCTATGTTAGGTCGGTCTTTCCCTATAAATATTTCCAAATCGCTTCCCCTTTCTCGTCAACAATTTACCCGACGGCAGGAAGGAAATTTCGTAAAATTCAGCAAGGTTTGATTTCTGTTCTTAATTCCTTTCATTTTAATCAACTGTTCTCATTGCGATTGGATTTTAGTTGATGTTCGTGCTCGTAGTATTGACATATGAACCATAAATAACTTTTAATTTAGGGTTATGTTCGTTTTTTGGTTTTCCTTCTGAAATTCATGGATTATTGACTCTTGACACCAGAAGAGAATTGTTCAATCATCGATTCTGTTGAACAGCCTAATTCTTAGGTTATGAATTTCTAGATTCAGGTTGATCAATATTCTAAGACCTGTGGTATAGGATTCGTCAGTAATACAGGGTTTTGACGTAAAATCTTTGATCTAGAAAGATGTCGTAATTGTTATCTGTAGATTATGGTTTTTTTTAAAGGTTTTTTCTTGATGGTTAAATCCAGGCTCAGACTTTTCATTTTTTTTGTTACATAAGCTACCTAAATGTTTATTATAAACCAATTCTACTATTCTTTCCTTCATTTCTAATTGAAACTGCATTCGTTAGTGGCTTTAGCTGTTGTGATAATATTATCGTGTACAAGCATTGTTAATTTGAACGTATAAGTCCACTTGAAATTTTGGGTTTATCCGTATTCCTTTGGCACAATATTGTTCATAACGATAGTCCATAGAAGGCCTATGGTACTATGTGCCAGTTCAGCTTGACTGGAGTATGTAGGTACAATCTCATTCGTGTTTTCATATATTAGCTTACTTTGCCCTTGAACTAGAAGTTTGAATTGCCCTTCAACTAGAAGTTCGATTGTTCGTTATAGCTCAGCTGAACTCTGAAACAAAGTTTGGGTGCTGAAACTAAATTGTAGAACTTATTGCCTGACTTGATTAGATCCTAAATTAACTCATATCTATATACACACATGGTATATGGTTTATAAGGTTATGTAAAGATTTTGTTGAACATGACATTAATGTTTCACTTAATCTGTTTGTGTGATGTGGGCAATGTCATGTTCGGCTTCATAGCATAAGCTGCTCTGGCAAATTTGCCTTTTAAAATGAGATTATAGGATTATGTGGGTTAGTTTTTGTACGTATGTGGCTGGCTTCATCAGTTTTGATTAGAGCCCTAGTGAAGCAGCTAGGTTCCTGACATTGTTGTCCACGATTGATGGATGATACAGATGCAGATCTTTGTCAAGACACTTACAGGAAAGACCATCACTCTAGAGGTGGAGAGTTCAGATACAATAGACAATGTCAAAGCGAAGATACAAGATAAGGAGGGAATCCCCCCTGACCAACAGCGCCTAATATTCGCGGGTAAACAGCTCGAAGATGGCAGGACGTTAGCGGACTATAATATTCAGAAAGAATCAACTCTCCACCTAGTCCTGAGATTGAGAGGAGGTATGCAAATATTCGTGAAGACTTTGACGGGGAAGACCATAACGCTTGAGGTTGAGAGCTCGGACACAATAGACAATGTAAAGGCCAAAATCCAGGACAAAGAAGGTATTCCTCCAGATCAGCAAAGGCTAATTTTTGCTGGTAAACAGCTTGAGGATGGCCGCACTCTTGCTGATTACAACATCCAGAAGGAATCAACCTTGCATCTGGTGCTCAGACTAAGAGGTGGCATGCAGATATTTGTAAAAACTCTTACTGGCAAAACAATTACGTTGGAAGTGGAGAGCTCTGACACCATCGACAATGTGAAGGCCAAAATACAAGACAAGGAAGGCATTCCTCCGGATCAGCAAAGGTTGATATTTGCAGGCAAGCAGCTGGAAGATGGCAGAACCTTGGCGGACTACAACATTCAAAAGGAGTCGACTCTTCATCTTGTCCTCAGGCTTAGAGGAGGAATGCAGATATTTGTGAAGACCCTTACTGGAAAAACGATTACTTTGGAAGTGGAGAGTTCGGATACGATTGATAATGTGAAGGCGAAGATTCAGGACAAGGAAGGGATTCCTCCTGATCAGCAGAGGTTGATATTTGCAGGGAAGCAGCTTGAAGATGGAAGGACCCTCGCTGACTACAACATTCAGAAGGAGTCTACCCTTCATCTTGTTCTTCGTCTTCGTGGTGGCATTTGAATTTGCTGTTTACATGCTCTGTTCTCTGTAACTAACGAGAGTGCATATGTGAGTTGCTTTGTTAGTGTGATTTGTGGCTGGAAAACTATGTTGTTGGTCGGTGTGGGTTGAGGGCTGGTGTTCACTTTTCTTCCTCTTTTTTTTTTTTACACTTGTTTCTAACCTTCTAATGTTGGTGCTTTCGTATTGTTTCTGGGACCTTTGAAACCTGAATGCTCTCGTTGCTGTTTATGGTTTGATGCTTTATAGTATTTCTTTTTAATTCTTGCCAAATATTTGGTTGAGTTTACTATGCCATTCATCAGATGGTTGCCTGCTTTGTCGGCGTATTCGTTCAATTTCGTGATGTTTTAGTTAATCCGTGCCACTTATCTATAATATTCTGGTTAAATTTGTGTTTGAAGCCGTCTTTAGTCACCTAATTTTCTGCAACGGCAAACTAATCATTCAAGTAATTTGAGTGCAGTGCATATGTACATGTTTGTAATATAATTTCAGCGGCAAAATTAATTTGGTTGGTTTGGGATGGTATTCGCTTTTATTTGATTTTAGTTTGGATTAACAATTTTCATTGGATGATTATGCATCTACAATTAGTTGAACCACAAATTAATTATATCTACAAAAGGTTGGTTTGTACATCGAAAATCCTTTGTCTGGAGGCAAAATTTCATTGTTGTAGCGTTTTAAAGGTTCAGCGATGAAAACAAAGTGACATCAAGATTTATGTATCAAGTGTCAGAGTTGTATCGACCTTTAGATCTTTTGCTTTCAAGTTAAGAAATTGAGCAATAAAATCATTAAGTGGACGTAGGTTAGAGTTTGTTGAACCACAATAAAACTTTATGTGTTCATTTCTTACTAGTTTTAATTTGTTTTTCTTTACTTTTATTTCTCTACAAGCCATTCTTAGGTGTTTTTGCCCTTTTTGGCGCAAACAGTTTCGGTGGGTGACATTTTATGTTCATGGTTTTGGATGACGTGCACACACTTGAGATACTTATGTTATTTAAGATATACTCATGTACACCATGCCAGTTGCTACTATATACGGACATCCATATTCCATACATAGTTTGACCCATGTGTTATTTATATAGGACTCTTGTCAGTACGAGACATTTCAGTTTCACGAACAAAGAGAAGGGTTTGTGATTGTTGAGCCTATATTATTAGAGGTATTGTGTATCGTTATAGATTGACCTATCTTGTATTTATTGGAGAGATAGTGTGTTGACTCTTTTTATATGGACCTATTGGTACTTATACAACTTATTCATTATATATTATCAATGCGTTGAAGACTTTATGTTCTCTATTTTCTGTTTTGTGTGTTGTTCTATCCTGGAAGTGCACGTTTTTATTGTTTTGTGTCAATATTGAGTGCATATGGATGTGTTATATGAGATTTTTAATACATGTCAGTGTTAGTCCAGGAGAATATTTATATGTGATAGTCCACTACCATCTCGTTCTATGTACTGTTATATAGTATTACTCAATAATATTCTTTGGTGGTACCGGTATAGATGTGGGGTGGTACAAGTTTACTACAACATAAAACTTCAAGTGCTTTTGTTTTTTTTTCCTCTGCTTTGAAAAGATGGAAAGTAGCAATATATGTTAATTTGTTAGCAGAATAAAAAAGAAGAAAAAACTGAAGATCCATTGGAAATGTTGATGAAGAATTAAAATTGGCAATCAAATATTTATATTTGTGCGGTTAAAGTGCTTAGAAGTTCTATAGCGATAGAGGTGTCAAAAGTTATAGTAAGGATAAATCAGAGATATAACAAAAAGCAGCGGAGGTGCAAAAAGTATCATTAGATATAAAAAAAAATATTTAAAATTAATTTATTCTCATTCTTACATCATTTGTATAGAAAAAAGAATATTGTTTAACCTTATACAATGAAACCGAAGAATATAATGATTTATGCAGTTCAGATTTTATGACTACAATAGATTTCTAACTTATATTGAGCGCTTGTACCTTAAAATCTAGTTTTTACCCAAATATTGTTGATTTGGTTTAAAAGAGAATTAGTCGAATCCACCTTTTTATATTAATGTTGTTAAAACGGGTGCTAAAAAGTCTTTTTTAAGTCGGTGTAGCGGAAAATAACGGGTTTAAAGCTGATCTATTGTTTAATAGTATCAAATTAAAAAAGCATAGCGGTCGAAGAGAACTACATGCTATAGTTGGGATTTGGATTTTGCGGAGCTTTAGCTGCACATGTTTATACAATGATCAATTTTGGTAGACATGTTAAAGGATGCAAATAGTACGGTATTGATTAAATATTACTATCATATAAATTAAATACCATTTCATTAAATAAAATTGGCAATAAAAAATAAGTTATGCGAGAATATATTTGGTTCCAAATATTAAAAAGAAAACATCGAACTGAAAGTTCAGTGGAGCTTCTTCAATAGTTTAAAAATTACAATCATGTAATTTATAGATTCCATTATGAGTGGTTCTACAAACAGGTAGAATGTGTTAGGTGCCTATTTAACAGGGGCCAGAATAGGATGCATATTTAACAAGCATTTGGAAGTCAAGCACTTGTTAAACAGGCACCCGACTCAAGTGTCTGTAGATGGCATCCAACTCTTATTTTTATTCAAATCAGTACTATTTAAATTCAAATTTTGTCAAATTTTAAATCAAAATGCATCCAAGATCAACTAAAATCGACAGGAGAAAAATCACCGACGATGTTTATGCCGGTTCGACATATGATGTGTTAGATCCTACATTGTCTATTGACGATCTTCGTATTTACATCAGCTGCCAGCGGGTTACACTCATCGCTGCAATGGATCTTTAGATCCTATGATATATTTCTGTTTATTTTTATCATATATAAATTCGTTTGCAAATATATTAAGGGTAGTGGTAACTATTATAAATAATTTAATTTGTACGGCATGCATATAGCTATGAGTGGTAGTTGGCATAAGTGCAGTGATAATTATTTTGTCACACTAATCCAACTGACTAGAGATTTATTAATTGCTACCCCTTTTGGTTTGTTTATTTCAATTCCACCTCGTACACATATCGATCGTTGTTTAATAGATGCACTTACAGAGCGATGGTAGCCTACTACTTATACTTTTCATTTTGCTGATTTTGTGCTTTAATTTTCACGTTGGGATTTTTATATGCTATCTGGTATCGATATAGGACAGGCTGATCATATGCATGTTCCCTTCACTGCTAGCTTTGATCGTTTGGCTCATATTATCAGTATTTACTAGGTTTGGATGAGAAGGTTGTAGCATCGAGAGCTATCACACTTATACGATTATAAGCTTACATTAGAGATCATAGAGATAATTTGGATTTTACTACTCCCGTGGCTATTACTTTTATGTTATATTATTTTGGTTAGGTGAAACGGTCCAAAATTTTAGTAAATTAATATTTGAAATATTTAATTGATTTAAATATAGAAAAGTTATTTTATAAGTTAAATAACTTGAATTTCAAATGTAGTGGTTTATTTAATAATTAAATTGTTGAATTTAACATTCGGAATTGCTTAATAATTAAATCCTGAATTTACTATGAATAATTCAAAAGTTGATTTAAATTCTATTTAAATAAGAATGAAGATATTAAACTTTTTAATTAAATCTAAAAGTGGTTAATTTGGTTTTAAATTTATTTGTTCAAATCAACGAGTGAAAATAGCTTTCCGGGTCACTCTCTCAGATTTAGACCAAACAAATGTCAATGGATCCGTAACAGTGCATTATTATATGCGGTTGAATTTCATGACGATTGGACGTATCGTATGTACGTGCGAGATTGAAATGCGTAGAAAGTTATTTTTAATTTATATAATAATTGGATTTGGAAAGCTATCTTCTGTATATGATCGAATTATGTTTCGAGACTAGTTCAATTTCATTCGGAATAGAGGTATAACATATAGAACACCAAACGACATGTCTCGATGGAAGTTCAAAATTTTCGAGCATTTTGTAGCTTAATAAATAAAATATATATATTAGTTTATAATTACCATACTCTCACATGCCCACCCCATGCCTGCCATTACTCTTCACCATGCTTACCCTCCTTTGTAAAAATATGGCATTTTTCTCTTCTTTTCATTTTGCTGCGAAAACAATCAAACACAACCCATCAAATCCAACGATCACCATCAATTTGAACCACTATGATCTCTTTTAAGCGAAGTCGTCAATTAAAGAAATGTTGCGACATCTAGGGGAGTATATTCGACGGTTGGGTTGGACTATAGCGTGTATCGATTTTCAAATGAACGACATTTTCTGTATTCGTTGATTCCGACGAATTCGTTGATTTTTGGGTGATGGATTGTGAGGATGAAAGGAGCGTGGAGATGAGAGCTATGTGCGGCCGAAGTTTGGTGGCCAGTGGCAATGCATGGCAGCGACAATCATGGGTTTAACGGATAATTCGTTTTGGGTTTTTCTTGGTGGCGGCGGCGAATGGAGGGGCTAGGCCAGTTGCGTAGGAAAGAGTGGAGGTTGGACTATCAGTGGGAGCGAGGAGGCGGCGGCTGGATGGCCATGGTAGCGGTGATGTTGAGTTGAAGTAGGTGTCGGGTGGGTTTGCTTTCGCGAACGAGAAAGATTGAGAGGAGGCTTAGGCGGGGTTGATTATTTTTAAAGGTTAATAATGTAATCAGTATATTTATTTTTAATTTAAATATCGATACTTATTAATTTAATAACTTGTCCATACGAGGGTCGATCGAGACGAACTTTTTGCATTGCGTTCGTAACAATGAAAGTTTCGCGATGGAACTAGTTTGGACGAATTTGAAACGGTTGAAATTTGGGCTAAAATCAGACGTCGTTGATTGTAGTTCCAAACCGGAATGCCTGGGCGACAAAGTGGAATAATGGTGAGTAAAATCACTTTTTGGTTAACTGGTATGATATATAGTTGATAAAAATTATTAAGTGATTGTTTGGATGGTTTACTATATTTTTGTTAGTTGGTATGCATATATTCCTGCCCCTGGAGTGGATGAGACCCTATTACGTTTCCGTATAAGAGCGGATGACCCTTTATGTACGGATACCACCTCGAAGCGATTTATTTATATTTTTATCATTATATACTGTATGTGATGCAGGTGGAGAGGTTTCAAAACTCCTTTATACAAGTCGTAGGTTTTTCCTTTAAAATTTGAGTTCGGGTTTTAAAACCTTTCGACTCCTTGGAAATATTGCTTTCAACCTCACAATATGTTCTCCATCGAAAGCATTAAAAGCTAACTTTAAAATATCACGCTCCTGCCTTTGGAATACTTCTAGAACAAACCTTTGAAACCTTTCGATTATTTTAAGGTATTATCACGTAAGTATAAAAGTATAGCTTTGAATCCATTTGAAAGTACCCTTTCGAAACCAATCAAGGTTACCCTTCGAAACCATTGAAAGACTCTCTTTTGAAAGCATTGTATTTGTACTTAAATGTTATATTTGGGTCAAAGTGAACCTAGGCGAAAGCACCTTTTTTGAAACCATTCTTTATTTCGAAAATATCGAGGAAGTTTGATGGTGTCGAAACCATCCTTTCGAAAGCATTAAAACATTTGGATAAAACAATTGAAGATTGGCTTCGAACCCCTTCCGAAACCATTGCCTTCGAAACACCTAACCTTTTTCGAAAGCATTAGGAAGTGGCTTATATTTATAAAACAGTTGAACTTTTCGACAACATTGATGTCTTCAATGCCATCGGAAGGTCATTAATTCACAGAAGGGTTTCGACTTAGTCGAAACTACCCCTTCCAAAAGCTTTAAACAAAACCTGAATGACTTCTTCAGAAGCTACTTCTTTAAAACATAGGCGGCGGCTCCTTTTCGAAAGCCTCTTTGAAATACTGTTTCGAAACCATTGTTTCGACTACTTTGAAACCCATTTATAAACAGGCAAGCACTTTTCTTTTAAAACAAAATAAAATAAAGGAACCAACCCCTTCAAAAGCTACCTCTCGGCACCCTACCTTCCACCTTTATCCAATCCAAGGTTTTAAATATCGGATTTCGATCATTTTTCGTCTCGGAATTTTTACACAAGTTATCTCGTATCGGGGGAGATCTCGGACGAGATGAGTACATATCGGGTGTACACCTCGGATTGACATCTCGGGCCTTATAATGCATCTTGGGAATATCTCGAATGTACTTATGTATCTAAAATTGATGTGTCAAAAATTTATTTAACGGTTATAACTTTCTTAGTAGAAATAAAAATGGTAACATACTTGATTTACATGGAAAAATGAATATTTTTAGAAGGGTAGTAGCTTGATTAGCTTCGTTGATTTGATAATGATTGAATAATGTCCTTTTATTTGAACATAATAAAGAAGTGAAACCTTTCACTATGACTCATTAAGATAAAAAGTAAAGAATATGTTTAAGTGGTAAATTATAACTGGATTGGGTGTTTTATTTAAATCAATATAAAAATTAAAAATATTGTGCAAAATAAGAAAAATGTATAATTTCGGGTGAGATCTTGGATTGAGATTTTGATCCATATTTCAGGTGAGATTTGAATATCTCGGACAAGATAAGTGTCGAGGGAGATATAAAGGAGATTTGATGTCTCGTCTCGTTTAAGTGTGAAAAGGATATCTCGGAGACCTCGGGCGATATATAGAAGATTTAAAACCATGCTCCAATCCACTATGTACCATCGAAATGATACCATGGGCATTGGTTTGCTGGTTTCAACTTAGAAGGTTTCGACTAGGTTGGGGGCGGAAGGTCTGAGTCGAAGGGTCCTTCTAAAGAAAGCGGAACCCCTTTTTCTGAGCAAAAGGCTGTTTTTACCAAATAAAGTAAACTTTTTGTAACAAACTTCCCTACTTGTAAACAATTAACTGGCTTCCAGAAACTATTTAATAATTTGGATAATATTTGTCGCATTTTCTCAAATTTCAAACATGATAACTTTTAACAATTAAGCCCTTCCTATTAACAAAACAATTAAATCATTTTGGTCCTCCTTTCAAAATAATTTAATTTCCATACTAAACCACCTAGTAAAAATCCCCAAAAATTCTAGAAATTCATTTTAACCATGTTATCTAGCATATCAAAATTTCAGACCCAAATTCTTAATATGTATTCCAAAATAAATTTATGAACCCAAATAACCATATTTTTCTTTGAAAATTCATGACTAATTCTCCACGGCTTGGAAAATTATAAAAATTGAAACCCAACTCCAAAATCATATTTTCCATAACATAAAATTTTCCAATGGCATTTAGAAATCATTTAACTTTGATTTTACCCTAAAACCGGGTATATCTCCATTTAAACATCCTTGTTTAAACCATGTAAATTATAAACCAAACATATCATCATTCGATAAATCATAAAAACGAATTTATCCCTTAAATCCGAAACCATATGATTATAAAACCAAAAATAGAGATGTAATGATTATTATTCACCTTAGATTGGATAAGAAATTTGAAGAGTGGTTGAGATTGATTTCTTCTAGCTTGAATCCTAAGCTTTACTTTGAATTTCTCTTCTCTTCTTTCTTTCTAACGGTCAACTTTGCTCTTTCTTTTTCTTACGTTTTTGTTTAGGATAAAATGAAAGTGCATGACAAAGGAAATAACATAAGGGTGGACAATGTGGGCGACAATTTCCCTAAAGCCCTTATACTTATTTAGCTAACACTTAACCATTTATAAAGTCATTTAATTTAAATAAGCACGACCACTGCATATTTATTAATCAACCTCAATCTCCTTATCTATATTATTCTATTTAATCTATTCTAATTAAATCTCCTGAATAATGGTATTAAAAATTTAGGATATTGTAGGAGGGTTTGTTTTCACGAACGAGAAAGAGGAGAGGAGGATTAGGTGGGGTTGATTATTTTTAAAGGTTAATAATGTAATTAGTTCATTTATTTTTAATTTAAATATCGATAACTTATTAATTTAATAACTTGTCTATATGAGGTCTGATCGAGATGAAACCTTTTGCATTGTGCTTGTAATGACGAAAGTTTCACGAAGGAACTGGTTTGGACGAATTTGAAGATAGGTGAAATTTGAGCTAAAATCGGACGTCGTTCGATTTTAGTTCCAAACCGGAATGCCTCAGCGAAAAATTGGAACAGTGGTGAGTTAAACTCACCTTTTTTGGTTAACTTGCATGATATACAATTGATAAAAATTATTGAATGATTGTTTGGATGATTTACTATATTTATTTGTTGGTTTGGATATATTTCCGCCCCTGAAGCCGATGAGACCCTATCATGTTTTCGTGTAAGAGCGGATGACCCTTTGTGTACGAACCCCGCCTCGAAGCATTTGATTTCTATTTTTATGATTATATACCGTATGCGATGGAGGAGGACAGGTTTGAGGGATCCAACAGGATTCCTCACACTGTTGATGTTTTTTCATATAATTTGATATATGATATGTTGGATGCTATATTGATGACATTGACACGATTTTGCTTATTTAGTGTTTTAGTAGCACTGGATGTTTTAAACAATTATGTTGAATTATTTGAAGAAGTAATTTATCTTAAAATTGGAAGTATGATTTTTGGATATTATTAATTAATAGTTTTATACAATATTTTAAATAGAGATTTTCGAATTGTAAAATAAGATTTTTAAAATCTCAAAATAAGCCTGTCTTTTATAATAAAGGGATATGTTTTTAAAGGAAAATAGAAATATTTGATATATGTATGTGTGTGTGCATATATTAAAGATTATATACAAATGTGAGATTTATAAGTGTGATAATTTATAAAAGTGATATTTTACAAATGAAGTAAAGATTTGTAAAATCATATTTTGTGAATAAAACTATGGATTTATATACGGTGTTTATAAATTAAGGGAAACTGTCATCGTTTAATAAATCAGTGAAATAAATCAAACGGTGGATTTATTATAAGTTACGGAATGATATTTTAGAAATATTTGACTCTATTTTGAAAACTGAAAGTGATGAAAAATTTGGAATGTTAAACGATATTTTATAAATAGAAGGGGTTTATAAAAGGAATTTAGCCACATGGAAGTAATGTTAAAAAGGATGGTGATTGAAGTTTCTAGATGCGATTTATGAATAAGTGAGACTCATAAAGGAAATAGAGTCATAAATGAAGTTCATAAATAAATGGGTTTATGAAAAGTTTTATAAAATAGAAAGAGATTCTTAAATATAATTTTATAAATATGAAAAAGATTGGATTGAAGATTTAAAGTATGGCTTTTTATCAAGAAAATATATTATGTTTTAAACGTTGGTTACTTGTATTAATATTGTTAAATTTTTTGTTAATATTTAAATATTTGGAAAGGTTAATTATTTAAATTATTAATATGGCTTTAAATTAATAATAATGATTATTAATAATATTTTGGTAATTTATTATTACTTATATCAATGGTAAAGACTAACGATTGCTTTTATTCATAATGTTTTGAATTATTAGTTATTATTTTTAAGATGTTAAAGGTTAATAATTATTATTTATTTATGATTATGATGTTTATCATTAATAATTACTGTTATATAATAGTGTTTTGAAGAAAGTGATTAGGATTTATTTATGATGTTTTCGAGATTCATAGATAGAGTTTTGTAAACGGACTTGGATTTTTATTAGTGGAGCTTATAAAATGGTTTAAAGAATTAAAGAAAGATTATTTACAAGGTAAAGAGGATTATAAATATATGGATATTTATAAAAGAATTTTAGAAATGGGTTTAAAAGAGTTTAAAAATTATTATATGGTTTCATAAAGGGTTTATAAATGACTTGGGAAATAATTTATAAAGGGTTTATAAATGGTTTAAGAAATTTATAACGGGGTTTATGGATGATTTTAGAATTGGGAAAAGGGGAAATCTTCCTCAGTGTTTAGTAAATATACTTGTACCATTGTGATAAGTATATGGATATTTTCTAAGTATTGAAAATATAAGGGTTTGTTAATATATCTTTGTAAAGTATTTTGATACAAGTATTTACAAGATGACTTTAATTAATGAATAGATTAATTAAGGAGGCTAGTGGTTGCTTATATGCTTAACCAATGTTGGTTTTTCCTTTGAAAATAAATCCTGATTTGGATGTGTGTTTGCCGATATTTAAATAACCGACAATCAAATGTGGACCCAAACGTAACTTTAGAAATATCTAGGAGAAACACATGAGTTTTATGGCACTCGATGATGTTGTACCGTGCGTGTAAATATCATTTATTCGTCTAGTACAAATGATAAGGAAATCTGTCCACTAACGGTTAGGAGGTGATCTCCATTCTAATCTTTGACTATTTATTTCCTAAATAATCGAGTTTGAGTTTCCCGAAAATTGTCAAATATTGTTTTGAAGAGATTGAGATCGGATATGTTATCCAAAAACCACTTCGATCTAACTCAAGCGTTTTGAAGTAAAGATATCTTGAAGATGATGGAATGAAGACGAAGCTCTCAAGCGTTTCATTCAATCCCAGAACGAACTTGTATGGATGAATGTTGGTATCGCATTGTTGCCTGGAGGGCAGTGTTAGCATTCCAAGTGGGAAGTGCTATATAATAGGTAGAACGTAGCTTCCACACTTGGGAATGAATAAAGTAGGGACATGCGGCGTGGTCTTACGAATTGCTTTTGATTTCAAAGGTTTTTATAACTTTTAAATCCAATTGGATGTATCTTCTCATGCTGGTTTTCCGGATTGACTCAAGCTTTATCTTATCATAATGCTCGGGTCAGACCGAGTATCTTTACAAATAACTTTGGATGCATTGGAGCTCAAGAGACAAGTTGAAGGCCTTCAAGTCATATTCCCGCACATGTTTAATTTTCGCGACTTGTTGTTCAAATCATCAACAATTGTGATGACAGGTTATAATTGTCCACTCTGATGATTGTAATTTGTTATTATACTCTAATGGATAAATATATATAACAGTTTCTCTTTTGTAAAGATCAGTGATGTTATATTATATATATTGTTCCATTGCGATTGTGAAATTATGTGTTGTTGTTAGTTTCTCTTCTCTTCTTCTTTTTCCCTAAATATCCTCATTTCCATTCAATTTGGATTCGACATGTGTGGTTTATTATCAACTTGAGCTGTATGAAAAAGCGGGTTGTTACACTAGGTATTCTTTCCAAACCAAAAGTGTACTATTCGTCTCGGATATCTTGTTGGTATAGTCAATCTAGATATTACATGGGCTATCGATTGGGTATGGCTATACTGGGGCACTCCATGCTGCGCTTGACTCATATGTATCTATTCAAGCGAAGTAGGTGTAGGGTATGTTGTATCTTCTACCATTCTTATTATGAGTACATAACAAACATGCACCTACTAGTTCTAAGAGACGCAATAACCAAAACTTATATGTTTCTTTATATTACATTGTTGGGGTCGTTCTACATGTTCAGAGGTTTCAATCGAAGGTTTAAGTGAAGTGATGGAGGCTTGTGAACAGTTAAATATTAGGAGGAGCGGTAACATTATTCCCCTACCTGGGAGGATTACATCATAATATATGATCCAGTTAAGGTTCATCCCACATTACTCTGAGGTTTATCGAGGCGTAAGATTTTTTCTAAATATGGCTATGTATCTACTTATATGATTTTTAGGGGATAGTTGATATTTACAACTATATGATATAGTGTGGATTCCTTTAAGTCCTCCTTTAGCCGATGACATATTTGCTTTAAGTCATCATACTAGATCAACATATATATAGTCGGTTTACAACGGCATGGATGGATTGAAAGCGAGCCCTACACTATTTAGGGGTGCAATGACACTTACTTGAGTTTGAATCACACCACGTGCATTTTCCTTATGTACGTGGGATGAATTCTGATCATATCGGTCCCCACATTGTTGTTAACAACATTTCAATTCCTCATTCTTCCTTTTTGAGCCTGTATCATCTTAGATCATATAGACAACAACCAGTTATCATCTCCATAAATTTAGACTTACGATTATTTAGGTACCATAGCATAGCTTGCACTTTAGTTCCCAGACGATAAGATGATTTTTGGTGTGCCAACTGCTAGATTATATCAGCCGTGTGAGGTAAATATCATTTTTTTTAAATTAGTACCGTAGTTTATGTACAATAATGTACATAATTTATTTATATACAATAATGAGAGATGTGTCATGGTTACGTTTGATTTTGTTACACAATAGTATACATTTGTTTGTTTGAGACTTATCAGCAGCGGACGCAAGATATACGGCAGGATATGCAACATATAATCCATAGTATGAGGGACTATATGGCCACCTACATTTTGACCAGCCAAACAGCGATTCTAATGATAACGATGACGATGGTCATCAATCACCTTCACATTTTAAGGATTGATGTAGATTTCGTATATTTTGATGTATGTACATGATTATTCACTTACATTTTGGGGTTGTTTGAGGTAGTTGAGTTTTATGATTAGATGACTTTTGTGTTAGCTTCAATTATGATCTATTGGTGTATTTAGATTTGAGTATTCTATATTGAAGACTTCCATATTAGCTTTATCTGAGATGTGTATGTATTTACATAACTGAAATTTAAAAAATGGTAGAACATTTCGAAAACCAATAAAAAGATAATTAAAATTCAGAACCGTTTTTTACGACAACATTTTGATATTGCATAAACAAATAATCAAACACATCCAACAATAACAAAGAATCTCCATGGTAATTCTAGATGTGTTGGAGAAGATATTTTTGATGTCTGTTATCTAAGGTTGTATTGCGATACGTGACATGCTGTTTGATATGAAATTAGAAGTCATCATTAAATCTGGATGGAAAACATCTAGCACAAGAGTAGCATGCTCGTGGCTAAAATTTTGTTCATGTCCCTTTCGCCTTCAACATTCATGTTGTGTATCAACGCCATTTTCCTTGGAGATCATAGTTTCATGAATTGCTTATTATAGCAAATCCGGACTGCAGCACACCAAATACTCATTCTACATCTTTTCGTTGTTCTTCTTACATTGCAACAAATGCTGAATTTTTTTAAACTAGCAATATGATTATTAGTTGCTTTTACTATGATACTCCATTTTGGGTAAATTCCATCATCAAGGTAGTATCTATGGTCATATATGTTACCGTTAACGGTAAATGAAATAGATGTTGTTTTAGCGCTAAATCTTTAAATAATGTTAATCTCTTAACAACATTATACCAAAAAAGCATGTCAAATCCATAAATCATATGAAGTAGATACTTCAAGAATTAAAGTCGGTTTTTGTTCATTACTTTGATATGCTCCTTGTAGTGCTTTTAGGCAGTTTTTTTTATTTCCAATGCACATAGTCAGTACTTCCAAACATTCATAGCCATCCCTCGCTTTCGTGCATTGCAAGTAAATTTTCTACGTCCACTTCATTTTGCCTCTGCAATTTTTTTTTTAAAATTGGGTACTTAGATTTTAGTACATATTAATACTACAAGTTTTAAATGGTATATACAACGTACTACATGTCAATATATGTTCGAATGACGCTATGTAAGTTTTGAACCTATGACCTTTCGCATCAAAAGTTGATGTGTTTAACCACTGGGACAATGATACTGGTCAAAGTTTATGGATATGGATATCAAGGATAGGTTAACAAAGTTTATGGAGTGATTCTAGCATTATACTTTCCCCCAATCGCAAAGTGTCGTCAAGTTTATCAACTAGGTTACCGTATGCTAACATTCTCATAGCAGCAGCCACCTTTAGATGTCCAGCTAAACCTTGAGTTTTGGAGGTGTTTGGTTTAAAGAAAAAATATTTGTTATGAGCTTTCATGTCTTTAAAAGTACCGTTGAACAATGTACGTCTCATTCTAAACTATACATAATGTGTGTTAGATTTTGTACAAAGTAGTCATTCATCATTTGTTGATTGAGTGAGAGATAATGATGATTAATGTATCGTCCATCCAAGATAAAGCCTCCATGCCGACGAGATGATTGTCCAATTTCTTCTTCGTGTAATTGCAATAAGCAAATTTCATACTCTAGCCTGACTTTTCTCATTTCATCGTAATCAAAATCAAAGCCTATTGCGAGAAATTTTGACATGGACATCGTTGTGATTTCAAGTAAAATGAGGTCTAGATATAATAAGAATATAGATGCGTGAAAATAATTTGAATTGAAGTGTTTATATAGGGGTTTAAAAACCATCCGTTAAGTTAGTCATTACAGGGCGCATGTTTAACATGTGTCCAACTAGTTGGACGCATGTTAGACAGAGCGGATGTCCAATTAGCGATTCCACTCCATTGTGAGGCTTACTCTTAGAAAATACCAAGGAAGCTAAGGACATCTCCAACAAAGGTGAATTCAACATTAATACTAAGCGGTTATTGAAAATGTGCCTCCAACGATTAATATTACCCTTAATATTAAGAGTAACATTATCCTGAATTGGCCCGGGCACCGATTTAATCAGCGTCCAGAGCTATAACGGTTCTTTGCCCCAACGACTCCTTTCGTCTTCCCTCCAACGGCTAATTTCTGCCTCCAACGGCTACTTTTTCCTCCTTAACTCTATAAATACACTCCGTTCACTCTTCATATCTACACAAACATCTTCACTACTTTATTCTCTAACCTATATTATCTTAAAATGGCTTCACCTTTTGGAAATTTTATGCATCTTTCTCGGTCTCAAAACTATTTCTTCGGTGACAGCCAGCAATAACCGAGTACTCCTTCAACACAGCATTTATCCAACCCATGGAGAAGCGATGAGGACTATGATTTATGCAACATTTACTGTCATTATATAGACGAATCAATTAGAAGCAACGATCAGAGTGACGGTAAGTTTTGAAAGAAAATAATGAATACCTTCAACCTCAAGCATCCTGAAAATACACGATCTTTGTTGGCGATTCAAAGCTGATACGGGAAAATCAATCGTCAAACTCAATTTTATGAATCACGGATTTATTTCGAAGTTCCCTAAAAGTAGTTTGTTTGAATCTTAAAATTGTGTAATTTGTACTGGTTTTGGTGTACAATGTCGTTTATTTAAATTTGTTGTATTTTATTATTAATTAATGTTGTACTATTCTTGTTTCTGTTTAGACAAAGTCGATAACCAAAATGAATGTTTCTTATTTTTATTAGCTTTTTGTATTTAATCTGATTATTAATTTATTCCTTTTTTGGCTTTTAGAAAAGAATGGCGAACGAGGAAGTCATAAAGCTTTTTTCAAGAAAAAACGATGCTAAAAAATCACACTATTACCAATTTCTGAACTGTTATGAGTTGTTGACGAGCACATCAAAGGGAACTCCGATAATGCAAAGAACCTTCGAGAAGTTCAAAAAAAGGGAAGGGAAAGAACAAAGCATCGAAATCATCATACTTATCTAGTCCGGGAGATTTATCTTGTAGGGAAACTTAATTTGAGGGAGAAAACGAGTTGGATGCACTCAACCAAAGACCATATGAAGGTTATAGACCAATGGAAGTCAAAGCAGCAAAGGGAAAGACTAAGCTAGATGTCATAGTGAATGCTAAAGTGAATGCCGGTCTTGAAATTGATGAAAGTATGCATCAAGATAGAAGCAAACAAGTGCAGGAGAAGATCGATGTGATGCGTAAGTTTACGGAAATTGAGCAACAAAAGCTAGATATTGAACAGGAAAATCAAGAACAGATGATTATGAATAAAGATCTGATAGAGATGGATGTCATTCAAAAACAGTATTGGATGGAGCGCAAAGGCAAATATTTATTTCGAAGTTCCCTAAAAGTAGTTTGTTTCAATCTTAGAATTGTGTAATTTGTACTGGTTTTGGTGTAGAATGTCGTTTATTTAGATTTGTTGTATTCATTATTAATTAATGTTGCACTATTCTTGTTTCTGTTTAGACAAAGTCAATAACCAAAATGAATAATATTTTGAAGGAAATGCAATACATATTAATAAGATAACTAAAATACGACTACAACACAAACATGTACACACTTGACAAATCAAATATAAAATTGAACTAACAATCACCAAAGTAATTTCAAATATGATTCATAAGATATTTTTGTAGCCGGTTGTAAAGTTGTGCGTCTCGGTACGCAAGTTTACATTCCACGTGAATGTTGAATGCTTCTTCTGTTATAAGAACATCATCTCAAAATACTTCTGGCATTAGCCCTGCACCATCATATTCGTAGTGACTTTGTTCTTCGTACATATCCCTTTCGTCTTTAATAACCATATTATGCATAATAATAATTTAAACACGATTCTGGATTTTTTTTTCTCGAGACCACATTCGATATGGATTACTAATCGTTGCAAATATGGATTGAAGAATACAAAATGCTCTTTCTATATCTTTTCTTTTTCCCTCTTACATCACAGAAAAATTTGCTTGCTTTGATGTTATTGGGTTTGGACATGTTTTCACAATAGTGCTCTATTTTGGGTAATCTCATCGCCAAGTTAATGTCTGTGGTCGTAAGTGTTTTGCACAAGAGTAAACGACACTGGAGTTACTCGACTAAGTGCTAGATCATTAAATAAGTGTGACCACTCAATAATATTTAAATCATTGTTAGATCCAGGCATTCCAAAGAAAGCATATCATATATATAAATCGTATGAAGAAACGGCTTCCAAAATAATAGTTGGTTTTTTTTCTTTACCGTTGTAAGCATGGTATGCTTTAGGGCAGTTCTTCCATTCCCAATGCATACAATCGAGACTTCCAAGCATTCCATGTAATCCTCTGCTTTCGTGCATTTCTCGAATCCACACTACATCATCCTCATTTGGAGATCTAAGGAACTCAGTGTTGAAAACGTCTACCACAGACTGTATTGGTCATAGCTTATTCGTTTGCTGGGCTGGTTTCAGCATTTTGGCAGAATTTGTCGAGAGTTTCTAACACGACAGTCTCCACCATCTGATATGCATCATCCAATGCATCTACGGGGGTGCCATAAGCTTACATCCTTAGTGCAGCAGTCATTTTTTGTTCACGGCTAAGCCCTTATGTTTTTGAAGCATCTCGTTTTTGAAAAAATATTTTTCATTGTTTTGAATACCTGTTAAAATTCATAAAAATAGATCTCTTCTCAATCTGTATCTTCTCCTGAACATATCGGGCCCATAAGTGCAATTTGGATTAAAGTAGTCTTGCATTAGAGTTTTGCTGTAATGACCCACCTTTTTGAATGGTTTAAATTGACAATAAGCCACACATGTCTAATTAAAACCAATCAAAAGGGAGGATTGTTATGCGGTAACTAAGAAAATCTAAGGAAAGAAGGAAAAACAAAACAAAAGTCACATAGCGGAACGACAAAATATAATAATCAAATAAACAGTTCATGAAGTTGTTTTACAAATAAAATTTGATTACACTTTTACAAATTCAAATCAGAGTTATACATACATCATAAATAAAAAAATATTGCTGCGGAACACAAAAAGTAGCGGAATAATAAATAAATTGTAATAATATACTGAATCTTCGTCTTCGTCCTCTAGAAAATAGTCTTCAATACTGAAAAACTCAGACTGACCCGAGCGTAATGACAAAAAACACTCGAGATAGAACTAAAAGATCTTATGTTAGTCAAACTAATCTAAAATAAAATGTGAGTGCAATGGCTTTAGAGATGTTACGAGATTTTCCATCTTCTGTTAAGTCTACAACGTGAATATAATTATTGACGGATTTCAAATAATTTAAGGTATTAATTTAACCATTTTAATAAAAAAAAATAAGTTTAACTTAAATCTTTAAAATATTCAATTCTAGCACATAGTCCAAATTCAAGAATTTATATGGATATATATACCATTTCAACCAGTACCAAAATCAACATTTCAAATCAATTGAAACCGTTTGGGTTTATCATTTCAACCCATAACGATTTTTCCTAATCTGTAAGATCGTTCGGGTATGTACCATTTCAATTCATGGTGAACTTGCTTTATTATAACGATGTAAAATACAACATCCATTCATCCAATATCAACAATCAAACATCCATCACAATAATCATCCAAACCAATCAATAAATATCAATGTAGAACTGATAATCAATAACAAGTATTTAACTGGCAATTTAAATTCAATAATAAATTAAATAACGATTTAATTCAAACAAATTCAAATTAAATGAGACGAAGATTTAAAATATACCAAACAACCATAAATAAATGTTTATCACATCATAAATTTAATTTAACAAACATAAAAAAAATTAGATGTTGTGAGTGGGTTAAAATACTCACCTTTGAATCAAAATCCTGGTCAACATGTACAAAATTTTGATACGATCCTTCGATACGCACAGCAGCTCGAGGAACCCAAACACGCTCGAGCCTAACGCCTCCACCACTGGCCAGCCGCGGTGCGGCCCCTCCGACCTCGAAACACCCCCTCCGATCGCCATCAATCACAAGGACACGCACCCAGCCGCCACCACGTCAATGCCCTAATCAAATTTTTGCACCAAATCCTGCCATCAAAATGACAAACGAACTACGCCGATGGGCTGCGTTCGCTGCTCTCCACTCCATGGTACCTTCAATTTGTCGATCAGACGGAGTTCATCGGAGCGTGATGAACGGTTGGAAACAAATCACCTATTTCCAGCCATACGGTAACCCAGATGAAAAACAAATCATAGAATTGACTTGCGCTCGTTGAGAGCTTCAAATCGACATATAATTCGATATAGTTGGAGCAGTTTAAATTATTTTAAATTAATTAGAGTTTCATTCACATTGTTAATAATTGACTTAGATTAACATTGTTACTTTTCATTTTAATATTTCATTAACAAATTACAAATGTTTATTTCTTCCAAATTTATTTACTAAAATATTATTAAATTAACAAATTTAAATCATCAAAAATTACGGGTCTTTACACTCTCCCCCATTCAAAACTTTTCGTCCTCGAAAAGAAAAAGAAGAGAAAAGAAGGAATTAAGAAATCCATATATCTTATTGAAAATATTAAATTTATAAACAATAAATTTACAAAATAAAGTAATTTAGACAAAATATATAAATTTATAAATAATTAAATCTTTTATTTTCAAGTCAACAAAAGTTTGGAAAATATTTCAGAGACATTTCTAAGTCCAAAATTC
This sequence comes from Allium cepa, assembly GCA_030765085.1. Lineage (NCBI taxonomy): Eukaryota > Viridiplantae > Streptophyta > Magnoliopsida > Asparagales > Amaryllidaceae > Allium > Allium cepa. The sequence goes on from CM060934.1 coordinate 706,377,848, forward strand.
ATGAAAAATTTCGACAGAGTCTGCTTTGTACGGAGAGGCTTGGGAGAAATTATAATATCAGTAAAACAATATATATCATTAATTTTCAAAATAATATATTCCAACAGCGGGGAAAACAATATAATATCGCAAGAAAATAGTAATCCGAGAACGTACTTATTTGTCGGGCAAATAACGTTTATTTTATGAAAACAAAAGCAGTAGCATTTGCTTCCATAAACCTGTATTTCACTTATATAATCCAAAAAGAGTTAATAATTATATAAAATGAAATATTTAAAGTTGTTTCACCACTAGCAAACAAATCAATATAAAACAAAAATCACTTTTAACCGAAAGCATACAATCATCACATTAAATCAAAACAAATCAATAATCCATCCATACCAACCAAAACAAATAGTTTGTTCGGGTTAAGATACCTTTTAATCACAAATAATGACTAATAACTACTAAATATACCATTTACTCAATAGTCTTAGATAAAACTTAATATATTATTCATACATCCAAACAATCAAAAGTAACTTTACCCAAACAACCCATAAACCAAACAAACAGCAATTTCAAACAATAAATCAAACTCATTCTTTTTAATTCCATTTCTCAATGATCACTTCTTTAGTTTACATTTATTCCTTACAAAATTCAATTTCCATTCATTCATATAATACTTAATTCCATCTATTTACATTCAATTATTTATGGTATTCATGTTCAATTCAATTACTTAGCATATCGATTCATTAACTTAAGTTTATAATAATTATAACATCAAATTCTTATTTATAAAAGTAATTCGTTGAACACTTCCATTACATAAGTTTTACTTGTAAAATTTTCCATTACATTATCTTTTAACATTTCACCTTTTTATGATTGTAAAGTTATATGTATGTCTTTAAGAATGCAATTGAAAGTCACACAAGTTCATCTTATTCATTTTAGTAAACAAATATTCAATAGTTATCATTCTTATTTTCATATCCTTTTCATTTGCAGGTTAAAAATTTCAAATTTCTTATATACTTCAATTATAATTTAACATTTAATTTCCTACTTTCAACTTTAGAAGTTCCAATTATTAAATAGTTAAAATTTTATTCCATTACAATAATCGAAATTCTAATTTAAATTTTCTTTAGTTTATTCCATTGGTTTTTTCTCATTGTTTACTTTTCCATTCATCTATCTATATAAAGATCAATAACTTACGTAATTTGGTTTCCATTAAAGATTTAAGTCATTAATGAATCATTTCAAAAATATTACCTAAGCTTCTACTGCCTCACTTAGGTTTATAGCTTAATTCGGTTATTGAGTAAAAATTTAAGTTTTTTTTTTGTATTCACCCTTGAAGAGAAAAGAAATATTTCAATATATCTAAAAATTCAATTAAACATTTAATCTCATTCACTTAGTAAAAAAACATAAGATATATTTAAGCATTCTCGTAGCAATATGTAAAGATTTTTCAAAAGTCTAAAACAATGTTAGAAATTTATATCAAAACTTTATAATAAGCTTTAAAATAAAGTTCCTTAAATCCAAAAATTTATTAGACTCATTTTTTTTTTTAAATAAGTATAAACTCAAGATTATTAAACTGAAACTAATAATATACTCAAATCTTACATTAAATTTCTAAATCAAAGTATAAATTTTATATCTTCATAATAAATTTTAAACACTTGTTTAAAAATGAATATTCAAATCATGGAAAAACATTTATTATGGTGTAATACAAAAATTCAAACAGTAAATAAACCAAAAAATTTACTATTAGTACTTTAAAATCAAGTAAATATTTCAAACCATACTTCCAAGTAAAGATTCAAATTTATTTGTCAAGCATATTACTTTAAATAAACTTCGCAAATCAAAATTTTCCATATACATAATATCTTTAAATTATACATTCAAATAAACTAATATAAATTTTACTTGAAATATTCATTTGTAAGCTTTATTTGCAAATCAATCATCTTTAATACTTTAATACTTTACGGAAAAACATCTATACAATTTCTTGCTTCATTTATAAATACCATTTAATTTTTTTTGTTTTATTTTATATAACACCTTTATAAATATATGTAAACTATTTGAAAATAATTATTTACATCATTACTTATATTTACAAAGAAGCCACTGAAAACCTTAAATCCCTTATTTATAAATTTAATAGTTTTATCTCAAGATACTTTTCAAACATCATTAAGAAATAAATAATCATTTACTTTAAATATGTTTTATTTAATTAATAACTTCAAAAATATTTGCAACACTAATAATTTACTATTAAACCATGTTGTATATAAATAAACAATATTTTAAACAATTTAAAATATTTAGAAATGACAAAAATGACCAAAATATCTTTTATATAATACTTTATCAAAATACTTTTATAACTCGATGTCTTAATAGGTTTATCCTCGTTCTTGCAGACTCTGGCCATGCGTTGATCAGGCGCAAGGGTAGAATTCTCCAAGTACTTAGTAGACATATTTCAACACCCAGTGAAAATACTTAAAAAAATAGGTATGAGAAGTACCGCTCAAAATCCAATGTCAAATGATGATAATACGATAGCAGTGGCCCGCTGCTGATCCAGTATTTACTCAATGGACATAAAACTTTTCAGAAGATCCTTCCATCTTTCGGATTCCAGAAAAATATTGTAGCCAGTTCATAAACAAGGGACCATTGACCCCTGTTGTATTGGTACGCTGCTGATTCAATGATTTACGCAATGGATGCACTTCCTTCCCAGAGATTCGTGAACAACAGATTCCATGATCGAAAGCACTTCCATTGGCTAAACTAAAGAACCATCTATCCTGGAAAAAAAATCGAGGAACTCATGAGTTTAAGTCCGGACAACTATATCAGTTCGAATCCAATTCTGAATTCACCCAAGTCCATTAGAGTTTATCGATCAAATCCATTCCTAGATTCCCCAAGTCCATCTGGGTCGAAGCATAGCATATTATACTTCTTCGTGAAGGGTACTTCCTCATACCTCTTACTTCAAAATATAACATACCATATATAGTACCCTTTCAAAATCGTAGCTTTGAATATCGCACTTATATAAATTCCATTATATATAAGATTTCATTTCCAGACAAAGTACTTTCCAAAATCAATAATCTTAAATATATCAAATCATTCTTATATAAATTCTGTTATATAAAAAATTTCTCTTTAGATCGAATACCTTTCAAAATTAACAGTTTCAAAATCTTGTACTCATATAAAGTCCATTTTATACAAGAATCAAAATTTTTCCAAATCAATTTCGTAGTAATAAAAGCCATATGGGATTGAGCATCTTTGTTTTATAAAAGATTTTGAATTTAGAAAGGTTTTGTATAAAAAATCGTTTTGTTAAATAGTTCTGTATATAGTTTGTACATAAAATAGTTTGTAAAATAGTTTGTAAATAAAATAGTTTGTAAATAAAATAGTTTTTTAAGATAGTTTGTATAAGAATATAAAAGAAATAGTTTTGAAAAATGGTTTTAAATTAATAGTAGTTTTGCATAAAAGAAAATTCCAATTTAAATTTCAAAGATTTCCAACCCAACAACTTTCAATTTCAACATCAAAGCATGTCAATAATATTAGAACATAAGATGTACATATGTCATCATTTCGCAAAATCACATTCGATCGCTCGCTCGATCACACAAGTTCGCTTTCGAACTAGTATTGCCCATTAAACTTCCCTAATGTGGACTTCAATATGGTTTCCTGACTAGAGACCATCATTCTCCTTGCATAGCCATATACTATGATAGAGAATTCTAGAACCAACCAAAAATCCATATCAAATATTCACCATCGAGAAACGAATGAAAAATCCTAACGCGAAATGGTAATTCACCTCGAACTTATGTACTCAAATTAATTATACGAATAAAATAATATACACACAACTTACGTATTTATTCCAATTTGATTCATCACAATTACATTTCAATTAAATTCATTTTTTTCATCTCAGTGATTAACATAAATATCACTTCATACTTTAATATTTGTTTCATAGAATTCTCCATTTAATGTAAAATATTAACATATTCATTCTCATAGTATTGCTTATATTTATCCTCAATTTAAATTACATTCATTTCACATGTAATATTTCTCATTTGATACTACATTTATTTGCAAATCATTTCATAAGGATTTTTATTAAGTTCATAACCAATTTACAAAAGCTTAACCTTTTTTATAAACCTTACTCGGGCTTAAAGTTATCACAACTTTAATTATAACTATCTATTGCAACTTACATTTGTTCCATAAATAATTTTAGAAGGCATGACTTTATTTATATTCATTTTGCATTTAATTCATATTCGCTTATCCCATTTAGTTTCACCTTTACCTTTCAATCTATTTATGACACATTTCATAAATGTTAATTAAGTTTATAAACATATTTTTCCAATTTAATCTCATTTACAACATTTTCTCAATCACAATTTCAATTTTTAAATATTATTACATTACATGCCAATAATTTATACAATAATTCTACTCAACTATAACAAATTAACCTTATTTCACTTGCTTTCAAATTAAGGTTATCAAATTCAACTCATAATTCAACACAATTATTAAGTTTAAACTCTTATATTATTTCAGAAGTTTTGAGCATCCAAATATCTAAATATTCCATTTTATTTCAATAGTTGAAACTACCAATCAACAAACACTAAGTTTCACAACAAAACCTTTCAATTGCATAAACAAATATCCAAATTATTCATTTTATTCTCTTTAATACACCATTATTAGTCTAGTGTTTAGTCTATTAATTCAATCAACAGTAATTAGCCAATGTTTTTAACTGATAAAAACTTAACTAATCAACAATAAATGATAATAACTAAATATTACTATTTCATAAATCAAACACATTACAAATAACTATATCAGTTATAAAAATCTATTCCTTTACATATATCATATAATATTAGGAAAAATACTTCATTTCAAAACTTATATAAAACATTTTTACAACACTAACAAGTACGCGCTCTCGTATATATATATGTATATACACACACACACACTCGGACAAACTCATTCTAGGATATTACCACCCTATCTCTAATGAGTTAACCCCAAGAGGCTAAGATATGTCTAAACCAAAGCTCTGATACCAAATGTAACGACCCACCTTTTTGAATGGTTTAAATCGACAATAAGCCACACATGTCTAATTCAAACCATTCGAAAGGGAGGATTGTTAATAGGATAAATGTGAAAATTTAAAGAAAGAAGGAAAAACAAAACACAGAGTCTCGCAGCGGAACGACAAAATATAATAATCAAATAAACAGTTCATGAAGCTGTTTTGCAAATAATATTTGCTTACACTTTTACAAATTCAAATTAGAGTTATATATACATCATAAAAAAAATTATTGCAGCGGAACACAAAAAGTAGCGGAATAATAGATAAATTGTAATAATATGCTGAATCTTCGTCTTCGTCCTCCAGAAAATAGTATTCAACACTAAAAAAGTCAGGCTGACCCAAGCATAATGAAAACAAAACACTCGAGTCAGAACTAGAAGATCTTATGTAAGTCAAACTAATGTAAAATAAAATGTGAGTGCAATGGCTTAAGAGATGTTCCGGGATTTTCCCTATTCTATCAAGTGTACAATGTGAATATAATTATTGATAGATTTCAAATAATTTGAGGTATTAAATTTAACCAATATAATAAAATAAATCGAAGTTTAACTTAAATCTTTAAAATAATTCAATTCCAACACATAGTCCAAATTCAAGAATTTATATGGCTATACATACCATTTCAACCAGTACCAAAATCAACATTTCAAATCAATGAAAACTGTTCGGGTTTATCATTTCAACCCGTAATGATTTTTCCCTAATCTACAAGATCGTTCAGGTATGTATCATTTCAGCCCATAGTGAACTTGAAGCATTATATCTAATATCAACAATCAAACATCCTCACAATAATCATCCAAACCAATCAATAAATATCAATATAGAACTGATAATCAATAACAGGTATTTAATTAGCAATTTATATTCAATAATAAATTAAAGAACGATTTAATTCAAATAAATTCAAATTAAATGCGATGTCGATTTAAAATATACCAAACAACCATAAATGAATGTCTATCACATTAAAAATTTAATTTAACAAACATAAGAAATTTTAGAAGTTGTGAGTCAATTAAATCACTTACCTTTGAATTTAAATTGAATTTAAATCCAATTTAAGTCCAAAATTCAAACAGTCTCCAAATTTGTCCAAACTAAAATCAAAATGTCTGAAATTTCGATACGATCTCAACACAAGAAACGGCGTGTGAATCGGAGCTCGTATACGAAAGTTATGACAGTTAGAACATTTAAAATTTTAAACTAAATAATAAAGGAAATAAAATACACAAGACATGTGCCACACCCCCTTACCTCGTTCGATATGCACAGCAGCTCGAGGTACCCTAATACACACGAGCTTGACGCCTCTACCTTCGGCTAGCCACGGCCACGTCCCCGCCACCAGAACCCAAACCGACGTCGCCTAGCCCCTCTGGCCTCGTAAATCCCCTCTGATCGCCATCAAGTCGCAAGGACACACACCCAACTACCACACCAATGCCCTAAGCAAATTTTTGCACCAAATCCCACTGTCGAAACGCCAAATGAACTACGCCGATGGGCTACGTTTGCTGCTCTCCACACAGTGGTACCATCGATTTGTCGATCAGACGGAGTTCATCAGAGCGTGATGAACGGCCGAAAACAAATCATCTAGTTTCGACACACGGTAACCCGGATCGAAAAATGAATCATAGAACTGACTTGTGCTCGTTGAGAGCTTCAAATCGATATATAATTCGATGTTGTTGGAGCAGTTTGATTTTTGGAATTGAAATTTGATTTGAAATTGAATTGGGATTTGGAGTTTGTCTGCCGTCGGAATGAGGATTTGAGAAGAAAATGTATGTGCAGCCAAATGAAAATAAGAAGTGGCTAGGGTTTATAGCAGGCTATTTATAGGTTGGGCTGAAAATAGAAAGAGCGGACAATATTGAACTGGAAATTGGACAATGAACGATCCGAAAAGCTCGTTTCGTTCCCGAAGCGGAAATGGGTCATCCTATATATCAAGATATATGTTTTCAATATTTTTAAACTCAATGGAATATGTTTCAAGTCCAAATTCCATCGTATGTAGAAGTTATGTTAAAATCATCTTATTTCAAATTGATTTCAATTAAATTTAATTAAATTGATTTCTAGGCGTTTCGAGCCCATACGATCAAACGACAAGTCCGATCGTTACAAAACTTGAAATCCTATAATAATTCGCCGTTACGGATCTGATGAAATTATTTTCGTCGAAATCCGAGACAGTGGCCAAAATGGCTATTTTCACACTAATAAATAAATTAAAAATTAAATTAATTAAATCACATTTTATTTCAAATTTAATAACTAATCATTTTCATAATTTTCAATTACTTTTATATTTACAATAGTTCAAAACAAATTTACACGTCAATTTAAAGTTGATTATTTTTCCAATTACAGTGTTTGATTTCAATTTCAAATAAAATTCAATTATTAAAATTTAATTCAAATAAATTGTTTTTGTTTGATTTCAATCTGTATACTCAATATAGTATTACTCAAATAACATAGTCAATATTTAGTTTACATTTCATTTCATTAATATACTCTAATTTCCATCTTCCATTGGTATTAACAATCATATTTCCACTTTATTGAAATTTTATCAATTTCACACATTAATTATAATTAAAACTCAATTAATTCATTCAACTTGGTTTCATTCCTTCGTTAAACCAATTGTCATGTTATGAGATAGAATTTACATTGGTTTCATCTTATTGAATTAACATTAATTGATATCTTATTACATTAATATTTCCAATATCAATTTCATTTACATTAAAATATTTAATTACATTTAATTGCAATAAATCCAATTATTATAATTTATATTCCAAAATTGAATAAATCTTGATTCACATTTTTATTATTCTACCAATTGTCATACTATGAATAAAATTTACATTATTAACAAATATTACCTAAATTTATATTAACATAATACTTAATTACATGTATTGCAATTGGTTTTCAATTTAATATAACAGACTAAATAAATAGGTAACGTATATTAATTGTTACCATTAACTTTAAATCGCATTTATAAGTTTATTACTTACAAACCAATGTTACGATTACTTACATGATACTGGTTTTATTCAATCACCATTTATTATATATTATTTCATTAATTAATTCAATATTCACATTTGTTTCCTTATACTCACTTTATAGCCAAGTAACCATTTTAAACTATTTTAATCAATTGGAGTTTCATTCACACTGTTAATAATTGACTTAGATTAACATTGCTACTTTTCATTTTAGTACTTCATTAACAAATTACAAATGTTTATTCCTTCCAAATTTATTTACCAAAATATTATTAAATTAACAAATTTAAATCATCGAAAATTACGGGTCGTTACATTTGTGGAGGCAAATTGATTACAGTTTACATGTTTCTGACCCATGATCGATTTGCCGTGTTTTCGTGATGTGGAGCCATAAGCTCATGACATATGTCAACTATTTCTTGCAATTTTTTGGCTTCCTCTTGAGTATCTCTTCTTCATCGGAATGACTGTCCAATGCCATGACACATTTGAGGAAAGATGAAGTATTCATTGTTGTATTTAGTTTAATGCTACGGGAGAAAGAAACAAGATGTTAAATGTGATTTCTGGAATGGAAGTTGAAGTCCTTATATAGAAATGATACGATATGTAGAGATAGTGGTAGACAAAAAATGCAGAGTGTAGTCAAATCAACTGTAGCAAGTGGCAGACATTATTGATACTTAATGTGGATAGCTCGGCTTTAGCAAGTAGTTTTGTCAAATCAACTGTAGCAAGCGGTAAACATTATTGATACTTAGTATGGTCAGCTAGACTTTAGCAAATGGCAGACAAAAAATGCAGAGTATAATCAAATTAACCGTAGCAAGTGGAAGACATTATTGATGCTCAGTGTGGTCAGCTCGACTTTAGCAAGTGGCAAACATTATTGATTGTGAAGGAACAAGCATTGATTTGTATAATGATATTATGAATTGCCTATTTAACTGAAAATTTTATAATGGAAGTGTAAGAAAATTTCATGGCAAATGAAAGTTGGACTCCGTAGGATTATTTGGTAGTAATCAAAGCGTAAATAGAAGCCGGTACAAGACATATGGAAGGGGAGATTGAGAAAGATTTTTGGGTTACTCTAAACGAAGCATTTGACAATCATCCTAATTGTAGATTTAATTCGACGGATTCTGGAAACTCGCAGTACTTATGTCACTTTTACTAGAGTTTGTCAACGATACAGAAGCATTATAAACACAATGAAGGAAGAAGACTTATTTCAGTTAACACGAGCTACGTATGATTTACGCTATTTCTGGGAGTATCATGCTAATGTTGTTGGACATGCTACATATGATCTATGGGTTAGCTATATTAGACAATTTGAATGAAGTTTTACGTATTTCTCTTTACGTACTATGTGTTTTTCTTTCAGTTCAATGTATGTTCTTTAAGTTCGATGTATTTTCTTTAAGTTTTACATATTTCCTTTCAATCTAATTATTAAGATTCAGTTCCAGGTATTTTCTTTTAGTTCAATGTGTGTTCTTTAAGTTCTATGTATTTTCTTTTAGTTCTTTAGTAAGTTGTATACACTTTCACTATCTACTGAGTATGTAATATAAGAAATTAACAATGATACAAGGCAACCAAAATTGAAATAGAGTGATAGAAAAAGGACAACCAACATTGAAATAAACCGATATAGTGGAACCAAACTGATAATTGAAACAATGCGAACAAAATCTAAAACAAACACACACAAGATGATTTAAAAAACTATCTTCGATCACGTGATAACTGAACTAAACCAAGTGTCCTCCACAACATTTCAATTTCTTGTTCAAGTTCAGTTGCATACAACATTGCAGGATGAGGTAAAAGATCGTCCAACCATTGCCAAGTCCATAACTATCCAAAAAATTATGGCATCTACAGTTGCGTTGACCAATGTTAGATCCGTTTCTTATGACAGAATACAAAACATTAACTCTATAATTGCAGTATATTTCTCCAGAATCAACATCTTGTTCTGGTTGAGGTAGCTGATGTCGTATTTCATGCCTTCTTTTCCTTTTCCCATTTTTGCTCCTCTGCTCCTCCCCCCGTCTTCTTCCCTCATCCAAAATCCTCTGCTCTCTCATGCACTCTTACATCTTCATAATGTCTTTCCTCCGTTTCAACATACCACTTGGTTGGTTCTTTTGGGTAAGACGGATTAGAGGGATATCGTGACTTAAAGGACCTTCATATGAGTATGATATTGGCAAATAAATATGGTTATAATCCACCATTTTTTGCTTAATAAGATGAGATGTATTTAGAACGATTTGCCAAGCAATAGAATATATAGCAGTAAGAAGATGTCAAAAATTGTGCAACATCGCTACAGTGTTCGAATAATACAGAATATTACACCACTTTGTAATAGCATTAACATCAAAAGTACTGCAACGTGGCTACAGTGTTAAGGCTAGCAAACATCAAAAGTAGTGCAACGTGCCAACAGTGCTCGATATGACATGACAGTGTAAATAACGCTATGCAAACATCAAAAGTAGTGCAATATGCAAACAGTGCTTGATATGACGTGACACTTTAAATAAAACATCAAATATCATTTGTCGGTGTGTTGAAGTTTTTAATACAACAGTGTAAATAAAGCTTCATAACATAACAAAACAATAGTAAAATATGTCCATAGTACAATACAGAAGTACATTAATAAAGAAAAACAACGGTAAAATAAATGTAATGGTATAGTAACCGATCATCCTAAGTCTACGGCACCATCATCGTCATTGTCCATGGTCATCAAAATGATCAGGGCTATCATAATCAAATTGAAATGCAGCCAGCTGAGCCGGAAAATCATCAACCTGTGTCTACATCGCATGCTGAGTCTGATGACTGAACGCCTAAGTATAAATGAGTGTCATATGCTGAATGACGGCAATATATCACCTATGCTTGTCCAATTTACCTGCATACTGTAATTACATATAATATATCAATATATGTTTGCTTGACTAACATTATACAATGAATTATTAATACAATGAATTATCCATACAATGAATTAACTCAAAAGCTAGGTATAGTCTAGTAGTGGGGATACCAGTAATCTCATGATCCGAAGGATAAACTATCGGCTACTCGATAAGAGTACTTGTAACATCATACGCTCTACAATATGCATCAAGATCGAAGTCCATGGGCTGCTGAGATACTGGGATGGAGTAGATTAAAAGAAAATGAAGGTTTCTGAGCTCTACCACTGACTACATGTGGGCCTATATGATCGGAATTCACTCCTCGATCGTAGTCGGTAACATGTGTTGTCGAAGAGCAACTCTAATCCAACAACTATCATAATTCCCATCGACTAAGAAAAATGCAGAAGCATCTACACATCTAGTCTGTCTCAATCCCTGTATATACCATGATCCAATGATTCAACGCCTGTCGAACTTGTTGTCGTAAGGTAATGAATCTCCAAGGATTCGTAACTCCCCAGTAGTCTGGAACATGCATCTCTTCCCAAATACCAAATAGGAAGAAACACTAGTGGGAATAGATCATCCTTCGCAAACCCAAATGATACAAAATAGAAAGAGGAGACCATCATGCATCTGGCCTGCATGTGTCAAGGAAATCCAATATGAAGCTCATGGTGCCCGAAAAATATTATCTCTGCACCTCATATGAATCTGAGTACGGGCCTCCATCAGGTCATGTCTAACACACGTAGGCACGCGAGAAACAAGCTGAACATGCTCCCATCGTCTCATGCGTGGAAAATATGTCTCTGGTGCATGACTAGCAGTCTCAATAATACGAGGATGCATGTTCACCGTGTACTCATAGTACCATCATGATAGAATATACCAAAACCTAAACATCTGTCTAACCTCCCTCAAAGCATAAGAATCAAGAGCGGTGATATTCAAGTTTAGAGGAACCCCAATCGATAGTGTGAAGCCGATCTAAATTGGCTACCGTTGCAGGGTAACCTAATCTAATGGTACTCTTTTGGTTGAAAAAGAAAGTTGAACCAAATAAGTATAACAAAAATGCTCTAAGTATGACGACACACATAGCATCTGTAACAACCCAGAATTTGGCCGTTTTAAAATATACTATTTATAGTGATTTTAAATATAAAATAGGTAAGGTTATATGATTTGAATAATATTAGATAGGATTTGAAAATAAAAATATACACAAAAATAGTAACATTTGCTTATATCGACAAAAGTGAAAAAATGTTGATTTCAATGGTTAAATAAATTATTTTAATTGATTTATGAGTGTTTATACTTTTAAATAACAATATACAAATTTATTTTTAAATTTGGTTTACACAATTAAATAGTTTAACTAAAAAGTCAAAATGTGACTGTAAAACTTTTTGTCGAAATTCAATGTTTTGTTCGAAATAAGTTGTCGCAACATTGTTATACCTTTGTTAACATGTTTTAGCACATATATTACACATTTTAATAATTAAATATGTTTGTTTTTATTATTTATGATTAGGAAACTTCTGCACATCATTAATAAAGGTAAGTAAGTTTAAGAAAAGTCAAAGGTAAACATCAAATTCAAATCACATTATAATCTTACAAAATAATTACTTTTCTTTACTTAATATTTAAGTGACTAAGACATAAAGTAAAGATGTAAAAGATGATGTTAAGTATAGAAAAAGTGGAGATTGTTTTAGGTTGAAATAAGGTAAGTTTGGTAATTTGGTAAGAGGTTAAATTTGTACAATTTCATTCCTTACTTTTTCTATAAATACCCACCTCCTTCTCTCATTTTATTCACACTTCTTCTTTTTTGCTCAAGCTTCTTCACCTTCTTCCTCTTCTCTTTAAGGCCTACTTCCACATTAAAAAAATTATAAAGAAATAATGTCAAAATATTTACAAATTATTCAAACAAAATCGATATCCATTCTCTTCAAAATCAAACTTTTTTTTCCATATTTTACCTCTTCTTCTCACGGCCATAACTATCTCAAAACTAATCCAAATCAAAAAATTCTTTTTTTCAAACTCAGGAGAATTAAGTTGGCTACAATTATCATTTACATCATTTCTTCAAAATCTAAGAGTTACTATAGAAAATTTCAATTCTTTCAAAGTCATTTTCGGCCCAGATTTTATGGCCGAAAATACCTCTGTTTCTTATTATCGTAACTTCTACAAAAATGATCCAAATAAAAAAAATATTTTTCTCGGATCATATAAAATTCCAGTGGCTACAACTTTTATTTGAGAACTTCTTCCAGTTTTGAACTTATCTATGTCAAAATTTCAATTCTTTGCAGTGCATTTTTTGGCTTTATTTTTTGTCAATACGAGAATACCCTCTCTTCTTTTGATCATAACTTCCTCATAACTAGCTGAAATCTAGTGTTTCTTTTTTTCAAATTAAAAAGAAAAGAAATTGCAACAACTTTATAGAAAATTATTTTTCAAATTTTGTGAGTAAAAGGGTCAAAAACTAGAGAGAAAATGACCTATTTTTCGGGTCTAATTTTGAGAATCAAGGTCAAAACTCCACCACTTCTTTTCTATACTTTCGGCCAACCTCCATCTCAAGCCTTTGACAAGAACCAGAAAGGAGAAAATTGGGCTTATTTTTTATTTGGTTTCTAAGCATGCTAAAAAGTAGGAGTTAGATCTTAATTTCCTTGCCCTAAAATTTGAGGGAGTGGAATCCAAAGTGGGTTATTTCTTCCTTTAAGTACGTCAAAATCATTGCTAAGTTGAATGAACTTTAAGTGTTAGTGTTGCTTGAAAACCCTTGTTGAATGCTTGTTTACTTTATTTGCCAAAAATGATTTTAATTCCTTATTTAACCATTTGGATGGCTAATTAATTATTTTAAAATTTAGAAGTTAAATACTTTATGGGGTATGCAGAAATAACTAGTACACATGTTTCGTCTGTGAGATCTAAGGTGACTTGGACTAGGGATGAAACTTGTCGAATGGAAAGCCCAAATGCTCCAAAATAAATATCAAATCATTTTAACTCAAGATAAAATAAAAAGTGTTATAAATATTTGATAGAATGAAGTGTTGATGAATGTCGCTATGCTCTGATACCAAATGAAAGTGTGCTATGGATCGTGTAATATGGATACATGATAATGCATATTATAGTGATGATAGTCATACGGTAAATAATGCGGAATATAAAAGCAGTAAAGTAAAATGAAACAAGGATACCAGGAATTTTTGTACTGGTTCGGAGCACCGTCCTACATCCAGTCCCAAACTCCTTCTAGAATTTCACTAAAATAAAAACTCTCACTTAACCCGGAGGAACAGGTCTATACAATCCCTGAGCAGCCGAACAGGGACCTGAGCAGCAGAATAGGATTTCGTCTCAGCAGCTGAAGAGGACTTCACTCGCCCAAGCAGCAGAACAGGACTTCAACAAATATAGAAAATAATTTTGACTTTTGCGCATTCTGATAACACAGATTTGTCACTTATAGTACACCCTTCTTATAATCTTCTGCTTGAGTGTGTGTATGTATATATATATGTATATATATGAAGTATATGAAGAATATAAAGGTATAGAATTGCTTTAATGCAGAATAATTAAAAGTATAACAACAAATAGATTCCAGAGAATTAGATTAGAGAGATAAGAAAATTCGATTGTAATTCAGTGATTTGGAATCAAGTTTGAGTATGTATTTATAATGGTTGGAAAGCAGCGACTGTTGATGAAGAGTTTCGATTGAAGTGTTGCATCCAAATCTTTTCATAGAGGTTCGAATCTCTTCACAAAAAGTCGTGTCTTTTTGAAAAGTAGCTGTTGTAGAAATTCAGTAAACTGAGCCTCTGGGTCAGTCGACTGAATATTCAAAATAATTTTTAAATATATATCTATATATCTATGCACCTGTGCATGTTGCACAAATTTTCTAGTGTCAGTCGACTGGACATCTGGGTCAGTCGAGTGACCTGATGAAACCTTTGCAATATGCAAAGTTTACACAGGTATAGAAAAATGTATATAACTTTAATCACTTTTATAATTTAATATATGCTTATATATGTATAAAATATTTGGAAAATAGAATGATTAAATATATATATGCTAACATATACGTAACCGATGAGAGATTTTAACAACATTGACCTAAGACTCAAAAACAAAATAATATAATTGATGCACCGGTTTTGAAGTCTTGCCTCCTTGTAGTATATATTCTTTTTTTGTCGTAGCAGTCGTCAAATCTATACATTGTAGTGATAGCTTCGTGCCATGAATCAAAACAAAGTCTCAACATTCTCTCCCTTTTTGATTGATGACAACCTGTAAATAGATATAGATTTCGACTGTATATAATATAAATACTTACTCCCCCTGAATTTTTGGCGATATATATCCTGCATTCTTAATGTTAGTGATAATTTTCTCCCCCTTTGTCATTGACAAAAAGGAGTAAATAACATGAATAATATAGAACAAAATAAATACTACATATAACGTAAGGTGTTAGAAAGAAATTAACATTTAAAGCATGTGATACCCAAGGTTCTTATAATTTCCTAATTTTTAGGAAACCATACCCATTTTGGTGTGGTTGAACATTTATAAATATAAATTTCATTATTAACTAGCATATCAAAGTAATCATCAATGTAATTTTCTCTATTTTTTCAATTAATAGGAACCCAAATATTTAGATAATTTTTATTCATTTTTCCTGTCAATGTTTTTATACTTCTAAAGAAATTATAAACATTATTGGTCATGGCAGTATTTGAATTTCTATAAAATTTGGATTTAGACTTTACTCGAAATTTAGTGCTAGCACTAACATATTTACTATACATGAAAGCGTATCTAGTGCTATTTCTATGATCGGTTTTATTATATCCTAAACCACTTTTATCATGTAAAGGTCTAGAACTAGATAAAATCATGTTTAAATCGTTTTGACCTTTATTAAATTTTGTGACTTCAGTGTTAAGTTTATCAAATTTAGCTTTAAAGTCACGGTTATTATTTTCAGAAGAAATATTACTATTAGTTAAAATATCAATTTTGTCATTTAATTTAGTATTCTCGTTTTTTAACGTACGGTTCTCATTTTTGAGAAGGAAATTTTGAGATTCTGAATTATCTAAAGAGGATTGTAATAAATCATTTTGTCTTTTCAAATCAAAAATTTCTTTTGAAAATTTTTCTCCCCTTTTCAAATATGTGTTTTATTCATCTAGAAAATCTGTAAGAGCCTCAAAATTGTTCTTTAAAACACCAAATTGAGTTTCTAAATCTAACTTCTTATTTTTCAATTTCTCATTTTCAAGTTCAACAGATTTCATCTTTTCTAAAATAATAAAATTAAGCTTTGAAATCTTATTGCTTATACTAAATAATTCATTACTATCTTTTCCTAAAATTTGTAAACTAGAAAGTACCTTTTTGTAGCCCTCGCTGGTGGCTTTGACAGGAATTTTGCCTGTTGTATTTCGATTAGATCGTTTTCTGGCCATTATTCTATGATGTTGCGACGATCGATTGAATTCCATGCTCTGATACCAAATGAAAGTCGCTATGCTCTGATACCAAATGAAAGTGTGTTATGGATCGTATAATATGGATATATGATAATGCAGATTATAGTGATGAGAGTTATATAGTAAATAGTGCGATATAAAAGTAGTAAAGTAAAATGAAACACGCACACCAGGAATTTTTATACTGGTTCAGAGCACCGTCCTACGTCCAGTCGCAGACTCCTTATGAAATTTCACTAAAACAACAACCCTCACTTAACTCATAGGAACAGGTCTATACAACCCCTGAGCAGCCGAATAGGGACCTGAGCAGTAGAACAGGATTTCGCCTCAGCGGCCAAAGAGGACTTCACTCGCCTGAGCAGAAGAACAGGACTTCAACAAATATAGAAAATAGTTTTGAATTTTGTGTGTTCTGATAACACGTATTTGTCACTTATAGCACACCCTTCCTATAATCTTCTCTTCGAGTGTGTGTGTGTGTGTGTGTGTGTGTGTGTGTGTATTTGACGTATATGAAGAATAGAAAGGTATAGAATTGCTTTAATACAGAATAATTGAAAGTATAATAGCAAATAAATTCCAAAGAGTTAGATTAGAGAGATAAGAAAATTTGATTGTAATTCAGTGATTTGGAATCAAGTTTGAGTATGTATTTATAATGGTTAGAAAGCAGCAGCTGTTGGTGAAGAGTTTCGATTGAAGTGTTGCGTCCAAATCTTTTCGTAGAGGTTCGTATCTCTTCATAAAAAGTCGTGTCTTTTCGAAAAGTAGCTGCTGTAGAAATTCAGTTGACTGAGCCTCCGGGTCAGTCGACTGAATATTCAAAATAATTTTTAAATATATATTTGTATATCTGTGCACATGTGCACATTGCACAAATTTTCCATTGTCAGTCGACTGGACCTATGGGTCAATCGACTGACCTGGTGAAATCTGTGTAATATGCACAGTTTACATAGGTATAGAAATATATATATATATATATATATATATATATGTATATGTGTGTGTATATATATATATATAACTTTAGTCACTTTTATAATTTAATATATGCTTATATATGTATAAAATATTTGGAAAATAGAATGATTAAATATATAAGCTAATATATACGTAACCGAGAAGAGATTTTAACAACATTGACCGAAGACTCAAAAACAAAATAATATAATTGATGCACCGGTTTTTGAAGTCTCGTCTCCTTATAGCATTTATTCTCTCTTTGTCGTAGCAGTCGTCAAATCTGTATATCGTAGTGATAGCTTCGTGTCATGAATCAAAACGATGTCTCAACAGTTGATTTATCATTTATTGTTGTGTTTATTTTATTAATTTATTGCTTGGTTGTTGGATTGCGCTCGACCAGTCTGTGAGCACTGATTAGTATTTATTGATTGTTGACTTTGCTTAACCAGTTTATGAGACATTAATTATCTATATTCATGGGCTAGGTAGAAAATAATTGTAGGATAACATCTTATGATTTATTTCACGATTTAACTATAAGGTGTTTGTGTTAGGGATGCGGATTAAGGATCTTAAGGCAGAAATAACACTAGAGAGGGGGTGAATAGTGTTTTAAAGAATATATGAACTATATGACTAAATTAAAACTTTCAACATAAATCTAAACAGAATTCTAACACAGATGATCACAGAACATATAACAAATGCAAATAGTAAAGTAAAGCAAGTAAAAGGAAAGAACACGCCGGATTTTGTACTGGTTCAGAATCCTCCTACATCCAGTCCTGCACCAAGGCAATATCCTTGTATAGATTTTTATAAGCCAATATCCAAATTACAACCCTCAATTTCTAAGGCCTTGAGGAACCCTCCTATCTCCGAGTCTGGGGTAAACTCTCTAGATTTACGGGACACAAGATCACCCTAATACTTCTTAATAACAATCCTTTTGAATGGATAGACTCTATGGACTTTTTGAATACAAATTAATCCTATAACTCTGAATAGCACTTTGATCTTTAGTAGAATGATGGACAATCAAATAGAGAGAGTATCTAAATGATTTCCTATTGAGAATTTGGCAGAATGGTGGCACGATCTTGAAAATATGAAGTTTTATGGATATGGAATGGTGGAGAAGAAAGAGTGAAGAAAATAAGAAAGTAGCTGTTAAAAAAAATTCGTTTTGGAAGCCTTTATATAGATGCACAACAGTCATAACCATTGGCGAAAGGTTTTCGAACTAATGGACACTTCTTTTGAAAATTGAATTTTGAATCCAACTGTCACCATGTCGACGTGGGGTATCCCCTTATGTCCACATCCCTTAGTTCAAAATTATAGAGATGTTGTTTTGTAAAGACAATTGAATTTAAAACAAGTTGAAACTTCTCTGAAGCAAAGTAAAGTGTTTAAACAATATTTTGAGATAGAGAATGAATATAAAACATTATTTTAAATATATATATAATTGATATAGACCGTCAATTATATAAGTAATATTTAAAATCAGAATAAGTTTTGATGTTTTTAAAAATAGAAGTTTTTAAAATCAGAATAGAGGAATATTTCAAGGCTAAAACAAAGTTTGAAAATATTTTTGAAAACATGATTTTGAAAGCTAAAACATTTTGAAAACAGATTTAAAAACATTTTGAAAAATCTATTCAAACTGAAATTGCAAGAACCTTCCTACAGAGCTCCTCCATAGGACTCGAGAACTTGTACAAAGTAGTTTAAATGGTTTTGATTTTCGTGGGTTTGTAAGCCACTTGTCGTGGGTTTGTAAGCTACTTGTCGTGGGTTTGTAAGCCACTGGTTTCGATAGAAATTGGGTTCCATCCCAAAAGAAAATTGGAAGAAAGATGAGAGTGCTATTATGAAGTTTTAACAAAATACTAGACACTTATCTTGAGATCTTGAAATCTTGATTCTCTAGAGTCTTGAATCTCTAATCTTCATCTTGATGCTTCAGTCTTTATACCGATCAATCTTCGATGATACCTGCATATACTTCCTATATACATACATATATATATATATATGAAAATGTTAGTATATATTTCATAAAGTAAAGTATAATAACTATATAAGGTTGTTGTCATCAAAACATCATCAACTCAGTTTCTAACAATCTCCCCCCTTTTGATGATGACAAACTTTATTTATAAAATATTCTTACCATACCATAACTCTCCATAACTCCCCTTTACTCCGTGGCTTCTTCTTAAAACTACAACCCCCCTTTATTCCATGACCCCCCTACACCAAGCACATATATTTTTATAACTTTCTCCCCCTTTGTCATCAGCAAAAAGAAATAAAAGATTTACCTGTTCTAATATAATCAAGTATATATAGAATAAAAGTGTAAAGTGAACGTGTAAGTGATCAAGTGTGTGAGCATATATATATATATAAGTGTAACTTGACAATCAAATCAATATCATACATAGCAAACCAATCATGTATAGTATATGAAGTTATATACAAACCAAATCCAAATCAAACTTAAGTAAACAATTCAATCAAATCCTAATAAAATCTAAATCAAATCAAATTAAACAAACAACCAAACATACATAATGATCGGACATTCCTTGGGACTTCCACCCATCCATCTTCTCCAAAGATAGGATCAGTTTTGATAACATCCCAATTATCTTTGTCGAGAGTGGCCGGTGGATTTGCTTCGGGTTCGTCTTTGCTAAGGCTTGAGATCATCCAACGAAGTGCGTCGAAGTGTCTCTCTTTCTCTTTGATCATCTGCATTTGGCTTAATTCTAAGTGCCTTTGATTTCTAAGTATAAAAGAGAGAATATTCTTGAAAGAGGTAAGAGTTTCTTCAAGATTTTCACTTAAATTCTTAATTGGAGAAGCCATAATTTAAGAAATAAGTTGAAGTATGAGAGGAGATGAATAGAAATGGAGGTAGGGAAGTTTTTCTGGAAGAAATAGGTATTTATAGGAGTTATTGGCCGTTCAAAATGAATTGTCACTTGGTAGTTACAAGAATTTGAAGTTAGAAATTGTAACTACTTTCTAATTGTTATATGTCGACTTTGGGGGGATGGGGCGTGTCGACATGGTCTAGACAGAATGACCAAGTTGAGTTATTTTTGATTTCTAAGTTTATTTTTATACTAGTGGACCTATATAAACTTAAAATAAATAACTACCAGAGATATATAAAGGTGGAAAACAGAGAATAAGATAGCATTACTTATATTGGTTAACATTACATGATATTAACAAAAAGAATAGAAAATACAAAGATAGATAAACGATAGCTAGAGAGATAATGGCTAGGATTAGTTTGATGAAGATGATGATGAGGACAAGCCAAGTTTCCTGCCTATCTTCCCAAAGAACTTGTCGATCTTGGTAGAGATTTTATCCATTTTCTTGCTAATAGATCTCTTAAGAACCTTTTGGTTTTGAGCAAGTATCTTTTGGTTCTTGAGTATGGTTTTGTTGGAAGGATTGGCGGGTGTATGTGGATACTCTATACTTTCCAAAGAGGTTTCTTCATCTTCCTCTTCTTCTTCAATTTCCATTCCTTCCCCTTCTTCTTCCTCTTCTTCTCCCTCTTCTTCCATCTCTTCATGAGCAAGTCTCTCTTCCTTTTCGGTAAGTGTTTCATACGGTTGAAATATAAGTGAGATTTTCATAAGGGAAATGTTCCCATGATTGAACACTTTCCTACTTACAAACTCTTCCTTTTTAACATCCACACCAAAATAATTGAAAATCCGAGTAAGATAAATTCCATGATAAAGAGTGTTTTCTCCCATAGTAAAATTTTTGGGTCTTAACTCATCCAAAATAGTTTGTGCCCAATTAATATCATATTTTCCAAATATAGCAAAACGAGCTTTACACACTTTTGAGGTGGGATTATTGTAGTTTCCCGACCTAGGAATAACGGTGTGTTGAATAGGAAGGTTGACAATTCTTGCTTTTGGGCGGAAAAAGCGATTCTTAAAATCCATGTGGTCATCGCTTTCAAAAATGTGATGAAAAGTCTCTCGATCGGTTTCATTGATTTGAAATTGCGAGAGATTCATACCGGTAGATTTGCAACCCAAAATAGTACCCAAAATATCGGAATCCAAAATAATAAGTGTTCCTTTAACACTAATCCAAATTTGATCTTCATTTCCATTATAAAATTCACGGTTTAGGTTTGCATAAAACATTTTGACAAGGTTTGGATAACAAACGAAATCATTTTGCTTGTTATCAATCAAGCTAAGAATGGAGTTTACTTCAAAAAGTTGATCGATTTCATAAGAAGGAAAATCATCAAAAATAGCAAATTTTCCCGTATTGACTTTACCATAGTTTACATAACTTATGTAAGCTTTGATAGCCTCCGGGTAATTAAAAAGATCATTTTTGATGGATTTGGTCAGCCTCATAGTTGATGGGGTACTTGAGGAAGCCATTGATGAGTGTTTGAGAGGAGTAGAAGATAACGAAGAAAGTTTGAATTATGAGAATAAAGTGAAAAGAAACGATAAGAGAAGTATATTAAATAGATTCTCTAAAGTCATGTTCTCTGGTCAAGAGGTATCTTTTCAGAATTTTGAAGTAAGTGAAAAGGTGGAGGGAAATCCAAAAGTTTGAATTCAAATTTTGAAATCAAATTTCTGAGAGACATGTCGACATGGGGTATCCTGGCATGTCGACATGTGACTGTTGAATTTGAAAAGAGGTGTCTTTTTCTAAAATCTAAGAAATTCCTAAAATATTAAGAAAACTAATTTATATTCTATATCTATATATAATTCCAGTAATAATATTAAATATAATAATATTAAAATATTTTAATATTAAAAATATTATTAAAATAATGTTATTTTGAATTTAAAATTTAAAATTTCAAAGGGTGATTTTGAATTTAAAAATTCAAGAAATTGCAAACAAAATCAAAACAAGCAAATATCCAATAAAATCAAAATAAATGTGTACCTATTTTTAGATCCAAACTCCGATCGTCTTCCGATTTGAGAATAGCAGTGAAGCACAGATTTGAATTATCAGTTTTCTTCTCGTCATCACTGGATGAATCTGAATCGTCAAGAGTTGCTGCATATGCCTTCTTTCTTTTCCTTGGTCGCTCGTTATTTGGTTGAAATGTCTGTTTGTCTGGATATGGACAATCTATCTTGTAGTGCCCTGTTTTGTTACAGTTGTAGCATCTATCACCATTGTTGTTGTTGTTGTGATTGTTGTTGTTCTTCGAAGTATTTCTGGAATTCCTTTGATCATTTCTTTTAAAGTTATTCATCTTTCTATATTTCAGAAACTTTCTAAAATTTCTGGTCATGAAAGCAATTTCTTCATCACTATTTGTTCTGAATCTCCAGTTGTTGCTTTGAATGCGATCGATTTCTTTTCCGTTGCCTTAGATTCTTTTCTCCCTTGTAGTTGAGCTTCATAAGACATTAGATTACCGATTAACTCTTCGATCTTCATTTGACTAACATCATTTGCCTCTTCAATAGTAAGTGTCTTTTGATCCCATTCTGGAGTGAGTGAATTGAGTATCTTTCTGACTTGATCTTCTTCTGAGAAACCCTTTCCTAAAGCAATCAATGAATGTACAATATCTTGAAATCGACAATACATGTCGGAAATGGACTCATTTTCATGCATTTTAAACAATTGAAACTGGTTAGTTAATATGGGAATTTTAGTCTGTTTAACTTTGCTTGTTCCTTCATGAGTTACTTGCAAAGTTTTCCAGATTTCAAATGCAGACTTACAAACAGAGACTCTATTAAACTCATTCCTATCTAGTGAACAAAATAGTATATTCATAGCCTTAGAATTGTTTCGTGCAACCGTCTTTTGCTCAGTAGTCCACTGGGCAAAATTAGTAGTTGGTTCAACATATTCAATTTGTGTCAAATTCCAAGTATCTAAACTTATGGATTGTAAATAAATTTTCATCCTACATGCCCAATATGCATAATTACTGCCATTAAAAAGTGGTGGTCTGACAGTAGACTGTCCTTCTACAAATGAACTAGTGTTAGTGCTTGTGTTGACAGAAGTAGTGGTGACAGGAGTGACATTATTAGTGTGTTGTACCATTAAAACTTTTCAAAATTTCAGATTATGAAAACAATAAAAACCAAGACTCTGATACCAATTGTTAGGGATGCGGATTAAGGATCTTAAGGCAGAAATAACACTAAAGGGGGGTGAATAGTGTTTTAAAGAATACATGAACTATACGACTAAATTAAAACTTTCAACACAAATCTAAACAGAATTCTAACACAGGATGGTCACAGAACATATAACAAATGCAAATAGTAAAGTAAAGCAAGTAAAAGGAAAGAATACACCGGATTTTATACTGGTTCGGAATCCTCCTACATCCAGTTCTGCACCAAGGCAATATCCTTGTACAGATTTTTATAAGCCAATATCCAAATTACAACCCTCAATTTCTAAGGCCTTGAGGAACCCTCCTATCTCCGAGTCTGGGGTAAACACTCTTGATTTACGGGACACAAGATCACCCTAATACTTCTTAATAACAATCCTTTTGAATGGATAGACTCTATGGACTTTTTGAATACAAATTAATCCTATAACTCTGAATAGCACTTTGATCTTTAGTAGAATGTTGGAGAATCAAATAGAGAGAGTATCTAAATGATTTTCGATTGAGAATTTGGCAGAATGATGGCACGATCTTGAAAATATGAAGTTTTATGGATATGGAATGGTGGAGAAGAAAGAGTGAAGAAAATAAGAAAGTAGCTGTTAAAAAAAATTCGTTTTGGAAGCCTTTATATAGATGCACAACAGTCATAACCATTGGCGAAAGGTTTTCGAACGAATGGACACTTCTTTTGAAAATTGAATTTTGAATCCAACTGTCACCGTGTCGACATGGGGTATCCCCTTATGTCGACATCCCTTAGTTCAAAATTATAGAGATGTTGTTTTGTAAAGACAATTGAATTTAAAACAACTTGAAACTTCTATGAAGAAAAGTAAAGT
The DNA here is from genome assembly GCA_030765085.1 of Allium cepa. NCBI lineage: Eukaryota > Viridiplantae > Streptophyta > Magnoliopsida > Asparagales > Amaryllidaceae > Allium > Allium cepa. Next base: position 706,402,620 of record CM060934.1, read on the forward strand.
GTTTAAACAATATTTTGAGATAGAGAATGAATATAAAACATTATTTTAAATATATATATAATTGATATAGACCGTCAATTATATAAGTAATATTTAAAATCATAATAAGTTTTGATGTTTTTAAAAATAGAAGTTTTTAAAATCAGAATAGAGGAATATTTCAAGGTTAAAACAAAGTTTGAAAATATTTTTGAAAACATGATTTTGGAAGCTAAAACATTTTGAAAACAGATTTAAAAACATTTTGAAAAATCTATTCAAACTGGAATTGCAAGAACCTTCCTACAGAGCTCCTCCATAGGACTCGAGAACTTGTACAAAGTAGTTTAAATGATTTTGATTTTCGTGGATTTGTAAGCCACTTGTCGTAGGTTTGTAAGCTACTGGTCGTGGGTTTATAAGCCATTGGTTTCGATAGAAATTGGGCTCCATCCCAAAAGAAAATTGGAAGAAAGATGAGAGTGCTATTATGAAGTTTTAACAAAATACTAGACACTTATCTTGAGATCTTGAAATCTTGATTCTCTAGAGTCTTGAATCTTGAATCTCTAATCTTCATCTTGATGCTTGAGTCTTTATACTGATCAGTCTTCGATGATACCTGCATATACTTCCTATATACATATATACATATATATATATATATATATATGTATATGGAAATGTTAGTATATATTTTATAAAGTAAAGTATAATAACTATATAAGGTTGTTGTCATCAAAACATCATCAACTCAGTTCCTAACAGTTTGGCGATAACATTTGGTTCACTTCAATTTAATGGATTGTTTTGAAAATTGGTTTTCAAATGGAAATGTTATGAATGTTTTCCCTTTAAAAGAAATAGAAATATTTGGTAATGAATATTTTGAAATTATATTATATAAAAGTGATTTATATAAGAATGCTTTTATAAAAATGTTGTATGAAATGGAAAGAACTTCGAGGACTAAACCCGATGGTTTTAAGATGATTTTCGAACGGATTTGGGAAATGAAAATTATTATAGATTTGAAGTACTTGTGAATATTAGTGTGAAATGATTTATCGCTTTGGGCTATAAAATGTTTTGTTATGTATCGATGATTCAGATAACCCATAATTAAAAAGTGGAAATATGTTTTTGGCACAGTCCGCTCTTGGAATAGAGGGATATAGTTAACTATCGATTGTATGAAGGATGAGACCTAGTTGCCTTGTTATTGGGAGAAACCTCCCGATCTGGTTGCATATGGTTTGATATGTTTTTATTATAGTATTCGGGATTTTAAAATAAACTTTTTAAAAGTGATTTGATTTAAGATCCCAAAGTAAAGTATAATTTGAATATAAAAGATATATATATTTCAAAAGTTTTGAAATAAGAATTCAAAAATAAAGTCCAATAAGATAATTTCTGTAAAGGTAATTGGATTTGAAAATCTAAAATTCAAGATTAAGCCTGAGTGAGTAGTGTTGGGAATTGCATATTGTTTGTTGCATCGTAGGCTCCATGAGTCCTATTTGCGGTAAGAGAACTACGTTAGTTTGATCTTGTATCTAATTGGGTATCCAATTAGACAGAGATACATAGGCAGTCACAGGTGGTAATGATGCAGCCCCTAAAATAATATAACTCTTTCATGTTTATCTGTTATTGGTTGTTTTTTATTTTGTGTTATTGTATCTTTCCTGATTACTATTTTACTCCGCATTAACATTATTTATTGAGTTCGCATGTAAGTATAGTGCTGTCTCTCTCATCAGAGTTGTTCAGTGGTAGATTTATAGTCATTGTATTTGGTATGTATTAAAACACACTTTGTAAAATTAATTAATTACTTGGATAAGTTGTATAATTGAAATTGTATCCTATACATTTTGTAATGTTGACTATTTACGAAATATGGTGTAGTAAGTTGGTAGTTTTACAACGGACGAATCAGCAATTTTAATTGGTCCGAAAATCTAGGTCGTCACAGCATCGGTGTCCATATGAGCTGCAATGTGCTCCTGTAGATATATAAAGGGGACCGCGCCGTAGGCAACATGACCCTCCTCAAACTGGGTAGATAAATAGTGAACTCGTGCAGAATCCGTAGTTGAAAAATCGTCATCTTTAGTACTGTAGCAATGTGTGCTGGACCTGAAAGCTTCTATGTCTGCTGTCGAACGGTGCATCTTGCAATTTCAGTTACACGTGGCGGCATTTCAATGGTTTTTCAAATAAAAAAAGTGAAAAAAATAGAAAATTGTAAGAAAAAAGCAGCTGACGTCAGACGTCCGCCCCGGACGCTGATTAAATCTGAACAGTCCGTTGGAGTTAACCCTGAATATTCCGGGCAACGATCTGAATATGTTGGAGATGCCTTTAGCTGAATGGTAACCGCTCTTGTGCCAGATGGCCAAAGAGTATGACTTTGAAGGGACGTTTATTAAATATTTTTACATCTCAAAGCAAGAAACGAATTACCAAGTTGTTGGTTGGCCGAGAAAATGTGTTAACCGCGCGTCGTTAGCTCGAATCAACAGGTGATTTCCACACGTTTCATGAATTTACAATTTTATCCCTATGTTAGGTCGGTCTTTCCCTATAAATATTTCCAAATCGCTTCCCCTTTCTCGTCCACAGCTTACCCGAAGGCAGGAAGGAAATTTAATTCATCAAGGTTTGATTTATGTTCTTAATTCGTTTCATTTTAATCAACTTGTGATTGGATTTTTGTTGATGTTCGTGCTCGTAGTATTGACATATGAACCATAAATAACTTTTAATTTAGGGGTTATGTTCGATTTTTTGGTTTTCCTTCTGAAATTCATGGATTATTGACTCTTGACGCCAGAAGAGAATTGTCAATCATCGATTCTGTTAAACAGCCTACTTCTTAGGTTATGAATTTCTAGATTCAGGTTGATCAATATTCTAAGACCTGTGGTATAGGATTCGTCTGTAATACAGGGTTTTGACGTAAAATCTTTGATCTAGAAAGGTGTCGTAATTGTTATCTGTAGATTATAGGTTTTTTTTTTCTAAGGTTTCTTCTTGATGGTTAGATCCAGGCTCAGACTTTTCATTTTTTTTCGTTACATAAGCTACCTAAATGTTTATTATAAACCAATTCTACTATTCTTTCCTTCATTTCTAATTGAAACTGCATTCGTTAGTGGCTTTAGCTGTTGGGATAATATTATCGTGTACAAGCATTGTTAATTTGGACGTATAAATCCACTTGATTTTGGGTTTATCCGTATTCCTGTGGCACAATATTGTTCATAACGATAGTCCATAGTAGGCCTATGGTACTATGTGCCAGTTCAGCTTGACTTGAGTATGTAGGTACAATCTCATTCGTGTTTTCATATATTGGCTTACTTTGCCCTTGAACTAGAAGTTCAGTTTGCCCTTCAACTAGAAGTTCGATTGTTCGTTATAGCTCAGCTGAACTCTGAAGCAAAGTTTGGGTGCTGAAACTAAATTGTAGAACTTATTGCCTGACTTGATTAGATCCTAAAGTAACTCATATCTATATACACGCATGGTAGATGGTTTATAAGGTTATGTAAAGGTTTTGTTGAACATGACATTAATGTTTCACTTAATCTGTTTGTGTGATGTGGGCAATGTCATGTTCGGCTTCATAGCATAAGCTGCTCTGGCAAATTTGCCTTTTGAAATGAGATTATAAGATTATTTGAGTTACTTTTTGTACGTATGTGGCTGGCTTCATCAGTTTTTATTAGAGCCCTAGTGAAGCAGCTAGGTTCCTGACGTTGTTATCCCCGATTGATGATACAGATGCAGATCTTTGTCAAGACACTTACAGGAAAGACCATCACTCTAGAGGTGGAGAGTTCAGATACAATAGACAATGTCAAAGCAAAGATACAAGACAAGGAGGGAATCCCCCCTGACCAACAGCGCCTAATATTCGCGGGTAAACAACTCGAAGATGGCAGAACATTAGCGGACTATAATATTCAGAAAGAATCAACTCTCCACTTAGTCCTGAGATTGAGAGGAGGTATGCAAATATTCGTGAAGACTTTGACGGGGAAGACCATAACGCTTGAGGTTGAGAGCTCGGACACAATAGACAATGTAAAGGCCAAAATCCAGGACAAAGAAGGTATTCCTCCAGATCAGCAAAGGCTAATTTTTGCTGGTAAACAGCTTGAGGATGGCCGCACTCTTGCTGATTACAACATCCAGAAGGAATCAACCTTGCATCTGGTGCTCAGACTAAGAGGTGGCATGCAGATATTTGTAAAAACTCTTACTGGCAAAACAATTACGTTGGAAGTGGAGAGCTCTGACACCATCGACAATGTGAAGGCCAAAATACAAGACAAGGAAGGCATTCCTCCGGATCAGCAAAGGTTGATATTTGCAGGCAAGCAGCTGGAAGATGGCAGAACCTTGGCGGACTACAACATTCAAAAGGAGTCGACTCTTCATCTTGTCCTCAGGCTTAGAGGAGGAATGCAGATATTTGTGAAGACCCTTACTGGAAAAACGATTACTTTGGAAGTGGAGAGTTCGGATACGATTGATAATGTGAAGGCGAAGATTCAGGACAAGGAAGGGATTCCTCCTGATCAGCAGAGGCTGATATTTGCGGGGAAGCAGCTTGAAGATGGAAGGACCCTCGCTGACTACAACATTCAGAAGGAGTCTACCCTTCATCTTGTTCTTCGTCTTCGTGGTGGCATTTGAATTTGCTGTTTACGTGCTCTGTTCTCTGTAACTAACGAGAGTACATATGTGGGTTGCTTTGTTAGTGTGATTTGTGGCTGGAAAACTATGTTGTTGGTCGGTGTGGGTTGAGGGCTGGTGTTCACTTTTCTTCTTTCTTTTTTTTTAACAGTTGTTTATGACCTTCCAATGTTGGTGGTTTCTTATTGTTTCTGAGACCTTTGAAACCTGAATGCTCTCGTTGCTGTTTATGGTTTGATGCTTTATAGTAGTTCTTTTTAATTCTTGCCAAATATTTGATTGAGTTTATTATGCTATTCATCAGATGGCTGCCGGCTTTGTCGGCGTATTCATTCAATTTCGTGATGTTTTAGTTAATCCGAGCTACTTATCTATAATATTCTAGTTGAATATAGTAAAATAAAATTTGTGTTAATTTTCTGCAACGGCAAACTAATCATTCAAGTAATTTGAGTGCAGTGCATGTATTGTAATATAATTTGAGCGGCAAAATTAATTTGGTTGTTTTGGGTAGGTTTTCACTTTTATTTGGTTTTAGTTTGGATTAACATTGGACGATTATGCATCTACGATTAGTTGAACCACAAATTAGTTATATCTATAAACGGTTGGTTTGTACATTGAAAATCCTTTGTCCGGAGGCAAAATTTCAATGTTGTAGTGTTTAGAGGTTCAGCGATGAAAACAAAATGACAACAAGATTTATGTTATGGTTAAATGGATAAATTGTATAGGCACGAAGAGGAACACAAAAAAGAAAAAACTAGTGATTAGTAGATGAAGTAAATATTTTTAATATATTTTAGAAGTCCAATAATTCTATTTTATTAAGTGGATAAACGAACTAAACACGTGGACAGAAATACAAAGTACCTATAAATAATATCTTATGTTATTTTGTTTAATAATAACAAAGATACTTTATTTCAATAGAGCGCAACCGAACGCTCATTGATGTTATGCTATTTGTAATAGAAGTTATCTCCTTTTTCTTAACCTCATGTTTATAATATGAGCCAAATGCTTAAAGATATTAACTAATATCGCACATTATATGCGTCTTATGCAATCGTTGGCGCATTAAATATTGTTGCCTTCGATCCGTTTATGCAAAACAAATGAATTGTTGACGTCTGATGCCTACATTTTTTTGGTTTTGAGGATGGTGTGGATAAGTGATTTGTATATGAAGTTTAATCAAATTATTGTCATTTAATACACAATAAAATAATCAAATTTCAAACGCACTCAATAGAATACACATTAAATATGATTTAATGTGGGCAACTTTATTCTTAATCGCGCTATAAGATACTGGGCTAATTGTGAAAAAAGGATTTATTTTTTATTTTTTTGTGAAATGTTTACCTTGACCTAACATGCATGATATGAGCATGATGCCTAAAGGTATTAACTGCTATCTTCTCATGCATCAACAAATAAGCACAATGAATAATAGTGCTAGTGCCAAACAACACATGTTAGAACAAATTATGTTACTTTCAACAAGGTACGTGTACACCTGAAGACTAGAGATGATAAGGTATGTTAGTTCTACCGACTAGAGATACAACTCAAATGATATCCCCACCATTCCCTACTTAAACCATGTCATGCATGATGCATTCCAATCCAATTGATGATAGGGCAAGTGGATAGTACTACACACAAATGTCATCACCACTCAATACCCACACATCTCATATCGCATGTAATGTAGAGAGTGTAATGTATCTCTCATTGACCTTATCCCAAACATGGACATATACGACGGACATCCACATCGGTCCTCGGGAATACACTCAAGAGTATTGATTTTTGACTTCACAAAATGTATCATTATTAAAATATATATATACCACCGGTTAGGTACCCAAACTCATCATATAGGACAAAATCCTCATAAACCATTTTTGGTTCATTCGATTGGCCCTGAAGTTCTTATCAAAGGGGTTGAAAAAGCCCTTGACAGTAGTGCTTGGTAATGATTATGATTATTATATATAGGGGCAACCCCTTAGTTGATATGTGCATGTTGCGTAATATAAGTATGACCTTATTGTCGATTGTTTAGCTGCAATGTTGTTGTTAGCTCTTCCAAGCTTATAGTGATCTGTGCTATTTTTTAGTAACCACGGTTTAATATGTTGTCTTGGAATATAGAAGTTGGTGCATATGGAAATTGTGAACTTTATCCGCTTACCCTAAGCATTCATGTTTTCCTAATCATGTTGAAGTGTAAACAATTGAACTTTATTTTTAACAACGATCATGGACGTTTCAACTATTAAGCAGACTAGGCAATCGTTTAGGCCCAAATTGTTCGAAGGCCTCGATATTATAAGTAGTTTTTATGAAGTATTAAAATTTATAACATACAATAGTCTAATATACACCTTCAACATAAATGAATCGGTGTTATATTTATTTGGCTATGTATCATGTGTTCGATTTTTAATGATAACTAAATACTTGATAAAATTTTCTAATTCAAAACGAGAGTGGTTTTTACGAATCAGCACGATGTATAATGCTTGGTTGTGTTTTGGCATGCGTATGAGAAATTGTTGACGGATTTTGACGATCGACACATTTAAACAAACGTGGAGACGAGTGCTACGATTTGGTAACGGAATATTGGCTAATTTATGGGGTTTCTAGACGAAATGGCACAAGACAACATAGACAATGTTGAGTTCTTCTTCATCTGAGAGTTTTGACGAGTGGGACACTTCCTATATGTATACATATTGATAAGACGTATAATTCACCCATAATGGTCTTAAATCAAATTATGAATGATGAAATTGTAAAAAAAGTACACATACATGATTAGGATGTCGTATGTCATAGCTACATAACTAAAAAATGATTTTTTTTAATATTATAAATAGATAAATTTGATCTCTCCCTAATTAAACAGTATAAAAGACACAAGTACTCTAAATTTGACATGTTATATACCAAAATTGTAGTTCTCAATGACGTGAATCATTTGGCGGTGTTCGTTCGACGATGTAAAGTAGCATCATTTAATTGAATTATTTAATAAATTACCAAAATGTTTTTGAACGCTAAGTGCTTACAACTTTCACATACGACCTCTGTATCACGTGAGGTTCGTGGCTTCGGGATTGTGGCTAAACAAGGAATGTTTGGGTATGTTGTTTGATGCGTTGAGATACTTTAGAAAATGCCTTATTTTAGTAGATTCGTTACAGGGGATTCCACTAAGGTGTTTTAGCATGCGCAAGAGAAATTCGGTCCTGGGTTGTAGTAATCACGATTAGTGATGATGGATGGGGCTTGATCCAGTAGCTTTGTAAAGGTAAGGCGATAACGAGTTTTGGACTTAATCCCAATTGTGTGGTAGACCATTAGGAAAATGATTGGCACTTGACCTAAATATACGATAGGTCGAGGTGCCGAGTCCTCAATATGCGATAGTCCAAGAGCCGAGCCCTCAATATACCATAGTCTGAGGAGCTGAGTACTTAATATATTATAGTCCGGGAGTGTGCAACTAAAACCCTGAAAATACATCATTATAGTCCATAGCGTTCTTCAACCGCTACGTTATTTCAATTTAGCGCTTAAATAATATATCCGCTTTAAGCCCGTGCAACGATCGAGCGATTTTCGACTTCTGAAATTCAACACTAATACGTTCATTGTATAGAGTGCCGAGCAATCGAGTGCCGGAAATACCAGGTTGTTAGAGTTTAAGAAAAAGAGATAGAATAAGAAACAGAAATAGCAGTACATAATCTCACAATCGCAGTGGAACAAAATATACTATACAATAACAACATTTTTACAAAGGAAAGCTGTAGCTGTAACAACCCTGTATTTTCTGATTGTTTTAATTGTATATTTTAATTATTATGATTGAATTATTGATTTAAAAACTTTATTTTTTCTATTAAAATGAAATTTTTTGTTATTTTAAATATAAATTTTGATTTTAATGTAAATTATAATTTCAAACATGTATAAATTGAATATTTTCCAAAAAAGTGAATTTTGGTCAAAGTGGTCAAACTTTCTGACTTTTAAATTTAAAATTCGAAAGTTTGAAAATTTTGAATTTTATCCTTTCTTATGAAAGTAAATAAAATTTTAAGAACACTGTTTTTCGTTTCGTTGAAATCTGATTTATAATGTGAAATTTATGTCTTTTTAACTATTGTGTGAAATCTGCCGTATTTAACAAAATTGTTTATTTTAAATTATATAAATAATATTTTATTTGGTCATGTAATGTTATAATTTATGTTTATATGGGTAAATAACATGTATTGTATATATTTTGGTTTTAAAATATTTTGAAAGTGTAATTGGCATTTTCCAGTGTCAGTTGTATTTTTTGTTTTAAAATTTCTAATTTCCAGTTTCAATTAATTAAAGTAATTCTTTATTTATCTTTATATTTTTCTTAATAACTTATTTTATTTTCATTCCCACTTTATTTTGTTCCTCATTTATTTTATTTATTTGACATTCTATTTGTTTTAAAGTGAAATAGAAATTTTCTAGAGCCAATGGTATTTTTCTTTGTAATTTCCATGCCCTGTTTTCAAAATTTTAAACAATTGCTTTGGTTCTTTTTCTATTTTTCTCTAATTTAATTATTTATTTCATTTTATAAATGATAAATAAATTATTTTATTTCAAATTTTTGCTTTATAATATTTTCAAAATGAAGTGGATATTTTTCCAAGGCTAGTGATGATTTATTTGTAATTTTTGAACACCGTTATGGATTTTTTAGCAATTTCTTTTATTCCTTTTCTATTTTCTTTAAATTTAATTATTTATTTTCATATTATTTCACTTTGTTTTGGTTTTTAAATGTATTTACTGAAATTATTTTTTTATATTTGATTTAAAAGAAAAGGAAATTCCAAGAGACTAGACCTTTCATTTTCCATTGACTTTTCATCTACTTGTCTCTTCATTTGCTTGCCCTTTTACTTCCTAGCTTTTGGCCGTTCACCCCTTATCTCCTAGCCGTGTATTTCCCACCTCAATTCACGTGAGAAAATTTCTCAAATCTGAAAAAATCATCATGGCACGAGAAAGCAAAAAAAAAGGAAATGGCCTCTTTCTTTCTCTCTTTTCTCTTCTTCTTTCCTTGATTTTTGCCATGTTCTTCCTCTCGTTAGCTTGGCTAGCCTCCACGTCCATCAGCTCCACCATCATCTCCACCGTCTACAGCAGCAAACACTCCTCCACTGACCATGACCGAGCCGTGCCCATACATTTAAGTTAGCACTACAAAATTGCACAAAAACCCTTCCAAACAATGCATAACCGACCTTGTTTGTCACCATCACCTTCATAGTTCACTTTGGCCACCCCTTAGCCACCACCTCCAGCCATCACATCATCTCTGGCATCAGCTCCAGACCTGTACCTAACATGACCATATTTGAAGACCCATGGCCGTGGCCTTCCCTATGTTGCAAACTTCTCAAAAATTGCATGCGCACTTGAAAACAAGCATAGTCGAACCCCTTAAGGCCTCATCTCCTTCACATACCCTCTTGGTTCATATACCCTCTTGGCCACCACCCTAGCTCCACCACCATCTACTAACCTGACCTATATGATGCCAAACCTGAGCTTAACACATCATTGGCTGAGCTCATTATCCACCTTGGTCAGCATTCAAATGGTAAAGACAAGGTCTTGTCTTTATTGCCTTGTATTTCAACTTGTTTCTACATAATTTTGTGTTGAATATTCATATGTTATATTGTCTTGTTTTGGGTTGTTTACAAGATGGTATATTGGCTCTCTCCACTCATTTGAATCACTAGTCGTGCTATATCGTGCTTTTCATGCCTTTGGAATCGCTCTTGTGTGTGATGTTTGTCTCTACCTTCGTAAAAGGTGAGTCTTTCTCACTCTGGCATTTCTACTTATGAATTAGTGAATTGATGCCAAGTGTTTAGTAATATAAAATGTATGCAAGTTAATGATGATCATATGATATGCTATGCCATGTTATTACCATGTTAAAACTGTTAATTATCACCTGACATCTAATATATGACATTATATTGTGACAATGAGATTGTTTATACTGTTTATTTATTTATGATCACACTGCAAGTTTCCTGTTAGAATAGAATCACTATGGTTTGAAATGATACATACCCGAATGGACTATAGAATAAGGAAAAATCGTTATGGGCTGAAATGATAGGCCTGAGCGATTTTTATTCATTTTTATTTACTTGGGATTGCGGGTTTGAAATGATAGAACCCGGGTTTTCTTTGTAAACTACGGATTGAAATGATATATATCCGTATCACTTGACCTAGGTTAGAAAATTATATACAGACCCCGTGGTATAGTTTTTTATGATTTTATATAGATATGTATTTTTAAAAGTATGAAATTTTGATTTAAAAATGTATATTTTATAGTTTGAAGAAAATTAAATATTAAGTCTTGAAATTGTTAATTTAAGTATGTAAATTTGAAGTAAATGTGATTTTTGACTTTAAATTTTATTTTAAATTACGGAAATTAAATTTAAAGTTTTGAAATGATATTTGAAGTAAAATGTTAAGTTTTATTAAATTTATAAGTTAATAAACAGTGAATTTTGACTTAATAAATGAATGGAGTTTTCAAACTGAATATTTGATCTTAAAATTTTATCATGTTAAATCATATGTTAAAATGATTTTAAGTGTGAAATTTTGAAGTCTAGAAATATGTTTTTTAAGTTATAATAATAAAATTTTGGAGTTTTATTATTATTTTTGAAAAGTTAAAATAAAATCTGAAATTTTATAGCATTTCCACAGTGCTGTAGTCTTTTGACTGCATTTTCAAATGCTGTTGTTTTTGAATTTAACTATGATTGAAATAACTAAATATCTATTACGGCATTTTATAAATGCCGTTATTCTTGAACTAAACTATTTTGGAAATTATAAGCTACGATAACACTTATAATGCTGTCGCTGCTATAAATTTGACAATGTTTGAATGTTATAGATTTTTAACACTATTTGAGTTATATTTTAAAGTGTCAAATGATTTAACTTTTGAAAATTAATTAATTGTTATTTGTGAATATAAGGAGTTTTGAATATATTTTTAATATTTAAATTTGAATTTTAAGGAATTTAAATTGAATTTGAATTTAAATCAGGTATGCTTGGTTATGTGTTAAATGGAATGAAATGTAATGTAATAAATAAATTTTTGAATGGAATTTTGAAATGTATTTTTGTAATGATGTTTGAAAAAATAAATGAATGACATATTTGATTTTTAAACGATATTTAAATTTGAATATTTGGATTTGAATTCAAATAATGATTTGATTATGAAGTTTTGAAGGGATGTAATATTTTAATGATTTTGAAATGGTTTGGAAATGATTTGATCTTTATTTTAATAAAGAATGTGAATGTGGAATGATATTTGATTTTGATTTATTTGATATAGGAATATTTGAAGTTTATATTTGTATGAAAAGATATTTGGTGTTATTGTAATTTAAGTTTATTTAAATAATATTGGATTTATGAAATGAATATTTCAAAACTACATAATAATGAAATTAGATTTGAGATATGAATATATGGAATTATAAAGTTTAGTTTTGAAATGTGGGATATTAAAGTTTGGAAATATATTAAAATTGGATAGTTTATTTTGTAGATCAAATCTATATTTGAAATTTATAAGTTTTGAAATGTTTTGTTAGAAAACTAAATTGAATTGAAACTGATGGTTTGATTTGAATTAAATTGGAAATTTGAAATTTTGGTTTAATTGAATAAATTTGTAAAACGTAAAGAATTAAGGGAATGTTCCATGATTTCAAACGTATGATTTCAAAATGTTATGATTTTCAAAGTGTAACGATTTCAAGTATTTTGGTCTCGAAAAAGTTATAACTTCGAAAGTATTATAATTTTTGAAAGGTGAATATATGTTTGAAATGGAAATGATAAACTATTTTGATCTGAATATAGTTTTGAAATAAAAATGATTTTGGTTTCTAAGTATAAACTATTTTGATTGAATAAATAGTTTTGAAATAAAAATGGTTTTGGTTTCGAAGTATAAACTACTTTGAAATGACCACGGCGTTATAATAACGTTTGGTTGTTAAAGAGACTGGGATCGAAAGTTGTCATACTCTCTGCCAACTTCGAAAACCACTTTAACGACCGTGTACGCGGTGGAGATTCCAAAATGAAGTAGGATGGTGGCGACGTTCTTGAGGTATATTACGTGGACCCAACTCCCATGAGTTGACATAAGGTGGCTAAAACAGGAGCGATCTCGGGCCAAGTGAGGTCATTCCTCCGATCGGACACATTCCTTCGATACTATACTCTTACTTGTGATATATTAGATGGCCATCCTCCGATTGTGATATGGGAGTGTGTTCCGAGGTGGGCGTATGTGGCTGCTGCGTTACCACCAGCCCGTGTGCGTAATTGGTATATCTACCCTGGCATTGCCTTGTGTGCCGTGTCACCTACCATATCGAGCCTTTACTACGAGTTTGTTTTTCTCCCGTAGCCCGTGGAGTATTTAGGGTAGTCTCCCGATCTGGAGATATGCTGATACTGGATGGACTACTGGGACTATTATGTGTGAAGGGTGATATGGTACTCAGAACGCTATTTAAAAGTATGTTTATTTTACTGTAGACATTATTATAATAGCGTAATATTACTACATAGTAAATAGTTTAATGGATCCTTAAAGGATGTGCGATCCCAAGCATCCTTTAAGTTACAGATGCATTTTTGTTACTGTTCACTTGAGTTGATTTACAGTACATAAGTATTTATGTCCTGACTCGAGTGTTTTGTGTTTTGCTTTACGCTCGAGTCAGATTGAGTGAGTTAGCATTCAAGATTCATCTTTGGAGTTGTAGCTTTCCTTGAAGATCCAACCATCTATTTTGCTTTCTGTATCCAGTGATTTAAGTGATGTTTTCGGGTTTGTACCTGATGTATCTTGTTACTCTTCTGTTGTATCTTATTTAACTCTGATGTATCTTATTTTTATATAGTAGCTTCATGAACTACAATCTCTTTTAATTCCGCTGCATTATCATTTACTCTGTGTCTGTGATCTGTGATTATGTATTTACTGTATATTCTGAGATTTGCCAAATTTTATTTACAACGCGGTATTTTGAGCAATTCAAGTCCGACATGTGCGGATGCGAATGGTTGAAAATATCGGGTCGTTACAGTAGCTGTTAATATACATTCAGTTTATTAGAGTACAATCATCACATACATAATCTAGACAGTTATGATAATTTGTCCTCAAATGCTGCCTATATAGCTTATAATATACAGCGGAATACAGTTAAATACGTGCAATACGTTTCTGCCATCCAGCTCGTCCCCTGAGCTCTAAAGCGTCCTAACCTGAGAACTATAATACTCGGTCTGACCCGAACATTTCAATAAAGTAACACCCGAGTCAGGCTGGAAACTAGCGTGAGTAAATACACTTAAATTGAAATACTTAAATTATAAAGCTTCTTTGAAAACCAAGGTAACTCTTATAAACACGACGAGTTTTATCTCATTTTTAACCCGACACTTTTACAGAAATCCATCGATGTTATAATATTGTATAAGTACAATACTTATTAAAAATAGTTGAATCTGTTAAATTAATCCAGTTCCAACATATTAAACTTTAAAATAAACAATGTATATTTTTGGTGACAATATTCACATATGGGAATTTATTACAGATGTTTATCTCCACTAAAATGCATCATCATTTTGTTCTAACTATTTTGACTCGTTTGACCACTTGATGGTGCAGAAAATAATAATTGAAATAAATGTCTAACAGAGTTTAGCTAAGATATAGAAAGTTAACTAATTTAACGATCAATAACCAATATAAAAAACAATCCACACATCATGATTCAATTAGCTTTAATTGACCTAATCCGTTTATATTTTTAATACAAACTAATTGCAATTCAAAGAGGTCATAAAACGATTTATTATTAGTTAATTTGGATTAAATAATCAAACTAATAACCACTTTTTATTTCAGTAACATAAGATTAAGTCGGTTAGGAATTTAATTAATAACTCTTCTTAATTATTTTGAAATAAATACACTTTATAATGTAGAAAATCATCAACATAAATTTTAGACTAAATATTTGGAAGGTAGGAATTTCAATACCAAATTTCAAAATTTTCGAACTGCTACCAAACCACGAATGAAGACAAGCCACCACCTCGCCTCTCTACGCCACCACCAGCCAGTGTATGCCACAAAACTTCACTACGTTCGTAACGACTTCATCTATCTTTTCCCCCGCGACCGCATGCCTCTCTCTCTCCCTTCTCGTCTCCATTCACTCGCTACCGAAGACAACCCCAAACTCACCCTCAACCCTAAATCTCCTTCGACCGGCCACCACGAGCCATGGAAAAATGCCGCACTATTTTTCCTCAATCCCTCATCAGTCGATGCTCTCCACGCCGAATTCCCTGACACGAATACAACCACCTCGCCGGAAATTGGCTTTTCACCAAAATACGGTCGTCTTCCTTTATCTCACCAACTTCACCACTAAAAATCATCCAACCACCTCCAAAATTCACCATTTCGAACAACAATCAAAGATACATGATCAATTGGCTAAACTATGATTTTTGATTTCATTCATTTATAAGTAGCTTATTGTAATCCTAACTTTTCCCCTATGTACTCCATGATAACGAACGAAACAAATTTTACAATGATATATACTCAAAAACAAACACTTTGCTTTTGAAACTATAATCTAAAACTGATTAGATTAAGAGATTTTGATTTTTAAAGTTGTGATGTATCAACCTTTCTAAATAAAAACAGAGTAGTGTTATATGTTACTATGAGTTTTCCAGGTACAACACGACTACACTCTTAAACCTAGCTAATTAACACATGCATACTTTACTAAATACAAGAATTCATATCAATTTCAAGATCTATAGTTGCATACAAGTGTTACAGTATCAAGAGTTTATATTTACTCACCGCCTTTTGATAATAGAAGAACTGCTGCACTGCTTGTATTTTCTTGCTTCACTTCCCTGACTTGATTTTATTTTATCACTTACAGCATTCTTCTTTTATTTGCTATTTTTTAATTTTTTTATTAATTTTTTTAACAAGTATGAAGAAGGCACGACTACATATAAATAGAAAAAGGAAGGTGTACAAGGTAAGCGATGAGGTGGCTGGTGTTGTACACGCTTTCACTTTCACACCTTTATTCTATATTATTTTTTTCCATTTTGATTTTAAGAAAAATGTTTTGACTTGATTTGATTTTCATGCTTCACTAGATATTTTATGGCTTGATTTGAAACCTTGTATGCTTGAATTAATTGATTGCCATGATGATGTCTCCTTTCAAACATACATGTATATATCATATAAATATATACATATATATATATAGATTTTCATATAAACTAGTTTTTTTTACCATATATGCATGTACATATACTTATGTATATTTTATTATATATATATATATACATATGCATATATATATATTTTCATATTTACAAATACTATATACATCTTAACTTATGTATATATGTATTTATTTTATTTTTCCATCATGAAGCTTTTTTATGCACACTTCTATATATTTTTCATATGTACTATTTTACATAACATATATACATATACATTTACTTACATATATTTGTCATCATACACACACACATTTACACATATTTTCATATATATTACTTTCCTATTTCCATATATACACATATATGTATACATATATACTTATATATGTGTGTGTATATATATATATATTATCAAACATCTTAAAGCTTGTATATATTTACATATATACATTTATGAATATTTTATTTTAAATTTAAATGGTGAAGTTTATATACATATTTATATAAATTCATCATATCTAGAAATCTGTAATTCAATATTAAACACAGTTTTTAACAAATTTATATATCTATACTATAAAGCAAAACCTTGGGTCAACAGGTCAAAGTGAAGCCTTTTTGGCATTTCCCAGAATACTCCTTCACAATATATTTTGTACACGGTACATAACTTCGCTTTTTTGCCCTCTTCCCTCTCCATTAACCCAACACGTTCCCACTTCTCCCTGTTTTCAACTCCATTTTCCTCACTTTACCGGCAAATCATTTTATCAGTTATTAGTACTGCTAAGCAAAAGATACCATCGCAACTTCAGATTTACATGCAAATCCATGGCAGTTAGCAAGGCATTTTCAAAGTAGAAGCGAGCATTTTATCAACGCAGATCTGACTGCAAGCATCCCCAGTGATTGCCCGGCCTAAGCTTCAGAATAATCAACATCTCTTCATCTAGGAAGCACTCACGACTTCATCAACAGCAGGCGACAAAAAGTTGTTCTCGAATCAACAATCAACCTCTAGAATCTTTTAGTCCTAGATTCTTTTAGTCAGGTATGCTGCCGCCACTTCTTCTCATTCCTCTTCTTTTTCCATTTTGATTGTTGAATTGGGAACATGATGCTGAACTGAATCTCTTTTGGTTTTGTTTCAATTCGATGTTCGAATTGAAATCACGATTCAAATTTTTCATAATGTATAATCACTTTCGAATTTTACTGCATTAGTTGATAACTAACAATTATTGTCCAGGTTGATTGTTAAAGCATTAGACTTCGAGAAAGAAAGCGAAAATGTACAAAACATTTGGATCTGAAATATTCAAAGTAATATAGTTCGATAAAGAAAGCAAAAAGGTACAAAACATGTAGATCTGAAATGATTACAAGTTTCCTCAAATTTGCCTATGATTTAAATACATGGTTACTGAAGTCATTGACCTAATCCAAGTCAATCTCTTAAACTACAAACTGAATAGATTTTGATTCTATGGATACAGCTAATTTGATCCAATCTAATCAGTTTGCCTTAAGTTAGTAATGAAATCAAATTGGTTCAATATGCCTGTAATCTATTCTAATTATGCTTATCCATATTGTGATCTTTACAAACAAATTCTAATTGAATTTCGTGTTGCATTTTCAGGTTAAAAAATAGAATATGATACTATCATCTGTTTTTTCAATTTTGATTCCAGCAGAGTCTTTAAAAGAGAGCAATCAATATCCTTTTCGAAGGCAAAGAAATATATGTTAGATAGATGCTCATTCAAAAGAAGAAGCTGGTGGAAGCTTTATAAAGAAACAATAATTCTTCATGATTTATTAGAGAAATTTAGCATGAGAATCAATGAGGTTATAGCTTTCACCATATAACTACTATTATTTTACAGTTGATTGATTTTAGTCGTTCTATAAGCTCAACTTACAATACTAGAGCTACGAGTTATTTAAGCTCGCTAATTAACAATTGCTTTGTATTGACGCCATCACACAATGTGTTACACTTAATTATGCAATAAGTGGTTGATATTTTGCTAAAATTAAATAAATTCATTATTCCATGAAAGATTTTCAAACATTAGCTCTTACCTTTTATAGTAAATAAACTTACCTTTTCCAAAATTATTGAATTCTCATATTAATTGTTACTTATATTTATTTGTTCTGATGCCGAGGTTGCTGGGTTATTCTTTTCTCTTCTAATTTGGAACATTATGATTACTAGAATAATGCTCATATTTATACGAGGTTTTAGTTTTATTTTATTTCATACATTCTAATGTCGGTGCATGAGGGTTTGGGGCTGGGCCCATTGTAGTTTGATGACGGTTTCAATATGCATGGTCAAAAGGTCAGAGTTAGCTGCAGCAGCAAAATGTTCAAATGCAGTATCCGAATGTGGATGTAGCAGGTAATCTTGGGATCCGCAACCCGAATCCGCATCAGCAGCATAATCATTTTGGGCAACATCAAAGGGCTAGCAGTGATGAAGGGAGGAGTGGTTGAATTAGTCTGCTATACCATGGTTACTGGCCAGCTTTTAGTATGTACATTTTCTACATATATGTTTTATTCGATATTAGATATTCGTTCAATTTATATGAATTTGAAAAAATTTAGCACACAATTCATTATTCGTATTTTCCTTTGAATATGACAGTTTGATAAATTATAGGATGTTGTTTTCTTCATTACACCTGCATTTGTATTTTTTTGGTCTATCACATACTATTCCTTGCATGAAGCCCGAGCCTTCCCATTCAAATATATGCAGTCATTTAGGTACCTTCGTGTTTCATATTTATTCACATGCATGCATTTTGTTCCTTGGCTTCGTGTGCTAAAATAATTTTATGTTGTCTTATTACGCAATTTTTTTCGCTAATTTTTGAACTGTACAAATGCACTCATATCTCACTTATTATCTTTTCCGTCCAATTCAGAGATTAGGTTTCCCCATGGAGGTTGGAATGCTTTCTAGCAATTTTAGACGTCTTCGGTAGTAGATGGACTATAGAATCCGACTTCATTTCATGCCAGGTATTAGTCCCAAAACCAAACTCTAAATTTTAACCATCAATGAAATTAATATATCAGTTTTATCATATTTACTTAGCTCTATGAAAGATGCAGATCGTTGAGGAAGTGGCATGGTGAGGGAAATAGGTGATGGCTGGCATCTATAGTTTCAAACGCCATGGATCGACTTTCGACTTTACGGTATTCTTCTAATTTTGCTTTTACATTTTTTATTTGCAATTTTGTTTGCTAATTTTGGAACTGTACAATTGCACTCATATCTCACGCTTTATTTTTTTTGCCCAATTCAGAGATTAGGCTTCCCCATGGAGGTTGGAATATTTTTTATCACTTTTAGACGTCTTTAGTAGTAGATGTACTACGGAATCCGACTTTATTTCATGGTAGGTACCTACGAACTTGATTAAAATCTTAATTTCACTAATTGCTTCTTTCTGCTTTTATTCTATAACTCTTACCATGTGTCAATGAGAATTGTGATTCTGAAGTTTGTTATTACTCAATGGTTGTGCAAGATTAAGTATACTAGCTGCAAACTAAATATCGAAACCTTCGTCTAAATTGTTCAACTATGCAACATCCAACGTCTACATTTGTCATATTTGTAAAAAAAAATTGCAAACATCGACAATGCATTAGGTTTCCTTTTCCAGTTGAAGAACATAAAGAAACAACACATGCATGTTTGTTTTATCTAATTCGATACGTTTCAGATAATTTTAACAAAATATACAGACAAAAGGCGATAAATTGGTATAGCTACAATTTCATGTATTTATTATTCTTTCATCTTTTCCATTTTGCTGTAAGTTCTTAAAGAAAATACTTTATTTTTGAGCAAATTACGCTTCATCATTTCGAATATAAACTGCATTACATGGTTTTGTTAGAATGGAAGATGGTACATAGCCATATGGAGAATGTTACTTCAACCATCTTCTGCTACTGCATTGAATAATATTACGGATAAATATGCACTTATTTGAATACTATATAAATTAATTGCATATTTTCTTACAATTATTAGCTCATGAAGTTCTTATTACAAATTACAGCTATCTTGATTCTTTTTCCTAATTTAAATTATTTTTTATGGATTCTATAACAGTTCTGCCTATTTTATCATCAATTCACTCATTTGGTAAGGCTACAAATTTATGTAACAGAGCATTCGATTCTTTCCATCGATCGATAGAGCGAATGTTAAATTGGTTTCATTTGTGATATAAAAGATAATAGGATCATGTGATACAATATGTCAACTTTAAGCTTGATATTTTTATGTTTAAGCTCGCTATTGGTTATCATTTTCGCAAAGATTGCTATTTGATATAACCTTTGTTGGATATTTTATATAGTTTCAAAGGTAATCATTAACTGATTACTTTTAATTCGGATCTATGGCAATTTTCATATCATAGGGTAACATATAATATCAGCAAAACGATTTTCTCTTCTTTAAAGTGAAACACTGCTCATAGAATAGTATGTATGTTTTTTTCTCCCAATTTTTATTTATGTCTCTTCAGTTGTTTATCAAATCATATGCATGCACTATTATTACTCAAGCTTAGCGATCAGATAATTAACTATCATTTAATAACCATTTTAAACAGATGTTCATAGCATCCTATAATTTTGAAGACGTAGTTGCTCCCGACATACCAGTTGATTCTACATTACCACAATGAACAAGTTAGTTGCATGTGAAGGCTATTGAAGGTATATGCACGATTTTATCGCTTTGACGTTATATTGCCACTTAAGGTGAAATTTACATAACAAGCCTCAAACATGTTAGAATTAAACATGTTAGTTTTTTTATTTTACGTACACGTTTATTCTTTATGTTGTTTTGAAAACCATTCAAAGATTTGAAGTTTTCACTCACATATTCATCACTATTGATCATCTTCTATCAACCTTATTCTTTACAAGATATTTAAGCTTTGGATTCTATTGCATGTACTTGAAAATTCATAACACTACAACGTTATTATCTAGAAATTTTAACTGCTAATTTGTTTTCAATTTTAAAACTGACAAATGAAAATTAAACAGTACTACAACATTATTTTTTATGTATCATTTCGAAATTTTGATGGCTATTAAATTTGGTTATGGTGTATCAACATATATAAGCTTCACAAGTACACTAATCCTTCATCCGGCAAAATTGGATAAAATAATATCCTCAAAGGCTTGAATGTTCAAAACCGTTATTATATATATATATATATATATATATATTGCTAATAAGATAACTGTAAGCATAGTTAATCGATTCTCACAACTTGCATTCATATTACATCATGTTTCTATTTCAGGTCAAGCTTCAGTAACCAATTGATGAATAAGACGTAGATGATGATGCAAAGTTACGAGGGCTTTATTCTTATAACTAAGTACTGGAGGAATGGAGGTACTGTTTATTAATATAAAAAAATTATTTGTTCGTACACTGTTCGTTCCAATATTATCTATTATAATAATCATAATTTGGTCGAAAAGAATGATCTTTTTGGCAATGAGAAATGATAGTAACAATATATCAGTGTTAGCTTTTTTTATTACTGTTTACTGGGCTGCCAGCTTTTTGAACAAATTTTCACTTCTTAGGGTCCCAAACTTGGCATGAATTGTTTTTTCTTTCTACTGCTAATACACTTTTTTATTACTAAATTTTTTCTAGATCATTTTACAATTGTATCAATAGAATGAGAGAAAAGTTTGACCCACTGAATAGTCAAGAATAAATTTTGCACATTGAATAGTGAAAATTTGACACAAAAGTTAGGCACCAAGTTTGTGTATTTTGCATTGTTCATCTGTATCAACCAGGACAAAGTTTTACAATTTGACATTATTATAACATCTTATAATCCCACTTCCATAACTATGGATATCTTTTATCATAATAGGAGCACTATGACCAAACACGTCTAATTTGATCATCCATGCATGTTTGTGCAGGGGAGCTACAAATAAAGCAATCAGTGATGAGTCAGTGAGTTGCTTTCATTCAACACCGAGAGTGCAGTCATGGTTGAACTGAGGCAGTAAGAAATGAGTTGAGATGTGCAATTTCAGGTGTTGAATGTGCTCGCTGTCCAGATTTGTAGGAATGTACATGCTTTGTTTGTTGCCATCATTTGTTCTCGGTTCAACATGAAACGTAGATAATCCAAATCCTTGCATCTCAGTGCACAAATGGATTAGAAAATGAAGCTTCAAGTAAGTTCATCATGTGATGTTAAGCATCAAGTGAAGCAAGTGGTTATTTTTCTATGTCAACATGCGTGACAAGTACCGATAGAATAGCATGCGAATGTGGGCAGCTGATGCAACAGTGACCAGAACTAAGAATGGGTGATGATGCAACATGACAAGGTGCTGCTGTTAATGAGTGTTCAGTTGCATCGGCGAAAGTGAGAAGCATGCCAGGATTACTTCATCCTTGAAGCAATCCATCAGAAGCATTGTACAAAGGCTGAGCATGGTTGGGGATGAAGTGTGCAGAAGAGAGAATGTCCTACTGCAAGTCGCACAGTATATCATCTAACAAGGCAATTGAGGATGTTTTTAATGTTTTTTTTCTCTCTGTAACATTTTTAATTCAGTTTGATGTGATCTATTATGGTTTGAGAAAAATAAAAGCAGAGAGCAAGTACTGCTTTCTTACTCCATACATGTGATGAAAGAACACAATTTGTCACAAATTTTACTTCATTTACTTTTTTTATTGGAAAACCAATAGTTTGTAGTTCCATTTGCACATATAAGAAGAAAAAGGAATAGTTGGAGCCAATGAATATATCCAGTCGTTTAGTATTTGAATATATGTGTGACCAATTCATGGAATTTGTTAAGATGACGCACATTTTCAGATTTCGGTATATTTAGTAGCAACTGATAAGCTGTGGTATATAATACATTAATAATCATATACTGCTTCTTTGTTACATATGATTGTTGTACCTTTATAGCAGTTTTCAAGCTTGCTTCACTTACATATAGGAAGTCTTTCAGTGGTTTTCAAGCTTGCTTCACTTACAAATAGGAAGTCTTTTACCAGAAGTTTACAGTGTGATGGAAGTGGTGTTATGCCATTAGCATTTAGCATTTTAAAGAAAAATATACAACGACGACCGAAAACTTTATTGTAATATCTCACAATACCATAATTATACCAAAGAGAAAATTTGTTCACTTCCTTTTATGCACACATCCAACGGACGTGCCACCATATTCGTATATATATATTCAGCTATTTTATACATCAGAAAATTTATTTATTCGACTAATAAAAGTTAATATTCCAATAATTAAAATCAATTAATTTTCCAATATTCGATGGTTAAAAATCCAGGTCGTTACATTCCTCCCCCTTAGAACTTTTTGTCCTCGGAAAGGAACGAATGAGAATTTGAATTTTGATGTGTATTATTAATTAAATCATTCTTTTAAAACATTTAAACTCCTTACTCTTTTATCTTACATTTTAAAACACTTTAAATCCCATATTATTACCAAATTATTTTTATGAAAATATTTTTCATAACTCGATGTCCAAACAAGTCCATCCTTGTTCTCATAGAAATTTAGTCATACGATGATCAGACATAGGACAGAAAATCTGTAAGTACTTAGTAGACCCATTTCAACATCCAATGAAGATACTTGAAAAAATTCTTTTCAAAAGTGCTATGCAAAGTATCACCCCCCTTAACCACCATGGATTGTAGTTAACACGATGATTGCGTCGCCATCCTGGCAAAATCCATAAGAAAACCATAGGCATCTGCACCTCTCGACTTATGCCATGGGAACACCATAGACCGCAGCTACCATAAGGTTGCGTTGCCATCACAGAAAAACCGTAAGTAGTCTGTAGGCAATCACCGCCCTCAAATTACGCTACTAAACGAAACTTTACCACATAGATCGCAGACTACACAAAGGTTGAGTCACTAACCAAGTGAAAGCCAATGTAGACCGTAGGTACTCACTGCCATCCGAATTACGCTATGAAACTAAACCACATAGATCGCAATCTACCGATGTTGCGTCGCTCTCCTAACAAAATCAAATGTTGATTGTAGACAATCACTGCCACCCGACTTACACTATGGAACTGCGATAGATCGCAGTTACGCAAAGGTTACGTTGCCATCATAGCAAAACCCAATGTAAATGTAGGCATCAACACCACTCGACTTATGCTAGCCAACAGTTGATCATCAGGAACTCATTGAGTTTTGTCTGGACGTCCTCTGTGATCCCAATTCTCATTGAACTCACCCTTTGGATTCCTAGGCAGAACTACCCAGTGGATCTCCTACTATAAGTTTCGACTTTCATGGGGGTGCCTTTCGATACTCTTGCCTCAAACATATCATACTATATACATGTATAGTACCTTTCAAATCATACTTTTTATATCTATTACATATAAACTTTATCTATACAAAATTGATATCTTCAAAATCGATAGTTTTCAAATTTGGTTTACCAATTTCCAAAATTGACTTTTTGCCAAAATCAAAAGTCTTTAAAAAAATCAATAGGCTCTAAAAATGTTTCAGTTTCATTCTCATATATATATATATATATATATAAGATTATTCTTTCAACTCGAATAATTTTCGGATCAATAATTTCTGAGTCCACTTTATACTTATATAAATTCCATTTTATATTTCGAATATCTTTCATAGATCATTTCCTTCCGGTTAAAATTTCGACAAGGGGTTTTTGAATATATACCTAACATATATAATCCCATTTGTACCAAATCAAATTTCCAAGTTCGATTTCTTTACAAAGTTATTTGTCACATTTCTTCCTTCTTATAAAGTAAGTTTCAGTTATAGTAACTATTAAATCTTCATTTTAAAATTATTATATCCACTCAAAATAAACTATTTCACTTCAAAATCATTTTTTTTCTTCATATCTTGATTTCGGTTACAATTCAAAATTGTTTTGTGATCCATTTAGGTTATAATTTCAATTTATCCCAATCAGTATTTAAATCCATGATTTAGATATAAACAACTTCCACTCCGACCAGTTTGAATTTAGAAAATAGCTTGTATAGTTTTAAAATAGTTAAATAGTTAATATAAGATAGTTTGAGAGAATAGTTTGTATAATAAAATAGCTTGAAAAATAAAAATAATTGAGCATTTAAAAAAATAGATTTTAAACAGTTTATATTAAAATAATTTTTTTGAAAATAGTTTCGGAGTCAAACTGTTTCAATTCCCAATCTCCAATTCAAATCAATTTCAATTTCCACATTAGTAATTTAGTAATTAAAATTTTTCATTCAAACCAATATAAAAGTGATTTTATATTAGATTATATTTCCACAAAATATTTCACACAATTGAAAACCACAATAATGAGTTCAAACATTATATCCATTTATCCATATAAGAAGTTTCACAAAAGATCATAATCTAGACGCCTTAACCACTACCCAGGGTTTAGAAAAGAACAGGGTCCTAACATCCTTCATAAAACTTCCTTAAGGACTTCCTACCAACTTGCCAAACCTGTCCATGCAGTCCGTAACAGAGTGTCCCCAATTATAGCATTTGCCACAAAAAAACTCTACACTACCATCTTTATGAATGACTTTCACGTCTCCCGTGGGGTGTTCCACAACTTTCTCTTTCTTCTGTCTCTTGGGGCAATCCCTGCCGACGTGTTACGTTATTTTACAATGGTAGCAAATGGTTGATCCGTCGACTGGTACTATGGGTTTACGCTTTACCTTCCTCACTTTAGGGTAATGATTTAGAAACGTCCTTTCTTTTGACACTTAAAGCATAAAATCTCAGAGCGAAACCGTTTGACTTCTTCATTCTTTTCCTTTCTTGATTTACTGCATTTAGCTGCGTAATGTCCCTTACTGTGACATCTGTAGCATACGACATTACCATAAGGACCGGGTCTAGTCCTTTCCCAACCTATTTCTCATGTTTCAGTATTGCTTCTTCCGTGCCTTACATGCTCTCCGCTCCCTACGCCTTGCCTTCCATTCTTCTCCCTTTGTCATCTCTTACAACTTGGACTAGATTCTAGTGGGACTTCCTAACCTATAATTAAAACCTCAATTATTCGAATTTTCAGCTTTATTCTTATTTCAAAATATTCTTTTATTTTTATTTTTTTCGGTTATTTTTATAATTTAATCCACTAATTTGATAATCTGGTTCATTTTAATCTCCAGAATTCAAAACCCGTTTTATTCCATTTAAACTTACTCAATTTAATTTTTTACACTCCAAATTTAAATTTCTTATCGATATCACTTTCCACTTATAAGTTCAAAACTCCTTTTCTTTTGGGATATACTTCTCATTTCAAGGGGGATTCCAGAATTCAAACACCTAATATTTATTTCAATTCACCTTCAAATCATATATATATATATATATTTATATATATACATATATATATATATATATATGTACGTACATATGTATCCCATTTACATACCAAATCACACTTTAAATTTTTAAACCGTCCTTGGTTTTTATCCAAAACAAATTCATTTTCAAACAACTCTTGTCTTAAGCAAAATTTTCTATGTCAAAAATATTATGAATAATATTATTTATTATTTCCTTAAACATTTTGAAATTTTCAGGACTTAGTTTCAAAATTTCCCAATTTAAAGTAATTTTAATTTACAAGTCACGTTCATACATTCAACGTATATAACTTCACTTACATAAACATTTCACTCTGTTTCATCATTGTTTATTCTGTAATAAACATCCTTTATTAAGACACAACAACCAATTTATGATGATAACCAATATTATCATACCTAGAAACCAAACATACTTTATTTTCCATAACAATTTTCTAAAAAATTATTTCAATATGTCTAAAATATAATTAGGGTCAATTTATTTCATTTCAAAACACTTTGAAAAACACTTCTGCAATTTTCAGGATTTTAAATTCTGATTTGAGTCTACCTTTAGCTTAACTTATTTGTATACTTCATTCTTATCAAAATTCTATTTGGTTATATATATATATATATATATATATATATATATATAACCACTTAAATTTTTATAATCTTATTTGATTATAATAATAATAGCCAATCACCTTAATATACTATAATAATTTAGAAAAATTATTTCTTTATATATCAAAATATAATCTTACATAAAAATAATTTTAAAATCGTTTTAAAACCATTATATAAGAAAATAACAAGTATGCCCTCGTATACACTCAACTCATTCTAAGATACTACCGACCCTATCTCTAATGAGTAATCCCTAGCAGAGCCAAGGTTCTCGCTTAACCTTCTGCTCTGATACCATGTGCAACAACCGGACGGTTTTCGACTCACGAATATCGACACAGAGTGCCGAGTAATCGAGTGCCGAAAGTACCAGATTGTTAGGGTTTAAGAAAAAGAGATAGAATAAGAAATAGAAACAGCAGCACAGAATCTCACAATCTCAGCGGAACAAAATATAATATACAATAACAGCATTTTTACAAAGGAAAGCTGTAACTGTTAGTATATAATTAGTTTATCAGAGTACAATCATCACATATAAAAATCCGGACAGTTATGATAACTTGTCCTCAAATGCTGACTGTACAGCCTACAATATACAGCGGGATATAGTTAAATACGTGCAATACGTCTCTACCATTCAGCTCGTCCCCTAACCTCCAAAGCATCCTAACCTGAGAACTGTAATACTTGGTCTGACCCGAGCATTGCAATAAAGTAACACCCGAGTCAGGCTGAAAACCAACGTGAGTAAACACCCTTAAATTGAAATACTTCAGTTATAAAGCTTCTTTGAAAAACAAGGTAACTCGTATAAACACGACGAATTTTATCTTATTTTTAACCCAACACTTTTACAGAAATCCATTGATATTATAATATTGTCTAAGCACACTGCTTATTAAAAAAATAGTCGAATTTGTTAAATTAATCCAATTCCAGCATATTAAACTCTAAAATCAACCCATGGAGGTTCGTAGTGATTATTAAATTGAAGCGTTTTCAGATAACACTGATATCCGATTCCGATCCATTCGAATCCAAGAAATAAATTTAAAAGGGTAAATTGTTTAAAAAAAAACAATTATATTTTTGGGTGACAATATTCACATATGAGAATTTATTACAGATGCTTATCTCCAATAAAACGCATCACCATTTTATTCTATCTATTTTAACTCGTTTGGCCACTTGATGGTATGGACAAGAATAATTGAAAAATATGTCTAATAGAGTTAAGATAAGATATAGATCATTAACTAATTTAACGATCAACTAATATAAAAAACAATTCACACATCAGGATTTCAATTAGCTTTAATTGCCCTAATCCGTTTATATTTTTAATTCAAACTAATTGCGATTCAAAGAGGTCATAAAACGATTTATTGCTATTTAATTTGGGTTAAATAATCAAATTAATAACCACTTTTTATTTAATTAAAGTAAGATTAAGTCGGTTAGGAATTTAATTAATAACTCATCTTAATTATTTTGAATAAATACACTTTATGGTATAGAAAATCATCAACATAAATTTTAGACTAAATATTTGGATGGTAGGAATTTCAATACCAAATTTAGATCATGTTGATTTGATTTTAAAATAAAGAGAATGTATATTTTTTTTTTAAAAAGTTAAAGGATTTAACACAAAACTTATCCAATTAAAAGAAACTCCAAGCCCAGCACATCGGCCCGTGAAGCAAAAATACAGGCTCCAGTCCTCCTTCCTTTCTTCCCTTCTTTCCAGTTTTTTTTTCACTCCCTTCTTTCTTTCCCACTAACCCTTTACGTGCACGCCACCGATGATCGAAACTTTACCACCGACCATCAAGTCGCCTACCACCCCAGCGTTCCAATGACCCACCAGAAACACGCTATCCAAGCCTGTTCAAAAATTTTGAACTACTACCAAACCACAAACGAAGACGAGCCGCCACTTCGCATCTCTACGCCACCACCAGCCATCGTATGCCACAAAACTTCACCACTAAGTTCCCCATGACTTCCCCTATCTTTTCCGCCACGACCGCATGCCTCTCTCTCTCCCTTCTTGTCTCCATTCACTCGTAACCGAAGCCAACCCCAAATCCACCTTCAACCCTAAATCACATTCGGTCGCCCACCACGAGCCATGGAAAAATGTCGCACTATTTTTCATCAATCCCTCATCCATCGATGCTCCTCCACGCCGAATTCCCTGACATGAAAACAACCACCTCGCCGGAAATTGGCTTTTCGTCCAAATACAGTCATCTTCCTTTGTCTCACCAATTTCACCAAAAATCATCCTACTACCTCCTAAGTTCGCCATCTCCAACAATGGTCAAGGATATATAATCAATTGGCTAAACTATGATTTTTGATTTCATTCATTTATAAGTAGCTTACTGTAATCCTAACTTTCCCCCCTCTGTACTCCATGATAACGAATGAAACAAATTTTACAATAATGTATACTAAAAAACAAACACTTTTGCTTTTGAAATTATAATCTAAAACTGATTGGGTCAAGAGATTTTGATTTTTAAAGTTGTGAAGTATCAACCTTTCCAAATAAAAACAGAGTAGTGTTATATGTTACTATGAGTTTTCTAAGTACAATATGACTACACTCGTATACCTAGCTAACTAACACAGGCATACTTTACTAAATACAAGAATTCATATAAATTTCAAGATCTATAGTTACATACAAGAGTTACAGTATCAAGAGTTTATACTTACTCACTGTCTTTTGACAATAGAAGAACTGCTGCACTGCTTGTATCTTCTTGCTTCACTTCCCTGACTTGATTTTCTCTTATCACTCACAGCATTCTTCTTTTGTTTGCTATTTTTATTTTTTTAACAAGTATGAAGAAGGCACGATTACATATAAATAGAGAAAGGAAGGTGTACAAGGTAAGCAATAAGTTGGCTGGTGTTGTACACGCTTTCACTTTCACACCTTTATTCTATATTATTTTTTTCCATTTTGAATTTAAGAAAAATGTTTTTGACTTGATTTGATTTTCATGCTTGACTAGATATTTTATGACTTGATTTGAAACCTTATATGCTTGAACTAATTGGTTGCCATGATGATGTCTCCTTTCATACATACATGTATACATCGTATAAATATGTACATATATATAGATTTTCATGTACACTAGCTTTTTTGACCATATATGCATATACATATACTTATGTATATTTTATCATATCACACACACACACACACACACACACACACATATATCTATATATTTTCATATTTACAAATACTATATACATCTTAACTTTTGTATATATATATATATTTATTTTATTTTTCCATCATGAAGCTTTCTCATGCACACACATATATATTTTATATGTTCCATTTTACATAACATATATACATATACATTTACTTACATATGTTTTGTCATCATACACACACACACATACACATTACTTTCTTATGGCCATATATATATATATATATATATATATATATATATATATACATACATATATTCTTTTATATATATATATATATATATATTATATCAAACATCTTAAAGCTTGTATATATTTACATATATACATTTATGGATATTTTATCTTAAATTTAAATCGTGAAGTTTATATACATATTTCTATAAATTCGTCATATCCAGAATTTATAATTCAACGTTAAATATAGTTTTTAACCAATTTATATATATATATATATATATATATATATATATATATATATATTCAGTATTTTAAACATTAAATTTTTTATTTATTCGACTTAATAAAAGTTAATATTCAATAATTAAAATCAATTAATTTCCTAATATTCGATGCTAAAAACCTAGGTCATTACAGCCCAGCTATTTTCCGCTACATCCGCTAAATCAAGATTTTTTTTAGCACTAGCTTTAGCAACGTTGGTATACAAATGTTGATTTGACTAGTTTCTTTGAAACCAAATCGCTCAAGTTATGGTGAAAACATAATTTTAAGGCATAAGTTCTCAATGCAAGTTAAAAATCTATTGTATTTACTAAATCTATTATGCATAAATCATGACATTGTTCTGTTTTGTTATATAAGATTAAAAATTCCTTCCTTTTCCTACACAAATTGTGTGACAATGAGAATAAATTAACATTAAATATTTGTGTTTTTATTTAATGAAGATTTTTGCAACTCCGCTATTTTCCGCTATCACTGCACCATAACAGTCATTTCACCGCACTTATTTTTTTCAATTGCCAACGCTTATTTGCGTGTAGATTAATCACAACAATAAACGTTGCTAAGCAGGAATTGCGTGATCAAAAATACATGTTTATAATTTTTTTTATTGCTAACACATATTTGCGTTGCAAAACCCGGTCGATTTCGCCAATTCGATTTCCGTAGCCCTAATCTCCTTCAGCCAATTCGAATTCGGCCTCTCTCCTTCACGCGAATCAGCCTCTCCTTTAGGCGAATCGGTCTCGACTTCAGGCGAATCGGCCTCGACTTCAGTCGAAATGGTTACATGCACTCAACGATTCTTTGATGCCACATGCTTTTCATCTTGACATGTTATGTGTCTTAAAAACCATGAGACGCCGCCTTCAGTTATTGTAATATTTCTAGGTGGAAGCAGTGGATGGTTTTGTTCTTTTCCTAAGCTTAGGATACAATAGAGGTGTATGTCTTTCCTTCTGGGGTAGGGCTATTACCACTCCTGTTATAACCCTTACACACCCCGCGTTCTCAAAACAAAAATATGCACCCCGTTTATTTCCATTCCCACTCCAATATCTTCCAACCTTACCCTTCCTCTTCTTTGACATCTTCATCTCTCTTTTTTGCATCATCTCTTATTATCAGCTTCCTTCTTCTTTCTTTATTACAACATCAAGCCTAATATAACTCATATTTTTTAGTTTTTATGCTTATTAACTTTGATGTGAAAATAAATTTCTCACCTCTATAGCAAAAATTGACTTCAAGTCTAGTAAAATTGGATTAGGGTTAGTTCAATCAAATCAATATAAAAATGTGTGGATTTCTAATTGCATTGTCGGAATCATGCCTAGGTTTCTGACGGTTTGATATGATCATGGCTTTTCATCTCATCAATAGTTTTGCAAATTGTGTTAGAACAATAAAGTTTATTATTTCATCAGCAAACTACAAAAGGGTGAAAAAGAAACTATATATTTTTAATTCTTGAACAGGGTGCATTAGGAAGAAGATGGGGGGTTAATAGATTTAGCCTTCCTACTGTTCTTAATATACTGTCTAAATGTATTGAAGCACACTTAATATTGGTATCGGCTGATATCTTGGGAACCAATGCAGTTCGACTGTCCATGTTAATATGTATGCTACTGCGTTCATTCGGTTTTTTGGGGTAAGAGAAGAAGATAAAGATACATAATGAAGTATGAATATGAATGACTGAAATTGTTAACGGGCTGAATGTTAATGACTGAAGAATAATTAGGCCCTAAATTGGCTCTGATTCATAATGAAGTGGCTCTGAAGTGATTGAAACATTGTGTGAATTATACTTCTGCATGATATTGTGTAATGGCATGACTGAGCAACATGCTAGTCAGGGAGCTGAGATGTCATAGGGAAAAGCTCATGTGCAATGGAGCTGGTTCCATACCTGTATACGACCATGAGGCGTATTAGGTCTGTGCAATAAGGGGAATGAAAATATTGAACTAGATTTACAATAAAAGTCAGAACTGAATTGTTGAGGCGAGCTTCCGGCTGAGTGAAACTACGAAAGAACATGTGCATGTAGAGAATGCGGGATTGCTGAACTAAGATGAACTCTGGCCAGTCGAAGATGTTGACAGAGTGAAATGGAGTTAAAAAATTATTAGGCTACAAAACAAAGTGAACTTTGGCAAATCGAAGCTGATGTGCATGAACAAGCTACAATAGGTGATGAGCTACAGTCTGAGTGAAGCATGTATATGAAATCAATACATGATTCAGTCTGGATGCATGTGAGGAACTCTGACCAATAATGATGTTTATTGAATGAATTGCACTAAAACAGACTGCCATAATAGAAGAAGTTGCAGCTAGTAAGGAAGTGAAACTGAGAATCTAAGTATCCGAGAAAGTATAACTGGCGGAGAAATGAGTATTCGAATTGAAGGGATCTAAGAATCTGAGAGTGCAATGTGCATCCAAAGCAAAGGAAGAGTAGCGATGTGTCCAAGAGCCATGATTGACGAGTGTGCTAGAGGTATGAAATTAGTGTAATTTATTAATGTTGGCGTTCAATGATTCACATATTGACATTCTAGAGTAGTTAATCATTGATTTTCGCTATATTTAGTTTCCAGTTCAATATGTAAGTTTTGAACTATTGTGTTTACATGCACCTAGTGTCGTTAAATTTTGGTGTTGCAAATTAAAGTACCATCCAATTTTTGGAGTCCGAGTATTGGATTTTTTATTCTTTATATGTCATTTGCTGAACAAACACAAATTACACTTGTACCTATAGAAGTCCTTTAACTTTAATCTTTTGAATTTTGTTATATTTCATAGACGATAAATCATGCTATTCTAGAAACCAAAATTGGAACAGCGAAGCAAAGATTCATGGATGATAAATCATATAATACTATTTTACCAGTATTATGTTATCATGTCATACTCATAGACCTATAAAATAAACAAGTATGAAATGTACACGATATGTCGCTATTGTTAGTTCTAGTAAAAAAATATTAACTAAGTTTGATAAGCGTCAACAAAGTTTATAAAAATGAGCTCCGTTTATGATGATGATGATGATAATAATAATAATAATAATAATAATAATAATAAACAACAGTTTGAATAAATGAACTATTTTTTATAAAAGTTAACAAGTTTATAACAATAATTTGAATAAATTAACTCATATTGTATTATGCCAGGTATTTTTATACATTATATAAACTGTAGAACCTTGCAGGTATTTTGTACATTATTAGTATGCGTTCATAAACTGCTCTGAACCAGTACTTTGTAAAGTTTCTTTAGCACCCATACTGTTTCTTACTTTTCATATGAAACGAAATGAATGTTTAGGCTTTCATTGGCAGGTGTAAATTGCTTGAAATTACGGATGGCTCAAGCGACTGGATCGCGAAGCATCATTCTTCAAGTTCAACATCAACAGTAAATTTCTTTTTCTTTCTTCGTGCCATTTGTTTGCTAATTTCAATTTTTTTTGTATTTCGAGAATTCGGTCTCGGATGATTATAACAAGCAATTAGGTTACTATGGTATGTGTTTCGAAATTCGAATTTATTTGCTATTTTATTTGCCAATCAACAACAATAAACCAGTTTATAAATTAATAATAATTATTTTCTAAATCAATTTTGAATTCATGGAAAAGTTTATTGTCTTTGAGCTTGAACTTTGAGATATAGTTTGATTTTATAATATAGAAAGAATTAACTTTTTTAAAATATAATTTTTGTAAAGAATATAAATAAATATTGTTGTAATATTAAAGTTTGAAATATATTTTGAAACGTAGTTTGAAATATGATTTTTGTACTTCGAAATAACTTTAAGATAGGATTTTTGAAATATGAATATGAAATATAGTTTAAAATATCATATTTGAACTTTGAAATAACTTTGAGATATGAAAAAAATATGAAGAAATATAATTTGATTTTTATAAGATATAAAAAAAATTTGAAATGTAATTTTTATAAAGTTTATGAAGAAATATAGTTTGAGATATCAAAGTTTAACATATAGTTTAAAACATGATTTTTGAAATATGATTTTTAAACGTGAAATGACTTTGAGATATGATTTTTGGAATATGCATATAAAAAATATATAAAGAAATAAGTTTGATTTTTGTAAGATATAAAGAAATATCTTTTTCGGAATATGATTTTTTAAAAGAATATAAGGAAATATAGATTATGATCGAGTTTGAATTATAGTTTGAAATATGATTTTTGAACTTTGAAATTTGAGATATGATTATTGAAATATGCATATGAAAAATATATAAAGAAATTTAGTTTGATTTTTAGAAAGAAATATCTTTTCTAAAATATAATATGAAAAACATGTAATGTTTTCCTTCACAAGGACTAGAAATTTTGACAACTTATAGTTGAAATAGCTAGCTTATTAAACGAAAAACTGAATTATTATGTCTACACTATAAAAAATGATTGAACTAATCTTAATTAATTGATCTGGATAAACTCGGATGGGAATATGTTATAGTAGTCAAATTGCGACAAGATTCATTTTCAACAGGTAAATCATATTATCTATGTCCCGTTACAAACATATTGGGTTGTTTTTGTCCACTCTACATGATTTTTGTATGAAAAATATATAACAAACTTTAAAATTTGTGATTACTTGTTGAAAGTTTTGTATTTAAATATTGTGCACATAAACAAAGACAATATTTTTTGCCAGACGTAGCAAGTACTAAAAACAAGCAGGATATGACATGAATAATACATTGTCACAGACTCACAACATAGAGCTAAATTCCTAAACAGAGAAATATTTATGCTGAATAATACTGCATGACGAAAATAAGTCACTAACTGATCTTATGCTTTGCTGATTGCATCTGAACAACATCTTCTAAGAAGTTCCTCGCCATACTTTATAGAATCAGGAAACATGCATGGCTTGGTGAAGAGAATGAGAAGTTTTTTTTCTTCCTGCAACTTAAATTTTGGTCATTTAAGATGCTATGTCATTTAAGATAAACGTAGTAGAGATGCGTATGCTGCGATGGAGCTGCGGTCATACAAGAAGAGGCCGAATTAGAAATGATGATATACGTGATAAACTTGGAGTAGCACCAATTGAGGAGAAGCTAATTCAACATCGCTTAAAATGGTTTGGACATATTCAACGAAGGCCTCTTGAGGCACCTGTGAGTGTTGGAATTATAGGCCGCGTTAATTGCTCAAAGAGAGGCAGAGGTCGACCAAGATTAACATGGGAGGAAGTAGTAAAAAGTGATTTGAAAGTTTGGGGCATATCCGAAGAGCTGGCGACGGATCGGAGCGAGTGGAAGCTAGCGATTTACGTACCAGAACCATGAGCATTGAGTTTTAGATTATAGGACTAGAGAACTTGAGCCTAAGACGTAGGTTTAGTCTTTGACCAATATTACTGTTAGTATCATTATTGCTATTAGTATTATTATTATCATTCCTCTTATATATACATATACATTTTTATTTTATCTTATTTTACTTAGTTATTATTATTAATTTACATATTTGGCTTTATTTTATTATTATTATTACTACTCGCTTTTTTTTTTTTAGGGTTCCATCTCTAGCTGACCCCAACTTGTTTGAGAATAATGGCTTTGTTGTTGTTGTTAAGATGCTATGTCATCTTCTAGACTTCTTGTGCATACATCAACCGGCAGAACAATACCTTTTTGTATTTAGACTAGTGTACGTTAGTCATAATTTCATAGCTCGATATCATTCCCAATTTTTTTTCATTTAGGTTTGTATTCAATGAGACTTATTATTAGCATTTAATATTTCATTACAAGCTGTCTATTTCAAGATTGGTAAGAAATACAATGGCTTATATGTCATGTAACATTTTCTTAGATGAACATGCTAAAGAATTATATCATTGTTGGCATATGTATGCTCCCAAGACGGATTCAAAAATGTATCGACCTTTGTTGTTACCATTATTAGAAATTAGAATACAAACTGTTAGAACTGTAGTCTGATAATACAATGCATTACTGTTATTTTTGTACAATTAAGTTGTTTAACTTTGTTTTTACTAATTTTATGTGAAATTTCCTCCTGAACTAACAACTTACTTTTATTTTTGTTTTTTTTACTAAAGGTGAAGAACATAAATATTATCAAAAATAAAAAAAGAATTCAGACACTGATTTAGAAAACTTACCCTACTATATCTACCAAATTTTGCATCTGTTACTCCGCCTTTTCTTTATTCTAAGCGAGGCAATCTACAAAATGTACTAGGTGAAGTTTTTTCATTGCAGTTTCATTTTTGTAGTGAATAAATCACTCATCAGAATAACTGTTAAATGGATAAAGAAAAAAAAGAAAAAATGAAAAGGTGAAAAGAAAACTAGAGTAAATACATCATTGTTTTAGTTTTTTTAAACAAACCAATGTTTCTCCATGATATTTATGTCAATGTCTCATCTCGTGTCATCAATATTATTGTATGGTTTCCTTTTATCACAGATTTTTTTTTGTCAACTACTTTTATTTTTTTGATGAAAGGCATTAGTCAAATGGTCAGTGATTAAATACTATACGCATAAATCTCTTGTATCATCCATATCTTTCTTCCTGCAATCTGTAGGTCATACATTATATCAAGCTGAATCAAATGTCGAGCTTAACTTGTCTACTGGTTGTTGTTGTTATGAAAATAGTAGCGCTTTGCGGAAGCTTTTATCAACGGATCTTTGTCATCCAAATCATAAAAAGATAACTTGGAATGAAAACAAGACGGAATTGAAATCAAAACGCAATACACAAAATATTCCACCCAACCACCCACTTTATTGACTCATCAAAATTTTGTTTACAATTAATAGAACAAAGCTAAAGTAAACAAAATACCATTGAATCAATAACAAAATTGAGAAAGTGAGCAAATATCTATATGGCTAAAATTATTGGAGAAAAAAAACAAAGATAAGAAGAGAAAATTAGCAAATAGATTTTCCATCACACTTTTACCCTCTCTTCTAGTCTCTATTTATATAATCAATTACATAATACCCAAGTTAACAGGTGACAAAAAATAATTTGATTAGCCAATTAGAAAGAGAAATAAACATACTCACACTAAAAAAGAAGCACTGTTTAGCGACGGCTAATAGTCGTTGGCGGCCGTTGCTAGCCATCGCTAATAGTCCATAATAAGGAAGCAAACATACGAAAATTCCTTTTTTTTGAAATGTCGTACGTTTCAACTCCTTCATGCCATAATGTTTTCAACTCGTCGATTAATGGTTGTAGATAAACATCAATTCCTTGTGTCGGATCATCGTGACTGGTGACGACAATCGTTAGAAACATAAATGGAGTTTTCATACACATCCATGGAGGTAAATTATAAGGAGTAATAATAATAGGCCATGATGAATATTTACTACCAAAATAAGAAAACGGCGAAAATCCATCCGTACATAAGCCAAGCCTAACATTACGGCTCTCTGCCGCAAATTCATGATAAGTCTTATCGAAATATTTCCATGCTTCTCCATCAGATGAATGTATCAAAGTTCCTTCTTCTGGTGTTCTCACACTGTGTCATCGCATATGACATGTTGTAGCAGAAGATGCATATATCCGTTGAAGTCTGGGAGTGATGGGTAAAAAATGCATCCTCTTATATGAAACTTCGTTTCCTTTCTTTTTTCTTGGTTTGTCTTTCCTCGTTACATATTCTGCATTTAGTAAGATGAGCGTCTTCTTTCCAATACAACATGTAACCTTTTACACATGTACCTATCTTCTGGTACGACAATCCAAAAGCAGACATAAGTTTTTTACTTTATAATGACTATCACACATCAATTTATTAGGTGGCATGTGTCGTTTTGCAGTTTGTACAACTGTTGTAAATGCAGCTTCTGTAAGATTAAATTTCGATTTCATAGTGATGTATTCGGCGGTTACAAATAATTCGGTTCCGCTTGTACATCCATCCCACAATGGCCTCTTAGCAGAATTCAATAAATCATAAAAAAATTTAGCATCCACGGTCGGCTCTTCGTCAACATTTTCGTTCACATCATCACCTTGGCCAAAGGTAGGAAACATTGATCGTGCAGCATCTTGCACCATGTTTTCTATCGAATTGGTCATAGTATTATCGTCCTCTAACACTACAGGATTAGGTGTAGGTTGAACAAGTTCTCCGTGACGATCCCATAAGTAATAATTCGGCACAAAACCAAATTTGTACAAATGTACTTCTACTACATCTGGTTTCCAATGCTTCAGATGTTTGCACTTACTACGCGGACAACAAATGTCTACGTTATTTCGATTATTAGATTGAGCAAATCTAATAAATACGTGTACACCGTTACAGAAACGTTCTTTTATTGATCCTTTCATACCTTTTCGAGGTTTATACATCCAACTACGATCGAGAAAATAATTGAACATATTTCCTGATTTGTAAAATGTAGGTTAGAAGATTGAATAACACACATCATATAAAGTCTTGTAAAAATTCATATATAACCTTTTACTATTTTAACAAATTCAAATAAATATTGCATTCAAATTTTCAATTCTAAAGTTTATTGTTTTTTTACTTTGACGGCCGGTTATCCTACTTCCCATTAGAAACACAATAACGTAATCATATTTTATAAATCATTTCAGGTTAAACGATTCTAAAAAAATTTGGCAGCACTTCCCTTTATTTCCTGTATCGTACACAAATTTGTGTACACGGGGAAAAAATGAAGTGCCATCGAAATTTTCTGAACCGTTTAAACAGAAATAATTTATAAAATATAATTACTTTATTGTGTTTGTAACTTGTCCAAATACTAGGACAAATCCAACAAATGTTGTATCAGATGAATATTGATGTCCGTTCTGTGGAAAAATGAATAACCATATAACGATCATATACAACACTTGTCAGACGGGGCCAAAAATTCTCTAAGAGGTTCACATAAATAAAGCACAAATTAAAAAATATTAATATTGAAGTATTAGTTGTCTGGAATGAAATAATGATCTTAATTTTTTTAGTAATGTAGCTAAGTAAGATTTGTTTAATTATGAATCAAAATCCATAGGAACTATCAGTAACTCGAAAAATATGCCTTATCTCACAAATGGAAACCATGAGTTACTATTTTAACAACTACAAAAACTATTTTATAATTCATTCAACTATTTAAATATTTATTAATTAAATCTAAAATTTTAAAACGTATTTTAACTTTTGTTTAACTACATAAATTTTAATTAACGATTTTGTGAACTAAATAAGTAGTTAGCACTTACAACAGTATAACAAACATTCTTGTAAACTTACCAATAAACATATTATTTTATAATCATGGACTATTTTTTGGATTTTAAATTAGCCATAATTTTTAACAATATAGTAAACAATAAATTCACTAATTAGTAGCACCAAATCAACACTAATTATCATCACCTAATACGCAATAATCACCATTTTCAAACACATAATCAACTAATTTTCTAAATTAGGTTTACCACTATATACCCAATTCAAATAATAAACTATATCATAAACTAATAATATATATTCATCAATTCCAAACCCCTAAATCATCCAATTCCAAATCCCTAAATCATCAACTAATTTAATTTAAACCTAAATTAAATAAAGATAATGGAAAATAGGAGATACCGGCAAGTTTGGACGGCGGCTCGTTGCGAGGGGCGGTGGATCTGAGTGGATTTGGGGAGAAAGAAAATGAATTTTTTTGTCCCGGGTAGCAGGTTTGTATAATGCGATAAGCGACGGCTAGTAACGGCCGCTTTTTTTAGCCGTTGCTAGCTGTCGCTAGGCTATGTCGCTTTCTGAAGCCTTTCTGGTAGTGTCAAATATGTCTATTAATTAGAGGAAACAAAATCTTCTATTTCTTTCTTTTGCATCTTTATTTTCCTCTATTTATGATTTTGTATCACCAAAATTTAACACTCCACCTTAATGCAAAATCGCATATTTTCGACATATCAAGCATGTCATATCTAGATCTATCACAAATCTTCATATCTCAACCACACTAAATTACAAACCTCAACCACTGTCTGCAAGTGATGCATCTCCCACATGAGGTGCACCATACAAATACGATCTCAAAAACGTTTGTAATACCACAAATATCTCCGTCTTGTCTTTGTGGATTTTGCAATTCGACACCCGTCTATCACTCGATCTGAGCTCATTACCCGATCACTATCGATCTCTCAAGCGTCATCAACATGAAAACCTCTGTATAAAATATGATCCTCAATGTTAGAATTATAAGCAGTGACCGCATCAACCTCTCCACCTTGCTGTGGACTAGGTCCTTCAACCGTCACTCGTTTTCCATTGTCGACTATAGAACCAACCAAGGTATAAAGGTTTCCTTCTTTCAATACTCCTCTCATCCTTATACGACCATCTTTCTTCACTCTCAAAACTCCACCTTGAGTCTCATAAGCGCAACCAGACGATCCAACTGACCGAGAGAAATAATATTGTGCGAACAAGTGGGTACATGTCTCACTCCAAAGACTTCTCTAACCACGCCATCATGCATACGAAATCGGATAGATCCAATACCATAAATCGGTAGCTCTTCTCCGTTGGCTGTCCTAATCATGTCGACACCCTTCTCATAAGAAGAAAAACAATCCACATCTCTGCAAATGTGAAAACTGGCTTCGAATCCATCTTCCACGGTTTATTTTCACTAAAGAGGACATCACAAGAAGCATCACTATCGGTACTTTCAGCAAAGCCTGCATGTGCATCACTACTAGTATCACCATGCGTAGGCTTTTTCTGATCTTTTTTATAAACGTAACACATGCTGTGTATGTGACCTTTCTTATTACAATAATGACAAGTGATAACACCTTTACCATTAGAGTCATTCTTCTTTCAAATTGTATCTTTTTTCGAGTCCCTTGCCACCATAGCCTCACTTTTAATTGATTTCATACTTAACCCTTGTCTTCGAAGCTCCTCATTCAAAAGTTGCTTCGAACAGTTTCTAGAGAGATAGTTTCATTAGCATTGGAATTACTCAATGCTACGACCAAAGTTTTCCAACTTTTTGAAAAGCGAATATTAATAAAAGAGCCTGTAACTCATCACTAAAATTGACCTCCATATTTGCTTATTGATTTATTACATCTTGAAATTCATTCAAATGCTTTGCAATAGACTTCTCTTCATCTAATCTCAGTTGTACCAACTTTCGAACCAGAAAAGTCTTACTAGTAACACTCTTTGACTCATACAAAGATACCAACTTGTCTCACAAAGTCTTCGTGGATTTACAACTAGCCACATGATGGAAAACTGAATCATCAAGATACTGGCGAATCAAAGCAATCGCCTTCTTATCCATCTTCTACCATTTTCCCTCATCTACATCAGAGGGCTTCTTTCCATCTACATCAATCAGATCATGAAGGTCATTGAGGTACATAACGTCCTCCATCTTAGCCTTTCAAATAACCCAATTTTTCCCATCCAAGATAGCCATCTTTGAAAACGAAATCATATCCGACATTAATAATTTTTCAAACCAAAATTACTCTAAGCTTTACGATGATCCGTGCTCCGATACCAAACTGTTGTCAAAATAGTAGTGCTTTGCGGAAGCTTTTATCAACGGATCTTTGTCACCCAAATCACAAGGAGGTAACTTGGATTGAAAAAAAGACGGAATTAAAATCAAAACGCAATAAACATAATATTCAACCCGACCACCCACTTTATTGATTTACCAAAATTTTGTTTACAATTAATAGAACAAAGCTAAAGTAAACAAAATAACATTAAATCAATAACCAAATTAAGAAAGTGAGCAAATATGTATATGGCTAAAATTGTTGGAGAAAAAGAACAAAGACGAAAAAGAGAAAATTAGCAAATAGATTTTCCACCATTCTTTTATCCTCTCTTCTAGTCTCTATTTATATAATCAGTTACTTAATGCCCAAGTTAACATTAGATGACAAAAAATAATTTGATTAGCCAATTAGAGAGAGAAATAAATATACTCAAATATACCTATTAATTAGAGGAAACAAAACGTTCTCTTTTTTTCTTTTGCATATTTATTTCTCTCTATTTATGATTTTATATCACCAAAATTTAACGGTTGTAAGAAAGGTAATTCGTCTTGACATTTTCTTAATCCTGATATTCTTAGTGTTAGAGCATCTCCAACAGGTTACAAATTCTCGAATCCACACCCTCGAACCCCTCCAACAGAGCACAAGAATCCTCCACAGTGCAGAAAGGTGGAGGTTTGGTGTGGGATCTGCGATTCGGTGAGGCGCCTGTTTTGTTAGGCGCCTGTTCAACAGGCGCCTGCTATCCACGCGCCTGTTTAGCAGGCGCCCACTTAACTCCCCCCAACGGTCGACTTCCAACGGCCATATTTTTCCTTCAAATACAACTTCCCCCTCTTCTTCCATTCACAACCAATTTTCTTCCTCCATTACATTTTTTACTACCACTAATCTCAACTAAAATTGTACTCCGATTTCGACGTCGATGCTGCAAGGTCCAATTTTGAAGACTACGACTTACAAGACGTTATGGTTCCAATTGGGAGCGAAGTAACTAATGCAAGTTGGAGCACTGCGGAAGACTACGATCTTTGCTACATTTACTATGCACTCTCGGTCGATCCTATTCGTTGGACTGATCAAAGTGGTAAGTCTTTTTGGGGCAAAATTACTAATTGCTACAATCGAAAGAACATCGATCGGAAAAAAACGCTATCTTCAGTCAAAGGCCATTATGGAAAAATAAATCGTCAAATGCAAACGTTTGATTCTCAAATGTTCAAGCTAAAGCAAACGAATTCTAGTGGATTTAAAAATGAAACGCATTTGGTAAGCTTTAATATAATTTCATTGTTCTACTTTTTATCATAGCTCTCTAATTATACTAGTTATTTTTTTAACAGAGAACGGCCGCAAACAAGTTGTTCAAACAAATCTATAAACCTGATAGTAAACAAGCACCACATTTTTATCAGTTCATGCATGTTTATGACATGTTGGTCGAGCACGTTAAATGGAAATCATCGCTTCAGAAATCCGTTCAACAAGTTCAATTAAACAGTGGTCGGGGTAAAACGCCTAGAGTTGGAGAAAGCTCTAGTCCTAGGGCATCGCTAGGAAGCTACGGTTTAGGATCAGAAAAAGACCTAATCCCAACCGAAAATCATTTTGTTAGACCACAGGGAGAAAAAGCGGCCAAAAAGAAGCAGATTGCTGGAGCAGATCAAGTAGAAATTAAAAAACTCCTACTTGAATCTGAAGATAGATTTAATCGGGCAATGAAAACTCGAGCAATTCAATACCAAGAAAAGTTATCAAGAATGGATCAACTTCTTGCTGGAAACCGGCAAAGAGACGAAGATGCGATAATGTTCATGGATACGTCACACATGTCTACAGAACAACTGCATTATACAGAGCAAAGAAGGAGAGAAATTTTGAGGCGTAGATTTCAAGAGGGTCATTAAATGAATTACCGTTTCTACAACCTTTGTATCTTTTAATTACCGTTATTTGTATTGTGTTCTGAATGCAAGCAATTATTAATATACACATTTTCATTGAAATTACATTACATTGAAAAAAGATTATAACAACATTACGTTAATTAAATATAA
Source organism: Allium cepa (assembly GCA_030765085.1). NCBI lineage: Eukaryota > Viridiplantae > Streptophyta > Magnoliopsida > Asparagales > Amaryllidaceae > Allium > Allium cepa. The sequence goes on from CM060934.1 coordinate 706,447,265, forward strand.
ACAGATTACAATAACAATAATAAGTAACAACATAAACAACAAAAGAAAAAGTAAGAAAAGAAATATAGTTTCACTGATTTTCAGAAAACCTCCAAAGATGATCTATGAGATCATTTTGCAGTCTTCGATGCAGTTGAACACTACGGTAGGACATTTGGTTTTCTACATGAAACACGAGTTCTAGTGCGCTTCCAATCATATCGTTGCGCCAAACAGGCGGTGTTGTTGGAGCACCCTCGTAAAAGTAATCTTCTTCCATGTCTCTTTCATCCTCTATAATCATATTATGTAAAATAACACAAGTGTATATTATTTTGGTCATTTTAACTTGTGATCAAAGTCTTCATGGATTACTGACTATGGCAAATCTAGTTTGAAGAACTGTCACGACCCGAAATCCAATGTTCGAAAATTGACATCAAATACCTCACTTGTATTCGACTGTCGAAGATTCAAACATCGAACTCCAGTCGGATGGAGCTTATAACAACATTAGATGAATATAAAACAACGGAAACAAAATGAATATCATGCATTACGTCACAGATACAACATCATCATAATATCCATGATAATATCAGAGTATCTTTATACATATATCACAACTTCAAATAGAACATCACAATAGAACAACAAGTGATCATATGCCAAAAATTCTTCAAAGAAAATGAAGCGATAATGAACTTCCAAAACTAAGCACCTTGAGATCCAAAAGCTTTCAAAATATCTCTAAGACAAAAGCCTCCAAAAACCGATAGCCTTCAAACCAAAAAGACTTTAAAATACAGCTAGCACCAAAACATGAAAACCTGCTACTAGGCTGCCCGTGTGAAAATTATGGGCACCCAGAGTTTAGAAAGAAACAATAAACTCCGGGTGGTATGAGTAAACAAAAATAGTTGCTTTTAAATAAAACGAGATTTATAGAAGAAAATCCGGTATGCTTTTTGGAAAATGAAACTATCATAAGACCTCCCGCCACACACACAATGCAATCGCAGAATTGGAGGAGATTTCTTCTTGTGATAGTCAAAAATGCTCGATACGAGGAAAATTCTTTGATATTATTACTAGTGCATAGTGTAGAAATCATTTCAAAAGTATAATATTAATCTTAGCCAGCATAGACATTTCGTATTATGCGTCCTATAGCTACCATCTAAACAGTGGGGCGCCAACATAAGTAAATGACAGGTTATATAATTAAAACCATACTGGATTTGTATTGGGAATTGGATTTCCAACAAATGATCAAATTAAGGAACTTCCTACTGCCACATGGGTACGCCTCTGGAGGGATGTCCCGAGAACTTAACCAGCTCTCAGCCAACACAAGGCCGGGTTACCTCTATAACTAGGTGACTACTACCCGACTATGTCATTCTCCGGTCGTTTGCGATCTTTATCTGAGGGCCCTCTACCACAAAGCAACAACCACACAGTAAATGAGATTGCAGCAACCACATAGGTAAAGTATCTGAGATCCATACCATGATACCACCTTTTTCCAGAAGGAAATGACATATCCTAAAGGGTGCAACCCCCATAACCTTGCCGCATCTTTCCTGTTTCGACCATTTTCGGGGTGTGAGGTCCGATGAGGTCTCGTCCATAAAGCTACGCTTTACACAAAAGCCATACTTTAATCATAAATGATCATCAACACACAGCAGCACTTAGCATGCCACACTATCAAATTGGGAGTATATCACTGATAACCTTCAACTACATAACATTTGAGCTCGTAAGTCTCAGAGAAGGGTGTTAAGCTAAGAGAATAAATTCTTCGCCACTAACAGATATGTATTTGAAAGAAATCTATTTAATATCTCAAAGTGTAGTGTCAGACATACAACCATACAAGTCTGTTCCGGGTTCGAACAGAACCGAAGGCACTTCGTCCAATAAAGGAAGAAGCCCTTGCCAATCCGGGTATCCATAATTCCGATTGGACTCCCCATCACATGTGGAGATCTCTATACCGGAGCAACTCAGTGCAGAGACATTCGATATATTATCCTATCGTTTTCGAAGACACCCGGTCTTCACCACCGTCTTCAATTGCTATTCATTTCGTCGAATCACTATTCGGAATGGGTTACATGACACAAAGGTCCTCTTCCGGCTAATCCGAATAGTGAGCGCTCAATTTTAAAACACGTGGATGGATCAACCACAAAGATTCACATTCAGGGTTCGATGTGGGTTTCGGATAACTATTTGAAATCCGACTTCCTGTCGCATCGAAGTTTAAATGTCGTTTTACGGGCAAAAGGGTTTTCAGATACATATAGGAACAAATCACAAATCACAGTTCAGCACAAAGCAATTCACATCACACAGTATCACAATCACAACAGAAATATCAATCTAGTACACAACATTTGATAACAGTCATTCATCTTCAATTAAGGTGTGTGTGATTTAAGTGAATTAACCACATAATTATTTTTATTAATTATTTCAAATCAATGATTAATTATTCTTAACTATGAATTAATTAAATCTTAATTAACTTTACTAATTAATTATTCTTTAATTAATTATCTTAATTTATAAATTCTTAATTGTTAATTAATTAAATTTTAATTACCTTTATTAATTGATTATTCTTTAATTAATTAATTATTGATTACAAAGTGGTTACAAATTATCAATTATTTAATCATTATTTAGTCATTATAAATAAATTTATCTTTAAGTTAATAACTTGAATATTTGATTTACTTATCAATTTTTATTAAGTTAAATTTAAAACAACATTATTTTAAAAATATAAGTTTGAAATATCTTTGAACTTCATTAATTTCAAATAATTATTTCAATACCATTTACTTCACATTCCATTAACAAACTATCATCATTTATAAAGAATGAATTCAAAAAAAATCATTTAAACTTATGTTTTCAAAAAATTTAAAACTGGGATTTGCTGTTTTCACGACCACCCGAGGCTGTCTCGAGTCATCCTCGAGCAAAAATGCTTCCTGCTTCGAGTTTTTACCAAGATCGACCCGAGTATAAATTTTTTCCAACAAAATTTTTGTTTAAGTTTAAACGACCTGGTGCAACGCCAAAACGACACGACCATGGCTTCGAGTCATCTCCCCTAAACCCTCGAGTAGTACTTCGAGTCAAGCAGCATCCCCTCCAAAAACGAACTACTGATACAAATGAAACTGTATGCACGTTGCACACCGTCCCGGTCGTCACTGGTCGAAGCTACGACCGTCGTCAGAACGACTACTAACTCCTCGACCCATCGAGCCACCCCAAAGCGCGAACCATCGCCACGATCGAAATCGAGCTCCACGACCCATACTTCATCAAAAACCATCACCAGAAAATGGCCTCGTCCCTTCTCCTCTGGCCATCAGAGGCCACAAAAACTCAACCGAAGCTTCGCCAACGTTCGACGCCTCGATTGGAACCGGTGCCGAAGGTTCCGATCACCCAACGGCGGCGCAACACGAAAATTTTCGACTACGAGTATATCTTGGTTTTTAACCCTAAATCGATCTCGAACCAACAATATAATGATTTATAAATTCAATTTGCATTTTTCTGAGGATTACAAACCCTCAAGCTAGCTGCGACGATGATCTCGAGGCCCACAAACACGTATATCATCGGAATTTTACAAAATCTCAATTTTCTGATCAACTACAATTTCTTAGTCAAAATTTATGAAAAATTTAGATTTAACTTTCAAAAATCGTTATTTTCAATGATGATTCAGATAGCATTACTGAAATTAAAATTTATGATATTCAAATTCCTGCATAATTTAGATTGTGACTGTGTTTTCACATTTTCCCAAAAATATATATATTGCTTTGCTTTGATTTATTGCTAAAACATAATGCATGTTTAAAACAACACTTTAATTTGTTTAGATTTCAATTTCAGAAGAGAACAGAGAGAGAGAGAGAGATTTAAATTTGGCATGGGTTTACTCTGTAAACCTGAGACTTAAGAAGAACAAGGATGAAAACCCTGAATATAATCATGCCTAGGCAAAAATACACATGCACACAAATTTGTTCACATGCAAAGGTTTTCAACATCATTCAGGCATGCATACAACAACAAGCAATTGGATAAATCAGAGGTTTACTCACATGTTGCCTGAGAACAGAAGCTTCTGACTGTTTTTAAAATTTGAGATGAAGGCCTGTATATTTTTTCTACTTTGATCTTGAAGTTTAATCTGCAACTTGTAAATACAATCTTTGCTTAATCTCTGTTGTATTCATTTACTTACCTCATCAATAACACACAATATTCAATTTACTTACAGTTTGAATTTAATGCAACAGAGAATAGGGTCTGCAACTTGAAATCCAGAAATTTGTTTAGTCTTTAAACTTGATTTTTTTCCTGCAACCGATTGATATAATTTGCTTAAATTATTGCTTTATTACTGATTAACAAATTCAAATTCAAATTTTTAAAAGAAAAGTTCACTTGTCTTAATTTATTTCAGAGAATCCAGCTCTGTTTCCTAGCCAAAACTGGAGCTTGTTTATACTAATCTGTAGTTTGAAATTTTTTGTGTTAAAACTTGATTTTGAAATTACAAATTCACTTAACTATGAAGTTTAAAACTTACCCGAGAGATGGAATTTAAAACTACTGCTTTAATGTTGGAGAAGAGTCTCGGATTTTTAACTTTGAATCCAAAAAAAAGTTGCAGTTTCTGATTTTCTATTTTTTTCTTTGTGTGTTGAAGTTGAAGTTTGAAATGCTCATGACCTTTTTACTTTTTCTTTCAGAAATTTGAGAGGCTAAATAATTGAAAAAGGGAAGCTGAAAAGTTTTATGATTTTAAGTTTTTTTTTTCAATCAACTATTTTGAATGCCACTTGTTAAAACCAATCATGAGATCTCTACACTTGTCTATTTTTACACCATCTCCCTCATGCATGTTTAACACTTGTATTTTTACAAAGACAAAAGAAATTTTAAGTAAATTTTATATCAAATTCACTTTATTAATAAATACATCCCTCATTCATTTGTATATATACAATGTTAAAAGAAGAAATGTTTCTAACAAATCTTTACATTATATAAATTACACCTTTATGATTTCAAATGCCAATTGTATTTCTAAAACATTTATTTTAAATTTAAATTCAAATTCCAATTCAACTTGAATAAAAATCCATTTATGATTTCAATTCAACTTGAAGCTGCTGAATTTGGGTGTGTAATCCCTGTATCTGCGCATCATACCGAGTCTGCTACTGCTGGACCGCAGTCTGGTAACTCTGATACATCATCTGTGTATAATCGAGCGTCAAACGCTCAAATGCAGCAATCATTCGTCTATCATAATCCATGTACTGAGAATACTAATATGCGCACAAAAAAATTATACATAGGTGGAGAATATAATGACAAGTAATTTAAAGAACAGTTAAAACTCGTACAAACCTGATGAGGCTGATACAATCCGGCGGATGGTACACCTGTAATACCGTCATCTGTAGGATACTGCAAGGGATACTTCACCACCTGACCCTGTACATCATACGTTCTAAACGAATGAGGAGGGGGGTCGAAAGTAGGAGGCTGCGTGTAGTGAGATGATATAGGCTCAAAGGTAGCAGGCGGTAGTGGAACTCTATCGGAAGAGGTACGCGGACCAATATGATCGGAGTTCAAACCTCGAATATAATCAGGCAACGCGTAAGCATGTGGGGCTACTCGAGCCCAATATGAATCGAAGTCTCCAAGAACTGTAAAAGGCTCACCATCAATCCATCCTGCACCCCTCATCGCAAGAATATAAGCTGGTCCAATCCTAATATCACCATACATATCATCCCATGGTAGTGGATCTGATGGAATGCGAACTATACCATACAACTGTAGGCAACACCTCTCCCCTAAATACCATATGAATGGACATGTAGGAACCTGAAAGCAAATCCTGCGCCGCGCCATGGAAAACTGAAAAGTGAGTGGATGATCAGGACTGGGCTCTAGGAACTGTAAGTACTGATCCCATGGACGAACTATAATGTTCCCACGCCGCCTCATATCCATCTGTTGTCTAGCCTGCATCAGCTCATTGTGCACCCCTTGTGCAACATGGGGCAAATGCATATGAGGACCCCAACGACGCAATCTAGAAAACTAAATATAAGGTGTGGCATTCGCCTCTACAATAAATAGGTAGTGCATATTGGCAGTATACTCGTAGTACCAAAATAGAAAAATGTACCAAAATCCATACATCTATCTAGACCGCTGAAGCGCATAAGTATCTAATGCTACGTACAAATAACCAATAATAGCTGTACTGTAATCATATATATGTAATCCATCTACATCTACTAATCCAGCCAAAAAACCAAGCCTAATAGTAACCTTATTGTTACTAAAAAATGTAGACCCAAAAATGTATAATATGAAGGCACGAATAACTGGAGCGTGCATATCCTCAACGGCCATGTACTCTACTATATACCGCTGCAAACAAGGGAGTGTAACAGCTCCTCCTCTAACCTCCTCATCGGCCAAAGTCGATAAATAAGCTGAATATGACTCGAACTCCTCAAATGAACTATCAAATGGATCAGGGAGACGGTCCGGTCGATCAACCTCTATGCCAGTGAGTATATAAAAATCTAGAGGAGTCGGTCCTAGCTCAAAATCAGGGAAATGAAATGTGTGAGTGATAGGCCACCATCTCTCAGTGAGGGCCTCTACCAGGCAACGATCTACATGTGCAATCTAGGCAAATCTAGAAATTCACCAAAAGGTGACGCATGTAGCCTATCCAAAATCGGCTGCGGTAACTGATCAAATTACTCAGACATACACCTATACCAACTACCTCGCATCGCTACGTGACGAACCTAAATATATGATTATTTAATGTTAAAATAAATAAAGATTTATTATACATATATAGTTACATGGTTTTTCATCAAGCAATAAAGAAAAAAACATATACCTGTGGCGTCGCTATAGCTGCAGTAAGTCGATGCGAAACAGTAGGGGGCAAGTCGTGCAAGGATCGAAGATCGTCTGGAGTCACGGTAGTATGAGGAGGGACATAAGCAGGTCCGATATTGACATCGGTCGTATATCGAACGGTGCATCTACCAGTTTTCACCAGACGTGGTGACATTTGGACGTAAATTTAAATTAAAAAAATTAACTGAAAAGAGGATGGAAGAGATATAAATGAGGGAAGAGGGAAAAGCGTCTGATGCTCAGGCGCTTGTTCAACAGACGTCTGCCCTCATTTCTGTTGCAGAAATGAGAGCGCTTCCGCACTCCGAACTGTTGGAGATGCTCTTATATAAGTTTTTGGTTACCTTTATTATCATTGTCTTTTTAAATTTTGTATTATATGTTATTCTCATCTGTTTTTCTTCACGTTTTGAGTAATTCATCTAGTGCTCAAGGCTTCCGCTTGAGCGGGGTTTAAGGTGGGCAAGTTGTATGCAGCCTTACCCTATTACTAAAGAGACTTTTTACAAAACTTGGTCAGGAAACCAAATATTTAGAAAAAAAGAATTTAACGATATGTGAATAAAAGGCACAGCAGACTTACATATTCAAAGCACATTGTACTGCATATAACATGCCCAATTGTACATTGCCTAATTAAGGTGCAAACTTGAAAAAAGAGAGGGAGGGGGTTGTTTATGTTGGAAAAAAGGAAGAATAAGGGAAGTAAAAAGGAAGTGGAGAAAATCTCATAATCTATTCACGTCCAACCAAATCTTCATTGCAGATTTTGGAAAGTTAAACTAAAATAGTTCTATTAGCCAGTGCCTGATTTCCTTTAGCTGTAGGCTTATGTACCCACGGTTATAGTTCTCAATGATCATTTCTTCACCTTTCCAGGAAAGTACTTCCTTGCACCATTTGAACAATAGTTTCCTGTATATAATTTTACAACTTGTATAGTTTTTATTTAATCTTCTTAGGACAATAGATCCATTTCTTTACATGCAAAATGAAGCCATTCAAGGCTTTTTATTATAGTACTTCATTACTTTTACAGGTGTCAGGCAATGGATGGGCAGAGGGAGAATGTAAGGGAAAAGCTGGGTGGTTTCCTTTAGAATACATTGAGAGACGTGAACGTGTACTTGCACGTAAAGTAATAGATACACTTCATTGATCGGGTGCTTCAGGTTCCCTTTAAATCTATATAGCATATGTAAAATTGCCATGCCAGTTCCTATATTTGTCTTGTTATTCTGTTCTAGTATTCAAGAGTTTTAACATCATTTTGTCAACTCTTGCGAATCAAACATTTATTCATATATATAATTTTTCATGGAATATTTTTGTCAGTTTCCCCTGGTTTTTCTTGTTAAGAGTGTTATTTTTTTTCCAAGGAACAGTTTAGTTTAATATCCACGTCACACTCTTTAAGCAGACTTTAAAATACAATAAATAGAGCAAAAACTGATGTGTTTGCCAAATAGAATGAAGTTTGATGCCAATACAAAGTTTTGAAGACTGATTTTACTGAGATGGAGAATACTAAATGGAATTTGAGCAATAATCTAAAAATCATATCTGCATCTGTGCACATTCTTGGATAGGACTGTCAATGGTCGCATACGGATAGTGCTATATCAGTATCTAAATTCAAAATCATTTGTTGCTTTGTCCAAAGGCAGGCAATGACCGTCATACGGACTGCCATGACCTTTCTTCTATCCTTTTATGTGTTTTTCTTAATTCACTTCGGTCAATGAAGGTTTTTTAATTCGCTAGAAGTTTACCTAGAAGCGTAAATATGCTATAGAATTATTGATGATTATTGTTGTCCAGTTCAAGAAACTGAAAAAGAAAAATATGCAAATATTGATGATTACAATCACCTTTTCCAGTACACATTGTAAATTTTGAGATATCAGATATGTCTAGGAATATATTTTATTCCGTAATATTCTCAAATTTAATTGATGACATCTTATCTTTGGAATAATCCTAATCGTGATTGTTTTATTCGATTTTTCTTCAATATGAGTGCTTGACAGCTATCCGTATCGAAGGAGCTTGTTGATGATCTTTGATGTTCTTATCTTGTGATTTCTTTGAGGATTGCGAATCCTATTGAGGGGAACCGCAATATTTGGTATGATGTTTGAGAATTTTGGGATTTTTCTTATAGCTTATCTTTTTGTGCGAATTAGCACGTTTTTTTGGACAGAGTGTTGACATCTTTTGGCCTTGCGACGTGCATGCGGAATTGTTCAACAAATTTTGTGGCCAACTGGTCGAATGAAGAGATGGATCGAGGTGACAGTCGAGTGAACCACATGGTATCGATGCCTCCCAAGGATATGGGGAAACTACGACACTTCACCGCATCGTCGGCTCTGGCAGCGGTCATCGGCCATTCATATTTCAGAATATGCTGGTTGGGGTCGGAGTTCCCCTCATACATGGGTAGAGTTAGCATTCTGAATCGTCGTGGGGGTTCAGCAGTAAGAATATCGTCTGTAAAAGGAGTGTGACTTCGGAAAACTCCTCAATCGTCATTTGTGAATCCCTAGCTCTCACGGATCATCTGACGTATCATAGTTGAAAGATCCGACATTTGCACGTTTCGTGCGGCTTGCGCCAGAGTATGATCACGTTCCATACTTTGGGGTTGGATCGGACGTTGTCGACGGTCCAAGTCTTGCCTTCTTGGCTCATAGTCCTCTGCGACGTACGGTTCAGGAGTACGTCCGCTATGACGACGGTTGAGGTTCGACTGATCTTGTGCGTCGACCCCTGATTCAACCGCAACGTTAGTGGTGCGGTATTCTGCGGTGTGGTGAGGACGACACCTCCTCGGGAGGAGGGTCCGGTTTGGAAACTGGCTGATGGACTAACTCTCAGTTGCCCAACGGTCAGTGTCGGTTGATCTCCAGCGGCTGGTAAGTGACTCCCATCTAGTGGAGATCGATTATGATAATCAGAAGATGAAGAACTTTCGCTGGAGGAGCGAGAAGCATGGTCTCTCTTGGATCTCTTTCGCTTCTGGCGATCCATCTTGTTGATCATCTCGGCGTTAGCACGTAGTTGTTCTGCTAGTTGTTGCCGACTCTGGGTCAGCTCTTGGAGTAGTAATTGCAACTCCTGTCGGGTAATTGGACCTGATGGTTCCGAGGGTCCAGCAGCATCTTGATTAGATGGAGGTAGTGGAGCAGGATTCTGTCTATCCTGTTCTTCTTGATTGACAGCATTTGAGGTGGTTCTTGTGCTAACCATCTTGAAAGTTGAATTCCTTTCCTAGACTTTGTGCAAATATGAATAGAAGGGAAGGAAGTTGGACTTGATGATCTGGATCTCTCTCTTAGATTTATTCAATCCGGTATCGATGACAGATCCAAAGAGCAGGAGAAAAGCTGGGTTTTCTCAGTGAAAGCACCAAAGTGTTTGCGCCAAAATTGGTCACAACACTCTTCGGGAGTCGTTGAAGAGATAATAATGAAGAATGTAAATTCAAAGCAAGTATTATCTAACAAAAACTCCAATCAACAGTAAATTAAATGCGTAGACAAGCGATTTATAGTGGTTCGGCGTGTTGCCAACGTCCACTGTGAAGTTTTTTGCAATTTTATTGATTCTCCTTCAATGATTACAAGTTGTTACAGCGATCAACAGTGAGTTACAACTGAAAATTCGAAATCAACAGCAAAGTTATGATGTAGAATGATGGAGATCTCAATCCGGCAGAGTCTGGGCGCTTGAGAATCCAAAGATCCTTTTTATGTTGGCCCTGAGGCTCTATTTTAGGCGTAGGACGCTGATATTTCGCTGAAAACTCGGGAGACCACTTCTGGCACGTGAGGGGGCCCACGCGTCCGGCCTCAGGAAATTTGGGTCCACTTTGGCATCGATTCGAACTCCATTCGAATCGATCAGAAAATCATCCAATCGAGGTGAAACTTGGTGTGGACATTTTTCAACATGTATGCAAGCTTCTGTGAAAATTTCATGGCATTTGGACTTGTGGATCTCGAGTTATCATGGATACGAAATGGGATTCCTTGTATGGTTGTTTGGTTCAAATCGATGCGTTCGAATCGATCGCTTCGAACCGATGGTGGCACGCGCCTTCGTGTTGACGTGGAGCGCACACTTCGCCTCGATCCGGATTTCGCTCCAGGTTGACCGCTTCGACTCCATACATCTCGGCGCGTTCGCATGGATGAATGACACATCACCATGGCTAGTTGACTTGGTGGATTCGAACGAAGCTTCACTGATGGGTTCGAACAAGGCTTCACTGATGGAGTCGAACAACCAATGCTTGATGGATACGAACTAGCCTTTCTCTGATGGATACGATCTTTGTAACTTCTCCATGAATACGAAGTCAATTGATGCGAACTTGAACCCTTCGATGGATACGAAGGATGACGATCTGATGGATGCGAAGTAGGCACTGGCTGATGGATACGAAATGCTTCACATGCTGATGGGTACGAAGTCCATCGATACGAACTCGATGGATTCGAACATGGCCGCTTATGAACGATACGAACTCTGGGAACGAGTTATTGGATGTTTATACTTCAATTCGCACTCTGGGAATTTAGAGTCCGTTCACACTCTGGGAACGAGTTATTGGATATTTATACTCCAATTCGCACTCTGGGAATTTGGAGTCCGTTCGCACTCTGGGAATGAGTTATTGGATGTTTATACTCCAATTCGCACTCTGAGAACTTGGAGTCCGTTCGCACTCTGCGAACGAGTTATTGGATGTGTATACTCCAATTCGCACTCTGGGAAGTTGGAGTCCGTTCGCGCTCTGGGAACGAGTTGTTGGATGTTTATACTCCAATTCGCACTCTGGGAATTTGGAGTCGGTTCGCACTCTGGGAACGAGTTGTTGGACTGTCGTGTGTTGGTCCAGTTCAGCCTTTGACGTGATGGCTTGCCCTCGAGCTGGGGTTTCACATAGTGAGTGGTCGGTCGTATCACAGTCACTCGCTATTTGAATAAATTCCATTGTTTGATGGAATTTAGCTCTTCGTGTGTCGTGATTGTTGAACGTTGCATTCGGTGAATCACAGCTCTAGCTTGAAGAGATAGTAATTTATTGCTGGAATAAGAAAATATGGCAAAGTCAGTGCCTTATTACAAGTTCAAATTTCAGAATGTAAAGGAAATTGCATAGTATTCATAAATTGAATAGATCCTGTAATGTGTGACAGTGACGAAGATCCTCGTCGTTCCAGGCTCCTGAGAAAGTTGGTCCGCCACAGATGGCGTTTATCACCAATCTTCCACGGGGACAAGTGGAGTCCTCCAGTCTTGGTCGATCGGGGTCATTGTCTTGATTTGATGGGCCCGCTTCTCTAGGCCGCGGTGCCTGCACAAACTGTCAGCTTCCTTTCTCTGATCAGCTTTTCAACGAGATCTTGTAAGTGACGACACTCGTTCGTATTGTGCCCGTAGTTTTCATGGAACCTGCAAAATTTTCCCGTCTGAATTTGCCTCTCTGACGACGGTTTTGGTGCAGGTTTTTGGTACTGAATTGTGTTACAGGTTTGTAAGTACAAGTCCTCTAGTGATGTATTCAGAGGAGTGTAACTGTCAAACATTGGATTCTTGCGCTGCGAGCCACGATTTTGATCTCGTTTTCTAGTTTGATTCACGCTCTCTCTTCGCCGAGCTTGTTTGTTTTTAACGTTCAAACTGAACTTTTCCGGAGCTCTCACTGGACTGTTTGATTGCAACATTGCTTCGGATCCCTTCCGTACTTGGTCCTGCATCACTTTGTTTCCTAGACTGTTTCGCATCTTTCCGTCTCAAAAATTGAGCCGCCTTGGCATGGAAACGGTCCAACGATGCAGGTGGTTTTCCAGCTAACCAGTTGCCAAACTCAGAATCGAGGTCGATCCTCTTGGTCAACGCCATAAGGATGGAGTTATCGTTTGGATTGCTGATAGCACATGCATTATGGAATCTCTCTAAGTAGTGTCTGAGCGTCTCTCCAGGAGCTTGAGTGATGCTGGACAGAGTGTTGACATCTTTTGGCCTTTCGACGTGCATGCGGAATTGTTCAACAAATTTTGTGGCCAACTGGTCGAATGAAGAGATGGATCGAGGTGGCAGTCGAGTGAACCCATGGTAGCGATGCCCCCCAAGGATATGGGGAAACTACGACACTTCACCGCATCGTCGGCTCTGGTAGCGGTCATCGGCCATTCATATTTCAGAAAATGCTGGTTGGGGTCGGAGTTCCTCTCATAAATGGGTAGAGTTGGCATTCTGAATCGCCGTGGGGGTTCAGTAGTAAGAATATCGTCCATAAAAGGAGTGTGACTTCGGGAAACTCCCCAATCGTCATTTGTGAATCCCTGGCTCTCACGGATCATCTGACGTATCATAGTTGAAAGATCCGGCATTTGCGCGTTTCGTGCGGCTTGCGCCGGAGTATGATCGCGTTCCATACTTTGGGGTTGGACCAGACGTTGTCGACGGTCCAAGTCTTTCCTTTTTGGCTCATAGTCCTCTGGGACGTACGATTCAGGAGTACGTCCGCTATGACGACGGTCGAGGTTCGACTGATCTTGTGCGTCGACCCCTGGTTCAACCGCAACGTTAGTGGTGCGGTATTCTGCGGTGTGGTGAGGGACGGCACCTCCTCGGGAGGAGGGTCCGGTTTGGAAACTGGCTGATGGACCAACTCGCAGTTGCCCAGTGTCGGTTGATCTCCAGCGGCTGGTAAGTGACTCCCATCTTGTGGAGTTCGATTATGATAATCAGAAGATGAAGAACTTTCGCTGGAGGAGCGAGAAGCGTGGTCTCTCTTGGATCTCTTTCGCTTCAGGCGATCCAGCTTGTTGATCAGCTCGGCGTTAGCACGTAGCTGTTCTGCTAGTTGTTGCCGACTCTGGGTCAGCTCTTGGAGTAGTAATTGCAACTCCTGTCGGGTAATTGGACCTGATGGTTCCGAGGGTCCAGTAGCATCTTGATTAGATGGAGGTAGTGGAGCAGGATTCTGTCTATCCTGTTCTTCTTGATTGACAGCGTTTGAGGTGGTTCTTGTGCTAACCATCTTGAAAGTTGAATTCCTTTCCTAGACTTTGTGCAAATATGAATAGAAGGGAAGGAAGTTGGACTTGATGATCTGGATCTCTCTCTTAGATTTATTCAATCCGGTATCGATGATAGATCCAAAGAGCAGGAGAAAAGCTGGGTTTTCTCAGTGAAAACACCAAAGTGTTTGCGCCAAAATTGGTCACAACACTCTTCGGGAGTCGTTGAAGAGATAATAATGAAGAATGTAAATTCAAAGCAAGTATTATCTAACAAAAACTCCAATCAACAGTAAAGTAAATGCGTAGACAAGCGATTTATAGTGGTTCGGCGTGTTGCCTACGTCCACTGTGAAGTTTTTTGCAGTTTTATTGATTCTCCTTCAATGATTACAAGTTGTTACAGTGATCAACAGCGAGTTACAACTGAAAATTCGAAATCAACAGCAAAGTTATGATGTAGGATGATGGAGATCTCAATCCGGCAGAGTCTGGGCGCTTGAGAATCCAAAGATCCTTTTTCTGTTGGCCCTGGGGCTCTATTTATAGGCGTAGGACGCTGATATTTCGCTGAAAACTCTGGAGACCACTTCTGGCACGTGAGGGGACCCACGCTCCCGGCCTTAGGAAATTTGGGCTCACTTTGGCATCGATTCGAACTCCATTCGAATCGATCAGAAAATCATCCAATCGAGGTGAAACTTGGTGTGGACATTCTTCAACATGTATGCAAGCTTCTATGAAAATTTCGTGGTATTTGGACTTGTGGATCTCGAGTTATCATGGATACGAAATGGGATTCCTTGTGTGGCTGTTTGGTTCGAATCGATGCATTCGAATCGATCGCTTCGAACCGATGGTGGCACGCGCCTTCGTGTTGACGTGGAGCGCACACTTCGCCTTGATCCGGATTTCGCTCCGAGTTGACCGCTTCGACTCCATACATCTCGGCGCGTTCGCATGGATGAATGACACGTCACCATGGCTAGTTGACTTGGTGGATTCGAACGAAGCTTCACTGATGGGTTCGAACAAGGCTTCACTGATGGAGTCGAACAACCAATGCTTGATGGATACGAACTAGCCTTTCTTTGATGGATACGAGCTTTGTAACTTCTCCATGGATACGAAGTCAATTGATGCGAACTTGAACCCTTCGATGGATACGAAGGATGACGATCTGATGGATGCGAAGCAGGCACTGGCTGATGGATACGAAATGCTTCACATGCTGATGGGTACGAAGTCCATCGATACGAACTCGATGGATTCGAACATGGCCGCTTATGATCGATACAAACTAGGATACTTTGATGGATTCGAAGGTGACCGATTCGAACTAGAGTTCGGCAATGGGTTCGAAGACACCTACAACGATGGATACGAAACTATTGTTATTCCCTTCAAATTGAATCGATCATAACTTGAGCGTATGAACTCGAATTGATTTGAAATTTGAGATGCTGACTTCTATGATCTTTCCCGTCATGTCCTATCAATTATAGCTCAATCTGGACTCGGACAAAATTCTACGATATCCATAGTGAAACGAAGTGTGACCGGTCTCTGAGACGAACTGTCCTTTGGATTCGATCAATTTTTTGGTATCACGGCTTTGCCAAAAAGCGGGATAACAGAAAACATTGTCAATATTAACCTTTTATTGATTTTAAAAAGAGGAAATTTTAAGAAATCATGCATTTTATTTAAATAAAAGATGAAATATTGTTTGAAAATAATATTTTGATGATTAAAATATGTTAAAATGGTTTATTGCAATTTATTTGATACGAAAAAAAATTTGTTCAAGTTATTGCATTAAAAATAGCGTTTTTACGCTAAAATAGTGTAATTTGTAAAATATTATCAAAAATAGGATTTTATATATAAAAATAACTTTTTATTGTTGAAATAAATTTTATTTTGTTATAACAATTTTAGTTACATACATCTGCTGTATAGATTTGTATTTGACTTTAAAATGTGAGAAGTGATCTATATAATGTTAAAATAGGATAAATATGTTCATAGCTTTATATTTTCACTAAGTATTTAAGTTTTGGGCTAATTGGGTAAGGATTTGGAACCCAAAACCCGTTAACTAGAGATTTCTGCTAAGAGGAAATTACCAATACGTTAATTTCTTCTTCCTTCTCAAAACATCCGTATACAGAACATAGAAAAAAAGAGAAAATCAATGACTTCCTTCATATAAATCAATTTCCACTCAAAGTCTCTGCAAATTCAAGAATTAAATCAAGCAAATAGAGAGATTAGAAAAGGTAACCTCCATCAATTCATCAAAAATCTTAGAATTAGGTATGAATTGTCTATTACTAATTTCTTTTGATGTGCATGTCTTTATTTTACTTTTACAGGTCTTTGAAGCTCCAATTCTCCTCCAAAGTTCGCTGCTTGCTATCAAAATCTTTGCTAAATCACTGAGGTGAGTACAAGCTCACAAATTGCTACCTGAAAATGATAATCTTGTTAATATTTTGTTTGAGATTTAAGCTGAAACGAATTTTACCACAACTTTTTCGTTTCTTATCCAAATCAGTAATTTTGGATGTTCTGGAAACTTAGATGTAGTGCTATAAGTTTCAATTTTGTGTTTTATGAAATTTTGACATTTGCTTGATCAAAATCGTACTTGTTTGTTGCTGTTCCGAGAGCAAATCGACAGCAACAACAATCACAAATCTGAGAATTATTTTAGCCATAACGTTTTCGTTTCTCATCCAAATTCTATAATTTTGGATGTTATGGAAAGCATAGACATAGATCTATAAGTTTCATGTTTTGATTTTTCTAAAATTTTGAGGTTTGCTTGATCAAAATCATGCTTGTTTGTTGCTGACCTGAGAGCAAATCGACAGCAGCAACAATCACAGGCCTGAGAATTGTTTTGGTTATAACCTTTTCGTTTCTCATCCAAATCCAATAATTTTGGATGTTCCGAAAAGCTTAGACATAGCGCTACAAGTTTAATGTTTTGTGTTTTCTGAAATTTTGACGTGATCATGCATGTTTGTTGCTATCCCGAGAGCAAATCGACAGCATCAACAATCACAGACCTGAGAATTGTTTTGGTTATAACTCAATCGTTTCTTTACAAAATTGAATAATTTTGGATGTTATAGAAAGCTTATACATAGAGCTACAAGTTTCATGTTTTGAGTTTTGCAGAATTTTGAAGTTATCTGGGTCAAAATTGAGTGTTTCTATTGCTATCCGAAGAGCAAAACTAACATTTGCTCTATGTTTGAATCCGAAATGGAATTAACCATAACTCTTTCTTTTCTTAACCGAATTCAATAATTTTAGATGTTCTAAAAAGCTTAGATCATGTGCTATAAATTTCATGTATTAATTTTTATAAATTTTGAAGTTTGCTTGCTCGAAATTATGTTTGTATGTTGCTGTTATGAGTGTAAAATGACAGTAATAACAATCATCGACCTTAGAATTGTATTTGCTCTTTTTTGCTCTCATTCTTGATCGATTTTGATGTTGTTTTTGAGATATTTTGAGAGCTATGATGCCTATCAGTAGGTTAACTATATTGGAAGAATTTGAAATTCAAATTTAAATGGAATTTGAATTGATTTTGGGATAAATTTGAATTGAATTCGTATTGAATTCAAGCTATTGGTTTTTGAGATATCCTACTTATTTTTTTATTGTTTTCGAGAATGGTTTTCAATAAACCATTTAAGAAATATATAGACATTTCAAATTAGTATTACACAGTATTTTAAAATTAGTTTTCTAAATAAAAATATATTTATTTCCTATAATAAAGAAATTTCAAATATTGGTTTTAATAATCGTTTTCGGAAAATCATTTTAAATTCTTGTTTTCCTCTAATAAAATTACTTATTTTTATAAATTTCGGACGTATGAGAAAGACAACTAAATAGTAAAGTAAAACATGTGGTATGAGACACATGGATTTGCTTTATCGTTTAATATCAGACTTATATGATCGAAATCCTTTCGATGAACAGTTTGAGACGATTTAAGATGTTGTTAAATTTTTGGATTGATTATATGGATCGAGAACTCCAATTTAGGAGTATATTCGATGAAGGACCATTTTTAGATGTATTTCTTAATCGCCAATGAAATGAGGGGAATTAAGAGCTAGAAATTCCTATTTGGAATTATGTTTATAATTAACCATCTAGATGTTATTTTTACTTGCCGATGAGATGAGCTTTATGATGATTTTATGATGTTGAGACGTATTATGATGGCTTTTACTTGTCGATGAGATGAGACAAGTCACGATGTCACTAATACTCGTCAATGAGATGAGACGAGTAGGGTATTTTATTTACTCGCTGATGAGATGATGAAGAGTATATTTTCATGATGTTTTAGTGGTGTGCCACCAACTAACGGCTAGTAAACCATTAGGTGTGAACGTATGGTATGGGACGCACGTTAATGTCTATTGGGTTCCTATCCGTGAAGTTGAGACACATTCACGATGTTTACTAGTAATATAGACCACGAGTACTCAATTGAAGTCATCACGATGTAGTTGCGACTCTGATCATCATGATGTTATTAACTCGGGTCTTTGTGACTGGAAGTCATTATGATATTATAGACTATAGTCATCACAATGCTCACGATGTTATGATAGTACTTGACTCCAGTCATCACGATGTTTATGGTACCAAATATTAGTACAAGTCACGATGTATGCACGCGTAGTTTCTCCTGAAGTTTTAGATGCTTTGATTTCACCTTTTTATGAGGATGTTATTATAGTATTGAGTAAGATGAAGACATGTATTGATGGTTATATGGTGATTTCGTTTGTGATGTTTTGAACTCTTATCGAGTTCCTTGAGTTATGAGTTTGAATGATTTCATGATTTTATGGGATATTCTAGGTTCTGCCATTTTGGCGAGTTGAGATTGAAACTTATATGCACTTATACCGATGAGGTGAGGTATAATTGAATTTAGAGATTCTTCTATATTTGAGCTTTGGATCATCCTATTTGATAATGTTTTATGTTTTTCATTTTTGCGAGGTTTGCATCGATGTTTCCCCCTTTTGAGGAGATATGTTTCATGGAAACCATGTAGACATTTTTGGATGAAGTCGATGATATGAGGCGATGTTTATATTACTTGAGTATTATTATTGAATTTATCTCTTTTGAGGTCTTTGTATACTTAAGTGATATTAGTTCACTTAAGTCTTGGGTTGTATTCTTTCTGTTGCCTCTTCTCATTCGAAAAGAATTATCACCTTGTATCTTATGCTTCATATTATCGTCTATCCTCATTAACTGATTATTTTAGCGAGACTGACCCGTGTATTTTGTACTCGGGTCAGACCGAGTTGTTTCAGGTTAGCTGTTAGTTACGGGACTTGGCATTGATGCATCTACTTGGATATCAGCATAGCACTTTTGTGTAGTTTATATTTCTTTCTGCTTGACTCTGATATGTATTTGATTAGATGTACATAGTTTGGTCTCTGTACCACTTCTGTGTATCAGCTCGTATCATACTGGGATGTATCTGTGTATGTGTATCTATACATATGATGATTACTGTTATGTGATGCGATATGCATTCTGTTATTGTATTTTGTTCTGATAGATCCAGTAGCCACCTAAAATTTTATATTAAGTATTTATTGGATATGATGATCCACTTATTCAATAGATATTTAAGACAAGGCTATAGATGGTCGCCCCTAATCAGACCTATTATCTGAATAAGCACACAGAATTACCCAATAATTCTCTTTGTTAATATGGGTCTTAGGGTGGGGCGTTACAGCCAACCTGATCTATTGATGGTGGGGAATTACAGCCAATCTATTTCCTCAATCTTGTGAATCGAGTATATTCAAGGAACATCTCGATGAGTCTCTTTTTGTGTTTTTGATTTTGGGTATATGTAAAGAATTATGTTTTCAAAAAAATTCCAAAAAATTGAAGATATATTTCTAAGAAAAATTGGAATTGGTTTTTGGGATAAATAAAGAACATTTTTAGAACTAAATATGTGATACTTCTTTTATAGAAGATGATTTTTGTGTTGGGTCGTCCAACAGTGCGTTAAGAATTTTGGTTGATACGCCTGATCAACGTTATCGATACGAATTTCCTAAATGTTGTGATGAGACAATCAGACATGATAAATTGAGTTTTAATGAGACTAAACTTAGTGATAAATTTAAAAGATTTGTGAATTAAATTTTATTCTGGATGACATTTTCAACCATTGAACCATGGTGGGATTGGATGAGTGGCGAGGTGGTTTTGATCATTTGGTTAAAGCTGCAGCCAATTGATAGGGTTATTTATTATAAATCAATGGCAAGGCAATGCTATTATGATAATTGAAATGGATGATTTTGAATATAGTTATGTTTTATTGCTTAAAATAATGAGATAATACTTTGTTTAAAGTATAAATGTTTATTGATTATTCTAAAATAAGTTATACACGTTAAAGATAGAGTTTATTATGAGAATTCGGGTATTTGAAAGCAAAGAGTAGTAAATTTAAAATTTTACCTTAAGAATTTTTCAAATGAAATTATAAAATTATTTGAAAAATTTATTTTGGAATGAAAGGGAATATGAATCTGAAATTATTTGTCATTTTATAAGAACTAGAGGAAGGAGTTGGAACATTACAAAGTGTTGAAAATTAAGATTTTGAATTTAAAGGTAATGAGTTTTGGAACTTTAAGAAGTTTGATTGTAAACAAAAATTTAGATTATGGTTTTGAAGATAATGAATGTCGAACTATAATAAATTTTGACTGTAAATTAAAATTTATATCTACTGTGTTCCTCGTGATTGTCTTGCCTTAGTGCAATGGACAAACAATTAGCATTTTGCGGTCGTTTGAGTATAGTGGTCTTTGAAGAAACCATCTCTCATTGAGTATTCTTACCTCAGTGGTTGTTATCTTAGTATCAGTATGGCTCCTTCCTTAGTGACATACGAAAATTATCCGTTTGTTGTGGAAGTACGGATAAAGCGATGCTAAATTCCAACTCTATTCGAGAAATTTTTGTGAATTCAATCTACTTCGATAGATTTTTGAGTAGCACCCCGTTTTGTTTTGTTTCGAAAGTTAGATACTTTTGAAATCATGATGTATTGCTCAAAGAAATTCAATGGTCCACAAATCCTAGTATTTATACTTAGAAAAATCATTGAATTTACCTAGCAATTTTATCTTGGTCTTCTTTTGTCTTGAGTAGAAAGTGAGGAATTTTGATCTCATGCTTGTCTATCCTTCCTTTAATTGATGGAATTAATATATTGAACATAAACTCTTCTCTAGAAATTGCGAGTATGCAATTTTGTTATGGGGGTTCTGTAACAACCTTTGTTTGGAGATTACCTGTATATATTAAATTATAATGGAAGTTATAATTTAATATTGTAAACTAAAATATAATTGGAAATTTTAAATTGTTTATTTGTAATAAACAATGAATTTCGTAAATAAAATGAGAAAAATAAAGTTCGGAACTTTATTTTTATTTATTTCAATATAAATATGGAATTAAATATTGAATGGATAAGTATTTGGTTTAAATAAATTAATATTGGTATTTATTAGTTTTGAGCTAAAAAATTAATTAGGTGGTGTATTTCAACGTTAAATTGTTGAAATATATCTAAAGTAATGAAAATAAAGTTTTAAAAACTTTATTTTGAGAATTTGAGTAGAAAATAATAAAAGTGCAACTTTATTTGGGTAAATACAACAATATTGGAAAACATTGTCAATATTAACCTTTTATTGATAGTCTCAATTAAAACTCAATTTATCGTGTCTGATTGTCTCATCACAGCATTTAGGAAATTCCTATCGATAACATTGATCAGGCGTATCAACCAGAATTCTTAATGCACTTTTGGACAACCCAACACAAAAATCATCTTCTATAAAAGAAGTATCACATCTCTAGTTCTCAAAATGTTCTTTATTTATCCCAAAAACCCAATCTAATTTTTCTTAGAAATATATATTCAACTTTTGGAAAAATTTGAAAACATAATTCTTTACATATACCCAAAATCGAAAAAAAAGAGACTCATCGAGATGTTCCTTGAATATACTCGATTCACGAGATTGAAGGAATATGTGACGCCCCACCTTTATACCCACGCTAACCAAGAACACTACGGAGTAATGTTGTCAACTAGCACGGAGAATAAGGCTGTTGAGGAGCGACCATCCGTGTAATTTCTTTGTGCGAGCACCGATATGTCAGATAGTAAAGCAAAGGAGGAAATTCGACATACCGATACAAACTCAAAGCTATGACACAGTGGCTATATATAATCTTCAGAAACAAATATAGAAATAGACATAACATAAATCAGGCACAGATAATTCATATCACAAAGGTGGAAACAGATATGAATATTACACATAAAAGTGTATATCCACAATAACACAAAAGAATAGATGCAAGTGCAAGGCAAAAGAATATGTATACATCAAGGAGTCAATATCTCAAATGTACACAACCAAAAACTACAAGCTAAGTAGTTAACCAAAAGATCAGATGATGGTCCGATAAGGAGTCAAGCAGAAGCACCTGTAAAATCTCAGTCTGACCCGAGTATTATTTAATAAGAAAATAATAAACGGATCAGTCTAGTTATAATTATCAGATAAAATGAGATATAATAAGAGATATAATAAAAAGACGTATGATAACCAAAAATGTCATACTACGACAAGTATACATTCGAAAATCCACAAAAGTCATACAATATCTCAAGAATCTCATAGCATCAAAAGAATGTTATATTCTTTATTTAATTCACCAAACCACAATAAATGACATCCATATCAATGCCAACTGAAAAAGGTGGTGAAACATAAATTCAGAAATCATCATATAGAAATCCAGAAATCAAAAGAAAAGGTTCGCCAAGACATTGATGTAGTGCAAACGGTACATCCAATGAATCCAAAAGCAAAGACATTGATGTAGTGCAAACGGTACATCCAATGAATCAGAAAGCAATGACATTGATGTAGTGCAAACGGTACATCCAATGAATCAGAAAGCAAAGACATTGATGTAGTGCAAACGGTACATCCAATGAATCCAAAAGCACATTAGAAGTACATGGATCGCCAATCCACAAAGAAATGAGACGAAGCTCAATGAATTGTGGTACGGATCTCCACATGGACAAAGAGACATCGCACATTGCTAGTTTAAACCATAAAATGATCATCATCGATCATCAAGAAGTGTCAATTACAGTAAGCTAGTAAATATATGAGCTTAGTTTCATGTCCCATAACCACTAGCTTAACTTAAATATTTACGAACAAATTGTAGATCTCCACTAGAAAATCGTCACAAGAGATTCAATCGAATAAGTCCAAGAATTAACCGACGAAGTAAACGCAACTGTTTCATACCACTCGTTTTACTAAGTCGTTTAATTAGATTTCTCATACGAGTGAGGTAAATGTTTGTATATGCTAGTAGATTGGAAAACGGTTTAAGAAACGAGCTTTGTAATAAAATAGTTTTGAAATCATCTTGATGAAAGAGTTTTGATATTTACTACTAGCATTGAAAACCTTTATATTTTTAAAGTGACAAACCATAAAAATGATTGTAGAAACAATCAATCATTAAAATCCACATACGAAGATGTGAATCAAATCCAAAGAAACCGATAAATAATCCATCGAAATGGATATTCAAAAATCCCTAAAAAGGAGTCATCAAAGTCGTAATAAATGATAACAACAAATATGATCATCACGAATCGATTCAAATTGGACATTCAATCCCAAAAGGCAAAGTGGGATGAAATAGCAAATTCAGTTGACTAAACAGAGATTTTCAGTTGACTAAACAGCAGATTCAGTCGACTATACCCTGCATGGAAACTTTCTGTTTTCAGATTCAGTCGACTGAACAGAGATTTTCAGTCGACTAAACCCTGCCTGGAAACTTTCGGTTCCAGATTCAGTCGACTGAATAGAGATTTCAGTCGACTGAATCATGCCTCGGCTGTTTTTCAGCCTATCCAAATGAAGAGCAAACTCTTCCAAAATGCAACCGGACGAACATTGGCTCTAAGGATTTATGCCAATCGGAAAGCCTGCCCTATATGCTCCTCGATGCATCCCCAAAACATGATCAAAACGTCAAAGTTAGGATTTTGAAGATTTGAACCCAAAACACTAAAAATTGGAATATTCAAAAAACCAATCCAAATCAAGAGCAAATTCACATAAAGAGGTGTTAGGAATTCATACCTAACAACAAGGATAAATATAGACATAGATGTGAGATAAAAATCTCACCTTTGAACCCAAATTAATGAAGAAGAAGCTTTTAAAACAAGCTAAGATTAATTCCTCTTCAATAACAACTCAAGAGCTTCAATCTAAGCTTACAGGTAAAATATTTCCTATGTTAGGTTTAGGAATTTCTGAAATGGAATGGAGAAAGAGTTGGAGAAGATGAAGAGGATGCTTACCAATGGGTTCTCTTAGAATTTGGAGCTAGATCTTGGATTTTGCAAATGAACTAGGGTTTTGGATTTCTATTTCCCATTCTCTTTAGAACTGAAAAGAGGAGGAAGTGAGAGTGAATGGGGAGAAGTGGTTCAGATTTGGGTATTAAGTTGGCTAGTGGGCTGAACCCAAACCCAAACCCAAAGTGAAAAAGGTTAAATTTTTAGCTAGCTCCAAACATATCAATGTTTATACTTAAAAGGTTGCAAACGGCATTTTGAACTCAATGGGAGGGGTCTCGAGTCCTAATTCGACTGTTTGCAAAAAGTAGATTTCCGGACCAAAATCTGACGAACGATAAAATATTTAAATAAAATATTTAAATATACAATTGATAAATATGTGGGTTGTTACAGAATAGATTGGCTGACCCACCACCAATAGATCAGCTTGGTTGTAACGGCCCACCCCGAGACCCACATTAACAAAGAGAATTACTGGGTAATTCTGTGTGCTAATCCAGAGAATAGGGTTGGTTAGGGGCGACCATCTATAGTCTTGTCTTCAATATCTATTGAATACGTCGACAATTACTATTTTTTTCTTTTCTACTCAAGTGGATCGACATATCTAATAAATACTTAATACAAAACTATAGGTGACTACTGGATCTATCAGAACAAAATACAATAATAAAATGCATATCACATCACAGAACAGTAATCATCATATATATAGATACATATACACAGATACATCCCTGTATGATACGAGCTGATACACAAAAGTGGTACAGAGACCACACTATATACACCTAATCAAATACATATCAGAGTCAAGCAGAAAGAAATATAAACTACACAAAAGTGCTAGGCTGATATCCAAGTAGATGCATCAAAGCTAAGTTCTGTAACTGATAGCTAACCTGAAACAACTCGGTCTGACCCGAGTAAATGAAATCATCGTATAACCATCAATACATGTAAGTCTTCATCTTACTCAAGACTATAATAACATCCTCATAAAAAGGTGAAATCAAAACATCTAAAACTTCAAAAGAAATGCACGTGCTTACATCGTGACTAGTACTAATATTTGGTACCATGAGCATCGTGATGACCGGAGTCTAGTAACATCATAACATCATGAACATCGTGATGACTATAGTCTATAATATCATAATGGCTCCCAGTCACAAAGACCCGAGTTAACAACATCATGATGATTAGAGTCGCAACTACATCGTGATGACTCCAATTGAGTACTCGTGGTCTATACTACTAGTAAATATCGTGAATGTGTCTCAACTTCTCGAATAGGAACCCAATAGGCGTTAACATACGTCACATACCATACGTTCGCACATAACAGTTTACTAGCCGTTAGTTGGTGCCACACTAGTAAAACATCATAAACATCATGAAAATATACTCTGCCTTATCTCATCGGCGAGTAAATAAAATACCCTACTCATCTCATCTCATTGACGAGTACTAGTGACATTGTGACCTCTCTCATCTCATCGACAAGTAAAATCCATCATAATACATTCAACATCATAAAATCATCATAAAGACGCTTACCTCATCTCATCGGCAAGTAAAAATAATATCTAGATGGTTATTTATAATCATAATTCCAAATAGGAATTTCTTACTCTTAATTCGCCTCATTTCATCAGGGATTAAGAAATATATCTAAAAATGGTCCTTCATCGAATATACTACTAAATTGGAGTTCTCGGTCCATATAATCTACCCAAAAATTTAATAACATCTTAAATCGTCTCAAACAGTTCATCGAAAGGATTTCAATCGTATAAGTCCGATATTAAGCGATAAAGCAAATCCATGTATCCCATGCCACATGTTTTCTTTTCTATTTAATTGTCTTTCTCATACGTCCTAAATTTATGAAAATAAGTAATTTTATTTATAAAGTAATTTTATTAGAGGAAAACAGGAATTATAAATGATTTTCCGAAAAGGATTATTAAAACCAATATTTGAAATTTCTTTATTATAGGAAATAAATATATTTTATTTAGAAAAATAATTTTAAAATACTATGTAATACTAATTTGAAATATCCATATATTTCAAAAATGGTTTAGTGAAAACCACTCTCGAAAACCATTCTCGAAAACAATAAAAACTAAGAAGGATATCTCAAAACTAATAACTTGAATTCAGTACGAATTCAATTCAAATTTATTCCAAAATCAATTCAAATTCCATTTAAATTTGAACTTTGAATTCTTCCAATATATTTAGCCTACTGGTAGGCATCATAGCTCTCAAAATATCTAAAAAAAACAACATCAAAACTAAACGATAATGAGAGCAAAAATGAGCTAATACGATTCCAAGGTCGATGGTTGTTATTATTGTCATTTTACACTCAGAACAGCAACATACAAACATAATTTCGACCAAGCATACTTCAAAATTTATAAAAATCAAAACATGAAACTTGTTGTACATGATCTAAGCTTTCCAGAATATCTAAAATTATTGAATTTGGTTAACTCAATTCCGTTTCAGATTAAAACATAGAGCAAATGTTTGTTTTGCTTCGGATAGCAATATAAACACTCAATTTTGACCCAGATAACTTTAAAATTCTGCAAATATCAAAACATGAAACTT
Organism: Allium cepa; assembly: GCA_030765085.1. Taxonomy (NCBI): domain Eukaryota; kingdom Viridiplantae; phylum Streptophyta; class Magnoliopsida; order Asparagales; family Amaryllidaceae; genus Allium; species Allium cepa. Next base: position 706,474,442 of record CM060934.1, read on the forward strand.
GTAGCTCTATGTATAAGCTTTCTAGAACATCCAAATTTATTGAATTTGGTAAAAAAAGGATTGAGTTATAGCCAAAACAATTCTCAGGCCTGTGATTGTTGTCGATTTGCTCTCGGCACATCAACAAACAAGCATGATTTTTATCAAGCAAATATCAAAATTTCAGAAAACACAAAACATTAAACTCGTAGCTCTATAACTACGCTTTCTGAAACTTCTAAAATTATTGAATTTGGATGAGAAAGAAAAATTTATGGCCAAAACTATTCTTAGGCATGTGATTGTTGTTGCTGTCGATTTGCTCTCCTGATAGCAACAAACAAACATAATTTTGATCAAGCAAACCTCAAAATTTTAGAAAACTCAAAACATGAAACTTGTAGGTCTATATCTATGATTTCCATAACATCCAAAATTATTGAATTCGGATAAAAACTAAAAAGTTATGGCTAAAATAATTCTCAAGTCTATGATTGTTGTTGCTGTCGATTTTCTCTCGGGACAGCAAAAAACAAGCACGATTTTATCAAGCAAATTTCAATATTTCAAAAAATACAAAACATGAAACGTATAGCACTATATCTGAGATTTTCAGAACATCCAAAATTATTGAATTTGGATAAGAAACGAAAACGTTATGGTAAAATTCGTTTCAGCGTAAATCTCAAACAAATTATTCACAAGATTATCATTTCAGCTAGAAATTTGTGAGCTTGCACTCACCTCGGCGATTTAGCAAAGATTTTGATAGCAAACAGCGAACTTTGGAGGAGAATTGGAGCTTCAAATACCTCTAAAAGCTAAAATGAAGAAATGCACATCAGAAGAAATTGGTAATTGACAATTCATACCTAATTCTAAGATTTTTGAAGAAATATTTTAGTATTGGTGGAGATTACCTTTTCTAATCTCCCTATTTGCTTGACTTAATTCTTGAATTTGCAGGGATTTTGAGTGGAAATTGAATTATATGAAGGAAGCCATTGATTTTCTTTTTTTTCTATGTTCCGTATAAAGATGTTTTGAGAAGGAAGAAGAAATTAACGTATTGTTAATTTCCTCTTACCAGAAATCTCTAGATAATGGGTTTTGGGTTCTAAATTTTTACCCAATTAGCCCAAGACTTAAATACTTAGTGAAAATATAAATCTATGAACATATTTATCCTATTTTAACATTATATATATGTATCGCTTTTCACATTTTAAAGTCGAATAAAAATCTATACAGCAGATGTATGTAACTAAAATTGCTGTTATAACAAAATAAAATTTATTTCAACAATAAAGTTATTTTTATAAATAAAACCATATTTTTGACAATATTTTACAAATTACATTATTTTAGTGTAAAAACACTATTTTTAATGCAATAAGTTAGACAAAAAATTCTTTCTTATCAAATAAATTGCAATAAACCATTCTAACACTTTTTAATCATCAAAATATTATTTTCAAACAATATTTAATCTTTTATTTAAATAAAATGCATAATTTCTTCAAATTTCTTCTTTTTAAAATCAATAAAATGTTAATATTGACAATGTTTTCCAATATTGTTGTATTTACCCAAATAAAGTTGCACTTTGATTATTTTCTACTCAAATTCTCAAAATAAATTTTTTAAAAGTTTATTTTCATTACTTTAGATATATTTCAACAACTTAACGTTGAAATACAACCTAATTAATTTATTAGCTCCAAACTAATAAATACCAATATTTCAATTTTTTTAAACCAAATACTTATCCATTAAATATTTAATCCCATATTTATACCCAAATAAGAAAAAATAAAGTTCCAAACTTTATTTTTCTTGTTTTATTTATAAAATTCATTGTTTATTCCAAATAAACAATTTAAAATTTAAAACTATATTTTAGTTTACAATATTAAATTATAACTCCGTTACAATTTAATATATACAGGTAATCTCCAAACTAGGGTTGTTACAGACTCCCACCTTAACAAAATTACGTCCTCGCAATTTCTAGAGAAGAGTTCGTATTCAACATATTAATTTCATCAATCAAAGGAAGGATATGCAAACATGAAATCAAAATTCCTCACTCTCTACTCAAGACGAAAGAAGACCAAGATAAAATTGCTCGGTAAATTCAATGATTTTTCTAAGTTTAAGTACTAGGATTTGCGGATCATTGAATTTCTTTGAGCAATACATCATGATTTCGAAAGTATCTCACTATTGAAACAAAACACAACAGGGTGTTACTCAATAATCTATCGAAGTAGATTGATTTAACAAAAGTTTCTCGAATAGAGTTGTGATTTAGCATCGATTTATCCGAACTCCAACAACAAACTAATAATTTTCCTATGTCACTATGGAAGGAGCCATACTGATACTAAGATAACAACCATTGAGGTAAGAATACTCGATGAGAGATAGTTACTTCAAAGACCACCATACTCAAACGACCGCAAAATGATAGTCGTTTGTCCATTGCACTAAGGCAAGACAATCATGAGGAACACAATAGATAAATTTTAATTTACAATCAAAATTTATTAGAGTTCGACATTCATTATCTTCAAAACCATAATCTAAATTTTTGTTTACAATCAAACTTCTCAAAATTCCAAAACTCATTACCTTTAAATTCAAAATTTCAATTTTCAACACTTTGAAATTTTCCAAACTCCTTCCTCTAGTTCTTATAAAATGACAAATAATATCAAACTCATATTCCCTTCATTTCAAAATTAAATTTTCGAAAGAATTTTATAATTTCATTTGAACAATTCTTAAGGTAAAATTTTAAAATTTACTACTCTTTACTTTCAAATACCCAAATTCTCATAACAAACTCCATCTTTAACATGTATATCTTATTTTAGAATAATCAATAAACGTTTATACTTTAAACAAAGTATTATCTCATATTTCAACAATAAAACATAACTATATTCAAAATCATACATTTCAATTATCATAATGGCATTGTCTTGCCATTTATTTATAATAAATAACCCTATCTATTGGCTGTAGCTTTGACCAAATGATCAAAACCACCTCGCCACTCATCCAATCCCACTATTGTTCAATGGTTGCAAATGTCATCCAGAATAAAATTTAATTCACAAATCTTTTTAATTTATTACCAAATTTAGCCTCATTAAAACTCAATTTATCGTGTCTGATGGTCTCATCATAGCGTTTAGGAAATTCCTATCGATAACGTTGATCAGGCGTATCGAACAGAATTCTTAAAGCATGTGATGGACAACCCAACACAAAAAATCATCTTCTATAAAAGAAGTATCTCATCTTTAGTTCTCAAAATGTTCTTTAATTATCCCAAATCCAATTCTTATTTTACTTAGAAATATATTTTAAATTTTTGGAAAAATTTGAAAACATAATTCTTTAACATACACCCAAAATCAAAAACACAAAAAGAGACTCATCGAGAGTTCCTTGAATATACTCAATTCACAAAATTGAGGGAATAGATTGGAGAGTTAGTCATTCCTAACGATATAATAAACAACTCAGAAACCCATAACGAGTGCGGAGTACGGTAAATGAACACTATCCTCCATAGCTAATGAGAATCGATGTAGGGTCAAGCTGAAGAGAGACCCTAGCACCACCAATAGATCGAATAAGAAATCAGCGAGAGATAAGGGTAAAGGTAAACTATCTTCTCGGATGAGAAGAAGAACACAACCAACAATTCATTACTTCGAGTGAAGTAATATTACTAAGCCTATAAATGAGTATCCAAAAAGGTTATCATAAAAGAAGTAAGAATGGCAGTATCAATTAAATTCCAAGGATCACCTCATTTTCTTAGTGGGCATTCTCGTGAAGGATGACTGAAAGGCTAAGAACTGGGAATGAGATCAATACAATATTTGATTGCCCAATTGGGTGTCATACCCGAACGAACTTATAGAAATCCATAGTCACAATGACTGGAATTCGAGATATATCATCAACATTACGAAACTCAAGAGTGAACACGGATACTTTGGAATCAACATTAACATTCCGAAGAGCAAGAAACAACAAATCAGTCAAAATTAGGATACCTAAATATAGGATCCTTTGGATCACAAAATTCGACTTGAAAATACCCAAGCTTTTCCATCACAAATCATTCCAAACTCTAGATGGGAAAAAAAATGCTAATTCGCACGAAAAGATAAGCTATAAGGAAAATCCCAAAATCCTCAAACATCGTACTAAATATTGCGGATGCCCTCAATAGGATTCACAATCCTCAAAGAAATCACAAGATAAGAACATGAAAGATCATCAACAAGCTCCTTCGATACGGATAGGTGACAAGCACGTACATTGAAGAGGACTTGAATAAAACAATCACGATTAGGATTACTCTAAAGATAAGATGTCATCAATTAAATTTAGGAATATTATGGAATAAAATATATTCCTAGACACATCCCAAATTATCTACTCCAAAACACGATAAGGTAAAGGACACGATGATTAAGAAATTCGTAATACTTGTATTGCATTTAGATGCACCGTAATATGTGTTTATATTCTATGTTTATCATACTTTGTTCTGAACTCAGCTACTACACATTATTTTATATAATTAATTATTCATTTGTTTCTTCAGACATTTTACTCCTGACCAATCTTATGCTTATGAACTATAAACTTTTTTTGTCCAGTTTATTTACCAATCTATACATAGGTAAGATAACACTGTTTGTCTTTTACCTTCTCATGGCATGTTGCTTACAGGGAAATTTCGTTTGCAGGTGCCTACTTAGGTACAGACTGTAGAGAACAATGGGCTAACTGATATATGGAATAGATGATTAATTTGCAGAATTAATGGAGACAGCTTTGAACTGTGAGTTTTATATAATTAATTATTGACTTAATGCATATTTAGGAGACCATGAATTCTTGATATAAGATATTTTAACTGTTATTTTGTTTGCACGCATAATCACTCTGTTTCTACTGCTTTCTTCATGTTATTATAATATGCTTGCTATCAAGTTTGGGCATGAATAAAGATTGCAGCTTGAACTTGCAATTGAAGTTTAGTCTAACAAAAGTTGTGTTTCGTACAAAAAAGTATATTTAATCGTCGTTTGGTCTAATGCTTTTTTAACTGAGTTACAAGGCTATACCATTACCACTACACCAAATGCCCACTGCCAATAATTAATCCTATTATATACGTCCACTTGGGTGGAAAATAAATAAAATTGGATATAACAGGACAGATAGGTAAATACCACGTACCGGAACCGCTTGGTGTGAGGAAGCCTTTGTTTGCATTTACCGTCTACTTTATCATCATCATACAGCAGAGACAAATCTGATGGCAGTTCATTATTTCTCTTTCTCCGTGCTGCAGATACCAATGTGGCAATTTGAGTTAACGGACTTCCTACCAGCTTTTTATATGGATACTTCTTTGTGCCTGCCAAGAACGCAAGCAGCTCCAAAACAATGGCAAATGCGCATATTCCATAACCCCAAACTCTACCTTTAGTATCTTGTATGTGGACTAGTATAGTTACAGCTAGCAGCGCACCAATAGTGATGAAAAATATGAACCAACTAAAGAACTTGTTCCTCTGTTTCTTTTCCAGGGGATTGGATTCATCGAATTGGTTCTTGGTCTGAACCGAAACTAAAAACACTGGATTTTATACCATCAGTACCTAAAGCTGTCACACACAGGCCTGTGTATAGAATTCCCATTTATAACTTCTCATTGTTTGCAAATCTGTTTTGATGCACAATGTATACTTTAAAATTTATGCTTCCAAGTAAACGTCTAGCGACTTAATTTCATTCATCACTAGTAATCCTTTTTAATATAAATTTCAATTTAATATGATATTGAATGCGTGTATGTACTTATAGAAGAAGCAGAAGAAAAGAGGAAATTGGATGGTACAAGCTATGTGAATTTTTTGATGGAGAGTTCGTTATATGGTCAGAGTTTCGTATTTGGTATTTGTAGACTTTAACTATGAACTATGTTTTATCTCTTGTTATTGCAATTGATATTAGTATGGAATCGGTAAATTATGTATTGAACTTCTCTTCTGTCAACTGATACTCTGTTTTATTATTGATTATGAATATTGTTTATTAATATTGATTGGGTTATAATTTGCTAAATTAGGATAATATTTCATATTAGATATAGTCTACGTTATATCTTTTAACATTTAAACCATTATATCTTTAAACATCCACCTTACTGATAAGTGTTTATTTATTCGTATTTATTTGTAACGCTTATAAGCGTTGTGAGATTTTTTCCTCAACGCTTATAAGCGTTGGAAGATATCGTTTCCCAACGCTTATAGGCGTTGCAAATAAATGACAACGCCTTTATAGCGACACATATAAATGTTACCGAAATTCTTGGCAACGCTTATACTCGTTGAGAATCCTCCGTTTTGGTATAGTGTATATCCCTGTCTTATTCCCGCTATAACTTTTTGCACATTCACCATTGTGTAACCGTTAAGCGCTTTAACTGTACAGGTCCAGTAAACCAAGTCCTCAATATAGGATAGTCCGAGGAGCCGAGTCCTCGATATTTGATTAAACGCTACCGCATGGTTAGAGGAGTTGAGTTGTAAAAGATTTAATGATAGCGAGTTGAGGTTTTGGGGTCAATCGTGGGCACGTAAATATGCATGAAATATATTTTAGTGAGAACTTAGCATGTAAAGTCACCGTAGTATTATATTATGTTTAGCTAACTTGTTCGGTACATGTGATAAAGGTTAAGGTATGGTTTTCGAGCATTAATGTTGTTTTACTATATTATTAATATACACTTATATGACGTGTTTCATTCACCAGATGTATGTCTGACTCTCTCTATTATTTTATCATTTTTAGTTATACTCTAATAAGTCGATAGAGAGGATTAATGGTCCAACAGAAACGTGCATTTATCTATCTATTAGTTATATGTTATTTATTTGATATTTTTCCAGACATTTAGACTTTTTATTTAGAAATATTGTGTGACCGAAGATCATTAGATACAGTCTTTTATTCATACGGAATTATAGAGATTTTATTTTGTTGTATTTTATTTTATTATTCTGGTGTGAATTTCAGAAAGTGTAAAATATTATAGATGACTCTATCGTATATTTTATATTATCACGGAACGATCAGCCATCTGTGTAGTCAGCGATGTCCGTGTCATTTTATGCACAAATCAACTGTCATAAATGGCGGGTTATTACAAAGGCTCCGTTTAATCGAAGCCAAAATCAACCAAAGCTCACCGTACAAGACCCCGACAAATCATTCACGAAGCAGCTCAATTGACCATGACCAATCAATTCAACCAGGCAATTCAAACCTATATCCGTTTTATTGGATTTGGGAACGGATTCAAATTCCAACATCTTCACCTTTCACCTTTTTTAGGGAATAACTCTGAGATCTTTGACCATATATTTAAATGGAACACACAAATATGGGATACTATGACGCAAAATAAAACACAACAAATACTGATCTTTGTATCTCCATGACGGAGTTGAATACATTAGAGGACCCCATAAATAACATCACGCCTCCATCCCTGAGGTTCCCAGGGTTTCCTATCGTTTCACATTTTCCCTTGCGACATGCAAACAAAAATGATAACCGAAACAGACGCATGCTTCCACAAAGTCAAAACTTAAAAGGGCAAGCAGCTCAATTTATAAATATAAATAGATAAAGCTTGAGCCAAGACAATGATCAAGCAAGCATGATCGTAAAAACATGAATATCATCATTGGTCTGATCAAAATTCAAGCACAATAACAAAAGGCATCCAGTTTAAACAACTAATAGAATTTTATCCGAAATAAACAAAAGACATGGAAAGCAAAATTAAATAATGATCTAATAACCACCCTTGAGATCATTGACAACGTCATACGGAATAGGAGTGACGGTCTCAAGCATGGCACCTCCAACCATGAAACCAGGCTTAGGTCCTGCAGGCTGTCTCTTTGTGCTGATAATTTCACCACGTGCCTTTGCTTCTGCCTTCAACTTGTCGTTCTTCGTCTTCCTAAGGCGGAAATCTTCAGTGCATCTTGATGGTTGCACGTGCTCTACTCTAACATGAATCCTCTTCTTTATGATTCTGTTGCCAACCTGTTCGACGTAAACAAAGTGTTACAGTCTTCTACCTGAGTATGATCGATATAATATGATTCATATTTCATGGCATAGCATATCAGGTTAACCAACACAAGCAACATGGGTCACCAATGATATCACAAGGATTATCATCAATCATAAATATATTATGGGAAATATCGCTGTGCAATTATTCCCTCTAGCAAACGAAAATATAAATAAACTTCGAATTGTCGCTTATCTCGAAAGATACATGTATAGTTAGTTATATTGACTAAGTAATACAATGCATGACGTTGTAAAAGGCTGGGCAGATCTTTAATGGTTTAGGCATTTACTAAGTTCTAGGTAAACAACAAAAAATAAGTAACTCAAAGCTGGTTGCATGGTAGAAAAAGCATTGAAATAAAATTAAGATTGATTTGCCACATACAACCCAGATTCTGTCAACGAATCAGGTTATATACAACAGAGCATGTTAGAATGTAGAACCAATTTAAATTTCACTAGTGGTAAACGTTAATTTCACTAGTGGTAAAAAGCTGATTGATCTACAACAACACAAAAAAAGAACTAAAAATGCATCCTAAGCTTTTGAACTGGCACAACACATATGAATAAACACAAATAACATTCACAGAAACTAAATATAATTCGATAAAATTTATTTACACCGAGTATGTGTTAGATAGATCAAAGAGATAGTAGCCCTAAAATCTCACTTGCTTTTTAAAACATTCAGGCCCCGTTCAATGACAAAGAAAACACTCAGGGAAAACAGACAGCTGGGGTTACATCGGACGTTCAGCGGTTCAATGAAAAGTGTTTCACTTTAAGAAAACTCAACGGCCGGAGAGAACGTTGCATTTACGTCCAATGTAACCCCGATATGTCAGATGTAAAAAGCATGTAAACCCTACATATGCTATGTTACAAACACAAGTAAACCCAAGAAATGCAGCCGAAAACATATCAAAACATTTCATGTTTTTTCTCCTCTTTAACCAAACAAGTAAAAAATGATTTTGATCGCCTTCTGCTTCCTCCAACAAAAAACCAATTCAAAAATGGTTCGAAGGGGAAACAGCATTCTTATATGCAGACTTTTTATTACATGCACTTTTTCGACCTGGGAAGAAGACAGAGTTCATCTCTGTTGTCCAAAGATACCAGCTCAATAATTATGGCGCTGTGTTAACACTATTCTAGTTCTGATTCACAAATGGGATAATTATGCCCGAATTTGCGCTCATTTTCACAGGTTGAAAGGTTGATGATGGTGGAAAGAGCTGGACAAGATGCTAAAAGGAAAATCATTACAGATGACGATGATTTCTTGGCCCAAAAAAACACAAGGCTTAAAATTCTTGACGGTTTCCAGACGATTTCCTCCATATGATTGGAAGATGATGGATTATTTGTTGGAAGGACATCTGGTAAGAGAACATGTATATTCAGCGATCAAATTGATTTTACTGTCCCTCTAATTCTGTCATATCCTACAAGGAAGCTTTGCATATGGTCAAATCGATGACGAGTACTAAAAAATAATGATGGAACTTGATCACAATGACTATTCGGTTTGACAACGCATTTTTCACTCCAGATGATATGTTACCAACCCGCCACTCGTTCAGTCGTTCTATTGTACATCACCATCCTAGTCAACAAGCTAAGCATTGGGATGCTGCTGAACCTTCCTTTGCCTTTCTCTGCAATCTTCTACCGATCGAGGGAAGTTATGATAATCATTTAACAAGAAATACGGTATTGTTGATCTCTTGTTGTTGAATTTAGAGAAATTGGGCATCGCTACGCCGATGTTGGAACTCAACGGTCCTGAGATGTTTCTTGAGACTATCAATGTCTTATCGTGGATTACCATCGTTAGTTTTACTATTTTTTAGAAGTTTTATGTATTAGGCATCATTAATTTGAACTTTGTGTCTGAATTTGTAGTAGGTGTTTGAATTTGTAAATTTTAGTTTTAGTTTTAATTTCTATTATTTCTTATTAAGCATTAAATAAGAATTATTCATCAATTAAATCTATTAATTAATGATTAATAATTATTGCAAATAAAATGTAAATCTAAGCTCTAACCTCTCTGCAACAGGTAGCATCTGTCTTAAAATCAACATTTATAAAGACCTATTTCGCTCAGGAAATGAATGAGCAAGTACAGTAAATACTCTGAGATAAGAGACGCAGGACAGTTAGAAATTCATCTACCGTTTTATAATTTATGACAAAAATAAGTAACACATAACACAATCGCATTCCATATACACATAACTTCCTATGTACTGCTCAGTCCATACTGCTAATCAGTAGAGCTTGAATAATGGATACAGTGCTGAAGTTGATCTATGCTATTACAATTAAAACTGCTGGAAACGCTCTTAAATTAATGAAACACGAAATCAAAATAGTTTATCAGTATCTGTAATCACTCTAAGTGGATAGGAGTGCTTAACTCTAAAATTGCATTCTTTGATAAAGGCATTGCTAAAGGGACCAAGGCTTTAAAGGGTTAAAAAACATGTGAAAAAGGTTGTGTTTTGAACATTTTTTGTTAGCGTCAAAAACTCAAAATAACATACATGAGTTCATATTCTATTCTATTTCTATCATTTTTAACTTCCTACAAAAGACCTCTCAATCTTCGGCAGCCCTAAAATTTAGCCAAAATCGTCAAACGCCAAAATTTGCATTGCAACAGTCACCTAACAGTACTGCAAGTTGAATGATCTCGCTATACAGTAATGGACATTTTAAGCTCGATACTGATAGTAGATAACTACATTAAAACTTATGTATCTTAAAACTTATGTACCACTTACTCCGGCCGCAATTTTATATCGCATCTATCCTAACAGTCAATGTCAATGAGTCGGAAATAAAATCATCTCAAAAGAAATAAAAATAAAACCTGTTTGTTGATCTCCACGCCAATAGCACGCTTGGTAACATTCCAAACTTTTCCGGTACGGCCGTGGTAAAATTTGTGGGGCATTCCCTTGTGGATGGCACCATTAACTTTCACGTCGACATAGTCACCGATTCTGTAGGTTCTGAGGTAGGTGGTTAAATTAATGTATCCCTTCTTCCTGAACGGACGTGCGAAAAGATCACGTGTCCGCGAACGGAGACCGTGTCCTGCAGGCATTTTGTATGAGATCTGTGGAAATGGAGGAGTGGCAGTAGGCGGCTAGGGTTTTGGTTATGAAGGGAACTATATAGGTTAAATTTGGAGAATTGTCTCAATTGCCCTTACGCTTGCTGGCCTTTATTAGAGCACCCCTGAATCCCTGTTTCCTGAAGCCCATCTCTGTTTTGCAGCTCGGATAACAAGCTTGACCTACTGTTTTTAATTTGTATGCTGCATGGGTTAACGTCGACATTAAATACTAGATCAATTGCTAAAAAATAAAATTGACCAGGTGATGTATGAAGGGATAAATGAGCGTGCCTTTTTTTTCAAAATAAAAATAAAGTATGTTTCATGCACCGAGTATGTCTAATTTATTTATTATTTATTTTTTTATTTTTGTTTTATTTTTTCTGTTCTTAGGCAAAATTAATGGGTCCATTTCTTTCAATTATGATAAAACAAGCATAAAAATCTAGGATAAACTAATAAAAAAGAATAAACATTCAGACAACTCCAACAACTACTGTATTGCATTTTTAGTGCTGAATGCCCAATTTTCACCCAACAAAAGAGCGTCTAGAAAATAGCCATTGTCATTTTTAAATATCTCAACGTATGGTCTCATCATTTATAATAGAAAAGAAAAGTTACAATATGTTTTTCAAACCAAGAATAAGTTTACTCTTCATTAAGCTTTTCCAATTATCAATTATGTTGATGGATGCGCATTGAAGTTGGGATCCATTTTCCAAGTTCAGCTTCTAGATGTTCGTTTGTTTGGTTTCTAGCGTTGGACGTCCAAAAAATGGACGTACAACGTTGGATGTGCAAAAAATTAAACGTCTTACCCTACTTTTGTTTTATGATGCAATGCAAACCAATTCGACTGAATATTCTGTTAAGTATGATCTATTGGCCCCTGAAAATTCAATGGAGTTGATTGTTCAATTGAATTTTGTGTTCATTGGATTAAATTAACTGCCTAAGCTGCATTAAGCTAAATATTCGGTGTAGTCCAATATTAATTAACACATCATCATCTTTATCTTTATTAATAGTTGAAGTACCCTTGGTGTAACACTTTTTTGGTCTCAGCGTGTACTGCCAAAAATGCCCCTCTATAGATATTATCAACTCCCTTAAAATTTGGATCTTACAGATAAACTTGCTTTACAAATTCAAAATATTCCTCTACAAATATTAACAAACTTTAATATTACTTAAAAATAGGATCTAATAAATATTTTTTTTTTACAAATTCAATACGACGCTCTACAAATATTATTAAATCTTAATCACTTTAAAATATGATCTAACAAATAAACTTCCTTTACAATTCGTTCTTTATTAGTTAATAATAGAAAAAAATTCGACCAACCAAAAAAAATAGATATTGGAACTTAGAAATAATAATTCAACCAAACTATACGTAATTTCGACGTAAAGTATAATCAAATATTTGTGCTTTTTTAAAATGTGTTGAAACATATACAATTTGTAGAAAAACAACTCACGCGCGAAGCGCGAGCCATAACGCTCGTATCTTTAATGATAGTTGTAATATCTTTGGTGTTACGTTTTTTTGGTGTCAACATGAACTACCAAAAATGTCCATCTATAGCATTAACAAATTTTAGTTTCCCTTAAAAATAGGATCTAACAGTTAAACTTGTCTGATTTAAACAAATCTTCATATCCCCTAAAAACAGGATATAACAAATAAACTTCTTTACAAATTCAGAATGTCCATCTACACTTAAAAATAAGATCTAACAAATAAACAATTTTTCTTTAATTAAATACAAATTCGTTGTTTATTAATTAATAATACAGATGAAATTCAAACTAACAATAAAAAATAGATGTTGCTTAGAAATAAAGGTTTAAATTAACTACACGTTATGTTAACATATAAACATGGCTAAATATTTGTGCAAACCATTTTTTTTTGAACGTGTTAATCATATATAATCTGTAGAAAAATAATTCATGTACGTGACACATACCATTATTAATATAACTTAAACATAGGATATAACAAATAAATCTCTATAAATACTACCAAATCTCAGTGTCGCTTAAATATAGGATCTAATAACTAAATTTCCTTTACAAATTAAAAACTTTCCTCACAAATATTACCAAATCTTAAGACAACTTTTTAAAAAAAAAATCTAACAAATAAACTTCTTTTACAAATTAGTAAAAACCAAAAATTCAAACTAACAAATTCGGTATTGCAACTAAGAAATAAAATTAAAACTAGTTGCACATGATTTCAATGGAAAAATATGGCTGAACATTTATGCAAATCATTTCTCTTGAATATATTACACATCTTTAATAATAATCGTAATAAATTTGGTGTCACGCTTTTTTAGTATAGACGTGAACTAGCAAAAATGTTCATCTATATATTATCAAATCTTAATCATTTGAAAATACGATCTAATATTAAACTTCTTTTACAAATTCAAACACCCCTAAAAGTAGAATCTAACAATTAAATATGCTTTACAAAGTCAAAACGTTTCTAAAAATAGAATCTGAAATAAAACTTCCTTTACAAATTCAAAATACTTCTTTACGAATATACAAATCTTAATATCACTTGAAAATAAAAAATCATTTTTTGACTGCTTTAAACATATATAATTTATAAGAAAAACAATTCACGCGCGAAGCGCATGCCGTTACACTCGTATTCATAATCAAGTTTTCCTCGATTCTCATAATATTTCTTCTCACTATCCAATGCATGACCTTGCTATACATTCCAAGCAGATGAAGCTCCCCAAAATGCTCGAACATTTCCTTGAGTCCAAACCATTTTCACCAATTTATATAGTAAGAGCAAGTGGAACAGTACACTTTAAATTCCTTAATATTTGTCAAATTACATATCTAAGTAGTTAATATCAATATTGGGTAGTATCAGTCAAGTACCGATATGAGATATTTTAAAATATCGTGATAATATCGAATATGTGTATAACATGTTATAAACGATATTATATTATATTATAATGTTATCTTGATGTTAAGTTTTCAAATATTTGGATAAATAATGCCAAATTGCCATCAAAGACTAGTTGCATATAGTTTATAGATTATAGTCCATTTATTGAGATATTCTATGAAATACAAATCTTAAAGTAGGCTAATAAAGATGGAGAAATTCGTATACTATGCATCTTTATTATTTTCTTTATATATATATATATATATATATATATATATATATATTCACCGTTTCTTCAGTCATCTAATCATTTATATTACTTTCCTAAAAATTTCAAATTTATAGTTGTCCTTTTCATTTTCACTAAATTTATCGAATAAACAATGTTGATTTGATGTCAATTAGTACTTTGTATCATTCCTTATTAGTATGTTAAATATATAATGTTATTGCTCTTCAACTTTTAGCTCTTAATGTAAGATAGTAACCAACTTTCATAAGCTAATTTACTAATTAGAAATGGTAAACAATAAGACAACTAAAAGGAGAAGTATCTCTTTCATGATCTTATTCTTAGTGGTAAAGCATTCAAGGAAAACAAAACTTATAAAATAGTGGAACAAGTAGAGTTTTTCTTTAATTCAAGACTAATGAAGAAGACTATAACTGTATGGTTAAAACCAAAAATTCATGCACTGAAATTTCTAATATGGTCTAGATATTGTCATTCACCATACACAAGAACAAAATTGAGAATTGAAGATACATTTTTTTAAATACATATTCTCGAACATTTACAATAATGAATGATATTCTTAAAAAAATATCGGACAATTTACACTAAATATCGAAGCAATATATCGACAAATATCAAATAATATATCTGCCGATATTTTAAAAAAGTACCGGTTTAGGAGTGACATGAGATATATCAACGATATTATTCAATATGGACTACACAGCCACACACACATATAATATGGTTATTATGTATGTTTAGACTCGAATAAAAATTCCGGTTGATTATTATAAAAAGGAAGTAGAAACGGGACTTAGAATATGGGGAGTGGTATTGTTACTTTTGTCTTCTTAAAAAATATTTAAATTTTAACCTATTATTTCACACTTCATTAACTTCCATTCGTAATCAAACATTTATTTCAAATAAGTGAAAAAATTATTGCAAACAAAAGTTCCAATTAAAAAAGAAATACAGTAATGGGTACATAATTATTTTTATAACTCATTATAGCCTTAAAAGTGCGAACCAATATCAATGCTTATGTGGTAACCAAAGGTCAAAACCATTGTTAACCTATTTTGTTAATAGACCAACTGTTCAGTTTACAAATTGTTGTGGTCGTGGTTAGTAGATTTTGTCATAATAGTCCACCTCTTTAAAATGTAAAGTGATTTAATGATGTTAGTGTATATGCTTGTATTTATCTATATGGTTAGGTCGGGCTGTTTAGAGACCCAGGTAACGTATAGAAAAACAATTAACGAGGTCCTAAAAGTAAAAATGTCTTTCCAAAGAGGTAAATTTGTGGGAGACAAGAATCGAACCAAGGTGGTTCATAATGAAACTAGGCATCTTTCCAATAAGGCACATCAATTTTCAATGTATTGGAGAAACTTCAGTATATACATGGAGCTGAATAAAAATTCGAGGCCTTCAACAATGTTGGGGCCCTAGGTCATTGCCTAGGTGGCCTAGCCTTAGAGTCGGGCTTGCATAAGGTAAATGGTGCAAATTACTTATGAAAAAGGGTTGTATATGCTGATGATTTGAAAAGTTAAGTAACGTACAGTTTAAGAGGATTTATAACACTTTCTTTGACATTTGCCTCTATGAACCAGTTAAAGAAAATAACTTTGACATAATCGACATTATAAAAGTTGCTATGAATCATTGGAATGAAGTCTTATGGTTTGACCGACTATTTAATTAGTTTACAAACTGTTGTGATCGTGGTTGGTAGAACATGTCATAATAGTTCACCTCTTTAAAATGTAAAGTGATTTAATGATGTTGGTGTACGTGCTTATATTTATCCATATGGTCAGGCCGGGCTGTTTAGAGATCCCAGGCCCAAAAAGCTCCTAAGGCTAGAAAAACAATTAATAAGGCCTTAAAAGTATAAATGTCTTTCTAAAGAGGTAAATTTGTGGGAGACAAGAATCGAACCAAGGTGGTTCATAACGAAACTAGGCATCTTACCAATAAGGCAAAACAATTTTTGATGTATTAGATAAACTTTAGTATATACATAGAGCTGAATAAAAATTTGAGGCCTCCAACAATGTTGGGCCCTCATCCGTATGCGACGACTAAATAAAAGCGGGGTAGACACACGGCGTGGGGTTTACTTAAGTGAGTATCAATGAATACCGTGATCTTAAGGTTTCCCATGATATCCAAAAAAAAAAACAATGTTGGGCCCTGGGCCATCGCCTAGGTGGCCTAGCTATAACATCCCTCTACTTAAAGACCCGAAAATAACGGCTACAGATGATGCATTCATCTATAGTTATTAATTCTCGGTGATCAAATACGGCGGTGTTAGATACATTGATACATGGTTCACAAGATTATGGAAAATCTTTAACAAATTTAAAACATTTTCACATTCCATTCAAAACATTTCATGTTCATTACATAATTCCACAAACGTTAACCATGTTTAGAAAAATATAATTATTACGCAGTATGCGAAGAGCGACGTATGAAGATGCCCCATTGGTTGATCAGAGTATATAGCAAGGCCAATTTTACATCCAAAATACACGGCGGAAAAAGATAATTCTAAATAACTAACTGCCTCTTGCACGCCTTCGAAAGCTTTATTTGTCTAAGAAAAGAACCTGAAAACCCTAAACCTCAAACTACTCAAAATCAATTGAGGACCTGAGAGTTTAAGGGGGAAACAAAAACTTCAAGTCAGACATAAAGTCTGGTATGAATAATAATCTAACATCTCAATTCATTTGAATATTTAGTAAGACCACGCCACTTAGCGGAATGAATTTTCTCCACACTATTATCCTAAAACCCTTTTTATAAAACCATATATTGCTCTCCAGCATCCACTATGGTTAAAACATAACATTTCAAAATACAATAATGATATACATTTATAAACAGTTTGGATATCCCATCCCTAGTTAATTGACCCCCTGTCATATTTATAGTTTCTAGGGTCAATATTAACCTATTAGTTTTCATGGGTTTACTAATAACCTTTTTATAATTTATGCGACGCCCTGTCCTATTTCAGAGTTTTCATGAGATCGCTAAGAACTTGTAGGCCCTTGCTGATTAACTTGATTAATTCATGGGTTTCCCTGAATCTATTAGTTATTTCAATAACTCATCTTATATCCTAGTTTTCATGGGTTGACTAGGAACCTATGGATTATTCTAGTAACTTCCTTTTAGTCTAGTTTTCATGGGTTAACTGGGAACCTATCGATACTTGTCCTTACTTATTTCTTATCTAAGTTTTCATGGGTTGACTAGAAACCTTTTGAATGATGTCAATTATTAATTTGGATTTAGTTTCGATGGGTTCACCACAAACCAGTTGACCCCGGCCAACCATCCTTTATACATAGTTTTCATGGGTTTACTATGAACCTGTTGTTACTCCTAATAACTTCCTAATCATAGTTTTCATGGGTTTACTATGAACCTATCTCCCGGATAAATTCAAGGTTTATGCATCCTATACTTTGGCCTCCTTGACTTCCTGGATGCAATTCTACTCATTCAGGAATTCAAATAAATTATATTCACTATTGGGTTAACCTGGCTTGTTCTTCAACCACTATCCCCAAAATACAGTTATGGGTCCTTTATTATGTGAATATTTTCATATTTGAAGAAGCAAGCATAACAACTAAACAATATCACTCCACTGGTTTTCGGGTCCTTGAAAACATTTACATATAAAACATGGTTATATAATCCCTTTAACCTGTACTTTTATCAAGAAAACACTTCTTTAAATTTACGTATTTGAAACCCTTTCAAAACTTCTTTATTTAACCATGGTTTTTTTCTTTTAGAAATGAGTTTGGGTTTAAAAATCCTTTCGATACTTTCAAAACCTTGCTTTCGACTTCATTGGACAACGTCCTTCAAAAGCAATAAATTTTTATCTTTAAAATATTAGGCTTATGCCTTTCGAATACTTTACAACGTCTATTTTGAAACCTTTCGACCTTGTTAAATATTATCATATTAGTATATAAGCATAGCTTCGAAACCATTTAAAAATACCACTTTCGAAACCATTGAAGGTTACCCTTCGAAACCACTGAAAGTCCCTCTTTCGAAATCATTAAAGGTTACCCTTCGAAACCAATACCTTTTGAAGCCATTGGGTTTATATTTAAAATAACATTAGTGAACATAGGCTAAAAGTCTCTTTCTAAACTATTCTATATTTTAAAAATTATGGAGGAAACTTGATGGTGTCGAAACCATCCTTTCGAAAGCATAAAACATTTAGGTAAAACAATTGAAGGTTAGCTTCGAAACCCCTTCCAAAGCCATTGCCTTCCAAACCCCTAACCCCTTTCGAAAGCGGTAGGAAGTGGCTTGTATCTATAAAAACAAACGGTACCTTTCGAAGGCATTGATGTCTTCAATACCATCGGAAGGCATCTAAACATAGAAGGGTTTCAACTTCGTTGAAACTACCCCTTCCGAAAGCTTGAAATAAAAGTTAAGTAACTCCTTTGGAAGCTACTTCTTTGAAACAAAGGAGGCAGATCACTTTCGAAAGCTTCTTTTAAAATACCTTTTGCAACCATAGATTTCAACTATGTCGAAATCCGTTCATAAACAGGCAAGCGCTTTTTTCTTTAAAACAAAATAATGGAATCAACCCTTTCGGAAGCTACGTTTCGACACCCTACCTTTCGCCTATCTCCAATCCACTACGTACCATCTAAATGTTACCATGTGTATTGGCTTATTGGTTTCGACCTAGAAGGTTTCGACATGGTTGGAGGCAAAATCTCTGGGTCGAAAGGTTCTTCCAAAAGAAGGCGAAACCCCTTTTTCTGAGAAAAAAGGCTGTTTTTATCAAATAAAGCAAACTTTTTGTAACTAACTTGCCTACTTGTAAACATCTGATTGGCTACCTTAAACTTTCAAATTATTTTACTAAATTTTGCAACATTTTCTCAGATCTAAAAACAAATAACTTGTAACAATTAAGCCCTTGCTATTAATAAAACAATTAAATCATTTGGGTCCTCCCTTCAAAATAATTTAATTTCCATACTGATTCACTTAGTGAAAATCCCCAAAAATTCTAGAAATTCACTTTAGTCATACTATCTAACATATCAAAATTTCAGATCTAAATTCTTAATATTTTTCGAGGTAAATTTATAAACCCAAATAACCATATTCTTCTTTGAAAATTCATGGTTAATTCTCCACGACTTGAAAACTATAAAATTGAAACCCAAATCCAAAATCAAGTTTTTCATAACATATAATTTTCCCATGGCATTTAAAAATCATTAAACCTCAGTTTTCCCTAAAACCGTGCATATCTCCCTTGAAACCTTTTTTTTTAATCTAAACAAATTATAAATCATGCATATCATCATCCAGTATATCATAAAAATGAATTTACCCTTAAATCCAAAAACATATGACTATATAACCAAAAATAAAGGTGCGGTGGTTATTATTCACCTTAGCTTGGATAAGAAAATTGAAGATTGATTGAGAATGATTTCTTCTTGCTTGAACCTAAGCTTTAGATTTGATTTTGCCTTCTTCTCTTCTTCCTAATGGTCGGCTCCTTTTCTTCTTATGTTTTAAATTTTTTGCTTACGATAAATGAACGTGTATTGCCTAGTGGTAATGGTTTAAGGGTGGGAATATAGGCGGCTATTTACCCTAATACCCTTATGTTTAATTAGCTAACACTTAGTCATTTATAAGTTTATGCACTTTAATTAAGCACGGCCACTTAGTTTATTAATCAACCTCAATATCCTTATCAATCTATCTTATTCTGTTTAATTTATTCTAATTTATTCCCCTGAATAATGTAATCAAAAAATTAGGGCATTATAGGCTTCCCTCCTTAAAGAATTTTGTCTTCAAAATTCAGTGAGGACTAAATAGAAAACATAGCAATCATTTGTAACCACTCCTAACATCCATACTAGCCTACCCGACTAGCAACTAATCTATATAAATCTAATATATACATACCAACAAAGAAGATCAGAATAAGCCTCTCAAATCATGTCTTCTATCTTTCAATTACAGTTTTTCTCTTTGTCGCTCCACTGAACTTTCACCAACTTGACTGTCTTGGTCCTCAGTCTTTTCTCATCCCTCGCTACAAGCCGAACTGGTTGTCTAACAAAAGTCAAATCAGCCTCTACTTCCAAGTCCTCCAACTTTGTCTAAGGAACGATGGACTCTGGGTCGTGCATATACTTGTGAAGATGAGATACATGGAATAGATTATGGACATCTACCAAACTGCTCGACAACTGTACTATGTACGCGAGCTTTCCAGCCCTTTCTATAATCTAGAATGGTCCAACATATCTTGAGGCCAACTTTTCCAATTTCCCAAACCGTACCACACCCTTCATCGGTGATATTTTAATGAAAACCTTATATCCCATTGAGAACTTTAGGTCTTTACGCCTCTTATCTGTGTAACTTTCTATCTGGATTGAGCTTCCTTCACCCATCCTCGGATGAACTCAATCTTTTTTGATGCCTCTCTGTCCAAATCCGGACCTAAGACCAATCTGTCTCCAACCAACATGTTGGTGGTTTGCATGGCCATTCATACAAAGTTTCAAAAGGCGTCATTCCTATGCTAGCTTGATAACTATTATTATAGGAAAACTCAATCAAATGTAGGCGATCTTCCCAAGATCTACCAAAGTCCAATACACAAGCTCTCAATAAATCCTCTAGTACCTTGTTGACTCTCTCTGTCTGCCCATCCGTCTATGGATGATAAGTTGTACTCATCTTGAGCTTGGTACCTAATACCTCTTACAGACTCTTTCATAATTCACTAGTGATGCATCTCTATCTATGAATATGCTACTAATAATCCCATAAAGTCTAACTATGTTCATCACGAACAACCTCGCCAAAACAGGTGCTGTCCTGGTTGACTTGACTGTAATGAAATGGACACTCTTGGTCAACCTGTCCACTATAATCCATATGTTTTCGTTTTCCCTATTCGACCTTGGCAACCCGTCTATAAAATCCATGGATGTCGAATCCCACTTCTAAACTGGAAGCTCTAAAGGTTGAAGCAACCCACTCGGCTTATGATGTTAGACCATCACCTGTTGACAGTTAACACACTGCCTAACCCGCAAGCCAACATCCCTCTTCATGTCTTCCCAATAGAAGCTCTTCTTCTTCGTATCTTGATACATCTTGGTCCCTCTAAGATGAATCGTAAACTTGGATCGATGACATTCCTTAAGAACTTCTTCTCAAGTTCTCCACATCTAGAACACATAACCGATCCTTCTTTCTCAACCATCCTCTCTTGTCAAGAAAAAAATCTTTCAAATCATCGACCTCGGTTCCAACCTCAAGCGTTCTGATCCTCTCAACTAATAATGGATCCTCCTTCTGTTTTGGAGCAATTCTCTCAATCAACACTGGTCGCACTTCTAAACTGGACAATATGGCGGTACTCTGATTAGAACTAGCAGTAGATCTTAACTACACACTGCAACTGGCTAAAGCTTCAACATCCTTCCATTTTTCTAATATAGCTAACACCACATTCTGATATTTTCTACAAAATCATCTGCTACCTTATTTCCTTTCCCATGAGTATATTCTATACTGAAATCATAAGTAGCCAAAAACTCCAGACACCACTGTTGTCTCATATCCAACTCCTTTTAAGAGAATAAGTATCTTAGAGACTAATGATCGGTATACAACTCAAATCTCTCCCCCAAGAGATAATGCCTCCAAATCTTCAAGGCAAAAATCACTGCAGCCAACTCCAAGTCATGAGTAGGATATCTTACTTTATGTGGCCTAAGCTTCCTAGATGCGTAAGCAATGACTTTGCCCTTCTGCATCAACACTGCTCCCAATCCAGTCCCACATGCATCCACGTATATGCATCCATGTAGACTACCAACCATTGGATTCCATCGGAAACTACTAACACTTGAGCATTGGTCAACAAATGCTTTAACTTAAGGAACCCTTCCTCACGTTTGTCGGACCAAATAAACTTCACATCTTTCTTGGTCAACTTTGTCAAAGGTGGTGCTGTCCGAGAGAAATCCTTAATGAATTTTTGGTGATAGCCAGCAAGTCCAAGAAAACTCCTGATCTCGGTTACTGTCTTTGGTCTCTTCCAATTGTTTACTGCTTCGATCTTATCTGGATTGACTGACAATCCATTCTCTGAAACCACGTGACTAAGAAACTTAACATCTTTCTTTCAAAAATGACACTTGGAAAACTTCGCCTTTAGCAGATTCTACCTCAACGTCTCTAACACGATTCTAAGTTGATCTTCATGCTCTTTCTCATCCTTAGAGTATACCAAAATGTCATCTATAAACACCAGTATGAATTTATCCAAATACTCTTGGAAGACTCGATTCATCAAATCCACAAATAAAGCAGGTGTATTCGTTAACCTGAATGGCATCACTAACCACTCATATAAACCATATCTAGTTCGAAATACTATCAAAGGAAGACTTTCCTCCGCCACTCTCAACTGATGGAACCCCGTCGCCAAGTCCAACTGGGAAAACACTTTGGCTCTACTCAACTAATCAAACAGATCATCTATTCTCAGCAGAGGGTACTTATTCTTGATCATCCTTTCATTCAACTTACGGTAATCGATGCACATCCTTAACAACCCATCTGGTTTCTTCATGAACACTATGGCCGCTCCCCAAGGCGAACTGCTTGGTCTAATAAATTACTTCCCTCCAGATCCACTAGCTGCATCTTCAATTTCTTCATCTCTGTCGGTGTCATCCTACTAGGGGGTCTGCTTATAAGTTCAGCTCTTGGCACAAGGTCTATCCAAAAATCAACAGCTCGTTTCGGTGGTAACCTTATAACCGGTTCAAAAACATCTGCAAATTCCCTTACTACTCGAACCTGACTAAGCTCTTCTCCAACTTCCGTGGCACTTAACAAAGCACAAACACTCCTGCTGTAATTCTCCACTGAAAAGATAATTCGGTTATGACTATTTGGGTGTCTCAATGATATTTCCCTATCTTGGCAAAATATTTTAGCCTCATACTTACTCAACCAATCCATACCAAAAATGATCCCAAAATCTACGAAATTAGAAACACACAGACTACGTGCAAACTTATGATCTAACAAGTCAAGTTCTAATAAACTAGTCACATCTCATCCCTAGAGTTGCATACCCTTCTATTGGATTCGCAACCCTTAAGGAAGTAACAGGGTATGTGGGCTCAATGCATAATCTATCAACCAAATACTGTGATATAAATGAATATGATGCACCGGTATCAAATAGTACCCTAACTGGTATGCTCTGAATTAAAAGCGTACCTTCATCACATTTTTCCCTTTCTCTGCTGCCGTAGCCCTAGAAGAAGATGGTGGTCCAATGAACAAACCTTTCCTCTATCCGCCCTGATTGGCTCGGGACACTAGTTCTTGTAATTCCCGACTTGATCACAATTGAAGCATTTCACATTCTTCTTCTCTACAGGCTTCTTCCCTTTGCCTGTCCGGCACTCGTGAACATAATGACCCTTCTTATCACACTTGAAGCACACCAAATCAGCCTTTGCCTTCTTGGCAACCTCCCTTTTCTGGGCTTCCTTCTTCTTAAATAATTTCCTCTGCTTCCCCTGAGGACCCTGGGACTCATCTGGTTTATTCCTGGTCCTGGACTAAATCCATGAACTTCCTCATCAACGTCGACTTTGCTACTTCAGATAAAACTTCTGCTCAAACCTCATCCTGAAATCAGCCCATGTCAACACTTCCTCCGAAACTCCGGCAATCACATTATTCCACCAATGGAGCACTGCCTCTTGCAACTGTCTAGAGGTCAGCCTCCTCTTTTGTCCATCATCCAATCCTAGATTAGCAAAGATCCCCTCATAGCTTAGCAGCCAATTCTCAACTTCAACAGCATCCTCCGTTTGAATAAACGGCTTTCCACCTAAACTAGTGTAGTCCCTACTAACTTAAGTTATTCCCAACTAGAGTCACATGATTAGCTCCTCCAACATTACCAACAACTCGAGCTTGCAAAAGATTGACCAACAACTGATACACCGTCCCTTCATTTACTGGTGGATTTCCAACACCTACATTGGCTTCAGCATTTGGATTTGCATTAGCTTGTCGACCTTGGTTCCTTCTGGTATTAGGTCGAGCATTTACGTTGGTTGTGATACTTTCTCTATCTAGATTTCCTCTTCTGTTTCCTGCTTCCATATCTTCTTTCTCGTAAATTTGCATACGAGCCTTAATAAGATACAGAAGAACGGTCTAAGAGAGAGGGGAACACGTACTTATATATATATATATATATATATATATATATATATATATATATATAGAAATCAAATACAAGTATGTTACTATAGCATTAACCCAAACCCCAATCATATTTCAAATTTATCGGATTATGTTCCAAAAAACTTTTAGGTTTTTCTTTTCTTTTAAAGTTTCACAAACCAATGCTCTGATACCTACTTGTAACATCCCCTTACTTAAAGACCCAAAACTAACGGCTACAGATGCTGTAGTCATGCATAGTTATTAACTCTCGACGATTAAATATGGCGGTGTTAGGTACATTGATACACAGTTCACAAGAATATGGAAAAATCTTTAATAAATTAAAAACACATTTCCACATTCCATGCAAAACATTGCATGTTCATTGCATAATCCCACAAACGTTAACCATGTTAAGAAAAATGTAATTCTTACACAATACGCTAAAAGCGACATATAAAGATGCCACATTGGTTGATCAGAGTATATAGTAAGGCAGATAAGTCTACCTTTACATCCAAAATACACAGTGGAAAAAGTTAATTCTAAATAATTAACTGCCTCATGCACGCTTTCGGAAGCTTTATTCGTCTGAAAAGAGAACTTGGAAACCCTAAACCTCAAACTACTCAAAATCAATTAAATACCCGAGAGTTTAAGGGGAAAACAAAAACTTCGAGTCGAACATAAAGCTTAGTATTAATAATAATCTAACATCTCAAACCATTTAGATATCTACGAGACCACCCACTTAGTGGAACGGGCTTTCCCCTCACTAGTATGCTAACACCCTTTTTATAAAACTATGTACCATGCTCCTTCATCCACAATGATTAAAACATAACATTTCAAAATATAACGATGATATACATATATAAACAGTTTGGATATCCCATCCTCAGTTAATTGACTCCTTATCGTATTTATAGTTTCTCGGATCAATATTAACATATTAGTTTTCATGGGTTTACTAATAAGCCTTTTATAATTCATGGACACCCTGTTCTATTTCAAAATTTTCATGGGATCACTAAGAACCTACACGCCCCTGCCAATTAACATAATTAATTCATGGGTTCCCCTGAACCTATTGGTCATTTCAATAACTCATCTTATATCCTAGTTTTCATGGATTGACTAGGAACCTATGGATTATTCTAGTAACTTCCTTCTTAGCCTAGTTTTCATGGGTTGACCAGGAACTTTTTGAATGATGTCAATTTTTAGATATAGTTTCCATGGGTTCACCACAAACCAATTGGCCCTGCCAACTATACTTTATACATAGTTTTCACGGAATTACTATGAACCTATTAGTTACTTCCAATAAATTCCTAATCATATTTTTCATGTGTTGACAACTTTAAAGTTTAAGCATCCTATACTTTGGCCCCCAACTTCCTGGATGCAATTCTACTTATTCAGGAGTCCAATCAAAATATATTCACTATTGAGTTAACCTGGCTGGTTCTTCTACCCCTTTATCCCCAAAATACAGTTATGAGTCCTTTATTATGTGAATGTTTTCATATTTGAAGAAGCAAACATAACAACTAAACAATAGCAATCCTGTGGGTTTCGGGTCCTTGAAAACATTTACATGTAAAACATGGTTAATCCCTTTAACCTATACTTTTACCAAGGAAGTACTTTAAATTTACCTGTTTGAAATCCTTTCGAAACATCTTTATTTAGCTATTTGAAAGCCTTTCGACACCTTCAAAACTTTGCTTTCGACTTCATTGGACAGCCTCCTTCAAAAGTATCAAATCCTATTTTTAAAACATTAGGCTCCTGCCTTTCAAATACTTTAAAACATCTCTTTCGAAACATTTTGATCTTGTTAAAGTATTACCACATAAGTATAGAAGCATAGCTTTAAAACCATTCAAAACTACCCCTTTCGAAACCATTGAAGGTTACCCTTTGAAACCATTGAAAGTCCCCCTTTCAAAATCATTGAAGGTTACTCTTCGAAACCAATACCTTTCGAAGCCTTTAGGTTTTTATTTAAAATAACATTTTTGGGTCAAAGTGAACATAAGCGAAAGCATCTCTTTCAAAATCATTCTTTATTTCAAAAAGTATCGGGGAAACTTGATGGTGTTGAAACCATCCTTTCGAAAGCATTAAAACACTTCGGTAAAACAATTGAATGTTGGCTTTGAAACCCTTTCCGAAACCATTGCCTCCGAAACCCCGAACCCCTTTCGAAAGCAGTAGGAACTAGCTTGTATTTATAAAATAAAATGGTACCTTTCGACAACATTGATGTCTTCAATACCATGGGAAGGGATCTAAACATGGAAGGGTTTCGACTTAGTCGAAGCTACCCCTTCCGAAAGCTTTAAATAAAAGCTAAGTAACTCCTTCGAAAGCTATGTCTTTAAAGCAAGGTGGCAGCTCTCTTTCAAAATCTTCTTTTAAAATACCTTTCGCAACCATAGGTTTCAACTATGTCGAAATCACTTCATAAACATGCAAGCGCTTTTTCCTTTAAAACAAAATAATGGAATCAACTCTTTCAGAAGCTACGTTTCGACACCCTACCTTTTCACCTATCTCTAATCCACTACGTACCATCTAAATGATACCATGTGTATTGTCTTACTGGTTTCGACTTAGAAAGTTTCGACTATGTTGGATGCGAAAGCTCTGAGTTGAAAGGTTCTTTCAAAGAAGGCTGAATCCTTTTTTCTGAGCAAAAAGCAAACTGTTTTTACTAAATAAAGAAAACTTTTTGTAACTAACTTACCTACTTGTAAACATCTGATTGGCTATCTTAAACTTTCAAATTATTTTACTAAATTTTACCATATTTTTCTCAGATCTAAAAATGGAATTTTTTTAACAATTAAGCCCTTGTTATTGATAAAACAATTAAATGATTTGGGTCCTCCCTTCAAAATAATTTAATTTCCATACTAAATCACTTAGTAAAAATCCTTAAAAATTCCAGAAATTCACTTTAATCATGTTATCTAACATATTAAAATTTCAGACCCGAATTCTCAATATATTTTCCAAAATAAATTTATAAAACAAATAACCATATTTTACTTTGAAAATTCATAATTAATTCTCCATGGCTTGGAAAATTATAAAAATTGAAACCCAACTCAAAAATCATGTTTTCCATAACATATAATTTTCCCATGGCATTTAAAAATCATTAAACCTCGGTTTTTCCCTAAAATATTGCATATCTCCTCGAAACCATTTTGTTTAATCAAAACAAATTATAAATCATGCATATCATTATCCAATATATCATAAAAATGAATTTACCCTTAAATCCAAAAACATATGATTATATAGCCAAAAATAGAAATGTAGTGATTATTATTCACCTTAGCTTGGATAAAAAAATTGGAGATTGATTGAGATTGATTTCTTCTAGCTTGAACCTAAGCTTTAGATTTGATTTTACCTTCTTATCTTCTTCCTAATGGCCGGCTCATTTTCTTCTTAAGTTTTAAAAAATTTGCTTATGATAAATGAACGTGCATTGCCTAGAGTTAATGGTATAAGGGTGGGGATATGTGCAAAAATTTACCCTAATACCCTTATGTTTAATTAGCTAACACGTAACCATTTATAAGTTCATGCATTTTAATTAAGCACGGCCACTTAATTATTAATCAACCTCCATCTCCTTATCACTCTGTCTTATTCTATTTAATTCATTTTAATTAAATATCCTAAATAATGTTATAAAAAAAATTAAGAGTGTTACACTAGCCTCAGGATCGGGCCTGCATAAGCTAAATGGTGCAAATTGCTTATGAAAAAGGGTTGTATATGCTAATGATTTGAAAAGATAACATACAGTTAAAGAGGATTTATAGTACTTTACATGACATTTGCTCCTATGAACCAGTTAAAGAAAATAACTTTGACATAATCGACATTATAAAAGTTGCTATGAATCATTAGAATGAAGTCTTATGGTTTGGGCTAATTTACTTACACCATATAACTTGGGGAATGTTGTATTACAAAATAGATAACATTATATATTTGGTAAAACTTTCTTAATTTTATCACATTACATGTATTTGTTTTGATCATCTTAACTTATGAAGTTATGATATGTTGACATTTTAATGTTGACTTTGGCTTTTCAAAGTTTGACTTTTCAACTCAGGAATATAAAGAGACAATATTTTATATTGTTTGGAAACCTCTTAGTAAGTCTCTACCATAGGTATAGGACATCAATATCTAAATGGTCATCCCATTTGGAATCCTCACGGTGAGGTGTGGTTTTATTAATTTAATTAATTGAATTTTTGTGAAATTTTAAATATTTGAGTTTTGATATAAAATTTTATATTTTAAATACATCTAATTAAACATAGCAAATGGTAAATTTTCATTAGAAAGTATAAAGGTTTATTTTCTTGTGTAAATGCTATTTTAATTTAAATCAATTAAAAATTGATAATAATAAAATGTTTTCCAAACCTGAATATTTTTATACAATAAATTTGTAAATCATCTTCTAAGGGAGATGTTATATTTCTTTTCTTCAAATTTGGATTGTTATTGCTCTGTTTATCTTATCTTTGGAAAATTAGCAGCATTTTCGATACCGATTATCGATTTGTGATAGGATGGTCGTACCACTGACATCTGTATACCGTTTCGAGTGTCTCATCATCTTGATCTCTGGTGTATATTCAATTCTGTGTTTTGGAGTTCGGGAAACAATAAAATTTACGAAATGATTTCTGTATCGGTTCCGCAATTTGGCTTTTGGTATTTCAGTGATGATTCATTTTTCACCATATAATCCAACAGCCATCCAACATTTGTTAATTCAGCTAATGGTTTCTGCTCTTCCACCATTCAATCTAAATATTTTGACGGTCCAATTTCTTCAGCGTACATGCTTTTGGGAAATATTATATTATAAAGTTTGTATTTTTTTTCTTGGGAGCCTGCTCACCTTCTTCTTCTTGAATCACCTACTCATATTTCCCATTCTCCCTTCCATTAGCCCATGCGTTCCTTGATCCCTCTCCCTGACTCTTTCCTCACACGAGCTGCCATTTCCCCCTAAGTTGACAACTCAAATTCGACAGCCATCACCACCTCCCTCCACTTCGACCTCAACCGCCACCTACTCCACCATTTTCCCCTTCGGCCTCATCAAACCCATGACCATCTCCCCTCCCCTCTACCGTGCCTACTCATGCCAGAGACCCGAGCCGACCATCGGTAGCCACCTGGCCTCTAGCCGAACCACCAGTCTCCGACTTCCTTATCTCTATGGGCCAAGCTTCGCATGCCTCATGCCCCGACAACCATGGCCTACCAACCAATGCCCTACCACCTTCAGCCAAAAGCAATTCCCCTCCCCACTCCAGTCGAGCTTGCAACACAGCACCTCACCTTGTCACCCATTCCCCCTTGCAGCAAACTTTTATATATGCATAGCTGTGGTGTATATATATGATATCTTGAAAGGTAATGCAACATATGTATTTGTTTTATTAAATATTGTTTTTAAATTTTTTATATATATGTGTGAGTATATATTTTCATATTGGGTTGTATGTATATATATATTGGCTGATGTGTAAAGTTCCTGTAAGGTATGCATATATTGGTTTTGTAAATAAACATTTTCAAACAAAATGTTTTTTTTTTCAGATCTTGCTTTTTTTAAAGGAGCTCATGTTGACATGTGTGTGTTTTCAAAAATATGTATCAGGTTTTGCCAAAAAAACAATGTTTCATATCCATGGATGCAAATATAAAGCTACGTACAAGCTTTTGAGCGGATCATATACATAGATATTTTGGTACATGCAGATTCAAAGTGGATCACATACAAGCTTTTCAGTATCTAGCTTCATTTGCATATATGAGATTTCGTAAATATTGTTTTAAAAAATAAAATATATATATATATATATTAGTTTTAATATATAATATGTATATATTCTACGTGTACATATTTAGTGGTATATGTGTATGAAGCCTGCATATAGGTGTGAGTAGCCCACATGTATGCATATATATATATATATATATATATATATATATTCAGTCTGTGTATATATATATAAGTTATATATTTGTATATATGTGTATATGGTTGTTTGTTACATATATTTTAAGTGTGTATATGATACACACACACATATATATCTTACCTGTGACAACAATTTTTATAAAGTGTTTGTTATATATTTATACTATTGATTTCAAAGTATGCATTTATATTGGTTTATGGTAATATTATAATTATAGTGTCCGTATGATCTATGTTGCAGCACATTTATACAGAAGTTACAGTGGTATGTTTGTGTATATACATTTAGTGTTTGTGGTTTTATAAACATGATTTGTAGTTATATTTATATAAATATAGATATGCTGGTATATGTTTCATATATATTTTTTACTTATGAGCTATATATATGATTGCTGAGTTCATGTATATAATTTCAGTTATATTGATTTTTTTTTAAAATAGTAAGTATTATATATTAGTGTATATGTCTATCCGTTTATATAAATATTGATTTTACATATGTTACGTATATATGTTGATTTTAATATATGTGCTTTAACGTAAAACAATGGTTTTTGAATTACATATATGTTTAATTTAATAAATGTTTGAGTTTAGAATATACACTTATATCAATTATCTTCATCAATCTAGTCTGATTGATTCCTTCTATTCCTATTTATCAGCTTTGTCAGTCAAATTCGTACCCATCTCACTTTGCTTTGGAATTCGTAGCTTGCTCTGTTGTTAAACTCTCTAGCCTCGAAAGATGAGCAATCACCCACGATTAACATTCTTATATTTATTAAATTTGATTTCAATTGAAACGACAATTGAAATATGATATTGTTAGTTATTTACATTACTATATATATGCTATTATATGTATCTGCTCACATGTGACATCTGACACCATTATCTGTTATTTATATTGATGATATATGCCCGTTATATTTATATCTATTATCACTCTGCAAGTTCCATGTTAATATAGAATTCCTTATGGGTTGAAATGATACATACCCGAACGATCTGTAGAGTAGAAGAAAATCGTTATGGGTTGAAATGATAAACCAAGCGATTTTCATTGAATTGAATATGGCATTGCGGGTTGAGATGATATATACCCGTATATATTTAAATTGCGGATTGAAATGATAATATCTATATCACTTGACCATAGGATAGAAAATTATATACAGACACCGATGGTCAATATATATATATATATATATTGAAATGATTTCCAAGGTTTTAAAATTGAATTTATTTAAGAATTATACTCAAATAAGTTTGATTTGAAATTTATTAAATTTGGGATTTTAATGATATGATTTTATAACTTGATTTTTGATTTAAAGTGACTTAAATGAATATTTCAAATCTACATAAATTGAAATGGTGTATTTAGTTTTATTTAAATTTGAAATTTGAAATGTTATTTGAATGATTGAGTAAATATTTCAAAATAAATAATAGTAAAGTGAATTTGATATATATATATATGGAATTATCAAATCTAGTTTTGAAATGTTTGAATATTTAAAGCGTTGAAAATGTTGAAATTGAAATGGTTTATTTTGGGGTTCAAATCTATTTTTAAAATCGATATAAATTGAAATGGTTTATATAGAAACTAAATTGAATTGAAATTGATGATTTGAGATTGGATTAATTTGAATTTTGGAATTTGAGTGATTTGGAATCGATTGTGAAACTTGAGGAAGCTATTTTGTTATATAAGGTATTTTTTTAAATTATATTTAAAACTGCTTATATATGTTACTTTATAAATTATTTTCATATAAACTATTTTAATATATTAACTATTTTTAATATAAACTATTTTAATATACTAATTATTTTAATATAAACTATTCTAACTTATAACTATTTTATGTAAACTATTTTACTTTATAAACTATTTTATCATATATACTATTGTAATATCTAAATCGGTTAAGTGGGAAGTGTTATAGTTTTAAAAGCTTTATAATTTCGAAAGTGTTATAACTTTAAAAGTGCTATGATTTTGGAAAGAACATATTTGAAATGGAAATGATATCGTGTTTGGTTTTGAAATGGAAATGATAACGTATTGATATGGTTTTGTAATGGCAACGATATTTTGGTTTTGAAGTATAAACTATTTTGAAATGATCACAGTGTTATAATAACATTTGATTGTTAAAGAGACCGGGATCGGTTATTGTCATACTCTCTGCCAATGTCGAAACCACTTTAACAACTATGTACGCGGTGGAGATTCCAAAATGAAGTAGGATGGTGACGACATTCTATTGAGGTATACACATGGACTCGACTCCCGTGAGTTGGCATAAGGTGGCTAAAACATGAGCGATTCTCGGGCCAAGTGAGGTAGCTCCTCCGACCGGACACATTCCTTCGATACTATATTCTGACTTTGTGATTGATTTGGTGGCCACACTTGATTTTTTTTGATTTGGCAGTGTGTTTTGAGGTGGACAGTAGTGGCTGCTATACGTTGCCACTAGCCCGGATGTGTAATTGGTATATCTACCCTGGCATTGCCTAGTTATGCCATATCACCTACCTTTGCGAGACCACTACGAGTTTGTTTTGTACCGTACCTATGGAGTGCCCTCTGACGACGTCCAGTACGGGTGAGATTACGGTACTGTATAAACTATGGAAATATATATCAAATGTGTTAAGGTGGAAAATGTAAAGCCTCAATGCTATTTTAATAGTTTACTTTATTATAGACATTATTATAATAGCGTATATTACTACATAGTAGATAGTTTAACGGATCCTTAGAGGATGGTTATCCCAAACATCCTTTGAGTTACTTTTATTTTAGTTGATATTTCAGTTGAGTTGGATTTATTGATATAAGAATGTTAATCCCGACTCGAGTGTTTTGTGTTTTGATTTACGCTCGGGTCATACTGAGTGTACCAGTATTTGAGACTCACATTTAGAGTTGGAGCTTCACTTGGAGATCCATCTATCTATTCAGCTTGCAGTTATTCAGTTGATTCCAGTGATGCACTCTGATTTTGTATTTGACTACTATATTTACGACTTCTATTGTATCTTATTTAACTCTGTTATATAAAGTAGCTTCATGAACTACTATTCTTTTGTTTCCGTTGCTTATTGTTATATCATTCTGTGTCTGTGATTCTGTGATTTATTTATTTACTGTATATGCTGAGTTTTGCCAAATATAATTAATAATCTGATATTTTGAGCAATTCATGTCCGACATGTGCGAATGCTAATGGTTAAAAATACCAGGATGTTACAGTGGTGCTTCTATATATATATTAGCAAAAAAGAATTGAAATAAAATTAACAAGAAGCAACCAATCATACGGTTCGAAAAGTCCATAATCGGGTTAGTACATTGAAGTATGTTATAATCGACACAATTTTGAAACTGATAAACGAATTATGTTGAGTTTCAGAGAAATGCATATGCATATGTATTTGTGGGATGTCATACAGTTGTTTCAGACGATACAGCTATGAATGCTTGTTGTGCGTACTTGACTGCACTACTTGACTGCATTGGTTGGTCAACATAATGATAGATGTTTTGAGTTGTTAATTGGCTGTTTTTATATAAATGCATAACTTAAATGTTCTCACATTAACATGTACATCATCTTGTTTACATAGGGATTGACTTTGATAACTTAGCGGTTACTTTTGAGTAAGTATGAATAAACAGATATTCTAAAAGAGTAACATGCAAACATACCTACGAGGTTATTTTTTAAGGTGCAAAAACCAATATGAAATGACTGACAAGTGTTAGGAACACGGTTTTAGTGTTTGATGATAATAACAATATGACAATGATACCAATGCATTTATCTAGATATGAGGGTATTTGTAATACTATACAAAGGACAATGCATAAAGGAAAAAGGCAATAGTGAAGAAACAACAAAAATGAAGCACACAAAACTATAATGGAGTAAATGAGCTTTCACGGTATTGTATTAGAGTTTACAAATCTATTGGAACACATATATTTTGAAGTTATACTCGCAGATGGATTGTAAAGCCAAAAAAAGAGTGTTTTATATCAAGTCCTTCATTGGTTGCATTTGTTAAAAATCGCAAAATAATATCCATATCTATAACAGCCTAATTTTTCGAGTAAATAACAATAAATAATCAATTAATTAAAAAAAAAGAGTTTTTGATGTTTTAAAGTTTGAATTAATTTTTAAATATTGAAATTTATTTCAAGATAATTAGTAATGGATATTTGTTTTAAGAATTGTAAATTTAATAAATTCGAAAGTTATCTAATATTGAATTTAGAATATGTACATTTGAAAATTTAAATTTAATAGATTTTATACTGTTGTAAAATAAATAAAGTTGTAATATATTTATAGAATGATTTTGTAGAAGTAAAATGATTCAATAATATTAGGCTTATATGTCTATAAAGCAAAATAAAAAGAAGGCAGCAAAGAAAAGAAAATGAAATAAATGCACTAAGGCAAATACTTCAAGCCCGTTAACCAAAATCTTTAAATATACTAGTGTTTTGTTTAAAAACGAATTTTGTGTTTTTCGGTTTTTAATATGAGAAGATTGGAGGTATGACGGAAGGGATGAAAGAAAGACGGATGAGTGGACGAAAGGGATAGATTGACGATGGAATAATGAATTATTTCACATGCTTATGTTATTTCCTAAAACGTGGAAAATAAACAAAAGTTGTTTACATTTTTGTACGTTAACTTCGTTTTCTAAATCGGTCGTTTTCAATAATATAAATGCGTCAACTGCATTTTTGTATGGACCAAACCCCAAAATAAAAATAAAAACCAAACACTACCTTAAAATACCCTATTTCTCTAATTCCATTTCCACATAATCCAATTTCCGGACATTTCTATTTCTCGACATTTCATCTTCATCTATACACACACACATACACACACACACACACACACATATATATATGTATGTATGTATGTATGTAACTTTAGTGTTCAGGTGGAGAGGAGGAGAAAATAAATTCCTCCAATTTTCATAAATCATCAATTTTGAAATCTAAGTTATATTTAAGCTATATTACCTACCGTGAACTAAAATAAATGAACTAGTTGGAAATTGAAAATGGAGAGAAGAGGATTGATTTACAGACTTCCATTTTAATGGAAAAGTGGAATTTGATCTTTGAAAAATAAATTCTCCTAAATCACATAGAATTAATCGATGCCGTTTGTAGCGTTAGCCTCAGGAGGTGTTAGAGAATTTTTGATGCAAATATGGTGATATGCGGCCGTGGTTGAAAAAAAAGGTTCAGAACTAGGGTTCGATTTTGGCAATGATCTAGGTAGTAATATATTGAAGCAGCAATGGCGGTGAATTTGTGGTCGAGGGAGCATCGCCAGTGCTAATTTGAATAGGGTGCGGCTATGATTGGAATTAGATGTGTTAGGTTGGAGAAGAGGGAGACGTTGGCAAAGACGTGAGTTGATTCCATGGAGCATGACTTAGTGTCACCCTATGGATATGAACGTTGACGAAGGTATGCATACTCTGTTTCAATTGAGAACAGATATAGGAAGAAAAAAGAAAGTGGTCAGTAGGTGAGTTTATTAACTTTATTTCATTATACAATGGAATCATAACACTAATATAAAAAAATTGAGATATTCATATAAGTTTGTGAGCTATGATATGTGGGTGCATATGCTCTCTTATTATGTGCGTGGGTATATTTATATATACGAGCGTTAGTAAATTTTTGTTTCTAAGTTGCAACATCTAATATTTTTGTGAGTTTGAATTTTATTTATATTATTAATTAATAGATAATGAACATGTAAATGACGTATATTTGTTTAATCATATTTTCAAGTGTAGAGGGACATTTTAAATTTGTAAAGTAATTTAACTCTTAGATCCTATTTTATAGAGATATTAAGTTTGTTAGTACCTATAGAGAGGCTTTTTTTAGTCATGTTGACATCAAAAAAGCATGATAGCAAAGGTATTAAGATTATTATTAAAGAAATCATGTGTAGTTAATTTAAATTATTATTTTTAAGTTTCAAAATCTAATTTTTTGTTAGTTTGAATTTTATTATAACTAATACACAACGAATTTGCAAAATGATGTTTATTTATTGTAACTATTTTTAAGCGTAGATGGACATTTGGAATCCGTAAAGAAGTTTTACTATTAGATTCTATTTTTAAGAGATATTAAGATTTGTTAATATATGTAGAGAGGCGTTTTTGGTAGTTCACGCTGACACCAAAGATATTACAACTATTATTAATGATTAATTAATAAACAATGAATTTGTAAATGATGCATATTTATTAGTTTTTATTTTTAAGTGTAGAGGGACATTTTGAATTTGTAAAGAAGTTTTGCTGTTAATTTTTTTAAGGAATATTTAGATTTTTAATATCTATAGAGAGATATTTTTGGTAGTTCATGCTGATACAAAAAAATGTGACGCCAAAGGTATTACAACTATTATTAAAGATATGTGCATATGTGAGTTATATATAGCGTGTGCTGTGTGCATGAGTAAGCGTGCATACATTTGTGTGGGATAGAGTTTGCATTTCTTTATGACTTCAGGTTTAGCCGTTGTGTGCATGCCTTGCGTGAGTCATTAGGTGTATTCAACAATGTATCATTATATGAATTTTATGGGTGTCTGGTAAATATTTATTATTTTAAGTAATTGTCTAGTTTTGAATACACAAGTCTTAAAAGGTGGTTGCTAGATTTGTTAAATTTTGTCAAAACAGTTTCTATGTTTAGTTTAACTTGCAGTATTGACATGTTTTATAAACTAGCTATTGTATCATCTGAAGCTAACCATTATCTCACATCTAAATTTGGTATTCCGATGAAAACAGTGTTATACAACCTACAAACTCCTATTAATACTAATAGTAATTGCATTAAAACCACAAGCCATCACTACAACGAAACTTGCTATTAATTGCATTGATCGATAGCATTTTAAGGCTATATGCAATCATCCTTCGTTTTAAAATATAAAATTGAACAAAGAAGATTCCCGCCCACAATTCCATGGAATTTTACTGAAATTTTATGTGGTCGCTCTTATTTGTTTTAACCAATGATCTGAAGACCGAACCATCAGTCAAACCGCGACGAACCAAGATTTAAGGTTCCGAGGATCCGACCGATCGAACT
This sequence comes from Allium cepa, assembly GCA_030765085.1. Lineage (NCBI taxonomy): Eukaryota > Viridiplantae > Streptophyta > Magnoliopsida > Asparagales > Amaryllidaceae > Allium > Allium cepa. The sequence continues at coordinate 706,512,478 of CM060934.1, forward strand.
ATTGGAACCGTTCTTTTTTAATTTTTTTATAATTTATACATGTTAAGTAGATGAAAGTAAGAACATGAAAGCTACATTTTACAACATTCATGCAATATCAAGTTAAGCATAACATTCAACAATTCATGCAAGTTAAGTACAACATTCCTGCAATATCAAGTTCAGGCTATCGACAACATTCACCAAATAAATATACTTCAAAACAAAACCTTAGAATAATAAAATTTTAAAACGAGCACCTTAATCAATATATTTATTCCTACTTCCTTGCATCATTGGATCATGTTTAATTTTCAAACTAGCAACTCAAAATGAACGTAAGAAATCACAATTATCTACTCAAAATCAAACCTAAGTTATCAATTTCCTCAATGCAAAAGCTAAAGTGACACATGTTGTAGGTTGCGGTGTCTGTGGTGGTGCTAGCGATGGCAAGGCCTTCTGCAGCGGTTGGTCAGCGGCGGAGCTTGTGGCAGCGGTTGGAAATGATGTCAATTTAGGTATTATGGATTTTTTTTTAGATTTGGGGATAGCAAAATCCGAGGTCAATTTGAGGTGGAAATGTTAACTAAATGACTTCTAGGGTTTAAAAGCATGGTCCGATCCTTGATTTTGGGGTTCAATCGACTTTCGGTGCATGAAGGAGGTTCAACTGAGCTCTGCGCCGTTGTGGTGGAAGGTTCGTGGTTTTTAATGGTCAGATCATGGTCGAGTCCGGTCATCAAAACTATGGTATAAACCCTTAGGCTCCGCTTGAGAGTTTTGTAGTACCGGTTATGAGAAGTTTTGAGAGTATCGTTTTTAATTGTAAATGATCATAGCGGTTTTGGTTGGTTTACACAAATTGTTGCTATAGCTGATCAGTACATGTTTGAGAGCTTAACATATACCGGTTTATGAGTTTTCCACTGAAGTAACGTTATATATGTATCATTATATTTATTTTTTTGTTTTGTGAATGTAACAACCCAATATTTTCAGCCATTCGCATCTGCACATGTCAGACTTGAATAATTCAAAATACCGCATTGTAATAAAATTTGGAGCAAATAAAATCATCACACAGAATCATAGACACAGAAATATCAGAATAACTCGCAGTGGAAATTAAAATACCATAGTAGTTCATGAAGCTACTATAACAAAGTCTCAAAACAAAATATCAGTCTGAAACAAATACAATAGAAATTCCAATACATAGAAGTCCACTAATACAAGAGCTGAAATAGAACAACTGAAACTGAAAGATATGAATAACTAGATAAGCAGAATCTCTAACGATTCCTAGCTCTAGAAAGAGAAATCCAAAGCTGTGAATACTCAGGCTGACCCGAGCGTAAAGCAAAATACAAAACACTCGAGTCATGACATACATACTTATACAATGTAAACCAACTTAAGTGAACTGTAGTAAAGTACAAGTAACTTAAAGTATGCTTGGGACCGCCCATCCTCTAAGAATCTATTAAACTATTTACTATGTAGTAATATTGCGCTATTATAATAATGTCTATAGTAAAATAAACATACTTTAAAATAGCGTTGAAGGGTTACCCATATAGCTCCCAACACATAATAGTCCTAGTAGTCCATCCAGTATCACCATACCTCCAGATCGGGAGGCTACCCTCAATACTCTATGGGCTATGGGAGCAAAACAAACTCGTAGTAAGGCTCGCTATGGTAGATGACACGGCACAGCAAGGCAATGCCAGGGTATATATACCAATTACGTACACGGGCTAGTGGTAACGTAGCAGCCACTACGTCCACCTCGGAACACACTCCCAATCAAAATCGGAGGATGGCCATCAAATCAACCACAAGTAAGAGTATAGTATCGAAAAAATATGTCTGATAGGAGGAATGACCTCACTTGGCCCGAGATTACTCCTGTTTTAGCCACCTTATGCCAACTCACTGGAGTTGGGTCCACGTAATATACCTCAAGAACGTCGCCACCATCCTACTTCATTCTGGAATCTCCACCGCGTACACAGTTGTTAAAGTAATTTTTGGTATCGACAGAGAGTATGTCCATATCTGATCCCGGTCTCTTTAACAACTAATCATTATTATAACCGGAGGTCATAAATTTCAAAAAATAGTATATATTTTAAAACCAAAACCATTTTTATTTCAAAACTATATTCAAATCAAATAGTTTATCATTTCCATTTCAGACATATATTAACCTTTCAAAAATCATAATACTTCAAAGTTATAACTTTTTCGAAACCAAAATACTTGAAATCATTACACTTTGAAAATCATAATATTTCAAAATCATACATTTGAAATCATGGTACCTTCCTTTAATTCTTTTACATTTTACAAATTTATTCAATTAAACCCAAATTTTCCAATTTCCAATTTAGTTCAATTCAAACCATCAGTTCAATTTAATTCAGTTTTCCAACAAAACATTTCAAATCTCAAATATCATATCCTTTCAAAATCTCATTCATTTTATATTCAATTTTAAATACCATTCCAAATCACATTTCAAAAATGGTTTATATTTCAAAGCAAAAATAATCCATTTAAACTATTTAAAAGTGAAGTTATTATACTTACAAATTAAATATTCAATTCCCAAAATTTAGCCCTTTTCAAAGTTCACTTATTCACTTAAATACATTAAAACAGTGAAATTTCAGCTTTCGCAGCACTTAGAAAATGTTGCGGCAAGTTATATTTGAAAACAATTCATTTCAGCAAAGACAGCGTTTAAAACTGCTGTAATAGTTTAGTTTTAATTGAAAAATAGTTCAATTCAACAAAGACAACATTTACAAAACTGCTGCAGTAGTTCAGGGTTCAAATTAAAAGATTTAATTCAATTCAGCCAACTGCAGCACTTAACAAGTGCTACCATAGCTCTTTTATTAATTTCAGATTTTAATTTAGTTTCTGCAACTACAGCACTTAACAAGTGCTGCAATAGCCCTTAGTTAAAATTTAGCTATAGTTCATTTGTATCAACTATAACACTTACAAAGTGCTGTAATATCCTTTACAACAGATTTTAAGTTAACTTCAGAAATGATAACATTCTGAATGCTGTTAATTCAATTTTCAGATTTTTCAATACAATTTTAGAAACAATTAAACTTTGATTTTAACCCTTTAAACTTATAAAAATCATATTTTTCCACTCAAAAATGTTCATTTAAATACCCTTTAACGTATGATTTTTATAAAGTAAATTCTATACATAAAACCAAATTTTTAATAATTCACTTATTAATTTCAAGTGCACAATTTTCTATTCTTTGCATTTACTTTACACTTTAATTCAATTTACCATTTCATAAATTAAATTAAATTTCCATTTTATTTTCTTAATTTAACTTTTATTTTTAAATCAAATTCTCAAATTTCCAAGTCAAGTTATATTTCAAATTACACTTTAAGCATTCATTTATTTAACCATTTTAATTCATAGAAAAATCAATAACACCTTTTTAAGTTATTTTAAATTCAAATTTAAATCAAATTATCATATTTTATTTACTAAACTCAAACTCCATTTTAAAACAAAATCACAAATTTCAAAATTAATTTATATTTCAAATTTCAACTTAACCGTACATTTATTTAACATATTTAACTTATAGAAAATCACTAACACTTTATAAAAACATTTTTAAATTTAATTTAAATCAAATTATCTTAAATTTACAATTTTAAAATACTTTAAAAATCCTCGAAAAATATATATAATAACCACGGGTCTGTATACTATGTTCTAACCTAAGTCAAGTGATACGGATAATATATCATTTCAGTCCGTAATTTATAAAGAAAAATCCGGATTCTATCATTTCAAACCCGTAATCCCAAGTTAAATAAAAATAAATAAAAATCGCTTAGGCCTATCATTTCATCCTATAATGATTTTTCCCTATTCTAAAGTCCGTTTGGGTATGTATCATTTCAATCCATAGTGACTTTATTCTACAGGGAACTTGTAGTGTGATTAACAGAAATAAATAAACAGTATAGCAACATATAGCAGTATCAGATGATGTGACTGGTTTATAAATAGGATTAATATCATATAATTCATATCACAGGCAGGCACAACATGATATAACAGTTCTACAGATTCACTTGTTGTCAATTCACAATTATATAAATGTCATGAGTGAATACTCACCTTTTTTACGCTGGAGATAGCAAATCAAAACTCACAGAATAAGTCCTAGAAAGCACGATACGGCATGACACAACACAACTATTGATTCAAGCGGGAGGAGAGCCAAGATATTAATCTCATAAACAACCCATAAAAAAAATAATATACCATAAATATTCACACAAAATACATTGAAATGAATTGAAATAAAAAGCAACAAAGAACAAGACCTTGCCTTTACCATTCCTATGTTTGGCCTAGGGGACTCTTATGCTCGGCTATGATGATGCTAGGCTCAGGTTTGGCATCAATATAGCACGAAAACAGGGAGATGTGGAGGGTAGGAGTTACAAAGTGAAGAATACATAGGATCAAGGCAAAAAGGAAGGGTTTGGATGCACACTAGGCTCGGCCATGACCACAATTGGGCTCGACCATGCATCATATGGGCTAGGTCAGATTAGGTGATGGCTGGAGTGGTGGCCAGAGGAGGTGTAGTTGCTGGTGGTGGTGGCTAAAGGTGTGGCTGTGGTGAACTATGAAGGGGTAGGGTGAAGCATGAGTTCGGCTAGGCATTATTGGAGGAGTTTGCATTGTTTTTTGTGGTGTTTGCATCATGGGATGGTCATGGCCTGAATTGGTCAGAAGAGGGGGAGGTGGTGCTGCAGTGGATGATGAAGCGGTGGTCGGTGGTGATGGTGGTGGAGGTTAGGACGAGCAAGCTTGAATAAGAGCAAAGGAAAAAACAAGGAAAAGAAGAAGGAAAGATAAGCAAAAGAGGCCATTAAAAAACTTACAAAAATTTTCAGAAAAGCATTGCCGTGAGTTTTGAGAAGAGATGAGAAATATTTTCACGTGAATTAGTAAATGAAAGACACGGCTATGCAAAAAGAAATGGATGGCCAAAGAAAGAAATGAAGAGTCAAAGGAAAAATGAAAAGGCAAAGGTAAATGAAAAGACACAAGTAATATGAAAAGCTTTTGTCTCTTCACATTTCTAATTTCTTTTAATCAAAATAAACTAAATAAAATTCAGTAAATAAAAATAAAAACAAACAAAAATAAAGTGAAAAAGAAAATAAATAATTATTCTTAGGAAAATAAAAAGTAAATGAAGAAAATAGTTATTATATTGAAACTAGAATTTAAAAATGTAAACAATATACAATTAACATTCAAAAATTATAACTTCACTTTTAAAATGTTAAAATAAAATCTATACATAACATGTCGTGTTACACATAGATTCACAAATTATAACATGATATGACAAACAAAATATTATTTATATAAATTAAAATAAACAATTTTGTTAAATAAATTGATTTACACACAATAGTGTAAAAATCATAACTTTCATAATATAATCAGATTTCAACGAAAAGAAAAGCAGTATACTTGAAATTCAATTTATTTTCATAATAAAGGATAAAATTCAAAAATTCAAATATTTAAATTTTAAAGTCAAAGTTTGACTACATTGACCAAAATCCACATTTTTGGAAAATATTCAATTTATTCATGTTTGAAATTATAATTCACATAAAAATCAAAAGTTATATTTAAAATAACAAAATTTATTCATTTTAATAAATAAAATAAAGTTTTTAAATTAGAAACCCAATTAAAATATACAATTAAAATAATTACAAAATACAGGGTTGTTACACTCTCCCCCACTCAAAAATTTTCGTCCCCGAAAAAGAATAAGACACGGGAAAACACAGAAAAGATAGAATGAAATAGGATTAAGACAAGATAACAAGAAGATTGAAATTATACATGATAACCATTGTTATAGGCAAGTTTAACTAGGTGGAGATGATCTCAAACACGAAGAAGATCTTCGAGAAATCTGATTCACCCTTTCCGTTTGACCGTCGGTCTGCGGATGGTAAACAGTGCTTAGATTTAGATGAGTACCCAAAGATTCCAGAAAAACTTTCCAAAACCGACTGATAAAGATAGGATCACGATCACAAACAATACTGAGAGGAACACCATGGAGATGAACAATCTCTCACATATAGATCTCAGACAAGCTAGAAGCAGAACGGATAGACTTGACCGGAATGAAATGAGCGGACTTAGTCAGTCTATCCACAATGACCCAGATAAACTCAGCATTCATACGAGTCAAAGCAGTGAGAGGTGCATCAATCCGAGCGAAATTCTCAATGAATCTCCGGTAAAAACCGACAAGGCTACGAATCTCAGTAGGAGTCTTAGGAGTTTCCCAATCCTATAATAGATTAGGGAGAAATAAGAACAACAGAAAAGATAGAATAATTAAATGACGAAGGAAAAAGAGAAAGAAAGAAAGACTACATTGATCGCAGCGATCATGACTGGATCAACATAAACTCCATTACTACAAACAAAATATCCAAGGAATCGGACTTCATCCTTCCAGAAATGGCATTTAGAAAATTTAGCCTTCAACTGATTATTTCTAAGAATTTCCAGAACAGATTTCAAATGTGAATCATGCTCTTCCTTGGTCTTAGAAAAGACAAGGATATCATCAACAAAGACTAGAAGAAATTTATTAAGCGTAGTACGAAAAACACGGTTCATCAAATCAACAAAGAAAGCAGGAGCATTAGTCAAACCCAAAGGCACGACTAACCATTCATAGAACCCATTCTCAGTACGGAAAGCGGTCTTGGGAATACTTTCCTTAGCAACATTGAGCTGATGGAACTACAAGAAAAACCATTTATAGTTGCAAAAATTGGTGGCGTTTCTTTCTAAATGCAACCAAAAAGAATTTCCCTAAAAAATATAAATGCGGCTAAAAAGATTTCACGTTCCCGCTTTGCACCCGCGTAAAGTAAAAAATATTTCACGAATTTTTTTATTTACTGTCACGTTTCCCTTCCTCTTCATCATTTAGAAACTTTTCTCCTCACGCTTTTCCAGCAAAATCTACCTCACCCTCCAACAAAATCCACCTTGCTTTGTTATCATTGTTGTGGTAGACGTCCTTTATTCTACTCCTTTCCACATCGTCACGGTAGCCCTTCACAGATCTGTCCTCGCGGATTAGGTATGAAATTTTATAAACCGATTTTATGAGTCTACTGGATTTTATATGATTATGTATGGATACTCTATACGAATTTCTACGTAAACCCTAGTTGGAATAGTCGATTTAACCCTAATTGGAATAAATCCTAACTGGAATAATTGGTTTTATATGATTATGTTCGAGCTATTTTTTTTAGAAATTTTACTTATATTCTAATCATTTCCTATTATGTTAGTGCGATGTGCTTGCTTTAATTGTATCCAATTTATGTTATTTTTTTATTTGCATTTACATGGTTTGCCTCTGAAAAAACTATCATTCCTCTTCAAGTTTCTTAACGAAGAGCTTACTGATCCTTTAGAGCTTTTCTTCTTTATAATTCTGGATGAATTCATCATACTCCAACTATTATTTTTCAATGCTTTGATCTTCTTATTTGATGGGTTTTCAGTTTTGATTAGATCCTCCAAACTCTTCACGCTCGATAGTGATGTAAACGATTGTGATTTTCCTTCGTAGTGTTTTGATAAACCTCTCTTGAAATTCAAATGATTTGTTAGACAACTTGTATATGAAAACTTATGTATACGTGTTATGAATGTTATGATACCATAAATTATTTACGTATGATTAATGTTTTAGACATAAAAAATAAAAAAATAAAAGAAAGAAAGAAAGAAATTAAGAAAAAGAAATCTAAACAAAAAAATGTTCTATATATGAAAAGAAGCAAAATCAGAACACAATTGAACAAAAACTTACTTCAAAGGAAGATATGAAATGAGAGATGACATATCAAAAAGTGATGAATTCGATGATGATAAGGAAGAATTCAAAGAACATGAAGATGAATTCAAATCATCTATAAAATCTTCATCTTCAGATGAATTTTCGCCAATTGAATTGCAGCTATCATCATCATCATCTTCTTCTTCTTCTTCTGATAAAGAGCTCAAATATCCATCATAACCATTGTTTTCTTGATATTCTTCTTCATCACCAATATGAGGATTAATCATATTCCCATGCTTTACTTGTGCCATTGCGAAAGAAACAGTAAGTAAAACTCAGATATAATCTCTATACTTGATTATAATTTTAGAAGCATGTCACTGAATGTTGAAATGAAGCATGTATATTTATATGTATAAAATATACAAATGATAGATAAGAATGAGTTTAAATAAGAAAAACGTATGTGTAATTTTTCTATAAATAATTTTTCGGCAGATGTGTTTACATGGTCACATGGAGTTATCTCACCGATACATATCTATATGCGTTATATTTTCAGCAAATGCGTCATAATTTCAGTCACCAAACGAAGAAAAACAAATCTATGTAACCTTGTGAACGGGGTTTGATTCATGTGTGCAGTATCCTAAAAATAAAAACTATCTCTGTTATTTCATTCACTGCAGCATGTGCTATCTCTGTTATTATTCATTTTATGTGGTTTATTGTAGTTTATTATCCTTACTATGGGCGTGTTGCCAATGTTTCAGATAGTGCATTATTTAAGATGCTTGGATGTTTTTTTGGGTAACAACTTCAACGTCTAGTTATTTTTTGATTACAACAGATAACCAATTTATACGTCAAAGATTGGAAACTTATTTGTCTTCATATGTCGAAAACGGAAAAAGACTGGGTTTTTTTAAGCAGGTGATAAAACCATGATTAACTTAATATGTATTTTGAGAATTATAACATATTATCTAATATTAAAGCTTAATTTTTTTATTTGTTTTACTTTTTTCATAGAACTAGTATAGAGTATCGACAAGGAGCAATGAATTTTGTGAATGCTGCAAAGAGGATGGCAAGAAGTGAAGAAAAAAATTTATGCCCTTGCAAGGATTGTCGGAATCTTAGTCGTCATGATGAACAAATCATCGTTGAACATTTAATTATAAAAGGAGTGGATCCTAAATACATGGTTGGTGTACGGTTTAACCATGGTGAAGAGATAAATGCAGAGAAGAAAACAAATATGTTTGATATATATGATCTATTCAAGATGATTCACTATGAAGATGAAGATTTTTCGAATCAAGATTTTTTCGATGATGATAAAGATAATGTTAATTCTCAAAGAAAAGAGGATGAGTTACTCAAGAACTTGGAAGATGCAGAAACTCTATTATATCCTGGTTGCATAAATCACACAAAATTATCTGCTATCACCGTCTTGTATAATCTTAAATGTGAGACTGGCTTGTCTGATAGTGGGTTTGATAAGCTTTTAACTATGCAACATTTATTTCTACCGAAGGATAACGTGCTTCCCAAAAACTTATATGAAGTAAAGAAATTTCTTAGAGCATTCGACATGGGTTTTGAAAAGATACATGCTTGTGAGAATGACTGTTGCCTTTACAGAAATGAATACAAAGATTTAGAAAGTTTTCCAAAATGTGGTTCTTCAAGATGGAAGAAAAATCAAGATGCTGAAGAGGTTATACAAGGTATTCCAGTTAAAGTATTGAGATACTTTCCAATAATTCCGAGATTTAGAAGAATGTATAGATCTCAAAAGATGGCAGAAGATTTAAGATGGCATTTTAATAATACAAGCAACGATGGAAAAATGCGTCATACTGTAGATTCTACGACATGGAAAATGGTGGATGAAAAGTACAAATCTTTTTCATCTGATCCACGCAATCTTAGGCTTGGTCTTGCTACAGATGGATTCAATCCATTTTCCATGTTGAGTTCGAAATATAGTTGCTGGCCGGTGATGCTTGTGACATACAATCTCTCGCCTCTGTTGTGTATGAAGAAGGAAAATATTATGTTAACTTTACTTATTCCAGGCCCAAAGCAACCCGGGAATGATATTGATGTATATTTGGCACCTTTGGTGGAAGACTTGCATCATTTGTGGTGTAATGGAGTTGATGCTTATGATGCATTTAGTAAAACTTTGTTTAAACTGAATGCAATTTTGCTATGGACGATTAACGATTTTCCGGCTTATGAAAATCTTGCTGGATGTCGTGTGAAGGGGGGAAAAGCTTGCTCATTATGTCGTGTCAATACCCATTCTCGTTGGTTGAATCATAGTCGAAAGAGCGTCTACATGGGTTATAGAAGATTTCTACCCGCTTCAGATTCACGGAGGAAACAAAAGGCATTGTGTGATAACACCATAGAGAAAGGCAGTGCTTCTAGAATACTAACTGGGAGAAACATTCATGCATTGTTGAAGGATTATCCAAATGATTTTGGAAAAGAAAAAGAAGAGAAAAGTAAGAAGAGAAAGTGTGTTTATGATACAGAAGATGAAGATGATAATACTAACGATTCTACAAAAATGGAGCTATCGAGGTGGGAAAAAAGATCAATTTTCTTTGATTTGCCTTATTGGAAGGTTAGTGGTTACTTTATTTATTTTTCATTGTAGAAGAAAAACCCAATAATGCGTATAGTTTTGGTTTTCGCAGGAGCTTCCATTACGTCACAATATAGATGTGATACATGTGGAGAAAAACATTGGTGAAAGCCTATTGGGCACGATGTTGCATGGTAATAAATCAAAAGATGGAACCAACTATAGAAAGGATTTAGAGGATTGGGGAATTCGAAGTGAGCTTCATGCACAACCTCGTGGGAATAAAACATATCTTCCACCAGCTCCATACATGTTGTCAAAATCCGAGAGAAAAATATTTTGCAAAAGATTGTACGATTTCAAAGGACCAGATGGCTACTATTCAAATTTGAAAAATCGGATTTTGTTGCAGGATTGCAAAATTAGCGGATTGAAGTCACATGATTACCATGTATTAATGCAACAGTTATTGCCAGTAGCATCGAGTGGATTAATGGCAAAGAAGGCAAGAAAAGCAATAATTCGCTTATGTTCTTTTTTCAATAAATTATATCAACGTGTTCTTGATAGAGAGAAGGTAGAACAAATCAACGTTGAGATTATTGAAGTTTTATGTGAGCTTGAAAAATATTTCCCACCATCTTTTTTTGATATAATGGTACATTTATCCATTCATCTTAGAAAAGAAGCACTAATGTGTGGACCGGTTCATTTTCGTTGGACGTACACATTCGAAAGATACATGAAGACACTTAAAGACTATGTCAGAAACTATGCACGACCAGAGGGATGTATTGCAGAATCCTATCTTGCAAAAGAATCAATGATGTTTTTCGATGAATTTTTGAAAAAATCAGGACATATAGAGGAGAAAGAAGCTCGAAATGTAGATTATGAAAGCAGTGTAATACTCGAGGGACGTCCGATTTCAATATCCAAGACAGTTAAACTGTCAGTTAATGACAAAGAAAGTGCTTATTTAGCCGTGTTAATGAATATGGTCGTGGTGGAACCATTTATAGAGTAAGTGTGTGTTATATTGTTTTAATTTTTTTGATGTGTTCGTAATGCTATATATAACTTATATTCAATTATTCAATACTAGTTTGCATTTGGAGGAATTAGAAAAGTCAGACCCACGCATGACAAAAAATGCGACCTTACTTTGGGAAACACATACAAAAAATTTGCTGATTGGATTAAAAGAAAGGTTAGCTAGATTTCAAATATATTCTCTTTTGACTATTAATCTTACTATAAAATATACATGCTAAATAAAATTTGTTGTAGATACCTATTACCTCCAAGGATCATGATGACATGTTAAGATGGATTGCTTTTGGTTCGAAGGATGATGCCATGTCTTACAACGGATATATCATCAATGAGCAACGTATTCATATACAAGATACAGGGAGAGAAACTCAAAATTGTGGGGTGACTTTTGATGCGACTACTATGTGTAGAGTAAGTGCAGAAGATATGTCCCAAGTGGTTGATGTGGTCACTTACTATGGAATATTGACAGATATAATTTTATTAGATCATCATACATTTTATATTCCAGTTTTTAAGTGTCGTTGGGCGTATAAAGGAAATGGAGTAAAAGTTGATGATGATGATGGGTTCACTCTTGTTAATTTACAGCAAGCATCGTTTTCACGAGATCCATACATACTTGCATCTCAAGCAAGACAAGTATTTTATTCAAGAGAGAATGATGTTTCTAATTGGTATGTTGTAATGAAAGCACCATCAAGAAGTTTTAATGATTTAGAGGATCATGATTGCATCGAGGAAGATATCCAAGTCGTGGAAGGTAACGAAATAACCGAAATGGATGATGAAGATGTTACTTATGTTAGAGAGGATTGCAAAGGCATACTTGAGTAGATTATATGTTCTACTTGAGTAGATTATAAATTTTGTTGTACTATCATTTGAAAAATGTATTACAATCAAGTAGTTTATTTTCCTTGTTTCATGACAGCTTTGACATTTACCACCTTTGTTCTGTCTACTACTCAAGAATCAAAACCTAGCATTAAACCTTACATATATGTCATTTGAAGATGTATGGTCAGCTTCTGATTGAGGATCTTCATTTTTACTCTAGCATGCATCATTTCTACATATAACTCGTTTTTTTTTCTATTTTAATTTTGTAATATATTTCTTTTTTGTCCGACTCTTTTTGGATTTGATATGTCAAATCAAATTTAATATTATGTTTATGTTGAATTTAATTCCATTCCTATGCCAAGTTTGTTTCTTGTTGCATAATTGTCAGAAGATACCTTTTTCCCTTGTAATAACATCTTAATTACACCTTACTTAATTTTGATGAAAAATATTTTGTTTTCTCAAAAGGAAAGAAGTAACTTTATGTTTATCTTAACTTCCAAAGGATTTCAACTTTAGCTTAGGAAGATGTGCCAAATGGTTTCATGGGTGTCAATAGGATTAGATAGCTTGGGAAGATGCGTCTAAAGGATTTTTACTTTAGCTTGGAAATAATCTATAGTTATCTTTTTGCTGACATAAGAACAAATTAAATTATGAAGTGGACACATTTATTTTCTAGCATTCGGTGATATTTTTTGGTTATAAGTATTGCATGTTTCTCTTAGTTTAAGTAAATATTTCCTCCCCTTTTTCTTTTTCTTTACATAATCATTAGCATATTTTTTCTAGTCTAATAGCGATTAAGCTAATGTTTGTTCGATAATCTTCCCTTGACATATGTGGTCCATAATTGGAAGTTGGGCATATTTTGTTATTTTTTGACAGATTTAGTATGTAACTACAACAATGTATTCATATTGCTTTATGAGTTATACTAGTGCAAACACGTGCTACGCACACGGATTGTATTTATACGATGTATTTGTAGCCGTTGTTGAATCTTCTCTTTTATTTTAAATCAAGCCAACATTCTTTTTCCCATATAAGGTAAGTACAAAAGTTAAATTCTATTGTGGTTAATGCGAACAAATGCATTAGCTTTTAAGAATATTGAACTAAAAGGAAGGGAAAACATATGACGACAGCATACGCACATGAGGGCAGGTTGCATTTAATGATGGAAGTATGAAAAGAGCATAGCTATAAAGAAGTTGGGCAAATAAAAATAAAATGTATATTTTGTTTGGCAAAACATGCAACCATTGAGGCTTTCGAACCATAATATTGGAGTTCAAGGTTAACGTATGTTTTCTTTGGTAGCAAGCATAGATTAAACTTATAGTAGTTGTCAATGCATATTACAATTGCAAAAGAAGTAAAAGATTAGCCAAAAAAAGGATGAAATTTTGGTTAACACAGTGACACCAACGATCTTGAGCAAGATGTTTGTGTATAAACTATAAACATGAATTAATAAGCTAACATGACTCTGAAATTAGTCATGATGCATCACTTGGACCCACACAAAAACAGGTTTATTGCAAATAAGTCAGCCATGGGGGAATTACCTTTCCTGCCAGAAATTAAAATTTATATCAAATAATTATTTGCAGCTCACAATGTTAGTTTGCATTTGGCAAAAGGCAGAGACTTCTAAATTTACACCAAACAATGAGGGGGAAAAACGTAACAATAAAAAGTGAACGATGTTTGCAGTTTAGCAAAAACTAACCATTGGTATTATATACCTCATAAGTACAAAAAATACGAAATGTATTGAGACTAATTACACAGTTTCATATTTGAAAAAAAAAATACATGGCCACATTCAGATTCATTAAAGCATGTAAAGAGAGCCTAGCAAGTTTAAGTATAAAATAATTAAATATCACGTTTTCCTACAATAACGTCATACAATAAACTAAATTCAGTCAATTAGCATTGTTTGAAGTAGTTGAATAACACTGGATCCTGAATGCTATACCACTTGACAGTGCTTGAGTTCATATTAGCCTTCATTCTTCTTCAGTTCCTACAAAAGTATACAAACTTCAGTTTATGTATAACTGAAAGAAAATAGAATAATCAACATAAACGACGAAAAATTAACATGTATTGCTAAATTTGTGTTTGACTATGCATAAGCTTAGTCCATGGTAGTTGTAGGAAAAACCAAAAAAGAAGAAAGTGATCTTTTGGCATTTAGATAAAATACGTAACTAAAATGAGTGGCCATAAAATATAACAGTTGCATCGTTGTGAGCCCAAAAGTCAAGAAATAAATAAATGTGTTACCATGGTAATTGACTTTAAGGCATAATAGGCACACGTCCACATTGATGATGGATAAAAACGGAAAACGGAATCAAAACTAAGTAAGGTTGATAGTTTATAGCAAATGTAAGTATAGTAGGTATTAGGAGCACAACAAACCCATGCTCTACAGTCGATTTATAAGGTTTAAGTAAAAAAAAAATTATAGCAATTGTCTCAAAAAAATGAGGTGGATATAACCTTAGTTGCGTATTATAAACTAACTAACTGAGGAAGACATGTATAAAGCTTACCACCGGTTTATACGTAGATATGTTATTGCTTTAACCATTGTAGTTTACCAAATTATCTGCCTACAAATTAAACAAAGAAGACACTGTAATTTCAAAATCTAGATATAAAAATTAAACAGGTATTTTGGACTGAGCTATTCAATAGTTATTCCATATGATGCAATAAAACAATTCGCTACTTCTGACAACCAAGCACCAAAGCATACATAATGAAACTAATTGTCATGGTAGCTCAATTAAGCATAATGTTTGGCAAGTTTCCAAATGAACAAAAAGTAATGTGCTTACTTCTTCCTTATTTATAGCAATCTATTAATTCTACCATAAAAAAAAATCAGGAAATTGGCAAAAGCTATATAAAACCTATAGCACAATCTTCATTTCACCCTTATTTATTGTATTGTTTGCTTCATGCTACACAAACCAAAAAAAGGTCGATATTCGGATCTGCCCTTAGTTTCAAAATAATTACATGGAAAACTCTCAAAACCATGCATTAAATTAAAATGTAAAATTATTTTTGTAATCATTCTTTATTTTTTCCTTAAAAATCATATCTACAGCAATAGCAGATTTCTTCGATCGAAACTGCTTTTTAATTTTTCTTGCTTTTTTAGTAATTTGACTTCTCCATTAGATTAATTACAGGATATAAAGGACCGATATGTAATGGCTTTTTTACTTTAGTATAGTCGAATGTTGCTGGTTTCGACCAAACTAATCAGGAAAAAGCAACAAATATCTGAAAACTTCAATAACTTGGATTCTGTGGCAAAAATTTATTATATGACGGTAGCAAGAGGCAGTTGAATGTGATTAGCTAATAATATCAACTTTTAATTTATCTTGAAAAAATGGTATTGCCAAAGGCTTTTCATGCATGTTTATACATATTGGAAAAGTCTGGATACATGAGTGCTGTGATTTAAAGTTTTTTTTTTGAAATGGTAATTTATATACAATATGTCACTGGAACAACATATCACATATCAATAAACGTTCGAATCACGATACGCAAGTTTCGAATTTTTGACCTCTCGCACCAAAGTCGAATCCCTTAACCACCGGGACAATGGTGCTTGTCGTGATCAAAAGTTAGATGTACAAACAAATGGAGATGAACTGTGCATAGAAAATGAATGTTACAAATTTAAGGTGTGGGGAGATGTTTCAAAAACTTAATTTGGTTATCAATTTTGCAGATTTACTATAATATGTATCCCAACAAATGATAGTTATATTTGAGTCAGTGGACGACTAAAGTCATATTCATGAAAAGCAACCAAGACAACTACCTGATTATAATCCATATTTGAATATGGTCACGGCTATGAATCTAAAGTCCTTATCCGAATCAGGACCGAGGACTATAAATTGGTTGAATAAATGTAACGGAAAGGAGCTAAACTTGACCAAAGAGCCACGGGAAAAAAAATTGGTGGCCGTTAGAATGTACCATTTTGCAGAATTTACAACTGCATTTGAGAATGAGTGCAATTTGAACACGCTTCCAAATGTTGCAGAATCGATTGTTACAGCTATATAGGAGTTGTTAATTCCAACTCAAATCTATTTGGTAATTAATGAAAAAAAATAGTTAATATTTTAGATGATGTGTGAGCACATGATCAATAATTTGTTGTACCTTATTTTTAGACGACCAAAGTCCTTCGTTGAAAGGTTGACTGCTTAGGCGTTACTTTAAAAAAAAACGAATCATCTTTTCATGTTCTACTTTTCAAAGCTGTTGATATATGGTCAAATTAAGTTAGATAATAGTGTTGAAGGGAACGAAATTAGTGGTAAAAAAAATTAATTTGGAGTTAAGCGTACCTTATGATGGGATATATAGGGGCTTACACTTTTTATATAGTCCAATCTCATATATAAAGCAAAAGATTGTTCTTCTATTAAACCAACTGGTTACGATGTAAGATGGGGCTGCAGTGTACGATCACATGCGTGGTTGGTGGAGTATATTTGAGTAGTTATATAATGACGAATTGTATTGGTTACCTTATTTTGTGATCACTTGATTTTGATACCTTCCCTGTTAAACTATCTACACCTTGGAGCACGAAATCATCCACCTATGGAAATAAACAGTATAACAGGTTGATTTATATAATAATTAAAAACTTTATGAAGTTTAGAGTTCGAGAGTAGACGTAAACGTTGGTGGAACGCACCATTCCATATATGTAAACCACAGTATGGCACTCTATATTGTTTTTAGTAGATTGCACACCTGATTAATTTTACTTCAGTCCTCTCCACTTACACGTGCTTGAATAAAAACCAAAACCAATAAAATTGTTTAGTCATAGAAATTGAGGTAGAACAGTCGTATAAATTCTTTATGTAAACACAATATAATCTTCTTATACAGTCATTTAAAATGAGGAAACTATGTTACCAAAAGATAATGGATAAAAAAATTTGTTAGACAACATAATGGTAGAAATCAATATATAACTACATAAATATTTCAATGGCCAGAAACAAAAAAAAAAAACAAAAAAAAAAAAAACTTTTTAGCCATCTCTTAAGCTTTCCATTGTGATCGCTATGATCTTTATATAGGAAATCCTAATTTCGTCAAATGAAACAGAGCTTTATAATGGAAAATTGAATAATATGTATGAGATATAACTTAAGAACTTTAAAATGTGATTATTTTCTGTGATAGTCAATGAGTCAACCATATAGGACAGGATTTATGCAAGAAATATTCGTTTTATTTGGCATAAGATTTTCTTAACTAAATTTAGATCCCATTTAAAATTATTAAGACATTGTTTCCCATATTTTAACCATGTTAAAGAATAAATAGCAAGGGACTAACTGAAGTGAATATATCCCAGCCATTTTAACTGTAGATCGATTATGATAGGCCTTGTGTCAACAAAAATATCGAAGGTAAGAAGTTAGTGATCATTGTACTTAAATCAGTGATATCAAGATGAATATATGTAGAAAAATAACATGACTGTAGCAATAAATATGCCTTTTGTTTCTGATCCATAGACATCACATATAGAGCTTTATCTATAAAATAAACTGTCCACCCAAGCAACTTTACAGTAGTAATGTGAAGTGGCTGATGGCAACAAATATTTGACATTCTCAACATGGGCTAAATTAACTATTATAACTTGGATCATAATTTGAATAAATTTTCAGGCAATTAAATTTCTGTGCACCGCACTGGATCATGTTGCAAAATAATTACAGTAAGTAATCTTAGTTTCTCTAATATTTTACCTGATTATTATATTGTGCAAAATAGTAGATATTTTGTTGTTAATAATATAAACTGGTTCTCCAAACATGAACATAGCACAACATAAGTGCTAGTATCATCGTTTCTTTACAAACTATTGAATATATATATATGTGTGTGTGTGTGTGTCCATTAGAAACATAAATAGTTTTTTTTTTCCTTATGGATCAAATGACTTGCAGTAAACAATACACGAATTCACCTAAAATTTAAAACAAATGATACTATTAAGAATAGATATAAGTTATGATATTTAGATAACTTACAAATAATGACATTATATACTACCAAATTATAATAAATCATCAACTGATATATACCACATTATAAAGAGTGAAATATACAAATATTACAGAGCAATGAGGTATAATACTCATATCTTCAATAATATTTAGTAGTAAAATCAGAAATGATATTTACTCGCTTCATATTTTTTTTTGAAAGCCAAAACTTATTCATTGTGGCTTTCGAAAAGCCAAAAAGTAGCATATTTAAGTCAAACCAAAGGGACGTTTAAATTACATTTCTATCAAATGATTTCAGAATTGAAAACTATCTCATGTAATTTAACCATCATACTCAATTCTTATGAAAGACATTATGAATCATTTCTTTTGTACATAAGAAATATATGATTTGAAGTTGCCTTGATCAGATATGAAATCCCTATTCGATAAAGCAGTAAACTGCAGACCTTCAACATTCATAAGAAAAGAATGCTTAATAAGTTGGTAAGTACAAGATTAAACATTATGAAATTATGTGAACAATGCAAATGAATTAATATGTCTCGGATATTTAATGAAAAATTTCGAGTAAGGCACTTCAAAAATTACAGCAATCGGTTGAAATTATAAAATTGCTTTTTTTGATAAGTTTGTGAATTAAAAGTGGCAAATGGATACACCATTTCAACATGTACTCAGAATAGTATCAATTAAACATAACTCCATGACCAAATATGTACCACCTGTGTCACTAACAAATAATGACATGTCAAGATTCGCGTATTAATCTGAAAATTAGGAGCATGAAGAATATCCAACTGAGATGTCTTCTAATCTTGGAAAAACAAAAGACGAATAACAAATTCTCACTATTTTGTTGTAAAGAGATAAGGTTCAGATAAATATACTTTTACACATGTCGGTAAGTCGATGAAAACTTTTTTGTAATGCTTTTCATATTGTTAGTTTTTACTATTTTGATATGTCAAACTAAAAGACAGTAAATTTAACTGTATTTAAATGTAAATGGATAAGTACGATGGGATCATGTGAAATGGTTAAAGCATTTCAGTATGTGGTGAATAGATCATTTCAGTATTTGTTAAATTTGGAACTGCTGTTGTTGCAAATTTTGACAAATAGATCATTTCAGTATAGGAATAAAGCGACTACTCATGTAATAAAACCATACAAAATTTCAATTTCATTGAAATTCATGAAAGAATGACAATCCAGCAAGGAAAATTTCACAAATTATCTAGACTGAGACACATGCTTACTTATTCAGACATGGAGTTCATAAAGAGTGAACCGTATAAAATACCAAGTTGATCAAAGTTCATAAAAAAATAAAATTTAGGATAATTTATCGTGCATATGTATAAAAAAACAAAAAACAAACAAAAGCATGGACAAACTAACCCAAGATTCGATGATTAAGGATCGGAGAACGCAGCAGTCATGCAATAAACAATTTTTCTGCATCAAAAAATAGAAAAACCAACATAAATTTACAACATGCCATAAATGACATGATATGTAGTCTGTAGTAGCATATCAAAAGTTGGGGCCAGCCATAAGAACGTTGTTCATATACCTGGTTAAACTGACAAATTGCTTCACTTCCACTTCAGCCTGCAAGCAACATCTTATTCTGTTCTGGGAGAATCAAATCAGTCACTGCACGTAGAAAATATAATAAGATTAAACCCAACTATCCAAGTACAGGTATTTTTACAAAACAATATATAAATATATACTTTTTCAGTTTATATACTTGTTACTACAAAACATATATAAAATAAAAAAACAATATTCTATTGTGATCTATCTCAAGCTATAGTAACAACATGCCAAATAATATATTGTCACGTAATGAAATGAAAGGAAAAATGGGGGAAAATGAAAACTATTTTCATATAACACACCTTGAGAAAATAAATATTTGAAAAGAAGAATTATGAAGTAAATGAGGTTACCACTAAACAAACAGTTTGTTTTTTTTTTGCCTACAAATAGATGTCTACCAAACAATCTTTCTACAAACGAATGGCTACCTGGTCAATTATTATTGTATAATCTCGTACCATATTTGAATAGTACTCCTCATCCAAAAAAAGACATGCTATAATTGAAAAAAACAAACTATATGCTATAAAACAAAACTTTAACATAGTGATATATATCTGAATTCATTACTGCATTTCCTAAAACAAAAGGGTGTATTATTTTTTTTCATTCTATACCAGTAGTTCGTTATCGATGTTTTAATATATGATTCCTAAGTATAGATATTTTCACATTTCTATACAAATTTATTTTTACTGTAGGATTATGCAAGAACCAAACATTTTGTCTAGTATATACAATGTTAACACATCAAATACACATTCTAATCAATGAAAAGCGTTATGAATTAATTTTTTGAGATAGATCAAGCCTTTAAGTTTGTTTATGGTTAAAATTCTAACAATTAGTTAGTCTAATAAATAATTCTATGTTTCTCGAATTAAATAATTATTAGTTGTTTAAAGTTGTTAATTCAGCTATTTTTAACAATGATTTATATGTAGTCAATTTGTTCCATGCATTAGCACTTTTTGATATTTAAGCATTGTCAACAAACTATAATACCTCAATGTTGTAGGGGAAACCAATTTCGAATTAGTATTATTACTGTCATAGTTTGCTTGAACCAAAATCATAGGTTGTGTAATATGGCAATTAAAATTATCAAGTTGCAAAAAAAAAGGCAGTTTAGCAGTATGTCACTTTTATCATTGAAGTCCGTCCAGGTAGGGTTCAACCACTACGTAAAAGTAAATTAAGATATAACATGATTAATTAAGCATCGCAGAAGTAAGTGAAAAATAAACGGTAAAGTAAAGTTGAAATTAATTTTTATATATATCATACTTTGTTGAAAATGTAGGCGGTTGCATAACTGTAGTTGATCCACCAATCTTATTCTTGAAATCAAAACAAAAAATCCAGGAAGAACCAAGTTTAGTGATATATAACAATTAGAATCATGTAAACCAACAAAAAATAAGGATTTTTACCTAAAATGCAATGGTTAATTGGGTAAATAAGGGAGCACCATCGATTGGACGAACAAAACCACATGCCATCTCAAATCATGTTGAGCTAGGGCAAGCTAGCTGCCGGTCTGCTGCCGGAATGGACCGATGGGAAAAGACTTGGAGCTGTCGAGTAGCACAATTAACAACCGCTGGGCACTGTGTCGTCAATGAATCACGACGGTCATTACAGGAAAGAGAGAGCACTGGAAATAAGTTGAAATAATAGAAGAGGAGATAAGCTGGAGGGGAATCGATCGATTTGTGGTAAGGAAATTGGGAGGAGGAGATTGCTGGAAAGAACGGAAGGTTTTAGTGGAGAAGAGGGAGTAAATAAAAACATGGACCTAAAATTCGGAGACGGTTCAGTTGCTCAAATTCAACGTGGCTTCAGTGCTCTTGAAATCATACTCACTAATCATAATATAGTATAGATGCCATCAAATTATGATTTGGGCATGTCCTCTCCCAGACTTTGATCACAAGGCACTGTAAAACTGTTTATGTAATACAAATTTTCAACTTTGGAATATTTTCATTTACATAAGGTGCATATTAATACTATCTTTTTTTACACAACATTTATCTACTATTTAAAACAAATACTTGAGTATGGTATTGCTTACAGTACCAAGTATTCGCTCCATATTAACAGATAAATAATATTAAAGAATCGGAACTCAGAAGACAGTGAGTGATAACCAGAGGATAGTGACTGATAAGGTAAGTGGGTAGTTAGTCTACATATGTGTTTGTGTGTACTGTGTTTGTGAGGGTTGTATGACTATCTGTAGGGTGAGTTGGGTTTGTGAATATGTTGTGTACTGTGTGCTTGTGTGAGTTAGCATTGCTATGTTTTGTGTTTGTGAGAAGTTGCAAATTTTATTGAGTGTGTTGTGCTTTTTTTTTATTAGATGTTAGGTGCCTTCATTTGTAAATGAAAGCATAGAAAACATATTAATATACATTTACAGAAATTATATGTTTTGATTATTCCATTATTAAGTATTAATGTGATTATTTATAGAGTTTACATTACAGAGTTCATATACATGTATTAATAACTATTGTATTCAAGGTTACATAATAGATACTGTTAACTGTCCTTTATATGAAGTATTCTCAAAATAAGTTACTGTTTTTTGTTTCATTTGCAGAAAAAAGATGCATTCAAGCTTTGTACGTACTCGCAACCAGAGAAAGGCTGATGAGGAATCTCAGAAGTATAAGTCAAAGCGGAAGTATAATCCAAAGAAAAAGGTTAAGATTCCAGTTGGTGCTTGCACCGACAGTGAAGAACCAACAGTCAATGCTAAGAAGCAAGCCATTGTTTGCAATGAAGACAAAGAACAAGAGCCACCTGTTACCCCCTCCGACCCAAATGAAGAAGGACTTCGCTCAGTCCTGAACAAACTGATGATGCTGAGAGAGAAATTGGGAGAGCATGTGAAGCTGAATCCAGAATTACATCTCGAAAAAGAGGCGGTAGAGTTCCAGCAAAAGCAAAAAGACTCCCTTTAAGCAGTCAGGATCGAATTGAAGTTGAGTTCAATGATTAGGTATACCAATAGGGAAAGGGTCAGTACATTTATCCTCTTTTCTTGGACCGCTTGTGTGGGAGCTGGTTCCATACACACTTGATGATTGGAGGAATCTAAGTGATGAGTTAAAAGTTGTTTTGTGGCAATCGATTCAGGTTTGAGTTAAAAATTGTTTTTGTTGTTTATACATCTGTTTGCAAGTTGCTACATTGCTACATTGTTACATCACGTATTATAGTTATGGCTGAAAAAATTGTTTGATGCATACATATGGCTGTTGTTTTATTTTAATATCATGTTTTCATGTATTGTTGCAGATTAGATTTAAACTGGAAGAGGATTGGCAAAGAAAAGCTGTATTTTCAACAAATGGGAGTAATTTGGAGATTGTCAAAAAGTAAATTGGTTCGAAAATTAAATAAAGCGGAGAATGAAGAGGAAAGACTAAAAATGAAACCTACCAACATCAAAAGCATGAACGAATGGAGAAGGTTTGTGAAGGCGAAAACAATTCCGGAGTTTAAGGTAACACTATTCACCATTTTATTTGCTAGAACACTTTAAAAGTTAATGATTGGGATCTAATAACACATATGGTTATTTGCACAGCAGAGTTGATTATCATTTTCAAAAGAACAATTTTATTATCCAATAACACATATGGTTTTGTTTTAGTCTCAAAAAAAAGAAAACATTTTGCGTTTCATTTGTTTTTCATTTATGTTCACTGTGCATTTTTTTTCTTTGTTCTTGTGTGCATGTCAACTCAACACTTTCCATTTTAAATTTGTTCATTTTGTACACATTTCTTGTTCACTTGAATTTAGTTCAGTTTAGTGCTGTGTGTTTGGTTTTGTATTGTGTTATCTTGCATTAAAAAAATTGTTGGATTTGTTTTCATCTTGCATTGGAATTTTCAACTAGTTTGATATTACATTTCATTTCCTGGCTTTTGCATTTCGTTTTCTGTTTTACATTGTTGTTGCATTTCATACTTCAACAAGCTTGCATTGCATATACCCAAAAACAAAAATAAAACAAAAAACATTGCATTGCATCTTAGATTTTAGTTTTCATTTTTACATACCTGTTTCTTGTGCTCACTGTTTTCACTTGATATTATGTTCACTATTTTATTTCATTTGTCTTTTAGTTTCCGATACATTAAATTTTCCTCTACTACAAGCAACTGTTTTCAAGTTTTTGTTCTCTATTTACAAAACAAAATATCCATGTTTCTTCTTTACATTGCCTTTATCAAACACTTCTCAAACAACTTCTCTCTGTCACTCTTCACTTCCTCAACCAAGCTGCCATTATCTTATAACAATATATCAACTTCTCTCTGTCACTCTTCACTTTCTCAAACAACGAAGCTGCCATTATCCTATAACAATATATCAACAATATATCTTTCTATTTTACAGAAACGAAGTGAGAAATATTCAGCCCTTAGGGATAAACAACTTCCACACACAACTGGTCGTAAGGGAATGACTAGATTGACCGAAGACATGGTTAGTTAATTAAGTATAGCTTTATTTAATATTATTATACCTGTCCGGTTTTTTATTTAATGTTATCCTAAATTTAGAAAAAAGAAAGTCCAAGTCCATCGTCCATAACTAGAGCTGATGTTTGGATTAAATCTCACATAAAAAAAATGGTGAATCGGTGACCGCGGAAGCTGGAAATGCTATTGTAAGTTTATTTTATTTTATCTGTATATAAAAAATTGTCCAAAAGTACCATAATTTTACCATTGTACATTATCTATTTGTATTTATTTATGTAGGAAGAGATTAAAAAATTTGGTAGCCTATCACATTCCGGTTCGTCACAGAATGTCAGTGGAGATGCTCTTGTACATGTACTCGGACAAGATAAATCAGGACGGTTAAGGGCATTGGGAAGGGGTTGCACTTTAACCAAGCTAGTTGTGGCCCAGTCCAAAGATAAACAAGTATCGCAGTGTCGAGAGGAAATAGTAGAAATGAAGAGTATGCTGCAGGTTCTGATGAACCAAAAGGTAAACTATTAAAAGTAATTTATATATGTAAAATAAAAAATTCAAAGCGCCATATAATTTAAAATACTAAAAAGAACAAATTTATTCTCTCTCACAAACTTATTATATATTCTCTGCCATTTTAAGTATTGTCATTTTAATTTTAGCAACTCAATTTTATTTTTTTCACTTGCTGGTTTCGGTAGCCATACTAATTTCATCCCATCATTTATAGCTGTAAAATACATTAACTGATCAAAGTCCATTTAGTAGTTTTTGATAGTCAATTAAACGCCTACATTACATTTAATTGAGTGCTTTTAAGATTAAAATATCCTGATATTAGAGATTTGCTGCAGGGTGTAGAAAGTTTGAAAAGGAGCACATCTGAATTGGTAAAAATAATAATTATATTACTCAAGAAATAACATTTAGATTTTAAATTTTGATCCAGTGATTGATATAATTTTTGGTTGAATAATTGCAGAGCAATGACGATGTACGTTCGATGTTGAATTGGGATGGAAACTGTGAAGTTGTTGCCAATGGGAGGGTGTTGTCCAGGGACCCAACTGCGGTTGTCAATGGCATTCATCTTGGACCAAATGCTATGAGCGTTATTGTAGATATCGTGGACAAATCAGATACTTATTTATGGAGGCCTACACCTAAAATGACAGTATTAGCAGAAGCTGTGAATAAGGTAGTAGCTTGGCCATCAACTTGCATTAAGATGGCGCTGTGAGTAAATTTGAATGACGTCAGTACGGTAAATTTTACACTTCTCATACTAAACTGTTGAATTACACTTCTCATTGAAACATACTAAAGTTTTAGTTTTAGTTTTTAGATATTAGTACCCCAAATTAATCCATTTGTATATTTATTTGTTTGTTAAAATCTTAATAAAAATTTGAATAATTTTTTTATATTAACATCACTGTCCACAATATTATGGTTGGAATTACACTTCTCATTTTATAACCCGTGAATGAATTGCTAAGTAATTTGCTAAGTAGAAATTTATTTGTTTATTAAAATAAACCATCTTTATATTTATTTGTTTGTTAAAATTACACTTCTCATTTTATAACCTGTGAATGATTTGCTAAATAATTTGCTAAGTAGAAATTTATTTGTTTGTTAAAATAAACCATCTTTATATTTATTTGTTTGTTAAAATTACACTTCTCATTTTTAGAGTAACAACACTGTCCAAGACGACAAATGCAAGATTTATGGTTGGAATGTGGGTGAAGGGGTAGTTGCCGAAGGAAGAGTCTACTCCACAGAGCCACAATATGTTGTTAATGGTATTCCGCTCGGTCCGTCTGCCGTTGTGATTTCGGTCGACAAAGTAATAAATAAAGATGATTATTTGTGGCGACCCACATGTGATATGTCGTGCATTGGAGATGCATTTGGTAGGAAAGTAGCATGGCCAAAATCAAAATTGAAGTTGATAAAGAAAATTTATATGACAGTGTAAATTATGCGAATTCTCGCATGAAATCTACACCCGTGGTCATGAAGAAATCAGAGCATGTAAGTATTAATTTTCAAAATTGAAGAAATTACCTATGTATGAAAGTTTATTTATTATGTGTATGTATATATTCTGCATAATAATCTCTTTTTTTCCAGCCAATTGCAAAGTGGACAAAAGATAGCAAATGCCAGTTGATCGATTTGGGTGGAACAAACGTAGTGGCTGAAGGAACTATTGCATCAACTGATCCGATAATGCTGGTCCATTGTCGTCCATTGGGACTTAATGCTGTAAAAGTTTGGGTTGATATTGTGAGAGATGCAAACGCAGAGCTATGGAGACCAATATCGGCGTTGACGTGCATGGAAGATGCACTTGGCGTTCTCATAGCTTGGCCAACGGAAAAAGTCATTCTGAAAACAAACTGAAAGGTATATAACTTGTTCATCATAAATGTTTTTAAACTTTGATTCTAATACCCTGACAATATTCCTAGATAATCGACTATAAAAATTAGTTATATTACTCAATAAATATTGGTGTAGAGCTAGAAAGTGATTGAATTGATGATTGAATGTTGTCAGTTTGGCTGAGGTTGTTGATGGAGTTAGGCTAAAATTCAGTGGGGGGGGGGGGTACGGTTTAGGTCAAACAGTGGCAGGACTGTCAACTTGTCTTATTTTAACTTGGCATATCGTGGATTTTTTTCTATAGTATGAATGGGGAGGGGTTGTTGCAAGGCAGTTGATGGAAACTGTGTTGAAGTAGGGAAGTGATGCTTGTAGTAGACAGAACTATAATGGCCAAGGTTGTTTGAACTGAAGCAGTTTGAAGGTGGAACAGTTCAAGTGAAGGTGAAGTTTTTAGAAGTAAGGGTGGTATTGGTGGTAGGTTGTTTAAGGGATAGGGAGGGTTGTATTGTTTGTGATTGAGGAAGGAATGATTTTGACTTGGTGTTGGAGTGGCAGTTTGAGAAAGTTGTGATGATGGTTGTTATCAGGTTTGGGTGAGGTTATAGGGAGGAGGAAGTGTTGGCAGTGATGATCCAGAAGTCGGGGAACTATCGGGGATGTTAGCAGTTTTGTGGTGGAGTTTTGGTGAAGTTGAGATGGTGGACAGTTTGGCTATTGTCGGATTTGGACATGTTGTGGAGTTAGAGTTTGTATTCAAGGGTTTGGTGTTGATATGTTGGCAGTGTGCTGTTTGGATGTAGGGTGGTATATGAAGAAAGTGTTAAAGAGGAGTGATTGGAAGATTGAAGGGGAGATTGCTGAGTGGTCGAAGTGTGGAGATGATTGAAGTGTGGTCGAAGTGCATTTGTACCGAACTATAGAGATATGCAATGCACGAAAGGTTAGGTTGCAGTAGGTCTGTTGAGTGATCAGAGGAGTTGCGGTTAGGTTTCAGAAACACAGTGGTTCGATTGTACCAGTGATGAAGAACAGGGAAGATGGACGAGTTGTTTGGTAGGTTCGAAATTTTTTTGGTTGTGTTGTGGGACGAGTTGTGGGTATGGTCGGAAGTTTGTATCAAATATGATTGTGAGGAAGTTTTGGGGGACAAGTTGACTGTGTTGTGTTAGAAGTTGGTGTGAACAAGTAGTGTACAGGCAGAGGGAATGAAGGAAGGAAATGGGGATATTATCAGGTGAACTTTCTGTTTTGAATGGAGTGCATGGTTGAAGAGGATGGTTGTCGTATGGCAAGTCTAGTGCACTGACTTCACAAATATGATGTAAAAGTTGTTGGACGATTACAATGTGCTCACATCAGTGGTTAATACGCAGAGGCATATTTGTTTGAAGTATTATAGTCTAAGGACTTCTATATTTGTCCATTTTTGATCTTTGATACCTTCACCTCACAAATATTTAGTAACATGATTATTATTGTTTACAGGTAGATAAACGTTTGTGAAGAATTCAAGCAGCACCACTGGTTTTTGGTATGGTAGCAGCACATGCATGTAGTTAGGTTGATTAAAACTGTTATGAAACTAGTATGTATGGTAGCAGCACTATTTTAGCTGCATGTACTATTATGAATCTGTTTATGGTAGTTTGGTTGTGTAAACGTATGGTTAACCTTTTGTCTTGACACTAATGTTATGACATAGTGATGATTATGTAATTGCTTCTGTTTGTGTTATTGTGGTTCATTGAATGTGTTATTTTTGAATGTGTATTTGTTTATATATTACGTTATTGTATAAGGTTTGAAGTACTTGAATTGGAGGCGAAATCAGATATAGTCGTGGAACAGCAGGCAATAAAATCGAAACATACGGTGGCAGAGAAAAAACGCCACCAAAAATATATTTTTGTAGCGTTTAAAAAGCGCTACAGAATCAGCAATTATAGTAACTCAGATAATCTCCGTGGCGTTCAAAAAGCGCTGCAAAAAATAATAATAAGTGCAACAAAAAAATAAGATAGTAAACGACACCTTTTCGGTGGTGTTTCTTAAACGCTGTAAAAAAGATTTTTAGTAACGTTTAAAAAACGCTGCCAAAAATTCATTTATAGTGGCGTTAAAATAAATGCAACAAAAAATCATGGATTTTTAGTCGCATGTTTTCTAGCGGCGTTTATCAGAACGCCACCAAATGTTTTGTAGCGTTTTGGAGCGCCACTAAAAATCAAATTTCTTGTAGTGTGGAAACTTGTGGCAAGATCAAGCTGAGAGAAAACAGAGGCACCATAAAGCTGATCAAACATATCATTGATACGAGGCATTGGATATCTGTTTTTCATAGTGAGCTTGTTCAACTCCCTATAAACAACACACATCCTCAAGGATCCATTGGACTTGGTGACGAAAACTGTAACATCCCGCCTTTTCGCACGCTTTAAATCGACACGTGTGCTAATTAAAGCCATACGAAAGGGCGGATTGTTATGGGGTAAATCAGAAAAATAAGAAAGAAATAAAACAAAATAGAATCTCACAGTGGAAGGATAAAATATAATAATCAAATATATAGTTTATAAAGCTGTTTTACAAATATTCGATTATACTTACAACATTTATCAGAGTTACACATACCAATAACAATGCAGCGGAACAATATGAGTAAAGTGGACTAATAATAATAATAATAATATAAATCTCCGTCTTCGTTCTCCAGAGCTAAGGTCTTCGAAATCCTGAAACGCTCAGACTGACCCGAGCGAATTGAAAAGACAAAACACTCGAGTCAGAACTAAAAGATCTTATGTGAGTTAAATTAACAGAAATAAATATGAGTGCAGTAACTCAAGAGATGCTCGGGATTTACATCTCTTAAGGATCCGTTAAACTATTTACTATGTAGTATATTTCGCTATTATAATAGTGTCTAATTGTAAAATAAACTTACTTTTAAATAGCGTTAAGGCTTTACATTTTCCACCTTAACACATTTATATATTCCCATAGTCTATACAGTACCGTAATCTCCCCCGTACTGGACGTCGTCAGAGGGCACTCCATAGGTATGGTACAAAACCAAAATCGTATAAGGCGCGCTATGGTAGGTGACACGGCACAACTAGGCAATGCCAGGGTAGATATACCAATTACGCTTCCGCGTCGGTGGTAACGTATAGCCGCAGGTACCGCGCACCTCGAGCCACACTCCCAAATCAAAGAATCAAAAGTGGCCACCGAAAAATCCAAAAGTCAAAGTATAATACCGAAGGGATGTGTCCGATCAAAGGTGCTACCTCAATTAACCCATCAATCGCTTCTGTTTTAGCCACCTTATGCCAACTCACGGGAGTTGGGTCCACGTATTTATCTCAAAGGAAAACGCCGCCACCATCCTACTTCATTCTGGAATCTCTACCGCGTACACGGTTGTTAAAGTGGTTTTCGGAGTTGGCAGAGAGTATGACAACTTCCGATCCCGGTCTCTTCAACAACCAAACGTTAAGTAATTTATACCTAAAAAATCAGAATAAAATATTCATTTCAAAACTACATAAATATGATATCATTTATATTTTAAAGACCCAAATCCATATGATATCAAATATATCTTTTTCAAAAATCATAGCCTTTTCAAATCTATATACCTTGAAACCATAGCTTTGAAACATAACTTTTAATACTTAATGGTTTAAATATTATATTACTTTATATAATAAAATAGCTTCTTTAAATTTCACAATAAAATCCCATTATCAATTTGAACCTCCAAGTAAACCATTTTGATTCCCATATATTTCACAGCTTAAATATTCTATATTTCAAAACTTAAATTTTTATAGTTCATATGTTTCACTCTTTAAATATTCCACTATTTCAAAATGGATTCTTTAAAAATTTAATATATATCAAATCCAATTCCTATTATTTAAAATTTGAAATGTATACTTAATATAACAAATATTATTTAAGTAAAACCCTTAAACTTCAATAACAGGATATTCTTTTTAATTAAATTAACTCGATAATATTCTTTGAATCAATTGGATATTCATTTAAATTCTCAAATCAAAATTAAATTATAAAATCATACCCTTTAAATCTTAATTTATTTATATTTCAAAACAAATTTTTCGAAGATAATTCTTAAATACTTTAATTCAAATCATATTCACATTTATCTTCAACCTTACTTTTATTTGAGTTATTATAAACTCTATATACAATAGAATTTTTAAACATATACTTAACCATATTTTATAAAAGAAATCAAACTTCATTATTTAGCTTATTTTATAATTAAAAACAAATTTATACATAGCTAACTTCAATAATAAGATAGCATTTATAAAATATTTAAAAATTAATATCTATATAGTCATATATTTCTTTATAAAACCACAGAAATCATTTTAAAAATAATTTTACATATAGACCGCGGTGTCTGTATATAATTTGTTATCCTATGGTCAAGTGATACAGATATTTATCATTTCAATCCGCAATTTAAAAATAAAATTTACGGTTATATATGATTTCAAACCGCAAACCCGAATGAGATAAAAATGCACAATAACTTGCAATTTATAACCATAAAAATTTAGCATCCATTCATACAATATCAACCATCAACCATTTATTAAAATCATCATCAAATTCAAACAATACATCAATATATAATAGGTAATAAATAACAGGCATTTACTAGCAGTTTACTTTGTAAAATAAATTAACTGATAATTTAACTGGCAGTTTATATGCAATAATAAATAAATTTAACTAGCAATTTATATGAAATATTAAATAAAATTTAACTGTCAATTTATATGCAAGAATAAAATTAAATGACAATTTAATTTGAATAAAAGAAATTTAACCGAGATGATGTTTAAAAATATGCCAAACAACTATAAATAAATTTTTAAACACATTATATATCAATTTAACAAATATAAGAAATTTTAGAAATTGTAAGTGGGTTAAAACGCTCACCTTTTGAATTTAAATTCAATTTAAACCCAAAAATTTGACCGTCTCAGAATTCATTCAAACCAGTGTCATCAAGTCTGGAATTTCAATACGATCCTAACAAAAGAAACCGCGCGTAAAACGAAGTTCGTATGTGGAAAATATAGCGATATATGCATTTGAATTCAATTAACAAAATAAAAAGGAAAAGAACACTTTACCTATATCGCCACGTATCGTTTCTCTACAGCACAGCAGGCCCTAACATCTCACGCACGCACCCAGGTAAAGTCGCACACGCAGGGAAGATGTCGCCGCCCAATACGCTGACGCTACCGCCGTTAGGCGCAGTCACGACCATGATCTGGCGCGCCATCGCACGCCACACCCTGAGCCGACCCCCTCCGCGTTTGCCAAAGTCGCCGATCGGCCAAGAAGAAGCACGGCCGCCACCCCTTTTCGTAACCCTAATCAACTTTTTCTTAAAATCCAGCCGTTAAATCGACGAACCAAACACACCGATGGACTACGCTCGTCAATCTCCACAAAACCCATAAACGGTTCGTCAATCCATCGAGTTTGATTTCGACGTGATGAACGGTCGAGACTTCTTTGATTTTTACCGGTCAAACGACAATCCAAAACGAAAAACGAATACCATCAGTGAATTACGCTAGTCGAGAGCTTCAACATATATTTTTTTCAGATTTTTCTGAGGACTTTGAATTTTATGCTTTGGATTTGATTTGCAATTGGATTTGCAAATATAGAATTGAATTTACGTACAGACAAATGAGAATTAGGCTAGGGTTTATAGCGGAATATTTATAGAGAAAGTTGAAATAAAATAAATGGATCGGGTTGAGTACGCGCTAACGACAAAGTGGCCCAAAAAACCCGTTCTGACCCCGGAATGAAATTGGGTAAACCCATATATAAAAAATAGGTGTTTTAAAATATTTTAAACGCACTGGAAAAGGTTTCAGGTTCAAATTGCATCGTATGAAGAAATTATGCTAAAAACAATATTTTCCAAATTGATTTCAATTGATTTCAATTGCATAAATTTCAAGGCGTTTCGAGTCCGTACGATCAAACGACAAGTCCGATTGCTACGAAACTTGAAACCCTATTATAATTCACCGTTACGGATTCGATGAAACTAGTTTCGTCGAAATCCGAGTCAGTGGCCAAAATGACTATTTTTCCATTAATTAAATAAATTTAAAATAAATTAATTAAATCAAGTTTTACAATTTTACTTTAATTATTTACAATTTTTATCAGTTTGAATTACTTGGTAAATTTAGAATCCTAAAAAAAAATTCTATATCAATTTATCATTGAAATTTCCCAATTTACAATATTAATTTTGAATTTTAAATTTATCTAGAAATTAACTTAATTTCCCAAAAAAATTCATTTATTTGGTTTTTATATCCTGTTAATCACTCCATTATCTCCAAGTAGATAAATTAAATTGGTTCATGGTTTATTTCATTGTTATTCTCAATTTTCATCTAAACTCCTTTTATGTAATATTTAAACATTCAATTTCAATTAATTGAAATAAACCCAATTACCCTAATTTATTCAAATAAATAAACAAATCTTGATTTCCTTTCTTATCGTTCAAACACATCATTATCCTATAAACATATTTAACATCTGTTTACGTTTCATTACCTTGATACTTCTATATACATCTTAGGCTTGTATAAATGTCTTTATTCCAAAATGTGAAATCTTGTTTATTACCCATATTAATTAAGGTTTTAAAACTAATAAATAAAATTCCCTTAAATTTAATCATATATTCATTCATACACCATTAGAGATACATTATTACCAATTTCTACCCTACTTTATACTAATATAACCTTTAATTAGATTAATTTCTATTGATTTCCCATTTTAATTTATTAGCCTCCATTAACGTTAAATTACCTTTAAGTTATCACTAACGGACAAGTGTTGAAATTGATTACATACACCGTTCTCACCCTGTTATCAATTGGATGAATTTTCATTGATTCGTAGCTATTGCATTAATATCCACAAATTTCATCCACATCTCTATTAATGTAAAATTTAATATTAAATCCCCCTTATTTGCAATCAATTCACTTATTGAATTTTTTCTTTCAAAAAAATTAATAAATCTAAAATTTCACTCCTAAGATCCACCACTTGTTATATTATAAATGAAATTAACATTGGTTACATCCTTTGAAATTAACAATCTTTTATGACAAATTAATTTATCCTAACTGCACAATTAGGTCAATTAACTGCAATTAATTTCATATTAAATTTTATAAATTATCAATTGAAACTTTAACAAATCCATTACTTGATTTAAAACCCTGCTATTCAATAAATTGACATTTATAGGTGAAATTAACATTGACTTATATTTTATATCATAAATGCATGCTTTATTTCATACTATTTAGTTATATTTGCCAAGTATGTATATTAATTACTAATTATATTCTTAATTAATTTACTTCCATGGTTTCATACTTAATAAGTTTTCACTTCCAACAATATTATAAATCACCTACAGGACATTGATGTTTTTTCATGAATTCATTAATTAATCCAATAAAATGCCTTTGTTTCCTTATATTCAATTTATTACCATTTAAGTGCGTTTATTATCAACAACACTCATTATAATTACTTATCTACAACTATTTCATTGGTTTATTCAGCAGTTACATTCGCTCAAATATAAATTTTAAGACTTTATTTCTTTTCAAATTAAATTAAAAATCTTATTAAACTAACTCATTTTAAACCATCGAATTTTACGGGTCGATATAAAAACCACCGCTGCTCCCCATTCTGAATGGTTAGGTCTGATCTGATCTTTGAAGAATAAGTCCTCTATTTGCTTTCCCAACCCAACCTTCTCACGGAGTGCCATTATTCTAGGAGAAAGAACTACAGGTCGAGCTGCAGGAATAAGATCAATACGGAAATCAATTTCCCGCTTAGGAGATAAAACAGTGACTTCACCAAATACATCGGGATAGAATCTGACCACACGGGTCGAATGAAGATCATCAATAGAATAAATAAAATTGCCAGCAAAATCCCGAGGCATGTGGCACTGAATAATCAAGGGATTTCCTTGATCATCAACAACATAAACAAATCGAGCTTTACAAGAGATATGGGCATCATGCCCACCCAGCCAATCTGTTCCAAACAATAAATCAAAAGCATCGAAGCCAAGAATATAGAAATCACCACTAAAGCGATATCAGAATAGAGAAGTTTCACTTGCTTACAAATCCAATTAAGGTTTACGGGATCTCCAATTGGATTTGAAACACATAAAGGAACAGATGCATACTCAGAAGAAAGAACATGATACTGAAATAAAGAAAAGATGCCATGTAGAGTACCTTGGTCATCACTAGGATTATGAGCTAGAGAAGATGTAAAGGTGATAGCAAATATAGCGGAAGGATCAAAAGGTTTGCCTTACCCAGCAGAAGGGTGAGATATCAGATTGAAATTTTGATCATATTTCGGATAAGATTTAAATATCTCAGAATAAATGAGTGTCGAGAGATATGAAGGAGATTTGATGTCTCGTCTAGATTAAGTTGAAAAAGAGATTTCGGAGGAAATCTCGGACGATATATAAGATTTAAAGCCATGGTTTTTAAGTTTTGTGATTTAGATGGTGGTGGTGAATGTTTTTGGGATCTAAGGAGCTGGGTTTGGGAACGTGGATGAATTGGAGAGAAGCCGCTATGAGTCTGCAACAGAAATGGGAGGTACACAAACGTGATGGGAATGTGAAGGTATTGTGGAAATTTCAAAAAGACAGTAGTAGAGAATTAGAGATTAGAGATGTTAGAGATTAGAGATAGAGAAGATATGAATTTACATTAGAAGTTATCACAAAATCCCTTATCTTCGTCTAGCTCGCGCAATTCAACTTATTCCTCCCCAAAACCCTAGCGCTTTAACTCTGATTAATTTTGTATAAACTAATTTTCTTTTGCGTTCCCATTTTGAACAGGATTAGATTAATTTTGTTTGAGGTTCTGTTTGAATTGAGTTGTGTTTAGTTGTATCGGCATCTGTATTGGCATCATTGTCTGCATCGCTATGAAGAATATATATTATTATCAAACTTTTCCTGTTTATGCCGAGGCTTCATTCATTTATGCTAAGACTTTACTGTTTGTTGATAATATATATTCTTGTCAGAAACGAACTTTATGTACTTCAACTTTTCCAATACCTAGGAACATTTTCAACGTTAGTTTTTAACATCGTCATTTAAGTATTAGATCAATCATTAAGGTTACTTATCAGAAAAATAAAACCACGGTGTTTGATTTGCAGGTTTGATAAAATGGTATACATGCTGCTTTAGAATCGTATATTACACAAGAACATCTTTCCATCTGCATAATAAGATGGAAGCTTACTAGTTGTTAAGGCTATTTAACCAGAATTTAGGAGTGAATTTCCCATATTATTATTATTTGATCAATTTGTTTATACAATTTATTATTTCATGTGATAGATCATTTTAACTGACTGTAAGTATTATCGATGTAATTTGGATTATGTGCAGTAACAAATTGGGATTTATTCAAGGTTTGCTGATTATTAAGGCTCTGATTTTTGTAGCCATGCATAGGTAAAATATTGTGCATATAAAGAGCTAATTCATTAAGGCTGATAATACTTATATTGTTGATGAGATGTTTCTGGTATTTACTTTTTATTTAGTAAATAATTGTTTTAGGACATCAGAGGAGAGGACAGTTTTAACCAACCATGTGCTCGGTCATATGAAAGTACTATGCTTCACTATCATGTAGGTGAATATTAACTGAACATTCAATTTCATCTGCCTGTATTCTATTTGTTTTCTTCAATCTCGTGCATCATTTTGCCATTACACACACACATTCTCTATTTGGTCTTGAAAGTTATTGAAATATGGTGTATTTAATAGCTCTTGGCAAATATTTATAATTTGGAAATAATTTGTGAAACGGTGTCATTGTCTGTATCGGTATCGCTATGGAGAAGTTCCTTCTTTTATTGGATGAACCGCTTGGTTATCATTGTCTGTATCGGTATCGCTATGGAGAAGTTCCTTCTTTTATTGGATGAACAGCTTCGTTATCATTGTCTGTATCGGTATCGGTATGGTGTAAATATTCTTTTTGTTTAGGCTTCAACAGACCTTTACACTTCTAACAGGAATGATTGACCTCTACCAGTGTTCTCTAAGGCATTGTCTAGTGGTGTCATAGTGTGTTTAGTGCTCTATTTACTCTCATGTAACCTTCTTTATTGAAGTCTTGTATATTGAACACTTCAACTCATAGAGTGTTCCCTTCTCCTCCTTACCAATAAACTTCTGCACGATGAAAGTGTGTTTACTTCATTGAGTTCCTACTTCAACTCATCATAAGTTAATGCTTTATTGTACAAGAATGGTTTTTGTCAGGTATATGATGAGAAAGTAACTAATTACTTTGTTTTCTTCCTTCAGGTTTTTAGTGAAACGGCATTTGAAAAAGTAGGGAAGTGGTTTATCTCCCTTCACTTTTCAGATCAATACCCAGCATCATACAGGAAAGTTCTTGTATTCAAATTTGTACTTCCAGACGAAAATGAAATGGTTGAAATGACTAGGCTCATTGCACTTATACCATAGTACATTGATCTGATTGGGCGTTACAAATTAAGCTCTCAGGTTCGTTTATCCCTACCTCAACTGTTGTACAATCCAAAGTTTTCAAAGTAGGATTTAAACGGTAAAATTTAAATTTAAAATCAAAACTTGATTTAAACGGTAAAATTTAATTTTAAAATCCAAACTTGATTTACATTGTACACTCCAAAGATTAACATTCTAATGTATGCATTGGAGTATCAACCTCCAATTACACAACTACACATCTTATTACTATTACATGTGGTCATTGGCAGTTATTAAATGAAATGTAAGCATGTGAAAACATCAAAATTTGTTTTTGTGGCAATAATTTATGTTTTTGAAGAGAGTAGCGATGAATAAAATTGTGAATTGAAGTTTTAGTTGGAATTCTAGAGTTGAATTGAAATTGGGCAACTCAAACATAAATTCAAATCATAACTTTTTTAAGATTTTTTTTTTTGAAAATAGCGATACAATTTGTACATTGAAATACACATCTTTGTTATTTTAGGCGCGTGCCAAAACTGAAACAGCTAGAGCAAAACTGGCGTGAGAGGCATATAAACACTGGTCAATCATTACATGCTAATAGTTTGTGTAACGGATTAGGCATTTCCATCTTTGTACTGGGGATAAATCATGAATTTTACACCATCAGCTTTATTGTTGCCACTGCTATCTAAGATGCTGATCTAGTTAGTGAATCTGCAAATCGGTAATATAAAATAAATAATATAGGTAATGTTATCCATGTTGTAAATACATCAAAGGGTGATAGTGGAATTGTAAATACTGTTTGCAGACAAAAGATAACTAACCGAAAGGTAATATTATCATTATGTTATCGTTTGTCATGGTTCTACGCATTTTCTCAATGGTAAAATAAATGGCAATTCAGTAAAAATCATTTAAAACTCGATCTCATGAATTCAATGCTGGCTAACCATATGATTTTGCTTGAACTATGAAATAGACATTCACTTTAAATTTACAAATTTATATAATAAAGGGTGATCATCAAGTTGTCGTGGAGTAGATACTTGGAGTAGTTTCACTTTTACTGTTGTTAACATGGCTTGACATTGACAAGCGGCCCATCAAGTACTCTGGTTAAGTTTCAGCTTTATTATAATTATGTGTTTTTTGCTTAATACGAATCCAAATTTGCCTATATGAATTCAAATTGGAATTGGAATCGATTCTGTATTTCATTACAATTTTTTTGTAACCCAAATATTACATTCCCCATCCCTTTTTCGTTGCAATTATTAAACCTTGATAGTTATTTTTCACTCCATTGTTTTCCAAAAGTATTAGACTTCCCTTTGCAAATATTAAAGTCTAAATCAAACTTCTTTTTCCAACTCAAACCAACCATTTCATTAACATGAAATTCAAATTTGTATTTGTGTTAATCGGGTAATAAAATATTGTTTTGATCCAGAACTGATAAACCTTTTATTTTCCTGTTCAATAATGACTACGCTTGACATGCATGGACACTTTGGGATACCTTTCATAAGCCATTGTATACAATAGCAGTCATATTTGGCTTAAATGAGAGGTATAATCCATGCTTGGACTGTGTTCTATGTTGGGCCAAGCATGGTTAACAGAATGGCCATGTTTAGTTAAGTCATGCATATCCACCGATGAGGACAAAATTTCAATATTTATCCATTCTTTGAGGAAAAAACTATCAAATAATAAGTTTTGCTAATTAAATTTTCCAACTTGTATGTTTAAAGTCTTCAAAAAAAAAGCTTGGGTTTAGGATATTTAAGAGTATGTTGAAGCTGTAAGTTTATATTAAATGGAGCAGGGAAGAAAATCGTTGATAGACTTGGACAATGTTTGGTAATGCGACATAGTGCAAAGCTTTTAATAACAATAACACCTGAAGATATAAATAAGTTGGAATATATTGATGACTAACCTTTGCTCTTTGCCTTATGTATTGCCACTGCATGCAAATTTCGCCTAGTGTTAAAAGTATTGAATAACCCTTTTACTCTTCACTGGCATTTTTAATTTGTGCTTGCCCTCATCGATAATATGGACGATGTTGAACTGAAGGAACAAATTTGAATAATCTGAGCAATGATAACATGTAATTTTGTATCCACAAATACTTCATTCATTTCCATGTTTGTAAATCCCATTAGTTGCCAAGAAACTTGTGGAATATTTACAAAGCTGTTACTATGATTTGTAATTTGCAATGTAAAAGAATAACATTTTAAATACTACATTACCTAATTTTTAGAGAGTAACTATTTAAATGTGTTGCTTAAATGTGAAACCTTCGTTATATTGGAATTCATTATGCCATAGCTGCATTCAAATAGAAAGTTGCTTCTTTGATACTCATAATAATGTTTCAACTGTGTTGCTTTAATATCAAATCTATTCTCTGTTTTTGCATTTGAAATTAACTAATTTGTATTATCTATAAGTAGTGGAACAATTTAACTTCATGATGTTGGTTGACATGAAGTTTGACCAACAAAGAAATTGATGTCCACTAGTTCTCCAGTAGGCGTGCCGTTAATTCCTTGGCACCAATTGTAAAATGCTGAAATACCCATCTTTTATAGAATATTGGTTGGTAAAAGGAAATATTCTTTTTAAGTCATGGTAAATTACGTCTCCATTTAATTTGGTACTGTTCCTTTTCAGTTACAAACCAGGTGGTGGCAGTGGCCATGAGCCTGCCCATGCGGGTTGTTGGGGAAGGGATGTTGACGGCAACCATCTGCGGAGGTGTATTCACTTG
The DNA here is from genome assembly GCA_030765085.1 of Allium cepa. Classification (NCBI taxonomy): domain Eukaryota; kingdom Viridiplantae; phylum Streptophyta; class Magnoliopsida; order Asparagales; family Amaryllidaceae; genus Allium; species Allium cepa. The sequence goes on from CM060934.1 coordinate 706,552,945, forward strand.
CCCAGTTGATTCTATTTTAGCAGTATGTTTGGCTCAGTTTATTTGCATGCATATCCTGGTTTTTCAAATGAATGACGTGTTTACTTACAATTAGAGTATTCGAGCTGTCACCCTTCCCAAAGGAAGTCTACTAGCTGTCAAGGTATGTTGATGATGCATCACAATGTGCTTGGCTGCATGCCCATTCTTTTTTCTGAAGCTTGTAAGCTTTTCTATTATGTTATGATGATGATGGAGGAGTGATGATGCATTAGAGATTACGAAAGATCAGTTTGGTAACTATGTTATGCAGAATTTCCTGGAGACATGCAATGAAAAGCAGCGCCAACCAATTCTTTCTGGTGCACGGCTCCAATTATCATATATTTTAAAACATTTTGTTAGTAGTTTAAACTTGTCTATGAATGTTATAGCATTTTAATGTAAACTTGTCTACTTTGTAATGACTTCTGGATCGAAATAGTTATGTATATTGATTTTTGTTACGCGATTAATGTGTTTTTGTCGGTTGTTTGAGTATTGCGACTATTTCATCGATACTTTTTCTTATATCAAAATCTGTTAACTACTATCGTATAATATGTGTGAATAGTGAGAAACCAGACAAGCAACCAACATAGTAAAGTAGCGTTTAAGAAATGCAGCAAAATAATTAACAATTTTGGCGGCGTTTATTAGACACAAGTAAGGTCTGCTGTGTAGTTGCATTTTCTATAACAGGGTTTATGAAAATGCTAGTATAATGTTTTATAGTGGCTTGAACAGTACTTTTTAGTGACTTGTTTATACAGCCGCTACGTTAAAAAAAATTAATTGTGTTTGTCGAACGCTGCGATATGTTGTTCGGGTTTATGAAAATGCAACAGAAAGTCATAGACTTTTAGTTGCATGTCGTATAACAGCCTGTTCTGTGTGCTACTAAATCCATTTGAGTGAATTAGAGTTAAGGACAAACTTTGAAAAAAAATTAGACCAAAGAACACCAAGTTTCATTTTTAGGGTGAAGGACAGATGTAGTTATGATTAGCATTATATTCAACTTTTACACTATACAAAATGCTAGTTATATCTAGCATTATATTCACTTTTACACTATACAAAATGCTAGTTATAACTAGCATTGTCATTCAGCCTGAAAAACAAACATGTTGTCCTTCAGTCTAATTTTTTTTCTAAATTTGTCCGTGTGACTATTTTTCTGAATCTATTTTTTGTTGTAGTGCATAATAAACAACCATCATGTTACAACTTACAATCATCTAAGGAGAAGTCTGGCCACATATCCTTTTACTCATTTGATAATGCAGGCAATGAATTAAGGATATAATGTTTTCAGTTGGAATCTTTCCATATTGTGTTTTTTAATGGAACATTTTTATGCAGGTTGCTGCCACGTGGAACAAATATAAAATAAACTGCAATATATATAAACTAGTATGTAACTCGTGCGAAAATGTTGTTACAAAATAGTCTTTAAATTTTAATTATTATTAAAAATTGATTTTTTTAAAAAAAGTAATATGTGATAAATTTGTTAAAATAAAGGAATTTATAATTTAAAATGACATGCAACGCTCATATGTAAGGTAGAGTCGCTAACCATATATTCTTATCAGAATTATTGTTCTAACTCGGTAATACCAAACACAATATATATATATATATATATATATATATATATATATATATAATTTGCTACTGCTATATATATAATAGTTGATGCTACGTGATATGTGTATTTTTTTATGATATAGATAAAAAAAAGAATTTTCCATTTATATTAAAAAGAATATTGTATATATATTTTTAAAGATTTATAATAAAATAACGAATATTACATAATTGAATATATTTAAATATTGTAAATCAATGATCAACTTAACTAACTAAATATATGTAGCTGAATGTTAGAAAGTAGGGAAAAAATGAGAAGAGCTTTGTATGTAATAGTAGTTGAGAATAATAACATCTTACAATCAACTTATCTGCATATGAAATTTTATTCATTATTTGAGATTTCAATTAGTAAACCTTTTTTTAACTTTGTAGTTAATCTTAAATTTCACGTTGTCATAGGAGTGTCATGTTTACAACTTTAGTATTTGCAAAAAAAAAAAAAAAACATAGCTTTAGTTTGAGTTATGCGTTGGATAAGTTTTAATGTCATGTTGAAAATAAGAATGTCTACAAAACCTAATTTTTATTAGAGTAATCCATGCTTCTACACCCATGTTGTAAAGTATAAATTTATCATTTAAAAGTTGTAAAAAAAGAAATTTTGTAATACAATGTATGATATTTTTTTGAGATAAATGAATTATAAATTAAAAAATATATTATTGTTTGTGTTTACATTTTATGACGTTATGTGATTCATATCCCTTTATATATGAATAAAAATAATAATTTTATCATTTTCGCTTATATATATGAATATCATATACATACTTAATCGGTATATTTTAAGATTTATTAGATAAATTAATAAATATTAGTTAATGGAATTTATCTAAATGATTTAAAATAAATATGACATAATTAGTTAAATACATGGATATGAATAAAAAATATTAGAAGAGAATTGAAAATTGGTTCGTAAGTAACTATGGAAATTTAAAATATAGGTGTTTAAAGCTAAAAATATAACTTTTCAGTGTAATGCATGATAACTTCATTGATATAAACCAATTTTATTATTGTTGGTGTATATAATATATGCTATGTGATTTACATATCTTTGTATGCAAATGAAAATTTTGTTTTAACAGTTTGTTGATGCTACTATGGTATACTATTGAAATTGCTCATATTTTAGAATTTACATGACGTATCGACTATTCGTTAGCTGAGTTTATCAAATGGTTTAAATTTTGAATTACGCAATTAATTTAAATGCATGTACTTAAATGTAAAATATTAGAAGAGAAATAAGAATGCATCTGTGAATAATTATAGTAAATTATAAAAGTACGTATTTGATTAGAATTTGGCATTAGAAGTTTAGTAGAATAAAAGCAACAAATTATAAAAATTTAAAATAAAATATCTAGAGAGAAAATTAAGGAGAGTGGAGAAAGCTCCTATAATTAATAAGAGGGCTTGAATTTCTTCTGTTTTACTACTATTTAATAGATATACATATTGAACAATTGTGTTTATATGCAAAATATACAGGTAAGTATGAGCTATTTTCCCACCCAGTCATCTGAATCCTGATGGCAGAAGCACATCCTAAGCTTTATGCCTTGAAACAAGGTTTACATTATGCTAGTTAGTTTACATCTGAATTATGATGATGACAGAAGTTATAAGTTGTATATGTTGAATATTATCTTAGGTTAGTAAACAAATGAAGTCAATTCACCAGTAATCAAAAGTAAGAATATGGAAATATAGGAGGTTAATATTTTATGGTTATTAAGACACACACACACATATTTGTATGTGTGTGCGCGCGCAGCGTGTGCACGTGTATTGTATGTATGTATGTATGTCATTTAAACATTGAAGGTGTATTTATTTGAGTACGATTATACTAAATTATCTAATTGATAGTTATTTTAATTAGTATATAGCTATGATTAATTAGAGAATAAATGCTGTGTGCATAATATGATGGATCCAGATTTTATTGATAGGTCGCCTGTCTTGGTGTATTGACGACGATTCTTTTATTATTTATATTGAGTAATATATTTAGTTATTGTTGTAAGATAATTTGAAGACATTTCGTTGATGATGGTATCATGATTTTAATAATGATTCCTAGATTTGGATGATTTACCTATTGGATTTGATGTCCTTGAACTCTGATTTGATTTTCTTTAAGATGGGTGATGACATCTTTATATATGTTTTTGTGATATTTGAAGTTATATAATACGTGAAAATTTGTTTATGCTGTTGTGATTATATACAATACATACAATACATATTTATTTACATTACCAGTGTTATTATATTATTGCTGATATATGAGATCAAAAATATTTTATCCTATGGTATAGTCATAATTCGACTCGTGTGTTATTTATAATACTCGGGTTAGTCCGAGACATTATAGATACAGAGATGATAGTACTAGCATTTGTTTATGTATGCTTATAAGAATATATTAGCATTGTTACCTAATACATATATGTTATTAATTCACTATATGTCTATATAATCGACATTTTAGTTATATTGTACTTATCAGTCATTATTGTGTGCATATACATACACACACATACATACATATATATTGTCTATGTTATCGCTGCGATCGCTCTGTGTTCCTTGCTGTTTATTATATATTATGTATTGTTCTATCCTGGAGGCATACATGTTTATTGTTTTGCACTTATACTATGTACGTATATGTGAGATATATATCTAATGTTTTAATATGTTCCAGTGTTAGTCCAATGTAATATTCATACGTGTACCTCATATAGTCTCATCCTCCATATTATCTGGCAGCATTACTTTGTAATACTCTTGGATAGTATACATATAGAGGTGGGGTGTTAAAAAGTGGTATCAGAGCAAGTTTAGAACAATACATTGTATATGTGAGAGACAGAGTCATTGACCTAGATGAGACTTAGGGGCCATGTTCCTTTGGGTGTGATTGGTAGTTGGCATATAATAAGGATAATAGAAGTATATAAATATATTGAACGATGATTACTAGGATAATCATCAAGACGTATTTATAATTTTGTATATATTATTTTACTACTATCTATTAAGTATAAAATAGAAATTGATTGGCTAAGGATGGCATAGTATAAATTATTGTATTCTGATATGTTAGTAATCAGAGTGCACAGCGGAATGGATAGATTGGTTCCACTAAGCACTTTGGATGTTTACTTGATTGATTGATGATTGCATACACTAAATTTGTATTTTTTTGCATTAGGTCCTTGTAGTGTCTTCAGTAGGGAAATTACCGCAAGGAACTTTTGAAAAATGTGGGCTATAACATGTTATTTACGTATATATATCATTGATGAATGGTTGCAAGGTAATCTTGAATTTGACATTTTCTTTGATATTGGTAAAGTTTTGTAAAGTGGAAAAAAGGAAGTAAAATCTTTTGTAATGTATTAAAATAAATACTTGGGTTTCTATATATATTTTGGAAAAGTTTTGAAGAAAGTCCTACGAGCTATTTTATACAATTATTTGAGTATTGTGGATTCTTTAAGAAAATATTTGGACCATGAAATTTACTCCTAAAGTATTTCGAGAATTTCAATATTTGAATCATTATTTTTATAATTTTTGGGTATTATTCCAAAAGTGTTTGTATCATTTTAATAATCACGTATAACTATTTAAACTAAGAGGGTGTAGTAAAGTTAATTATTTTAGCTTGTTATGGATTTTATGGATTTTCCCTATAAGAGATTGCGAGGAAGCAATTTTGTTAAGAGGGGAGTCTGTAAATACCCAATTTTTGGATAAATAATAATAATTAATTAAATTTAAAAAACGAGTTTCAAATGTTTTAAATAAATAATTTAAATTAATTTTTAAATATTAGAATTTATTTCAAGATAATTAGTAATGGAATTAATTGGCTGAGAATAATTATTTGTTTTAAGAATTCTAAATTTAATAAATTTAAAAGTTATTTGATATTGAATTTAGAGTATAAACTTTTGAATATTTAAATCTAATAAATTTATAATGTTGTAAAATAAATAAAGTTGTGATAAATTTATAGAGTGATTTTTTAAAAGTAAAATGATTAAATAATATCGCGCTTATATGCTTGTAAAGAAAAATAAAAAGAAGGTAGTAAAGAAAAGAAAAGGAAATAAGCGCATTGAGGCCCAATACTTCAAGGCCATTAACCAAAATCTTAGAAAAACTAAAATATCCTATTTCACTATTTCCATTTTCACGTAATCCAATTTTCGGACATTTCTATTTCTTGAAATTTCATCTTCATCTATATGTGTACTTCAGCATTCAGGGGAGAAGAGGAGAAATGACAGGGAGAAAATAATTTCCTCAAATTTTCACAAATCATCAAAATTGAAATCTAAGTTATTTTTAAGCTATACTACCTACTACATACAAAAAGTGAAAGAGCTGGTTGGAAATATAAAAATGAGAGAAGAGGACTGATTTATAGACTTTCCTTTTAATGGAAAAAGTGGTATTTGATCTTTGAAAAATAAATTCACATAGAATTAATTGATGTCGTTTGAAGTGTCAGCCTCAAAGGGTGTTGGAGAATTTTTGATGCAAATATGGTGATATGCAGTTTGTAATAAACCGTTTGTACCCTTTGAATCGATAGTAAACCACATATGTCCAACTCAAATTGCACGAACAAGCGGATCATTAAGGGTAGAAAGAAAATAAAGACAAGAATAGAATCTCACACGAATGAAACAGCATATATTACTTCAACTATAATCTTTACAGTGGAAAAGTTTAAAACATATATCAGAGTCTAACCTAGATTCAGCCTGGACAGTTATAACATATGCCCTTTCAAATGCAGACAAACAACAAAACAAATGCAATAGATGCAGCGGATAATACAATACGTCTATATGATGATGAAGATCTCCAGCTCTCCTTTGGACACCAAGCGTCTTCGGCTAATTCTGAAACTAATCAGATCTGATCCGAGTATTTAAAAATACCCGGATCAGGCTTGATAAACCAACGTGAGATACTCGAAATTTTAAATATATAGCACATGACGATGTTATCAAAACCTTTGAACAGAAAGGTATCTCATAAGACTACGCCCAACATAAATACAGACGGGTTTTTACCTTATGATAAGCAAAACACTTTTATTACCAAAATAATTCGATATTATCTTTAATGATAATGTTTTGGGAAACATCTTTCAAATAAACTTATTTAAATAAGGTATCGATAACCGGACTAAATCTAAGAGAATATATCCGGACTGGGTCAAATGGAATATACCAAACGTAATATATGATACCAAAAGGGGTAGCTGAAATATTTGCAAAGCATTATAGCTATTTTGGGAACACAATCAAAACCGTAAAGCTCATATTGTAGTTGAATTTTCCAACATGGTAGGGAACCTCGATAACCACACATAGCAATCGGAACCTGGTGGTTTTTCGTGCAAGGACTCACACATCACTATTCCTCATATTGCCACACTTATTGATATCCGGTTGATTCTCGTGTGAGGACTCACATGCCACTATACCATACAATAAAGTCCCGTCTGGACACCTTGGTGACCTAGATCATGCGCCGCCAGTCATCTTGAGGGATCATACACCACCCTCGTCATACTAAGCCTGAAATATGTAACATAACTCCCGTATCATTTTCGAGATGTGAGGCTTGGGAGTGAGGTTATGCTCAACTTAGACAAAGCCATGCTTCTCATACAAAACCACACTTTACTTTTCACAAAGCACAATCCACTTAGAATGCCACATTGACATTCCTTCGATTACCATTTGACTTTTACGAACATACAACTTTGCATTCATATGCCTTTGAGAAGGGTGTTAAGCTAAGAGAAATTGCCTTCTCCGCCACCACCGAAGTATGTTGGTAAAAGTCAATGTTTGCGATCTTAGCAATGCAATGTTAGACATTCGTCTATACAAGTTCGTTCTAGGACTGAACAAACCCGAAGGTACTTTTCTTGACCATTACTAGGCGAGAAGCCCTTGCAATCCGAAAATTTCAAACACGATAGGACCACTGTTATAATAAATGTCTTTATATTAGGAGCTCCCTAGAGAATGTAAACAAGTAGTCCTTCCGCTATGAAGATTTTCGATCTTCAATAATCATCATCTTCGACATGTCTTCACTTTCGAACGTATACATTGGTTCGAAGTGGTTTTAGGATAGGAGTTACCCAAATCTGACACCGGTTCCTTCAAAACCAATTATCGATAAATATATGTTTAGTTCATATGTAGCTATCAATCAACAATCAATTACTTCATCTTTTATTTAAATCAAATATCTTTCTCAATTTATTCCAAGATATATTCTTCTCAGTTTATTCCATTTTCTTTTCAAGAGTTTATGGAATCATTCAGCCTCAATCATCAGATCATTTGGTTTATTTAAACCTTTCTTAAACCGTGGTATAATTCCCAATCATTTTCTCTTTTACTTAGGAAAACTTTTCCAAATCATCCTTTTAATCTTAATCAAAGATTTCTTATATTCAAGTTATAACTTTTAACTTATGGAAATATTCCCAAATCATTCATTAAATCTTAATCAAAGATTTCTTTCTTAACTTCAAATTATATTCTTGTAAATCGAAGATTTTCATAATAGAGCACTACCACCACCATAGATATGGTAAATTTCACCTCGAGGGGCTAATGGAAAGTAGTCCTACATCATGAAGATCTTCGTCATCAATGATCATTGTCTTCAATATATTTTATTTCAAAAATTAGTTTAAAGGGATTTTCGAATAGGAATCATTCAAATCCGATCCCGGTTGGATGGGAATCGCCCAAATCCGATCCCGATTCCTTTGTACCAATCACCGATAAAAAATGATTATTGGAAGATTTGATGATTGATTTATGCATTTCCTTTTATCAACTATCTTCGATAGATATAAGTATTTATAAGATATTCCTCTAGTGAATATGGAATCGTTATAGCCTTTCTTAAAATTTATCGAATCATTTGATTTATTTAAACCATTTTGAACTTGGAATAATTCTATTTTATTTTGCCTTTTATTTAGGAAAACTTTAATATAAATTTTAGAGTATCCGGGCTTTCCCTTCAATCTGTTTCATCCCTCGTCTAAAAGATAAAATGAAGGCCATGTAAGTTTAGGGTACTGGTTGCTCCATCCCTAAGCTTAATTACACACCTTGTTTTACCGTTTAGCTCTCATAGGCAGGACAAATGCACTAGTCGTTTCCACACTCAATTATTAATCTTCATTTTAGAAATGATTCAAAAACTTCCAAATCATTATTTAAAACACAAAATTATTCTTTTAAAAATATCTATAAAATATTTGGAAAAAGGCTGTTGAGTTCAAATCCACAATTCATAAGTTATTCAAAAGCATTGCAAAAAGTGTTGCAAAAAGCTATATTCTTTAAAGCGACTTTTATATCAGTTAGAAATTCATCATTTCAACTTAAATTACTTTTAAAACATTTTAAAACATTTTTAGAATTTATTTCATATTCTAAATATTTAAAAAATATCATTTTTAAAGAAATCCCTTTTTGGATTTCGAACTGCAAAACCGCGATGTTTTTAAAAAATTGTTTTGGACATATTTCAAAATCTACTTAATGAAATCTTTATTTTTTCTCTTAGTTGAAAAACTATGGGCATAATAGTCTGGAATATTCTTACCTCGAAGGATTCTGAGCTATATTCCACTTTGTATACTTATTTAATTTTTCGACGTGAAATCGCGAACTACCGTTACATGACGTGCCTAGTTTTGACTTGTTTTTCAATTTCTTTTCAAACTTCATTGAAATAGTTTTAAATGTTTATAAAACATTTCTAAATCATTTCTGAATCATTTTAAATAATGTTTCCATATTTCAAACTCATTTTCCATTTCACTTCATATTATAATATTATATTATTGTAATATCATTTTCGACCTTTTTAAAATCATTTAAAAGCTAAATCACTCCATACCCATATTATTATGGAATTAATTTCCATTAAATTTAATTTGGTTAATTACTAACAATTTCTCTTATTATTTATCAAGCCAAGTTATCAACCATTTCATAACCATATAATTAACCATAATATCAACCAAGTTATCATCCAATATCAACCAATATTCAACATTTTAATTTCTAATTTAACATGTGTATTATCAACTTAAGTTTTATTAGAATAAAACTAATATTTGAGTACTCGCCTTTAATAAATCGATTAACTTCCTACCAACATTCTTACTAACGAAACTTCACTTAAACTTCAACTAATCAACTTCTACTCCATTCCTTTTGCTTTATGATATCGACCTCTTCTTCCAAACTCCTGAAAATCTGGCAGAGCCTCCACAGAACCTTCAATTTGCTCCTAGCTCCTTGGAATGAAATCGGCGGCACTTCCTTCTCTTTCTTTTGCTTCGGAGTTCCCGAACTTGCTACTTTTTCTCACATGGTTTGGCCTTGATGGTTTCCATCTCTTCCTATCTTTTCTTCACTTCTTAAATGTTAAACTATGTTTTAATGATATTTTAAGGTATTTGGCAAAGTTTGGTGGTGTTTGCAGTTGATTTGATATGATTTTAAGAAAAGTTAGTAAGGTAAAGAGAGAAGAAGAAGCCATTAAAGAGAGCTTCAAGGAGGAAGAAGAAAGGTGGAAATGGTGTGAAAGAAAGTGAAGGAAGTGGTTGGTATTTATAGAAAAAAATGAAGTGGTAAATTGCTAAAATATCTCTTTGCCAAATTACCAAAATAACCTTACTTACTTTTTAAGCAACCTTATTTTTTCCACACTTAATATCACATTTCAAATCATTATTTTATGTCGTTTTTGCTTAAATATTAAGTAAAGAATAATAATTATGTTTGCCTTGATTTGATGTTTACCTTTTAATTTTTGTAATATTTTTTGTCTTTTTATGCTTACTTTTTGTTAGTTATATACTAGAATTTTCTAAGTATGTTTAGTAAAAGTAATCTTGATTAGTGAATTAACTAATACTTATACTATTTGAATATATGTTCGTATATAAGAAAATAAAGACGCAACAACGCCGCGACAACTTTAAACCGACAAAATGTTGATTTTCGACAAAATGTTTTACGGTCATATTTTGACGTTTTAATGAACCTATTTATTTATATAATCCAAATTTAAAAATAAATTTGTATAATGTTATTTAAAATACAAACACTCATAAATTAATTACAATAATTTATTTAACCATTGAAACTTTTACTTTTCTGAAATCGGGATTTTATCACTTTTGTCGATAAAAGCAATCATTCCTATTTTTATGTATATTTCTCTTTGCAAATACTATCTAGCATTATTTAAACCATAAAATATTGTATATTTTATATTTAAAATCACTTTAAATGTTATATTTGGAGGCGGTCAAATTTTGGATCATTATATACTCTCCTCCTTAAAAGAGTTTCATCATCGGAATTACCCAAAACCAAACTTAAAGGTATTTGACAAAAATATTTATTTTTGAGATCAAAGCATACCCATGCTTATCAGTTAAGGTAATATACTTTAATAAAAATTGATAGCCATTAATTTGTCAAATAAGCGATTCACATTATGCTTTTTAACTTTAGAAGATTATATTGATTAAGTAACTCAAAAATGATACCAAAGGAACTGGATACTACCAGCAGTATCACATATTTCCTTAATGAGTAGGGGAATACTTAAGAGAGGTGTTTACCATCTGAATACATCTCCTGCCTATATTTAGTTATTTTCGAGCCACTCTGATCAATTAACCATAAGATTGTTTTTCGTTTTCAAAATCCCCTTTTAAAAATAATACTATTATTTTTCTTTTTCCAAAAGAAATCGAGCATCCTTTATTTGGAACAATACCATTATAATTCTTATTTCCTTTGAAACTTATTTATTAATAAATCTCCTTATAAATTTAATTCAAAACTTATTTTATATTACATAACTTTCCCTTTTATACCCTTTCAAAACATTATGTTATGAATTCTCAAAACTATCTTTCTCAAACATTATTTTATTTTATTTTCTAATTACACTTCATTTTACAGAATATAATTTTATAAATACGTCCTTAAATGATTTCTTAATAAACACTTTTTATAAAGACACTTCTTTATATTTATAATCCTTTTTTTAAAATATCTTATTAAATTTGATTGTATATAAGATAGAAGAAGTGCTTTGAGAGGATAATCCAAAGAGAAGTTTAATTGAGTAACATCATAATTATGCATTCATTCCATAATATTATTTACTTAAGTTCGTAAACATTTTAATGCAACATAATCTCATGTTTATTATTACTTTACAATTTAAGTTTATTTTTAAGTCAAATCCTAATCTCTTTCATTAATTTCATTACAAAGCAAATTCAACTCACTTAAGCAATTCTTTCATATCTCAGTTTCAAATTTCCTTTTGTTTACTTAACCAAATGGTCAACCATTTTTAATTATTGGTTTTACTTTTCCGTTCAAATTAATAAGGCGTAAACTTATTCCTCTTTTTTATACCATTTTTAAATTTATAAATTCAAAAGCTCATTATTATTATTTTATATTAATCAAATCGTACTTGGAATTTTATAATCAAAGCTTGTTTTGTCAAAACAAAGCATCGATAGTAAATTATTAAGGTAGCAATTCATCACTTGGAGACTCGAAAATGAATACTGATGTTGCTGTAGTCATCACCCGTATTATTTCCCAACGACTAAAGTGAGTTTGGTGCTTTTTCGTATATCTTTTAAATTCCCCCTTTTACTTTATAAATCACATTTATAAATTTATACTTATATATAATTTCACTTATTTCACCTTGGTTATATAAAACCATTTTGTATTTGTTTATAAAATCCATTTTGTAAATCCCTTCATAAAATCATTTTATATCAACTTACTTTCTGTTAGAATTTATATATCTATTCCAAAATACCCAAAATTTAGTTTATCAAATTTATATAACATATCTTTTATACATTTTACAAATTATTTGGTAAAGTGCATATTTATTCTACATGCTTACTTTATATCTTATACAAATTCATTAACCTTAACCATATACTCTTATCAAACATCTTATAGTCAAATTGGAAAACTTAATTCACAAGATGTTCATTAAATCAACAAATGATAATAACGGAATATTTTTATTCCCTTAATCATAAACTGACACACACAAATATCAATATTTTTTAAAAGATATTCCTTTATACTTAAAATATAATCCTTTTAAAACAGTGTGTCGGTTTGTCTAGTTTAAGTGTTTAGAAATCCTTATTGATCACGGTGATTAGGCACATCAAATAGAATCTACAAACCACTCAATAGATGAATCAACACAAAACATTTTTATGTCAAATAACAAATACATGTTCTCTCAAAACTCATTCTAGGGTGTTATTAACCTTATCTTCTAATGAGTCACTCATTCCAGGGTATTGCTAACCCTGTCTATAATGAGTTTTACCCTAACAAAGCCTAGGTATTTGCCTAACCTAAGATCTGATACCAAATGTAATGAACAGTTTTTCTGTACCCTTTGAATCGACAATAAACCATACATGTCCAACTTAAATTACACGAACAAGCGGATCATTAAGGGTAGAAAGAAAATAAAGATAGAACAGAATCTCACACGAATGGAATAACATATATTACTTTAACAATAATCTTTACAGTGGAAATGTTTAAAACATATATTAGACTCTAACCTAGATTCAGCCTGGATAGTTATACCACCTGCCCTTACAAATGCTGACAAATAACAAAACAAATGCAATAGATGCAGCGGATAATAAAATACGTCCATACGGCGATGGAGATCGCCAGCTCTCCTCTGAAAACTCCAAGCATCTTCGACTAATCCTAAAACTACTCAGATCTTCCCTAATTATTTAAAAATACTCAGATCAGGCTTGATAAACCGGCGTGAGATACTTGAAATTTTAAGCGTATAGCTCATGACGACGTTATCAACACCTTTAAAAATAAGGGTATCTCATAAGACTACGCCCACACATGAATACAGATGGGTTTTTAACTTATGATAACCAAAACACTTTTATTACCAAAATAATTTGATATTATCTTTAATGACATTCTTTTGGGAAACATCTTTCAAATAAACTTATTCAAATAAGGTATCAATACCCGGACTAACTCTAAGGGAATATATCCGGACTGGGTCAAATGGAATATACCGGACGGAATATATGATACCAAAAGGGGTAGGTGAAATGTTTGCAAAGCATTGCAGTTATTTTAGGAATACAATCAAAACCGTAAAGCTCGTATTGGAGTTGGATTTTCCAGCATGATAGGGAACCTCAATAACCACGCATAACAACTGAAACCTGGTGGTTTTTCGTGCGAGGACTCACACACCACTATTCCTCATATTGCCACACTTATTGATATTCGATGGATTTCCATGCAAGGACTCACATGCCACTATACCACACAATAAGGGTCCCTTCTGGACAACTTGGTGACCTAGATCATACGCCGCCAGTCACCTTAAGGAACCATATGCTACCCTTATCATACTAAGCCTGAAATATGTAACATAATTCCCATATTATTTCCAAGACACGAGGCTTGGGAGTGAGGTTGCGCTCAAGTTAGACAAAGCCATGTTTTCCTATAAAACCATGCTTTACTTCACAAAGCACAATCTGCTTAGAATGCCACATTGTCTTTCCTTTGATCACCGTTTGACTTTTACCAACATACAACCTCTGAGTTTGGATGCCTCTGAGAAGGGTGTTAGGCTAAGAGAAGTTGTCTTCTCCACTACCATAGAAGTATGTTGGTAAAAGTCAACGTTTTTTATCTTAGTAATGCAATATCATGCATTCGTCCATACAAGTTCGTTCTAGGACTGAACGAAACTGAAGACGATTTCCTCGACCATTACTAGGCGAGAAGCCCTTGCAATTTGAAGATTTCAAACACGATAGGACCACTACTATAATAAACGTCTCTATATTGGGCGCTACCCAGAGAATGTCAACAAGCAGTCATTCCGCTATGAATATCTTCGTTCTTCAATAATCATCATATTCGACATGTCTTCACTTCCAAATGTATACATTGATTCAAAGTGGTTTTCGGATAGGAGTTATCCAAATCCGACCCCAGTTCCTTCGAAGCCAATTATCGATAAAAAGATGTTTAGTTCATATGTGGCTATCAATCATCAATCAATTACTTCATCTATTATTTAAATCAAATATCTTTCTTAGATATATTCTTTTTAATTTATTCCATTTTCTTTTCAAGAGTATACGAAATCATTCAGCCTTATTTATTAAATCATTTGGTTTATTTAAACCTTTCTTAAATCCTAGAATAATTCCAAATCATTTTTTCTTTTACTTAGGAAAACCTTTCCAAATCATTCATTTAATCTTAATCAAAGATTTC
This sequence comes from Allium cepa, assembly GCA_030765085.1. Classification (NCBI taxonomy): domain Eukaryota; kingdom Viridiplantae; phylum Streptophyta; class Magnoliopsida; order Asparagales; family Amaryllidaceae; genus Allium; species Allium cepa. Next base: position 706,568,067 of record CM060934.1, read on the forward strand.
TTATATTTAAGTTATAACTTTTAACTTAGGAAAAATATTTCCAAATCATTCATTAAATCTTAATCAAAGATTTCTTTATTAACTTCAAATTATGTTCTTGCAAAATGAAGATTTTAATAACAAAGCACTACTGCCACTGCAGATATGGTAAATTTCACCTCGAGGGACTAATGGCAAGTATTCCTACACCGTGAAGATCTTCGTCATCAGTAATCGTTGTCTTCAATATATTTTATTTCAAAAACTAGTTTAAAGGGATTTTCGGATAGGAATCACTTAAATTTGATCCTTGTTTTTGGATAGGAATCACCCAAATCCGATCTCGGTTCCTTCATACCAATCATCGATAGAAAAGATTATCGGAAGATTTGATGATTGATTTATGCATTTCCTTTTATCAATGATCTTCGATGGATATAAATCATTATTACATATTAATCTAGTGAATATGGAATCGTTGTAGCCTTTCTTTGAAATTTATCTAATCATTTGATTTATTTAAAGCCTTTTGAACTTGAAATAATTCTATTTTATTTTGCCTTTTATTTAGAAAACTTTAATATAAATTTCAGAGTATTCGGGCTTTCCCTTCGATATGTTCCACCCCTCGTCTAAAAGATAAAACAAAGGCTAGGTAAGGTCATGGAACTGGTTGCTCAATCCCTTACCTTAGTTACACACCTTGTTTTACCGTTTAACTCTCATAGGCAGGACAAATATATTAGTCATTTCCGCATACTCGGTTACTAATCTTCATTTTGGAAATGATTCATTAAACTTCCAAATCTTTATTTAAAACACTAAATTACTCTTTTAAAATATCTATAAAAGATTTGAAAATGGATTGTTGAGTTTAAATCCATAATTCATAAGTTATTAAAAAGTGTTGCAAAAGCGTTGCAAAAAGTGTTACAAAAGGCTATATTCTTCAAAACGACTTTTATATCATTTAGAAATTTATCCTATCAACTTAAATTACTTTTAAAACCTTTTAAAATGTTTTATAATTTATTTTATATTTTTAAATATTTTAAAAATATCATTTTTAAAGAAATTTCTTTTTGGATTTCGAACTGCAAAACCCCGAGTTTTTAAAAAATTATTTTGGACATATTTCGAAATATACTTAAATGAAATCTTGATTTTCTTTCTTTGTTGGAAAACTATGGGTATAATAGTCTGGAAAATTCTTATCTCGAAGGATTCTGAGTTATATTCCACTTTATATACTTATTTAACCATTTCGGCGCGAAATTGCGAACTACTGTTAGGCGACGTGCCTAATTTTGACTTGTTTTTTTAATTTCTTTTCAAACTTCATTGAAACACTTTTATGTTTATAAAACATTCTTAAATCATTTCAGAATCATTTTAAACAATATTTCTATATTTCAAACTCATTTTCCATTCCATTTCATATTATATTATTATTATATCATTTTTGACCTTTTTAAAATCATTTAAAGGCTAAATCACTCCATACACATATTATTATGGATTAAATTTCCATTAAATTTAATTTGGTTAATTACTAAACATTTCCCTTTTTATTTATCAAGCCAAGTTATCAACCATTTCACAGCTATATAATCAACCATAATATCAACCAAGTTATCATCCAATATCAAACAATATTCAACATATTAATTTCTAATTTAACATGTGTATTATCAACTTAAGTTTTATTAAAATAATACTAGGATTTGTGTACCCACCTTTAACCAAATCGATTAACCTCCTTGCAACATTTTTACTAACAATACTTTAATTAAACTTCAACTAATCAACTTCTACTTCATTCCTTTTGTTTTATGCTATCAACCTCTTCTTCCGAACTCCTAAAAATCCGGTAGAGCTTTCGTAGAACCTTGAATTTGCTCATAGCTCTTTGGAATGAAATCGGCCGCACTTCCTTCTCTTTCTCTTGCTTTGGAGTTCCCGAACTCGCTTCCTTTCCTCACATGGTTCGGCCTTGATGGGTTCTACCTCTTCCTTTATAATTTCTTCACTTTTTAAATGTTAAACCATGTTTTAATGGTATTTTAATGGTATTTTAAGGTATTTGGCAAAGTTTGGTAGCGTTTGGAGTTGATTTGATATGTTTTTAAGAAAAGTTAGTAAGGAAAAGAGAGAAGAAGAAGCCATTAAAGAGAGCTTCAAGGAGAAAGAAGAAGGTGAGAATGGTTTGAAAGGAAGTGAAGGAAGTGGTTGGTATTTATAAAAAAAAATGTAGTGGTAAGTTATCAAAATATCCCTCTGTCAAATTACTAAAATAACCTTACTTACTTTTTAAGCAATCTTATTTTTTCAACACTTAATATCACATTTCAAATCAATACTTTATGTCATTTTTACTTAAGTATTAAGTAAGAAATAATAATTATGTTTTCCTTGATTTAATGTTTACTTTTGATTTTTGTAATTTTTTTGTGTGTTTTATGCTTACTTTTCGTTAATTATATTCTAGAATGTTCTAGGTATGTTTAGTAGAAGTTAACTTGATTAATGAATTAAGTAATACTTATACTATTTGAATATATGTTTATATATAAGAAAATAAAGGTGTAACAGCGTTGTGACAACTTTAAATTGACAAAATGTTGATTTTAGACAAAATGTTTTACGATCACATTTTGGTGTTTTAGCAAAACTATTTATTTATGTAAACCAAATTTAAAAATAATTTATATAATGTTATCTAAAAATATAAACACTCATAAATTAATTAAAATAATTTACTTAACCATTGAAACTTACTTTTCTAAAATCAAGATTCTGTCACTTTTGTTGATATAAGCAATTATTCCTATTTTTGTGTATATTTCCTTTTGCAAATCCTATATAATATTATTTAAATCATAAAATCATATATATTTTATATTTAAAATCACTTTAAATGTTATATTTGGAGGTGGTCAAATTCTGGGTCGTTAAACGGTCGTGGTCGAAAACGAGTGTTTAGAACTAAGGTTCGATTTTAGCAATGATCCAGGCAATGATATATTGAAGCTATAGTGGCGATGGATTTATGGTCGAGAGGAGCGTCACCGGTGCGAATTTGAATAGGTGCAACGTTGATTGGAGTAGCGATGGTTTTCCAACACCTGTAGTTGAGCGGAGGTGACACAATTTGATTGGTGGGCCCGGGCATTATGGTGATAGTGTAGATGTGTCAGGTTGGATAAGAGGAAGACATTGGCGAAGACATGAGTTGGTTTCGTGGAGCGTAGCTCCGTGTCACAATGTGGACATGCATGTTGATGAAGGTGTCTGTTTCAATTGAGAAGATATTTAGGAAGAAGAAGAGAAAGTGGTCAAGAGGCGAGTTTATTTTATCATACAATGGTATCATAGCACTACTATAAAGCAAACATTAAGATATTCATATAAGTTTGGGTGCTTGATATGTGGGTGTATATGCTTTCCTGTTGTATGCGTGGGTGTGTATATGTTGGAACTGGGCCAGCCCACAACGGAAGAAACGGATGAATTATTTTTTTTTACCATTTTGGATCTTTAATGGGCCTATAAAGTCTAAGTATACTTAAAATTTTTAAGTTTTCTTTCAAATAAAATCTTTATTTTATTTAGATTTATAAACAAAGTTTAAAATTTAAGTTAATGTGTGTGTAAATTAGAGTATATCAAATATACTCCTATGTACATATTTGTGTGTAACGGTAAGTTATTAAATTTATTGTACATATTTGTGTGTAACGGTAAGTTATTAAATTTATTTAGAGAATGAAACTTTTCATTTCCTATCTCTCAAGTTATTGAATTAATGAGGGGGCATAAATTTATTTAGATGGAGAGAGAAATCTTTTGTTTATCTCTCTTTAATTAAATTGATAAATTATATGAATGTCATTAATTAGCAACATGTACATATGGCATGAATGCGAGCTTAAACACACACACACACATACATATATTGTAGTGTAAATTCTGTAAGAGCAGCATGTGATAGGTGTTATTAATTGATGACAATAATAGACATATAACTAGAAATAAATGCATAGTTAAACATATAAAGGAAATACAGGAAATAGATAAAGAGTAACAAAGATGATTGATTTAATTATCTATTTGGTAATAATTATTATAGCATATCAATGATAATCAATTAGCATCATGATATAAGGATATAAATAGCCAGCAACAAAAGTATGTATGTATTATTAGTTAGTTGTGTGTGTATATATGTTTAAATATGTTTATATGTGTATTGTTTAATGAATCCTCCAATTATACTAAATTAATTCAGCCAATCAATAATTATCCATTAAAGATTTATTATCAAACATGTATTGATCTGATTTAGTAAATCGATTTGAAAATAGACCTTAATCAATAAATCCAAATGTAACCAATATATATATGTTAATAATTTAATGCAGAATCAAACATTCATATTTATTTAAAAAAATTGTGCAAGTATATTTTGTATATAATAATATTACATTGATTCATGTTTATTTATACAAAAATACAATGTACATATATCTATTATATTCATGTATACATAATATATATACATATGTGTGTGTGTGTATTTAAAATATTTTTATATGTATCGTTAATGAATCCTTTAAAATTAATATATCAACTCAACCAAATCAATTGTAATCAGTTTAAGATTTATTACCAAACATGTAGTAATCTAACTTAGTAAAACAGTCTGATAATAGATCTTAATCAACAAATCTAAATATCATTTTACGTATATGGTAATAAAAAAGTTCTGAAAACCCATTAAAATATTTCAAAATTATTTTATCATACACATACACATTTATATGTACGCATTTATGTTTATGGATGAATCTTAAATAGAAAACAAAATTGGAATCAATGTAAATTATTGTTAACAATTAAACAAAATAAAGTTAATTAGAATAACAAGTTAATTGCCAGATCTATATTTAGACCAAAATCAATAGAAATTAACATAGAAAATCATGAATAGAAGTTATTAACTTCAAATGAAAACCAATTCTAATTATATCAAGTTATACCACTTTAAGATCTATAATTGTATGTTTATAAGGGACAACAAATGCATATATACAATTTTCAAAATTAAATTAACTACTAGATATTTAATATCATGGAATAAATAAATAAATAATGGAATTTACCTTGTTGATGTTTCCTATGATTCGTACCTTAAAGGATAAATGCTTTTAGATCCGATTGAATCACCTCTAGAAACTTCAACAATCTGAAGCATCACTTTTGAAATTATTTTATTTAATTTGTTTTGATTTTGTTTTGGGAAATTTATATGACTTATAAGTCATGAAATTTCAGCTAAGAAGGTAGAAAAATGATGATGGATGCTAGGGTTTAGAAGGAGAGTGATTAAGAGAGGCCAGTGAATGGAAGATAGCATATTTATAGAGGGATCCTTTCTTAACCTCCTCCTTTCATTTTCTAGATCCAACCATTGGATTTCAAGCCTTTTTTTCTTATAGCCTTCTATGAATAAGGCTATATGGGTCTCAAAATATTCCCAAATCCATTTAGTAATTGTTATCCCGCCTTTTGGTCAAGGCCGGGATATCAATAATTTGGTTGAAAATGATGGATATCGGGATTGGAGATTGATTGGAAACAAGGCCTTGATCGATACCATCAAAATTGGATCAAGCTCAAATCAAGGTGGAATCGATTGGAAACGATAAACAAGCCCCGATGAGGCTGCACTTCAAATTTCAGGCCATCGGAGTTCATGTGCTTAAGTTATGGATGGATCAATATTGGTAAAAATTGGTTTCGTATCGATACGTTCGTACCGATCGTTATGGTATTTGGTTTGGATCGACCGACATTCGCATGTTACATTTAGTATCGATCGAATCCGTATTGATCAAGCAGCTTCAGGGGAGAAATAGGGTGATGGATGTGGATTTCTTATCGATACGTACGTATCAACTGGATGACAAAGCATGTCAATTCACTTCGTAGCGATCAAGGCTGGGATCGATATGAAGAATGAAGCAACTGATGGATACGAAGCAATGGATACAGAGGTTTGGCAGTGTATTTCGTATCGATCACATTTTGATCGGTACGAAGGACACGCATGAAGGAAGCTTTGCTAGATGGAAACAAAAGATTCAGGTGTCGTTTTCATATCGATCGCGTTCTTATCGGTAGATACAAAGGAAACGGTCAGGATGGAGCATAAAACATGGATCTGTGTGTGAGACTCAGATCGACGCGAAAGCTATGGATAAGGTGACCGATGGATATGAATTAAGGGATATAGAATATGATGGATATAGGACTCTTCATGGATACAAAATCACCAGCCAACTCTAGCAATCTCAATTTTTGGATCGATCATAACTCTCAAACTACAAATCTAAATGCCATGAAATTTTTACATATTAACCCGAGAGCTCACCCGATCAATCGCAGCTCGTTTAGAGGCAATCTTGATCGATACGAAAAAAGCATGGATCGATTAGGGATCGATCCTAAATAACCCCAGATTGATCTGGTGGGCCCACATACGCATGAGAAAGGGTATTCTGAGTGTTGGGGAAGATATTTTCAAATCTACTCATATAAATAGCACCTCTATGGCAACTAAGAAGGGATCTTCTTCTCCTTCTCTTTTTGGTGAAACTCTGCCATTTTTTTATTAATATTCAAAGGATTGTAATTGTAATTATAGTATAAAGGCAATAAAAGGATCAATTCAAAGTGGACGTAGGCCGGAGATAGCCGAACCACTATAAATCTCGCGTATTTTCTTACTTTCTTTCATTTTTAAGTTTTTTTTTTCATTTTTGCTCCCTACATTATCTAGATCTACAATATGTGATTGGATATTGAGGATTTATGTGTAGACACTGGTGCTTTCACGACATTCAGGGTTTGTGATCAATTTTGGTCCAAACACTTTGGTGTTTTCACTGAGAAAGCTAGCACTCAGGGATTTGAAGGCTTGGATTTTAGATTAAAGGCTTAGGAACTTTCATTCTGGGAAGCAATGGCTAAGCAATAAACAAGGAGACAGTGAACAAAGAGGATTCAGCATGAAGGAAGTCAGGAGGCTTCCTAAGAAACTAATCAGGCCTTAATCTTCATCACTAGAGATGAGACGGAAGTGATGCTGAAAAGGCAGGATGATATGATTCAGAACCTACTCCACCAAGTTCGACATGTTGTAGTGCAAAATCAAGAGAACAGAGCTGCAGGGAATGCTGGAAATGTGGATCACAAAGCTGGAGTAGCAAGAACAGAGGCAATCTAAAACAGGACCAAGGAATCGAAGCAAACGAGATGCGAGACAGAGTGGAACCATCGGGAGCAGCTCCTGCACTCAGGATCATCCGCCCGGATCATGTTGACTCAATCCTAGGTAGGATGCCAGGCGGTTCTGTGCAGTATGGCATTGATCGGGATATGGATGCTCGTCTAGAAGGGTTGGTTTCAAGATTCCCTCATGGGCTCGGGGGGCAGGTTGGAGATAGCAGATGAAGGCTACCACTTGATGATAACGACAGGTTAGCGGATATGATCAGACGGGCTATGAGGGGAGGATTGGTAAATAGAGATTTGGAGGATGTAAATAGGAGACCCTTCACTCCTACGATTAGGCAAGCTAGGAATCCACTGGATTTCAAACTACCAACGCTGGAAATGTATGATAGGAGAATGGATCCCATTGTTCACTTAACAAGGTACATGAGGCATATGGAAGTACTGAGGGCGTCGGAGGAAGTCATGGCACGGTGCTTTCCTTTGTATTTGACGGATATAACAACACTATGGTTCAGGCAACTGGAAAGCGACTCTATTGGCACATGGACAGAGTTGATCGAGAGGTGGATGAGACAATTTCGGGTCCATATCGTGAGACCCAAGAATGTGATGACTTCAACATCACTGAAATAGTGAAAAGGAGAATCACTTATGGATTTCTTAACCAAATTCAATGCGGTAGTGGATTCGGTGGTCGACCCGATCTGTCGATGGTTTTGATGGTAGCAGTCTCAGGGATTGTGGATAATTTGGATTTTAAGATATCTTTGGAGCAGGATCCACTGATGGATCTCGAGGATTTTTACCATGAAGCAGAGAGGTTTCTATGATAGGAAGATGTGAAGGCTAAAAGGGAGGGGAGAGAAGCTGAAGTTTATACGGTAAAAGGTAGAGGTCAACCCAGGGTGGATTCAAACAAGGACGATAGTGGTAAAAGGAAAATGAATGTCAACGGTGACACTTCGAAAAGGCAATGGAGGGAATCAAAATTCTCTTCTTACATGGGTTTTTACTAAAACCGTGGAAAGGATTTATTTGGATACTCGAGGACGCCTCCAGTATCGAAGGCCGACAAAAAGGGAACCCTTCGAATATGAGCGGGCATCGGGAAAGCATTGAATATTCCATGAGCTAGATGGAGACAACACGAGCGACTGCAGGTATTTGAAGGATATTATTGAGGAGCATGTGAGGAATGATCATTTGCAACAATACATAAGGAATCTAGCTATGGCGGTGGAACAGGAGCAGCTACCGCTCACCTCAAACGAAGATGGCACTGGATCTAGGCATCATCATCAGCTGATTGCATTTATGGCACGGAATAAGTAATAAACCCCAAAGTAATGTAGCTAAGTCACTTACACATGTACGGGATCGAGGACGGTCCCTAGGCACGCTCTGAGATGATGATAACCAGTGATGCACAGGTTTATGAAATCTTGTTTTTTCTATTTTATGCAAACTTTGGTTTCTTTTTTGATACTCCAGTTATTTAGTTTTCTTGGTTGTATGGACTTTTATCTTATCAATTGAACACTACGATGATTGGATTTGAGTTACCATAATAAATCACAGGTCCCGCGGTTACGGTCCCGATCGGAGAGACGGGGCAATAACCACGAGTTACGAGTCCCTTTGTAGGAGATCGACAGAATGGACTCAAACACGGAATAAATCCTCGACCGTAGAGTCGAGGCCGGAGAATATACGATCGAGGCTAGAGAATATAAGTCCTCGACCGGAGAGTCGAGGCCGGAGAATATGAGTCCTCGACCAGAGAGTCGAGGCCGGAGAAAACAAGTCCCTGACCAGAGAGTCGGGGCCGGAGAAAATAAATCCTCGAATGGAGTCGAGGCCGGAGAAGGAAAACCATGGATAATCCCTCGACCGGAGAATCGAGGCCGGAGTAGGATAAAATGACTCGACGAGGTCTATGGACCTGGATATGGACACGGAGAGATCTCGATTTTGGCTGAGGACCTAGCGAGGTCCTGGATTTGGATTATAGGACTCGGGGAGGTCTCGGATTTGGATGTCGACCTGAAGAGGTCATGTATTTGGTTATTGGATTCTGGATTTGGATAGATCAGAACTTGGTTGTCGGATTCAAATGGATATAGAATTGGCTAAGGATTTGATTACTGGATTCGAAATCGGATGTCGACTTAGAATAGTCCCGGATTTGGATAAGGATATGGCTACGGAATGGCTTGGTAATGGATTGGACTATGGATCGGGTGATATGGCTATGGGAGTAATATGGACTTTGGATTTTGAATTTAAAGCTATTCAAAACATACCTTCCTACCGCAAGGCATGTTTTGGGGGGCAAATGTTATCCCGCTTTTGGTCAAGGCCGAGATATCAATAAGTTAGCCGAAAATGATGGATATCAGGATTGGTGATCGATTGAAAACAAGGCTATGATCGATACCATCAAAATTGGATCAAGCTCAAATCAATGTAGGATCGATTGAGTACGATAAACAAGCTTTGGTGAGGCTACACTTCAAATTAGGTCAATCGGAGTTCATATGCTCAAGTTATGAATGGATCAGTGTTGGTGAAAGTTGGTTTCATATCGATATATTTGTATCGATCATTATGGTGTTTGGTTTGGATCGATCGACATTCATATCGATACATTTCGTATCGATCGAATCCGTATTGATCAAGCAGCTTTGGGGGAGAAACAGGGTGATGGATATGGATTTCTCATCGATATGTACATATCGATTGGATGGCAAAGCATGTCAATGCACTTCGTATCGATCAAGGCTGGGATCGATACGAAGAATGAAGCAACTGATGGATACGAAGCAATGGATACGGAGGTTTGGCGGCGTACGTCATGTTGATCACTTTTTGATTAATACAAAGGACACGCGTGAATGAAGCTATGCTGGATGGAAACAAAATATTCAGGAGCTGTTTTCGTATCGATCGTGTTTGTATCGGTCGATACGAAGGAAACGGTCAAGATGGAGCGTAAAACATGGATTTGTGCATGAGACTCGGATCGATGCAAAAGCTATGGATACGGGGACCAATGGATACGAATTGAGGGATATAGAATATGATGGATACGAGACTCTTCATGGATATGAAATAACTAGGAACTCTAGCATCTCAATCTTGGATCGATCATAACTATCAAAATACAATTTCAAATGCCACGAAATTTTCATAGGTGCTTTCATATCAACTCAAGAGTTATCCTGATCGATCGCAGCTCGATAGGAGGCAATCTGGATTAATATAAAGATAGCATGGATCGATCGAGGATCGATCCTAAACAACCCCAGATCGATCTGGTGGGCCCGCCTACGCTTGAGAAAGGGTATTTCGAGTTTTGAGGCAGTATTTCTAGATCTACTTCTATAAATAGCACCTCATGGCAACTAAAAAGGGATCTTCTTCTTCTCTTTTTGGCGAAAATCTGCCATTTTTGTTATTGATATTCAAAGGATTGTAACTGTAATCACAGTATAAAGACAATAAAGTGATCAATTCATGGTGGACGTAGGCCGGAGATAGCCGAACAACTATAAATCTCGTGTCTTCTTCTACTTTTTTAATATTTAATTTTTTTATTTCTTCATTTTTGCTCTCTACATTATCTGGATCTATAATCTATGATGGGATATTGAGGATTTGTATGTAGACACTTGTGCTTTCACAACATTCGGGTTTGTGACCAATTTTGGCGCAAACAGTACTTAATCTATTTAAATTTTATCAATATCGTATAGAGATACCTACATACATAGCTTTATGTACGTACTTTATTAAATACTAATGGTTTCAAACAAATCAAATAAATATATAAACAAAAATTTAATGATTAATATTTCATAAATATTAGTTAATTTAATTAATTTATAACGGTTATAAATTAATTAAATCATGTGGTTTTCGAAGAATTCATCATTATGGTTGTGCGACTTAAAGGTGTAAATTCAGTCGGCGATTAATATCGAACTATTTGAATATGAGCAATCACACGTCACTTAATAGGTGTATAAAATTTTAGCCGATTTATCGCTTACACATCTTTTAGGTAAAATCCAATTCTACTTATTATAAGTGGTACCTAATAGTGACAATTATTTGCACCAATTCTCTTCGTTAAAACTATATCACTTTGGATTTATAGAATTTGGTAATGGTGAAAATTCCAATATCATCTACATTCAACTTTATACTCCAAACACAAAGTCCTTGGTTCAATAGTAACAATTATTATTAACCAAAATGCTTCGGCTAGAGACATTGACTTTGAGTTGACTTGAGTTAACCATGATACTAACCCCATATAACTGAAGGGATGAATCCTCTCTTGAATAGTGCTTCACTTCAAATACTTCCACTCGACCCAACTATAGTCACTCGATGGAATGCCATGCCATGATTTGACTATAATCAAAGCGGAGCTTTTATATCTAAGATCCACAGTATTCTCAAGTTGAGGGAACTGTGTAAATCAGTCACATCGATATTTTCTGTTTGACCTTAGTTAGATTAACCAACATAAAACTATCGAGTGAGTCATTCTATAGTTATCTAATAACTATCAGTATGTAACCCCTAGGTGCCCTCCAGTAGTCATGAAAAATACACTGCCCAATATTTGGAGAGCGTTACATACTCTAATCTCAACGGATACACCGATATCCGGTCTCGATGCATCTTAACTAGGAACATTTAAAATGGTATATTTGTTTTATTATGATAAATTACTCACGGTTAAACACTTTGTAACTACTATCATAAAATATACCATTTATGGATTTTCTATTAAATATACTTTTAATTAAACTAATTAATTGATATAACCATATTATATCAAGTATATAATAAAAAGAAAAACCTTTATTGTGAACAAGATTGTTCAACAAGTTAGATATATGTAACAAATTACATAATCAACCACAGTCTTTCATTTAGAAAATTTCCAACTTAAAGATTCTTAACTTGAATTTATTATTGACATGCTATACTCAGTATCACTTATGAAGTTTGAGTCCGAACACTCCCTAATAAGGAGTTTTTATTTATGTAAACAATTCTCTAGTATTTCATAAATACACGTGAACACTTCAAACAATCATTTAGTGATATCAATTTGGATTTGATATTTGCTTCATGTACCAAATACATAAACAATTCACTTTATCTTAGACAATATAATATGTATGATAATTCCTATTGCTAATGCATAAGGAACTAATCTCACATGTTCCTTATTAGACAATTTTAATAAGGTATGTTTGCATATCAATTTATTATATTCCTAATATCTTTTATACTTACTATAAAAGTCATCATTTATTAATCTCATGTCGAGTATTAAAACAACTAAGGCTGATTTTAACACAAGTACATCGTTAAAATCAACAACGTGTTGTTTACTTATAGTTTATAAATCTCAGTGTACACTTTGATTGAACATGTTGTTTACTTCGTTCTTATGAACACACGCTCCCTATGCACTTTGATTGAAAATAAAACAATTTGATATTTCTATCAAAATACTTATTCAATCTTGGTGCTTATAAAATGATACTTTCATATCATTTATTGGACCATATCCAAAAATTCACAAACTCAATATCGCTCTTACTGACTTTGGGACATTTTCGGTTAATATATGCAAATAGCTTACTCTAAAATCGTTATTTAGAATTTTCTACTTCTATCATATGTACCAAAACAATAGGACTTATAAAGCAATAATTTTGTGAGTAAATCCAAATTGACTTGAACATGTCGAATATCGAATCTATTTTGCTAATTTCAACAATTCAAATTTACGATATTATTCTTATCAACATTGCTCATTTAATTCCAACTACATTAGTCTTACTTATAAAGACACAGTCAAGGTCAATGGATGATATCCCTTCAGTTACGACCACCACAATTTATATATTAATAGCGTACTTAGAATTCTTTTGGATTTGCGCATCATGCCATATAGAGTCAACACTCTGAATGGTTTAATTAAACAATCTAGGATTATATATTTTCGACATTTATAAGTAACTCATAGTTTCTCTTCGATGTGCGAGAATATTTATTGGACATTCTAATGCTCAAAGTTCGTTTAGGTTAGTTAATTTTATTTCAACTCATATAATCAGTTCTATCCATGGATTGTATCCAATTCCATTTTACTACCAATAATTCCTCATAGAATTTTTCACGATGAAGTTGGTATATCTTGAAACAACAATTGTTTCTCAGTTTAATAGAATAGGTATTCATAAACATTTCATAAATTTCTTTATTTATAAAACTGATTTGGTTTTAGTTTATAAAAATTATGTTCAAAACATAAACATGTCATCAAATTACAGTTTCAAAAAAATCCTTTTGGGGAGATACATACAAGATCCCTCATAAACAATTATTACGTCCAATCGTTCAACTCGCACAACCTACCAACTCCTTGGCCTAGGATATATTGGAGTTTCTTATAAACTCTTATCTTGTAAAATTTTGTAAACTGTTATTTAGATGAAATAATATTAAACTTGTATACTACCCTTAAGAACATTACCTTATAGAAAGAAACTAACTCAACTTCACTCATAATTAATCGTACATTGTCCAACAAAGTTCGCTCACTCAATATCGATGCATCATTATGTATCACGTGAAGGAGTAATTTTGAGGTTGAATCTTTATTCATTTTAGGTGCATTCGGAACATTTTCCAATATACTCACTCATTCAGTCAAATCAAATCATTTCTATCGCATGTTATTTTAATTACTTCTATTTTATATTCTATAAGTTTACCATAGACATGCTACATGTGTATCAAATACACATGTCCATGTCAATGATAACTCATCGGCGAATATGACAAAGTACGTCGAACCGTTTTGGTATTTGTACAAATATGATTGCATATATATGTATCAATCCAAAGAGTTCATCAACTCTTATTATACTCCCACTAAATGGGTGCATAGCACTTTATTGTTTGAGATATAATTAACAAGTATCATATGATTCAAAATCATACAATAAAATTATTTTTCAAAATTATGGCTTGGTCTATAATTCCAAAACAACCGTAAATGATATTAGATACTTTTGTATTTTCCAATGTATCACTTTTGTTATAAATTTTTTACCACATTATAGTTTTATTTCATAAAGAATATTCATATTGAAATATAGCTATGCCTATTATTTTTTCTTTAGTCGATACCGAAAAATAATCATTATTTCATAAATAATGTATGGTAAGTTTTGCGGAAACAATTTTCGTACTGTGATGCGATTAATAAGTGCTATATGGCATGCTCCCACTATTTTCACATTACTATAATAGCGTACTGAATTCGAAGGTATATCATTCACTTAATACAATTTGTTTATTTCATACACTGCAACTATTTACAATGAAGAGTTCATTGATCAAATAACTTAAGCTCAAAGAAATAAATATCATAGAAAACAATTTGCTATATGAAAATACATTTCAGGATAGAAATCGTATTTCTTATTCCAATGTTGAGTATCAATTATTATGACAATTCTCGTTTCCAATATTTCTCTATGAAGTAGAAGTGACTATTCACTCTCTTCATCCCAACTGTACCTTAAATTACATCTATTCTTATACATTCATTTTCCTTTCAAATGGTCAAACTATTTACAAGAAAACTGTACCACAATATCATAACAATATCTTTACAAAAGCACATTTGATATCCTTAACATTTAAGGACATCAAATATGTTGCACTTTACGTAACTTGGTCAAAATGACATTTCAACGATCGAGTTCTTATATCTATCTTGTAGCTTTTGGTCTTGTGTTGCATTAACATAATATGATCCCTTTTGTAATCAGTCAGATTGAATACTCGATCTCACATTAAGATTTATTTGGTTTTTCAGATGAACTAATTTCATTGAATTACTGTACATTACAAAATTTGAACATTCATCATATAACATTTATAAGCAATTGTATATGGATCAAATATCCATAGTTTTGTATTGCTTTTAAAGTTTGAAACTCATAGAATGCAATACATAGTCTTGACTAAATAAATTCATGAGTGACCAAACCACGAATGTATTCAGTAGTTGTAAAATCAGGCACTTGCATGGGTGTTGAAACATTAACATGCAACAAGAATTTAATAGTGGGCATTATATTTTCATTTTCAACTTTCAATTGAGTTCGTTTGTATTTTTAATTGATAAACATTTTATCAATCATATTAAATGCACAAATTTATCATTGTAGATAATTATAACATTATTTAGCATATGTTCTTACAATATTAGAAAGGTTAAATGTTACCGTTTCATTTTTCTAATAAGGCTCCCACTAGTCTTTTATGTTTCTCCAAACCCTAAGATGAAACATAGAAGTCTTTCAACTTCACTAGTGGGTGTTAGGACTCATCTGTCTTGGTATTCTGACCTTGAGTTTGCTCAACAAATCATATCCCCACAAACGATGGATAACTCCTTATCAGTTGTATCACATACAACTCCTAACCTATTTTTCCTTGTCCTAATCTCATTTCGACCTTGAGTTTGCCTAAAAAATCGAAAGAGATTATTTACTCATACCTACCACATCGTGACGGCCTAAGTATAGTATATGTACCTTAAATTTGCTCAAAAAATACATATAGTTATCTTAGCTTATCTATTTATTATATTGATAATACTACACATAATATCCCTACCTTGAGTTTGCTCAACAACTAAGGAGTATGCAAGTAATTTATTAATATATATATGGTAGAAGACAACATTATATTGAAAATTCATAATCTTCAGTATATTATATTGAGTGATATCGACTTATGGAATAATGTATTTCTTATGAAATACCCTCGTGATTCAAGTGTCAGACATATCAAAAATCATAGTATACATACATTTATGTATGTATTTATTCCTGAAGTCTATTTGGGTTTCTTTAACGTTCCACCTTTAGTTTATACACTCATATTATATATATAACTTTTATATTTTAATTAACTCATATAATAATCTTATGTATAACATTTTATCAATTGAATCTTATTTAATTAATTTTAATTAATTAACTCTTTAATTAATTTTAAGTTAGTATTTCAATACAACTTTTATATTGGACATATCCATTATAATCCTTGTAGTGTATATTACGACTTTTATAGTATAACACATATATCTTATATATTCATATTTTTTTATTTAATTAATTAACACATATGTTATCTTTATTAACCTTTATAGTATAGCACATATGTTAACCTTTATAGTATAAAACATATATTATAACACATATAATTTATTTAATTAAACAATTTTAATTAAATTATATCAATTTCACAATTTATCTTACATACATGTATAATTATTTATCCTAACTCTTTAAAATAACATAACATATGTCGACATATATAATACATGTATATAAATATTAAATAATTAACTCATTTAATTAATTTATTCTATTAGTCTTCTTAATAAATTTTAAATTTTGAGATTAATATTTAAACAGTTTCAAACATTTTGAAATTTTCATAATCTTTTTAAACATTTTAAAAATTTATGTTATATTATAACATTTATAATAAACATGTTTTTATTATAAATTAAATTTTAAATTTAAAATATTGTCTTAATTTTCAAAAATATTTTGAAAATTTGTCCAAGGCCCAATTCGAATTAGGTCTTTTCTATCAAGGGCAACCATTGGGCTCACTTCACCTTTCAGCCCGGGCAGGTAACTGGGTAGGACATGGTACTTGATTACCCAATTCCAATTCTAGACAACACCTTTCTAGACACTGTACTAAGTGCGCATGCTTAGTTAGTCAACCCTAACATGACTAATTTAGACCGCATAGGCTATTGGTCTCTAATACCATTGTCGGAACTTGGCCACCATGCAGTGGAAGAAATGGGTGAATTTCAAAAGTTTTACCACTTTGGATCATTAACAGGCCTATGTCGTAACGACCCGGAATTTCACTACTTTAATTTATGAATATTTAATTAGTTTTAAAAATTCGATATATAGATTTTATAATGAAAATAAAACTCTTTTTAATAATAAATAATAATGGTGAAATTGTTTTTAAAATTAGTTTACAAAAATATATAGTTCGATGAAAAACAGAAAATGTGACTGGAAACTGTTTTTCGAATTTTCAACGTTTCATTGTGTAAAAGTTGTTTGAAATGTTGTTCCCAGTTTCTTATATATATATATGCAGGAATAGACTAATTATATAATATGGTTTAAGATGGTATAATTAGTGTTAATTAGGTTAATTAATTTAAGATAATGATGATGTGACACTTTGGCAACTAATATAAAAAATTGAAAATATGTCACATCGAAGGGGATAAGAAGTACATAGGGGTCAAATTAGTGTTTTCTTGTTTCCTCCATGGTAAATTAGAATATTTTAAGGGGCGAAAGATGGATGTGACGTGGTGGTGACGTGGCGCAAAGAGAGTGGAGGGTAAGTACCTTATGGTATTTTGGAAATTTTCATTGTGCTTTAGTATATAAACTAATTTTCCTAAATTCTTTTTTACCTTTATCATTCTTATCTTCTTGTCCAAACTTCCTAAAGCTTTTGAAAAACTCTTTAATGGCTTCTTTAACATTTTAAAGTTTTATATTTTCAAGTTTGATTTTTTTTAAAACATTTTAAAGATAGATTAAACTCCTTCTTTCCTAAAGAAATTTCTCCATTTTTTCCCGAAATGGTTTCGACCACAACTCTTCAAAAAACTCCAAAACAAGATTTTATTTTTTCCAATCCATGTAGAATTCCAGTAGCTAAAACTTTATCGCTAACTGATTTTTCTGATTTTGAACATAGCTAGGCCAAAATTTTAATTCTTTACAAAGTGTTTTTGAACTTAGACTCTAACGGCCGAAAATGGTCCTCTTTGTTTCGACCGTAACTTCCTCAAAATTTAATATTTTTAAATAATAAATTTTTTAAATGATAGAGAAAATAAAAATCTAAAACTTTCTTTTTAATCACTATAACAAAAGCAGAGAGTAAGAGGTACAAAAATCGAGTGCAAAATAACCTATTTTTAAGAAGAGTTTGTGGTTTTCCAAGTTTTTCGAAAGCTAAAGTATTTAAAGTTTTCAAAAGTTTTGGTGAGTGAACTTCTTAACATTTTGGAAAGAATTTACTTACATATATGTGTTTATATGTGTTGGTTATGTGGTTATATATATATATATATATGTGTGTGTGTGTGTGTGTATGTATAAATGGTTGACTTGGATTGTGGTATTGTTTGAATATATTGGTTATAAAAGTTGTGATGTTGATTATATTTGATTCGAAAGATATGTCCTTGCTTATGTGATGATTGTGGTTTAAGACTTTGGGTTATTTGTGATATAGAAGTGAATAACAAGTTGAAAATTAGGGGCATCCATATTGGTAATCGCTATGGATGCAATTCTGATTTTCAATAAAGGTCAAGTTTTAAGTTTCTTAAAAATGTTTGGGAAATCTTTTCAAACTAAGTCGGCGACACTTAAGCTAATTATAACTTAATTAAGTATGTTTTTATTAATTAATTAATTAATTAATGATAATTAATTATAAATAAATTAGTAACTTAGTAATTAGTATTAATTACTACTAATTAAGCAAGTTAATCATCAATTAATTAATATGTTAATTAATAGTTAACTAATTTTTAAAAGGTAATTAATTTTTAATTAATCATGCTTAATTATGTTAATTATTATTTAATTTAAGTTAATATTAAAAGTTTAATTAATTATTATTAAAAGGATTTAAATAATTATTTAAGTTTCAATTAAATGTTATTTAATTATTTAACTGATATTATTTTTTATTTAACTATTAATTAAGGTTTAAATTATTATTTAATAATTGAATAAAGGATTAATTATGATTTAATTATTTATTTTATAATTAATTATTGTTATCATTTATTTAAAGGTTAAATTATTTCTTAACTACTTACTTAAATTGAGTTTAGATTTAATAAAGATTAATTATGATTTAAAAGGGGATTTAAGTTATAATTTATTATTTTTAAAAGAGCTTAAAGTTTTAAATCCTTTGTTTTTCCAAGAATCAATTTTTTCAAAGGAACTTATTTTCCAAAGATGGTTTTGAATTCAAGGAATTCAAGTGTCAGTACGACTAAGGAACCATATAACTGTGAATGAGTTATAATGTGGACTGTTGGATTGTGTGGACATGTGTTAGTAGAATAAATCTCCATTCTGCTATTAAATTGGTTGCTTGTTTGTTGTATGGACATGTGTTAGTAGAACAAATTCCCGTGCTACTATAAATTGATGGTTGGCTTATTTGTGTGTTTGTGTGGACATATGTTAGCAGAATAAATCCCCTTTCCGCTATGAATTGATTGAATTGTTTGGACATCTGTTTAGCTGGACAAATCACCATCCTGCTATAATGTTATTTGGACATGTATATGCTAGTTAATTCATATTGACATGTTATTCCCTTATTGGATGTGAGTTGTATTCACATATATGTTGATGTATGTAAATAACTGATAAGTGAATTGGAATTGAAATTGAATGGTAACTTAAAGTAGTAACATTGGGATTGCTAAGTCTCATTTTGAATTATAAAGTGTGCTGTTGAATTAACCTAAATTCTTTGATCAATTTAGATTTAAAGTTTATGAATGATTTCAAGTAATTTTTAACTAATATCTTGTTTATCAAATGAGTTTTACTAAAGAGTTTACTTAAAGTGATTTACAAAAGATATTTTTAAATGATATTTTATAAAGGATTTATAAAGAAGTTTTATAAATTATTTTGAATTTGAAAGAGATTTTATAAACCATTTTAGAGATTTTAAAAGAAGTTTAAATGTAAGTTGAAAATTTATAAGAGGTTTGAAATGTGAAGTGAACTTAAAATAGTATTTTTATAAGGGATAAGTGAATGCGTTTTATAGTAAAGATGTTTTGGGCAGGGAATTACTTAGCCATTTAGTATGGAATTTTGAAAGAGGAAAGTTTTCAAAAAGCTTTTAAGCATAAAAGGGATGTTATGGGTTTTGGAAAAAGTGTTTTTGAAGGGTATTTCGATCAAGTTTTATAAAGTGATTTTATTAATTAAAGTTTAATTAATAAAGGCTTAGAGGATCCATATGGGATTGAATCAATGTTTCATTGTTGTTAATTTGATAGTTAAATCACCGACTATCAAATCTAGACCAAAATATAACTTTGGAAATATCTAAGAGAAGCATGAGAATTATATGGTATAGTTATCGCCAAAGATGCTATACTGTACGTACAAAATCATTTCTTCTTCTAGGATAAAGGATAAGGAAATCCGTCCATAAATGGTTAGGGGGTGAACTCTGCTCTTATCTTTGTTTGTTTATTTTCTAAAAACTGAGGTTGAATTTACCGAAAAATATCGAAAGTTGTTTCGAAGTGACCGAGATCAGATTTGTTATCTGAAAACCACTTCGACCCAACTCAAGCGTTTCGAAATAAAGACATCTTTAAGGACAGGATCGAAGACGAAGCCACTGAAGTGCAAGGGCTGTTTGCTACTAATCCTGGGGACGATTCCAAAATGGAGGTAGTAGATGCATTTGGCTTGTCCTTAGCCTGGACAACTTGTATGGATGAATGTCGGCACTACGTTGCTACCTGGAGGGCAATGTTAGCATTCCAAGTTTGTTTACTATATAAAAGGTAAAACATAGCTTCAAGCCTCATCAACCGGGAAATAACTAAAACAGGAAAAGCAACAGGGCTAAGTGGGTCGCTCCCATTAGGATATGTCATCATCTTTATGGATTACCCTATTTTTATGGATTTGGTTGTGCATGAGAGATCTCAATTAAGGTTGGAAGATTGGGATGATGACATATTCGGTACTACTAGTCAAGTGATAGGCCGGTTTTGTGTGGCAGGGTACAAAATGTTCTTGTCAGACCCGGGTACATTGTTTTAGAGATGTACCCATCGGAGGTAGTTCCTTACCTGGTCATAGTATGGAATCCATTCTCCAATACATGCTTTTACATTTTGTTTGTAAAGCTTAGTGTGTTGTACTTTAATTATTGTAACAATTTTAGCTAAGATTAATAAGTTTTTGTACTTTAGACATTATTATAATATCATTGGATTTTCTACAAAAGTGTTTTGGTTATTGTAAGGTAAAACATGTCTGTGTTTATATGTGGCATGTTCTTACGAGATACCTTTGATTTTTAAAAGGTTTTGAAATGTAATAATCAAGTTGTTTGTGTTCACTCACACCAGAATCATGTCTGACTCTAAGTTTTGTTTTCTTTCTCTAAAAATCTTGGGTGCTTATATTTTTATGAGTAGCCAAGTAGTCTAGGTTTTCTACGGATGCATTTGGAGGAGCGTGGAGCAGGAGGCTTCATCGATAGATAGTTATTACTTGCTTCCGCTGTATATTATATACTTTATATCTGTATAAGAACATGTTGTTATAACTATCCTAGGTTAGATTTGTGTTATTGTAACTCTGATGCATCATTTTGAAATGACTTTGTAAGGAATTATGTTGATTAATAAATTTTATTCAGTTGCGTTGTGAAATTCTGTGTTTGCTTTTAGTGTCTTCTATCTTCTATCTTCTTTCTTTTCCCCTAACAATCCGCCTTTTTTTTCAATTTGAGTTGACATGTGTAGTTAATTGCCAACTAAACTGTACAGAAAAGTGGGTCATTACATTTGGTTCAGAGACGAAGGTTAAGCAAGAACCTTGGCTTTGGTGGGATTAACTCATTAAAGATAGGGTTGGTAGTGAAAGAGGCTATGCGGTAGGATCGTGTAATATGGAATATTGAAATAGTCTAGGTAGATAAAGTAGGTAAATGCAAGGAGACACCAAGATTTTATACTAGTTCGGACCTCTCGTCCTACGTCCAGTCCCTAAGCTTCACTTAGGAATTTCACCAACTAACACCCTCACTTCACCGGAGGAATAGGTTTACAACTTACCTGAACAGCCGAACGGGATTTCTTGCCTCAACTACCGAAGAGGACTTCAATATTCGACTTGTTGTGTTCTTGTCAACACTAAAGAGTCTAATGTAGTACAATATTCCTATAATCTTATCCTCGAGAATATGCAATGTATTTGTGAAGATTTAGGAAATGTGAATTGCTATGAATCAAAAAGAATGTTATAAACAAAAACAATGATTCAAGCAATAGATTAATGAATGCTTTGAGAGTATCTAGAAAATATGAACAAGAGAATAGTTAGATTAAAGCAAGAGAATTCGGTGAATTAAATGATGTTAGAATCATGTATATATACTTTTAGAAGAGATGCATATGTTGTCAAAGGTTGCAAACAAGAGATGCTTCCATTTCCATTGATGAAAGGTTGCAACTCTTGGGAGGAAGAAGGTGTCTTTTCAGAGAAAATTCGCAGGTTCAAATTCAGTCGACTGAGTAGGGAATTCAGTCAACTGAAAATATGAAGTAAAATTTTCGGGACCAAATTCAGTCGACTGTGCAGGAAATTCAGTCGACTGAAACTGTGCATGTGTATAATTTTGTTCCAGTTTCAGTCGACTAACTGTTCCTGTTCAGTCGACTGAACTCATAAAACCTTCATAGTTAAAACTTAATGGAAACATGAAGTTTATAAATTTTTTCTAGTGTTCGTGCAAGCTTCTTGAGGATAGATTTTAACAATATATCTAGACTAAGACACATGTAAAAACATACTTTAAGTTTGTTTGATCCTCATCTATTTTCCTTTAGCATTTGCATATATTTCTTTAAAGCACATTGTCATTGATCAAAATCTTCGCGTATCAACATTCTTCCCCTTTTTGATTGATGACAATACTGATTTATTCTAGACGTTTTTCTTATTTTCTCCCCCTGAATGTATGCACTATCTTTCCTACAAAACAAAGTTAGTGCCGTAGATTTTCTCCCCCTTTGTCATCGACAAAAAGGAAGAACTAACAACAGTAATAATTTATCAAAACAATCACTGAAGCATAGAGAATATTTGCATAAGCATGAATTAAGAGAAATAAAAATGTTGTGACATACAAAATTAGAAAGTTAAAAATACACATCAAAACAAAAAAACTACTCATCCTTATCCTACTCATAGGAACCTTCTCTTCCTGTTGGTTCACGTATGACGGGTCCTCCTGTTGGTGGTCTATGTGCTCTTCCTCCTTGGCCACAACTAGCTCCACTAGTGCTGCTACTTGTATGCTCTTCGGATGTCGTCCATGTAAACGTAGGTGTCGGACGTTTGCCGCGAGATGTTGAAGCAGTAGTGGTGCTTGAGCACGAGATTGCATCCCAAAGCTTGTTGAAGAATCCTTTGATTTTGTCAAGCTTATGATCTACTTTTTTAAGACGAGTGTCAAGAATTTGTTGATTTCTTGACAATATTCCCAAGGATTGGTTGATAGTGAAGCTTGGGTCAACAAGATGAATTTCATCATCTTACTCGAGATGTTCTTCGTGGCGAGGTTGAGGAGGTTGTTGTTCTTGATTCCTTGCTTCCCATTCGGCAAGTGATATTATGCGAGGAGGTCGAGATGAGAGTTGCATTAGGCTTATGGTCCGATGGTTAATTTGATGGACCATTGTATTCTCTGATTCAGGTAATGGCGTATCGACATTTAGAAGAAGTCGCATGATGTACTCTCCAAAGTAAATAGTGCGCATTTTTCCATTGTTGAAAGTAAGAAACTCATCAAGAATAAGCTGTACCCAATTAACTTGTATATTATCAAAAATAGCATATAGAGCTCGATAGTTATTTGGGTAGACAATTTCGTACGAGCCCGTACGAGGAGTAATCATTCTCATTAGGGCTTTATGGAGGATTCTCGCCATAGGTCGAAGTGAGGTGGACTTAAAATCCCTAAAGTTGATATTATCATCCATAAATCGATGGTTTATGTTGTCACGAATGTGTGGATTGAATTCTATTTCCTTTAGCTTTCTTCCGACATTTGGAGACTCTAAAATGTGTGCTATTCTATCCAATGAAAACCAAACTTTCTTTCCACACACCATACTCCAAACACTATTGTTTGGATTTCTTGGAGTTTGGTGTCCAAGATTAAGATTAGCATAAAATAATTTTAGCATTACATGATTATTGGCATGGTCATTTCTTTTCAAATCTAAAAGTGAAGTTAAACCTACCAGATCTGTTAACGCTTGAATGTTGTAGGCTTGAAAGCTTTGAAAATCAACGAAAGAATGCTCGAAAATTCGAGAATTCTTCATCTTGTTCCATCGAGTGACAGCGGTTCCATCGTAAAGCCATTGTGCTATTTGAGCATCAATTGGCTCGGAGGATGAAGAAGATGAAGCTCTTGCTCTTTTTGGTGCCATTTGGGTGAGAATTGATTTGATTTTGAGGAATTTGGGAGCTAGGGTTTCGAAATTAATTTGGGGAAGAAGGTTTGTAGGAGGTAAAAGTGAATTGGTAGGGTAAAATCTGGTGGTTAAAAGGGGAAATTTTTCCTGGGAAGTAGCGTTCAGTCGGCTGAATATACTGTTCAGTCGACTGAATCAAAGGCCGAAGTGTTCTGTGATAGGTTCAGTCGACTGAGCAGTACATTTAGTCGACTGAATTTTGTTGCTGAAATTTTCTGTTGAATTTTTTGTCGACTGTGCCGATGGTTCCAGTCGACTGAACTTTGTATATATTGTTTTCTGTCATATTTTCAGTCGACTAAGCAGGGGAATTCACTCGACTGAAACATGCATTTTTGTTGTTTCAGTTAATTTTTGAATTTAAACAATTTATTTAAAGATATTGTTACAAAAATATTGATGTAACAACGTAATTTTTTTTTCAAAATTTAACTATTTCTTTGGGGATGGACTTGGAGTCTTCTTTCCTTCATTCTTTATGTAATTTATATCCCATGAATTCGGACTATATTGAGGAGTCTTAGGAGACATCCAAGGATTCACAGGATCGACTGGTGTACGATAAGATGAAGAAGGATCAAGAGAGCTAACGGGGCGAGGTAGGGGTTCAGCCACTTCGTTCTTCTTTGATCCACAGAAGCGTAAACCAATTTGCTCTAGGAAGCTTAAACGTCTTGCCGTAACTTTTTGTTCGAAGTATAGTTCTCTTTGAAGATCTATCTGTTGTTGTTGGAAGTGATGAATTTCGTCAATCTTTCTTTTTGTGTCAGGTGAAATAAAGAGTCCGCGTTTCGCCTTTTTGGATTCTGGTGTGAAACCAGTACGATAATTTTCCCATTTGTAAACCGGCTCATGTGCTGGTGTTGGTGTGGGAAGTTTTGGCGACGTTGGAGTGCTATAAACCGACGAGGTGATATTGATTGGAGAGAAGGAGTTGCGATTTTATTCGTAAAATCAAGATGAAAATAAAAATATTTTTAAGAGTTTATTTATAATAGAATTTTACTAAACAAATAACGGTTATAATTTAATAAAAATTTTTAACCGCATAGAGATTTAGTGGTAAAGAGGATTTTGTTAAAATGTATGCTTCTTATTTAATAATTCAGTTTTACAAATGTGTGGTTTATAAATTATATAAAACAAAACTGAAAATATTTAAAATTATTATTCAATCGACTGAACAATTTTTTTTTAGTTGACTGAAATATGGAAATGTTTCTAATGTATATCTAATTAATATTTTTAAAGGATATTATACCTAATTCTCGTCGAAGTTTTATAAAGGAGTTTTCTAATAGAGGTTTAGTAAATATATCGACAATTTGATTTTCGGTAGAAATATGTTCTAAATTAATTATTCCTTTTTCGATATTGTCACGTAGAAAATGGTGACGAATATCTATATGTTTTGTACGAGAGTGATTAACCGGATTTTTAGATAAGTTTATTGTACTTGTATTATCACAGTATATTGTAGAATTTGTTTAATTTATATTAAAATCTTTAAGTGTTTGTTGCATGTATATAACTTGAGTGCAAGCTAAAGCAGCTGATATATACTCTCCTTCGCATGTGGAAAGCGAGACACAATTTTGTTTCTTACTAAACCAAGATACAAGTGATTTTCCAACGAAATGGCAAGTACCACTTGTACTTTTTCTATCCGTTCGAGATCCACCAAAATCTGCATCACTGAATGACACTAACTCAAATGAACATTCCTTCGGATAGAAAAGACCGAAATCTTTAGTGTTGTTAAGATATCGCATAATTCGTTTTACCGCTCTTAAATGTGATTCTTTAGGATTAGATTGAGAACGTGCACATAAACAAACACTCAACATTATGTCAGGTCTACTAGCGGTTAAGTAAAGTAAGGAACCTATCATACTTCTAAACAATTTTTGATCTACACTTTTGCCATTTTCATCTTGATCGAGATGTGTAGTGGTACTCATAGGAGTAGGTTTAGCAGAAGTATTTTCCATGCCGAATCGTTTAATTAAATTAGCACAATATTTTTCTTGGTTTATAAAAATTCCATTTGTTAATTTTTGATTTGAAGTCCGAGAAAATATGATAGTTCTCCCATATGAGACATTTCGAACTCATTAGTTATTATATTTGAAAATTCTTTACATAAAATTTCATTTGTTGAACCAAAAATAATATCGTCTACATATATTTGAACTATTAAAATATCTTTGGCAGTATTTTTAATAAAAAGTGTTTGATCTACTTTTCCAATTTTAAATCCCGAGTTTAATAAATAACTTTTAAGTCTTTCATACTGTTTGCACCAAATATGGGCAAACACCTCCAAGTCGTATGATTTAGTTGATTATATGTTGTTCTGAATGGTTTGGGTGATTTATGCAAATATATGAAATAGATGGACTAAACTGTAAAAGACACACAGATTTATAGTGGTTCGGCCAGAACGTGCCTACGTCCACTTTATATGTTATTCTCCTTTTCTATTCAGATTACAAGTATAAAGCTTTGATTACAAGTAACTGAAAGTTGTTTGAAAGTTCTATCCGTGCTTGAGGTCTCAAACTTGTTTTCCATTGTTGTACCCCTGCCCCTCTATTTATAGAGTGAGGCTGGGGGCAGGGGTCCTGGATGTATACAGCTGTTGATGGGCTTGGGCTAAGACAATCTGGCCTGGCAATGTCGGTTCGGCATCCTTTTGGTTCGGAGATGGTTGGAGTTGTTTTTCGGTCCGGTGGTGCCTTGGATCGGTGGTGTGGAATTGGAGAGGCTTCTGGTTCGGTAGAGGATGGAGAGGCCTCGGTTCGGTCGAGGGCGTAGCTCGGTCCGGTTAGGCTGGTTCGGTAGTAGTGTGGCTATGCGTTGGTTCGGTGGTGACTTGTGAGTGGGTTGGTCCGGTGTTGCCTAGGAGGTAGGTGGTTCGGTGGATAGTCCGGTCCGGTGACTGTTTGGACTGGTGGTGTTGCCTTCTTTTCTTGGTTCGGTGGTAGGTGGAAACCTGCCCAACATTTGCCCCCCAAAGTAGGGCATATACCCGTATATGGCATGCTTTGTTTTAAGTTGGGTATTTTCGTCCGGCCCTATGCGCCGAACCATCCGGTCCGGTCATTGAGGTTTGCTTATAAATAGGGGCCACGTGCCTTCGTTATTCCTTACCAACCGAGCCAAACCTTTTGCCGAATCAAACTCTCATTTTCGCCGAACCAAAGCGTTAGCCGATCCAGGTGAGACCCCTTTGCCGCCGAATGAATTTTTATATTGTACTACCGAATGAACTTGAGGGTTCGGTCGCCGAATGAGTTTTGAAAGTTGGAATGCCGAATGAGATTTCATATCTGGAACATCGAATGAGCTCTAGGTTGGGCCTTACTGAATGAACTCGGGGATTCCGAGTGTTGAATGAATCCCTTACCGGATGGACTTTTATACTTGAATTATCAGTGAAACTCTAGATTACATAGTTTATGTGTTTTAACGATATACTTTCTTGTGTCGCAGATAAATGTCTCAAAGAGTGGAAACTCGATCAGATAAGAGGAAATCTATGGACAGGAGAGAGTCTCCCGCCGTGCCCCCAGTCCAGCCGGAACCAGTGCGACATGGACCTGCCCCGAGGCCATTAGTGGACGGATATGGCCCTCAAGTGCTTTTGAACCCTCCTCCCGATTGCTTTCCGAGCTCCCTTAAAGAGGGACAACTTGATGTCATCGCTTGTTCCTTTGGGATTGACAGAGCGAGTATGTTGTTGCCGGGAGATGGTGTGATGCCGTATGACCCTCCTGAAGGATATTTCGCCTATAGCCAATACCATTGCATGTGCGGGGCCATTCCTCCGATCAATGCCTAGATAGTCAGCTTCCTTACTTACTTGAAGGTGGCTCCATTCCAGCTTCAGCCCAACTCCTATGCTATCCTGGTGTGTTTGTTCATCATTTTCCAGAGGAAGTACGGGCGCCCCCTTCCAACCAGGAGATTCGGTACTTATATAATTTGAGAGGTTACAAGAAGGGGTCCACATACATCAGTTTGGAATCAGCCGTGTCCTGCAAGCCGGTCTTGGACTTATACTCGAAGTTCACCATGTTTAAGAAGGAATGGTTCTTCGTCAAGGACGACTCCGTTTCTTTTCGCCTTTTCACTTCTGGCTGTAAGTTGAATTTCATTTGTAATTTCTCTGTCCCGACTGCAATGCTTCTTCTTATATGCTTCTGTTTCTTGCTAGCGACAGGTGGCTTTGCGGTCGTGGAGAATGATCGCCTGGTACAGATGGCTGCGGAGATAGAGGCCATCTCAGGAAGGGATAAGTCAGCTTCTTACCTGATCAGGAATGCCACTCTCTTGGAGCACAACTTGATTTTGCCACGTTTGTGGTTAAGCAGAGAGATACAGCCGAGGAGAGGGTTTCCAAAGCTAAAGGCGGGGCCATGACGAAGAGCAGCAAGAGGAGACCCTTCTCGGTACCTCCAGTCGTCGGGGGGAAGAAGCTCAAGAAATCTGATGGACCCTCTCCCAGCACATGCCCAGATGCTCTGGAGGAGGAAAGTGGAGAGGAGGAAAGAGGCGAGGAGGAGAGCGGAGGCGATGGAGAAGGTGATGGTGGTAACAGTGGCGAAGGTCAGGGTGGTAGTGGCGTTGGTGCCCTGACCTCTGGGCAAGCGGGTGAGATTCAAGAGTGGACGGATGATGCTTTCCGCCAAGCCTTTGAGGGGTTGGAGGTAGGACCGGCCTTGGTGGAGAAATCAAAGGAGTCTAATAAGGCTGGGACTGGTGCCAGTCTAACTTCTGAGAGTATTTCAGCTAAGGCAACTCCGGCAGTTCAAGGTGAATTCTTAACTCCTTTTTTAACTTCATATGTTTCTTGAATCATAGTTTCATGCATGCTTGTAACACTTGGTTTTTATCGGTTGAGGTGGCCAAGACAACATACATTCGGCACCGCCTTGAGCAATTCAAACTCTTCAAGGCTTCTGCTAAACCGAAGCCCTCGACTGACCGTTCCGGGAGCGTAGTCAGTTACCGTTCTCTTCTCGGAGTTATCGAAGAAGATATTCAAAATAGAAAGAGGAGGTGGTCCATGTTCGAACCTTCACTTGGACCTCAGCCTCCAACCCAGCCTATTCATGACATCACGGAGGAAGATACTGAGTCCATACCATCTCCGCATCCATCAGAGAATCCTTCCGTTACTCATATTGATCGTCCCGACTTGGCTCGTAACCCATTTGCGGGTCATCCAGATCTGAAGCCGAGTTCTCATGATATTTCCTTCGATGAGGTTACCGGTGAGCACCTCCTACCCCGCAATCCTATGGTAAGGGTACTTGATGAGGCTAAGGCTTTGGATCTTGACTTGTTGACTACTCGGATTGTGACTATGGGGGATGAGGCCAAGGCAAACATCGATCGGGTGGCTGAAGAGACCAGGAAGTTAACGAAGCATCACGCCCGACTGGTCAAGGCTGGAGAGGAAATCGGAAGTGCTAACGTTCGGCTGCGGCTAATGGTTTCCGATCAAGCCAAACAGCTTGCCGATTAGGCCATTCAGATCTCCCAGCATGAGGCGGCCTCCAGACGGCTAAAGAAAACTATGGAGGAGGCTAGCAGAGCCGAGTTGCGAAAAATAGAGGCCACTTGCAAGGAACGAATTGATATGGCCATTGCCACGGTGGATGAGGTTCGGAGAGCGGATCTTGAGCAGATAGAGGAGTTGTCTGGGAGGCTTGAGGCCGCAGAGCTTGCCCAGGCCAAGCTGAAGGAGGAGATGGAGACGATGCGGAAATACCTTCAGGCTGACTGCTCGAGATACCGATTGGAGAGAGATGCTGCCGTCGCAAGGCTGTCGGTTTCCGAGGCCCGGACGAGGGAGTTTGAGGAAAATGAGGGGATGATGGATGAGATGCTCCAGGACATGTACTTCCGTACTTGGAAGCAGGGCAACCTGTCCTGGATGGACGACTATCCCCGGCTCATGGCTAGGATACACCTTCGCGCTCTGGAGGAGGCTAAGGCTGATGCAGATAAAGAAGGTGGTGCGGCTTTCAGGATGGATGTGGTTACTGCTCAGTTCACCAAGGAGGAGAAGGTGGCGGTGAAGGAGGGCATGCGGCTGCTTACCGTCGATGAAGTGGGTGTGCAGTTGGAGGACGATGATCGGGGAGCAGGTGCTGGTAAGTCTTCCCTTTTAATCTTTCCTTAACTTAATCGCCTATCGTTTGTCTAATAGATTCTTCTCCTGAATTGGACAGGTGGGACCTCTGGCCAGCATGCTGGGAGTTCTGATCCTGTGGTCAAGTAGATCCCGGAGGGCTAGTAGGATAGAGGCGGAGCCCTGCTGCAGCCGACTACTTTTTTGGTTTACTTAGCATTCCTGAATAAACTAGTTCAAAGCATTAATGTACTTTCAGGCTGTAATTATGTAATTATGTCGTTGTAGCGAATGATTTTATTCTTATATAATTTCATAACATAAGCTGATTCTGTCGTATTTGAATGCTGTCGTTATTTTGATGTGTTGCATAAGAAATATAGCTGTGTACGTGCTTCCATCGTGTTTGATGCTATGCTCTTGCTTAAAATGTAATTTCATATCTTGCAATGTTTGTGTGATGTGCGAATGAATTATGGTTACATATTTGTGTATGAGAGAAGAAAGTACCGCCCTTCAAGTTTTAGCTGTAGATGGTAGCTTTGAATGTCTTGTGTAACCGAGTATGGAATGCAGCTGAGTGTCTTGTCATCCAGTTTGCGAGTCTCCTATTTGGTGTCCTGTACTTTAGGGACCGTTATATAGGATAGGAGAAGTTTTTAAATGAAATGGAAATATGAGAAACAATAAAACTTCCAATCACGGAAGGCCGTCGATATGCTTAAGTTCGTGGCAAACGGGTTTTGTAGTCACTTTCCCTAGCTGTGGGTCTTGGAGACATTTGTCACCCATCTTACGCCTCCGCGGGGAGTTTATCTTTTTTACCATAGCCGCACTTAAGACATATCGGAGCCGAGATCGCGCACAGTAACTACCCGAGCCATTATGGCCCGTAATCGTGGGTATTATTCGATTTACTGTGGCCGGCTAGCGTGGGTGCCGATCGTCAACCGTGAACTACCCCTGGCTGGCCACACCTTATGTTGGGGCTTAAAGTAGGTTCACAGTTGCCGGCGAGCCGAACGCCGTAATGAGCTGCCATCGGCTATAGTCGGCCTTCTTTATGGCTTATAATCGGCTCATTACAGTTGCTTTGAGGGCAGTCGCGAGCAATGAGTTAACCGCAGCAGAGGGATGCTGGAGCAAAAGTGTCTCATTGGCGAGTGCACAGATTCGCGTAGTACCTGTTGGGTCTTGTCCAGGTAAGGTTGTGCCGTGAAGTGTCCAAAATGAAAATGTCGTTATACAGGATTTTGTTCAACAGAAAAGGATAAAGCTTAACAAGCAGCCAAGATATAAAGGAACAAGTTAAAAAGAGACAAGATTTTTAAAGTGGTTCGGCATGAAAATGCCTACGTCCACTGATTCTCTTTGTTAATTCACTTCATATGGGCAGTACAAGTTAAGAAAAGTATCGACGGAGGTGTTGGATGTTCCATGCCCTCTGGAACACCTCTTCGTCCACTGTTGACAAAATATAAGCTCCGTTGTGGAGATCTTTATGAATTACATAGGGTCTGTCCCAGATTGGATCTAGCGCTCCGGGGCGCGGGAAGATCCGCTTGAGAACAAGATCTCCTTCTTGTAAGCTGCGGTGCTTGACTTTGGAGTTGTATTGTGCTGCCACTTTTTGCTTGTGAGCTGCTGCTTTGAGTGCTGCATCGTTTCTTCTCTCCTCAATTAGATCCAAAGACATGTGGAGGAGTTCTTCGTTCTTTTCTGAGTTGTAGTGGATCCTACGGTGGGAAGGCACTACAGTTTCAACTGGGAGCATGGCCTCCGATCCGTATGCCAAAGAGAAAGGAGTATGCCCTGTTGATGTTCTGTAAGATGTGCAGTAGGCCCAAAGTGCTGTAGGAAGTTCATCCACCCAAGCGCCTTTTGACTTTTCAAGTTTCTTCTTGATTAGAGTTTTGAGGATTTTGTTGACAGCTTCGACTTGTCCGTTTGCCTGGGGATAAGCCACATATGAGAAGCTTTTGTGAATTCTGTGCTCTTGGCACCAGTCGGTGAATTCCTCGCTGTCAAATTGAAGTCCATTGTCCGATATGATTTTGAGTGGAACCCCGTACCTGCATAAAACATTTTTGATCAAGAAGTTAATAACTTTTGCCAAATATATTTTATTTAGAGGTTCCGCTTCCACCCATTTGGTGAAATAGTCAACTGCCACTATGGCATATTTGGCTCCGCCTCGGCCCACTGGCAGTTCGCCAATCAAGTCAATTCCCCATATTGCAAAGGGCCAAGGGCTTGTCATTTGAGTAATCTCATTTGTGGGTAGTCGAGGAATCTTAGCAAATTTCTGACATCTGTCGCATTTTTTGACGAAGTCCAAGGCATCTTTGTTTAAAGTGGGCCAGTAATACCCGTACCTGAGTATTTTCTTTGCTAGAGTCTGCCCTCTGGTGTGATCTCCGCAACTTCCTTGATGGATGTTGGACAAGACTTCCCTGGCTTTCCTTCCAGCGATACACCTTAATAAGGGATTAGAGAAGCCGCGCCGATAGAGGATACCTTCTTGTAATGTGTAGCGGGAAGCTTTCCTTAAGATTTTCTTAGCTTCGTTACGCCCGTCGGGCAGTGTGCCACTTTGTAAGTACTTCTGGATGGGAGTCATCCAAGTTTCCTCTTCGATTGCAGCTATTATATTCATTGGCTCGTAACTAGGGGCTAGTTGCTTTGAGGTGGTTATTGTTCGAGAAGCGGTGCCGTCCTTCATGCTAGCTTGCTTGGCCAGTTCGTCGGCCTCCTGATTCTCTTCTCGAGGAATGTGTTTGATTAAATAGTGATCCAATTGATTGAGCAGCAGCTTGGTCTTCTTTAGATATGCTGTGAGTCGGTCTCCTCGAGTCTGGAATTCTCCCAGTATTTGATTTACAATAAGTTGAGAATCACTATGGAGACATAAAGAACCGACTCCAATCTCCAGGGCAAGTTCTAATCCGGCTATCACTGCTTCGTATTCTGCGTCATTGTTGGTGGCAGCGAATTCCAACCTTAGAGCATAGTGCAGCTTCCTTCCCCTGGGGGTGATTACCATAACACCTACCCCCGAGCCTTGTTCATTTGATGCTCCATCTACGAAGAGATTCCACTTGATATCTTCTGCTATTTCAGATTGCTCCTTACCTTCGTTAGTAGTGAATTCGGCAATGAAATTAGCTATGGCTTGCCCCTTGATAGCGGTGCGAGGATGGTAGGTGATATCATATTGACTCAGTTCAATGCACCACTTAAGTAGTCGCCCAGAAGTGTCGGGGCGATGGAGTACCTGCCTTAGCGGTTGATCGGTGAAAACTCTGATGGAATGAGATTGGAAATAGTGTCGCAGTTTCCGTGACGTGATTAACAAACAGTATGCTAGCTTTTTAAGTTTAGGGTATCTGGCTTCTGCCCCTGTAAATCTCTTGCTTACAAAGTATACGGGCCGCTGCGCGCGGTTGTCTTCTCTCACCAAAGCGGCGCTTAAAGCATGGGACGATACAACAAGGTATAGGTATAGTTCCTCGCCTTCATTTGGAGTTGAGAGTACTGGTGGTCTCTGGAGGTGTTCGATTAAGTTAAGGAAGGCTGTCGAGCATTCGTCAGTCCATTCGAACTTTCCTTTGTCTTTCTTTAGAGCTTCAAAGAAAGGGATGCATTTGTCGGTTGCTTTAGAGATGAACCTGCTTAGGACGGCCACTTTTCCGTTTAGGCTTTGCATCTCTCTTCGAGTGGATGGTATCTTGATATCTTGCAAAGCCCAAACTTGTTCGGGGTTTGCTTCAATCCCCCTGGCATGGACGATGAATCCCAAGAACTTTCCCGACGATACTCCGTAGGAGCACTTTATAGGGTTCAGCTTCATTCCATATTGGCGAAGTACTTGAAACATCTCATCCAGGTGGTTTATATGATCATTGGCTTTCCTCGATTTTACCAGCATGTCATCCATATAAACTTCCATAGTTCGTCCTATTAGTTCCGCAAACATCTTGTTGACGAGGCGCTGATAAGTAGCTCCGGCGTTTTTAAGTCCAAAAGGCATTAATTTGTAGCAGTACAATCCCCATTCAGTGATGAAACTAGTGTGGTCTTCATCGGGGGCGTGCATAGGGATCTGCTTATATCCTGAGTATGCGTCCATAAAGGATAAGAGTTTGTGTCTGGCTGTGCTGTCCACGAGCTGATCGATTCGGGGGAGTGGGAAGCAGTCCTTCGGACAAGCGTTATTTAAGTTGGAGAAGTCGATGCATGTTCGCCACTTCCCATTAGCCTTCTTTACCAGCACCGGGTTGGCGATCCATTCTGGGTAGATGGCTTCTCATATGAAGTTATTGGCAAGTAGGTTCTTTACTTCTTCCTCGAGGGCTGCTGATCGTTCTGCCCCCATGCTTCTCTTTTTCTGCTTTACTGGGACCTTGGTGGGATCGATGTTCAGTACGTGGCATGCTACGGCTGGGGAGATTCCTGTCATGTCAGCGTGCGTCCATGCAAATACATCCATGTTGTGGCGAAGAAAATCAATGAGTTGATCCTTTAATTCTTCTTTTAGTTGAGATCCAATTTTCAATAGTCTACTTGAGTCATGTTTGTCTACAACTACGAATTCCATAGCCTCTGCAGGCTCGGCGGTGGCCTCCTCCTCTTTGTCCCTGAGGTCTAATTCATTAAAAGGATCACTGGTATATCGAAGAGGAGAGGCTTTCTTTAGTTGCTATGCTTCCAAGCTTTTCATGCAGAGAGTAGTCTCTGCATTTTTCCCTTTATCTTTTCTGCGGTTATTGCGAAGTTCAGTTACATAGCAGTCTCGAGCAGCATCTTGATCTCCCTCTATTTCTCCTATTCCGTTATCTGTTGGAAATTTTATCTTCAGGCACCATGGGGCTAGGACAATTTGGAAGTCAGACAAGGCTGGTCTTCCCAAAAAGGCGTTGTAGGCCGAGTGGTTCTCTATTAGTACAAATGTTTGTTTTCGCACAACGGAGCGGGGATAACTTCCTATTTCAACAAGGAGGTCCAGTTGCCCGAGGGGCATCTTCGCATCTCCAGTGAAACCATGTAGTGGTTTGTTGCAGGGAGACACATCCTTCATTGACAGCTTCATTTTGTCGAAAGCATGCTTGAATAGGATATTTACTTAGCTTCCAGTGTCTACTAAAATTCGTAAAACTTTTGGCTGGACCGAACCAGGCAGAGATGACCATAGGATCCATGTGTGGGTACTGCCTTCCCTCTAGATCACGCCTACTGAATGTGATGTCGTCATTCTCTTTCCGTTTTGGGTGGCGTTCTTCCATAACAGAATTAACGTAGCCTTCATCGTTTCTAAGTGACCTACCGCATCTTTCCATCTCTTCCCAGCTTCTGTCGGCGATGTGTGGTCCTCCTGATATGATATGGACCACTATCTTCACTTAACTAGAGCCGCTGGTGTTGCGATTTCCTCCGCCTACTTTTGGGAGGGGTAGCCCTGGGTTTTCATTGACGGGAGCTGGAGTCCTGTTCTGGCTTTTTACATAGCGTTCCAATCTCTTCCTTCTGATGTGTTCTTCAATCAAGTCCCGGAGATGGTGGCATTCATTGGTGTCATGTCCATGGGATTCGTGGAAGCGGCAGAACTTTCCAGACTTGAGTGCGTTATCTGACTCCTTCTTGTGCGGGGGACGCTTGTATCTAACTACGTCTTGAGTGGCTAGGAAGATATTTTTGATTGTTTCATTCAAAGGAGCGTAAGAGTCAAATCTTGGTCCTGGTCAATATAGGCGCTTTTCTCCCTTCTTGCCCCCAACATTGTCTCTAGAGTCATTTCTCCGAACATCCTTTGCTGCAGCGGGAACCCTGTCTGGAGCTGTCTTAGCCTATTGTCCTGACTGCCTTTCAGTGGCAGCGTCTTCAAGTCTCATATATTTTCCAGCTTCATGGAAGAAATCAGGTAAAGTAGCTGGTTTTTCCTTGGTTAGTCTTCTAGCAAATTTAGTATCCGGATGTACACCACTGCAGAGGGCCATTAGGATAAGTTTCTCGTTGGCATCTTGGACTGCAGCCGCTGCGGCGTTGAATCGGGTTAGATATTGTTGCGCTGTCTCTCCGGCTTTCTGTTTGATATTAGATAAGAAATAAGCATCCTTGGGTTGTTCCACATTAATGCGGAACTGGCTGATGAACTTTTCTTTCAACATTTCCCATGAGCTGATGGACCCTTGGGGTAGGTGGCAGAACCAAAAGGTAGCAAGATCTGCCAAGAATAGTGGGAAGCATTTACACAACACTCCCTCTGTTGCTCCGCTCATGAGCATATGCTGGGTGTATCTCTTTAAGTGTACGATGGGGTCAGCGGCTCCTTTGTAAGGTTCCATTGTTGGCATTTTCCATTCTCGGGGGGTGATGGCAGTTTCGATATTGCAGGTGAAGGGGCTGGTTACTCTAGCGTCTATCCCCCGATCCCTTTGGTCCCGTTGGACACATTCTCTGAACAATCGCGCCATCCATTCATCAGAATTTGGGGCGGATAGAAATGAGTTCGGTTCTTCCCTACGGGATTGATTCCGTCCATACGACTTGTAGGGATGGTATCGTCTGTCACTACTAACATTCTCCAATGGATGCCCCTGGTCTTCCGAGGGCATGCTGGGGTCAGCCACAGTTGGCCCTTGCCTTGATCTTCCCCTGTAGGGTTCTGTTCTCAGCACTTCCTCGGGTCCAACTTCGGGCTGGACTCCAGCTCGGCCCCGTCTACTGGTGTTTCTATGGTTAGGTAGCATGACATGCTTAGCTACATCCGACCCCTGCCTGGCACCTCCCCCGTTGGGTTCGGTTCCAAGTGTTTCCTCGGGTCGGAATTCGGGCTGAGTCCGGGCTTGGCTCCTACCATTGCTGTTTCTGTTGTTAACCTCTTCGAAGAAGAAAGACCTTTGTCGTCTCCTAGATCCTCCAGACCGGGACTCACCCAATGACTCAGTGCTGCGGTTGGATTCTTCAGGATCCCTTAAGCGTGACATGAGTTGGTCCACCAAGGCTTCTTGTTGAGATGCGAAGCGGTTAGTTATTTCAGCCACAACCCTGTCCAGATCCGTCCTTGTAATTGGTTATTCCGTAGCAGTGGCTGTCGGATCTGCCTGATTTCCATTTGCTGTAGGAACCGGACGATTGTCTTGATTTCTGATTACTGGATCTGGGATACTGCTAGTTGCAATGTTCTTTCCTTTGTTAGCATCTTTCTTCCGTCCGGGAGGCATGTTTTCCAAGCAATGAACGATGTTGATAGGAAAAGGGTTGAGTGGGAGAAGCTGAAGCTTCGAGCTCCTGTTCTCAGTGAAAGCACCAAAATTGTTTGCATAAAAAATGGGCAAACACCTCCAAGTCGTATGATTTAGTTGATTATATGTTGTTCAGAATGATTTGGGTGATTTATGCAAATATATGAAATAGATGGACTAAACTGTAAAAGACACACAGATTTATAGTGGTTCGGCCAGAACGTGCCTACGTCCACTTTATATGTTATTCTCCTTTTCTATTCAGATTACAAGTACAAAGCTTTGATTACAAGTAACTGAAAGTTGTTTGAAAGTTCTATCCGTGCTTGAGCTCTCAAACTTGTTTTCCATTGTTGTACCCCTGCCCCTCTATTTATAGAGTGAGGCTGGGGGCAGGGGTCCTGGATGTATACAGCTGCTGATGGGCTTGGGCCGAGACAATCTGCCCTGGCAATGTCGGTTCGGCATCCTCTTGGTTCAGAGATGGTTGGAGTTGTTTTTCGGTCCGATGGTGCCTTAGATCGGTGGTGTGGAATTGGAGAGGCTTCTGGTTCGGTAGAGGATGGAGAGGCCTCGGCTTGGTCGAGGGCGTAGCTCGGCCCGGTTAGGCTGGTTCGGTAGTGGTGTGGCTATGCATTGGTTCAGTGGTGACTTGTGAGTGGGTTGGTCCGGTGTTGCTTGGGAGGTAGGTGGTTCGGTGGATAGTCCGGTCCGGTGACTGTTTGGACCGATGGTGTTGCCTTCTTTTCTTGGTTCGGTGGTAGGTGGAAACCTACCCAACACATACCAAGCACGAGGTGCTTGTTTAAGACCATATAGTGCTTTCTTTAATTTAAATACATGATACGGATATTTTTCATGTATAAATAAAGGAGGTTGTTCTACATATACATTTTCTTTAATAAAACCATTTAAAAATGCACTTTTAACATCCATTTGATAAAGTTTAAAATTGTGAAAACAAGCAAAGGCTAATAGTATACGTATTGCTTCCAGTCTTGCAACGGGAGCAAATGTTTCTTCAAAATCAATACCTTCTTCTTGATTATACCCTTGTGCTACTAGTATTGCTTTATTCCTTGTTATATTACCTTGTTCGTCTACTTTATTTTTGTAAATCCATTTTGTTCCAATTACTGATTGATTATTAGGACGGGGAACTAATTCCCAAACATCCTTACGTTCAAATTGATTTAATTCTTCTTGCATTGCGATAATCCAATAATCATCTGTTAATGCTTCTTTTGGATTTTTTGGTTCAATTGATGAAATGAAAGATACATGACCCATTTGATTTAGTTGATTTCTTGTTCTAACTTGAGAATTTATTTCTCCTATTATATTTTGAGTTGGATGATCTCGTAATATTCTAGGAGGAGATCTTAGTTCATTATTATTATTTTCAAGGTTTGTTTCTTCTATATTTATTAATTCTTCATCATCTTTTATATTTAAATTTTTATTAAAATTTTCATCAAAAGATATGTGCAAAATTTCTTCAATTAAGTTTGTTCGTTTATTAAAAACTCGATATGCTTTACTTCGTTCTGAGTATCCTACGAAAATTCCTTCATCAATCGAATTTTCCTAATTGATCTTTTGTAATTAAAATGAAACATTTTGATCCAAATATTTTAAAATAAGATATATTTGGCTTTTTATTATTAAATAGTTCATAAGAAGTATTTTTAGTTAATGGTCTAATTGATATTCTATTTAATACATAACATGCAGTAGCAACGGCTTCTGCCCAAAAATGTTTTGGTAGAGAACATCCATTTAATAATGTTCTTGCGCATTCTTGTAATGTTCTATTCTTTCTTTCTACAACTCCATTTTGTTGAGGAGTTCTAGGAATTTTTTTTTATGATTTATTCCTTTCTTTTTACAAAAAGTTTCAAAAACTTCATTTTCGAATTTGCCTCCATGATCGCTTCGAATATTTTTAATTTTCAAATCTTTAGTGTTTTGAATTCTTTTGACAAATGTTTTAAAATGCTCAAAAGTGTCACTTTTATTTTCATAGAAAAGTCCATGTATATCTTGAAAAATCATCAACTATTACAAATACGTATCGATTATGATTAATGGATTGAACTTGTGTTGGTCCGAATAAATCCATATGTAGTAATTCTAATGGTTGTAAAGTTGAAATATTTTCTTAGATTTGAAAGATGATTTCGTTAATTTTCCTTTTTGACAATCATTACAAAAATTATTTATTTTAAAATTTATTTTGGATAATCCTCTTACCAATTCATTTTTAGAAAGTTTTTTAATAGTTTTAAAATTTATATGACAAAATCTTTTGTGCCATAACCAAGGATCATTATCTTTGGTAAGTAAACACATACTTGAATTATGATTAATATTCATATTTAAAACATAAATATTTCTATCTCTATTTCCTTCAAAAATAAGATTTTGGTTTTGATCAAAAATACTACATTTATTATTCGAGAAAGTTATTTAAAAACCTTTGTCACACAGTTGACTTATGCTAAGTAGATTATGTTTTAAATTTTCAACTAATGAAACATTTGTTATAAAAGGTAAATTTGATGTACCGTAATTGTTCACATCTCCTTTGCCAATGATAAACCCTTTTGAATTGTCTCCGAAGGTAACCGAGCCGCCATCAAAGTAAGTGATGTTTGTAAGCATATCCTTGTCTCCGGTAATGTGTTTTGAACAACCACTGTCTAATATCCATTTCTTCTTTTTGAGTGGGACCTGAAAATAAATATGAAATTATTGGTACCCACCTTTTAATAGGGTCCTAAAAAGTTAGAGTTTAGGAAACCAAACCCAATTTGGTTTAGTATCATTTTATAAATATAGTTTTCATTATGCTGAATATTATCCATAAATATTTTAATGTATTTATTTCTTATTAATACATTATTAGTCTTTGGTATCCAAATTTTAACTACCTTGTTTTCTACTTTTGTTTTAATAGGTTTCTTTAGCAATATTTGTTGTTTTGAATCCATATTCCTCTTAAAATTTGTATTTTTCTTTTTAGGAATTTTTGACTCCTTTTTATATCCTAATCCATGTTACTTGAAGAGGATTGAGAATTTTCTAAAATCTTAGATATTGTTAAAGTTAGAAACATTTTTAGTGGTTATCTAATCCAGCTTGAAGACTATTATTTTCTAACTCAATTTGTCCAATCTTAGTTTTTAACTCATGATTTTCAGAAATAATTATATCATTGTTTGTTTTTTGAGTTTCAATTTCTTGACTTAAGAGTGATAATTGAGTTTCCGAATTTGAATGAGATTCTTGAACTTTTTCAAGTTCTTCTTCTAAGATTTTCTTTTCATCTTTTAACATATCCCTTTCAAATCCAGCTTTGTTTTGATTTTCACGCGTTTCTTTGAGTTTCTTTTTAAGAGTTTTTATTGTGCTTAAAAGTTCAGTGTTTACTTCAATTAAATCATCGAAAGTTAAATTATTTACCTCAGATTCTTGAGCCGTGAAGCATACATTTGCCTGTTCATTGTCGCTATCACTATCATTTTTGGATGAAGATGAATCTGAATCGTCCCATGTTACAGAAAATGCCTTCTTTTTGAATTTATCCTTCTTGTTTTTGTTGTTGAAGTTTTTCTAATTTTCCTTCATTTGTTCTTGACAATCTTTTTGCATGTGTCCTTTCTTGTGACAATTGAAGCATTCTATATTTGAGGATGAAGGTTTGTTCAAGAAATTCTTTTTGAATCTGTTTTTGTTTTCTTTTCTATACTTTAAGAATTTCTTGAAATTTTTGGCTATAAATGCTAGATCCTCATCTTCAGACTCTGATTCTTCCTCTTCCTCATGTAAAGCAACATTCTTTCTTTCTTGAGCTTGATCCTTTTTAGCTTGCATATTTACTTCATACGACATAAGATTTCCAATCAATTCTTCTGGTTTCATTGTAGATAGATCATTTGCTTCCTCGATTGCTAGTACTTTTCTTTCCCATTCATCAGTGAGTGAATTTAGAACTTTAGACACAACGTCAAAATCCATGTATCTTTCTCCTAGTCCGATTAGAGCATGATGAATGTCTTGTAATCTTGAGTACATGTCATTGATGGATTCATTTTGTCGCATTCTAAAGTTTTGGAATTGATTCTTCAGCATGGATATCTTTGTTTGTTTAACCTTGTTTGTGCCTTCATGTATGACTTTTAGTGTTTCTCATATCTGATATGCAGTAGTACATATGCTAACACGGTTGAATTCATTTCTATCCAGGGCACAAAATAGCATATTCATAGCTTTGGCATTTGCACTAGCTTCATTCTTTTGAGTTTGTGTCCATGTAGGATAATCGGTTGTGGGTACAACGAACTCTGCTTGAGTAGCATTCCAGGCTTCGAAACTTGTTGCTTGCATATAAATCCTCATCCTTGTAGCCTAATAGTTATAGTTTAGTCCATTGAATAGAGGAGGTCTTTGGGTAGATTGTCCTCCCGCAAATGTAGAACTGTAGGCAGATGTTGTGCTTGTACTTGCGTTATTTTCCATATTATCAATATGTCTAATAACGGTGTTATGGTTATAGGACGGCCTTGCTCTGATACCAATTGAAAGAGGCTATGCGGTAGGATCGTGTAATACGGAATATTGAAATAGTCTAGGTAGATAAAGTAGGTAAATGCAAGGAGACAACAGGATTTTATACTGGTTCGGACCTCTCGTCCTACGTCCAGTCCCTAAGCTTCACTTAGGAATTTCACCAACTAACACCCTCACTTCACCCGGAGGAATAGGTTTACAACTTACACGAACAACCGAACGGGATTTCTTGCCTCAACTATCGAAGAGGACTTCAACTCAATTACTAAAATACAATATTCGACTTGTTGTGTTCTTGTCAACACTAATGAGTCTAATGTAGTACAATATTCCTATAATCTTATCCTCGAGAATATGCAATGTATTTGTGAAGATTTAGGAAATGTGAATTGCTATGAATCAAAAAGAATGTTATAAACAAAAACAATGATTCAAGCAATAGATTAATGAATGCTTTGAGAGTATCTAGAAAATATGAACAAGA
Organism: Allium cepa; assembly: GCA_030765085.1. Taxonomy (NCBI): domain Eukaryota; kingdom Viridiplantae; phylum Streptophyta; class Magnoliopsida; order Asparagales; family Amaryllidaceae; genus Allium; species Allium cepa. The sequence goes on from CM060934.1 coordinate 706,611,233, forward strand.
GAATAGTTAGATTAAAGCAAGAGAATTCGGTGAATTAAATGATGTTAGAATCATGTATATATACTTGTATTAGAGATGCATATGTTGTCAAAGGTTGCAAACAAGAGATGCTTCCATTTCCATTGATGAAAGGTTGCAACTCTTGGGAGGAATAAGGTGTCTTTTCAGAGAAAATTCGCAGGTTCAAATTTAGTCGACTGAGTAGGGAATTCAGTCAACTGAAAATATGAAGTAAAATTTTCGGGACCAAATTCAGTCGACTATGCAGGAAATTCAGTCGACTGAAACTGTGCATGTGTATAATTTTGTTCCAGTTTCAGTCGACTGACTGTTCCTGTTCAGTCGACTGAACTCATAAAACCTTCATAGTTAAAACTTAATGGAAACATGAAGTTTATAAAAAATTTCTAGTGTTCGTGCAAGCTTCTTGAGGATGGATTTTAACAATATATCTAGACTAAGACACATGTAAAAACATACTTTAAGTTTGTTTGGTCTTCATCTATCTTCCTTTAGCATTTGCATATATTTCTTTAAAGCACATTGTCATTGATCAAAATCTTCGCGTATCAACAGGTAGTACCCTAGAATGAGTTTGAGTGTATATTATATACGAGCGCGTATTTGTTTGTGATATAAAAATGTTTTATATTGTGCTATTTGATCTGTTGAGTGGCTTATGAATTCTATTCGACACGCTTGATCAACGTTGTCGATAGGGGTTCCTAAACACTTAACTAGAAAAATCGACACAGTATGGTTTTGAAATTAGGTAAATGAAATTATTTTACCTAGGATATATTTTATATATAAAAAATGATTTCTAAAATAACATAGTATTTTTGAGTTGTTGTTTGCTAAGAGATAATAATATTTATTATTATCATTTAGGGTTTGTTTAGTCATGCTCGTCCGGTTTAGTCATCGACTATTGTTACTGTGTACGAGTAGCTCCCTCCTTAAGATTGTGTTGGGTAAATAGGAATTCGGTAAAATATTGAAACAAACACCTTGTGAATTAGGTTTCACAATTTAACCATAAGGCGTTCGATGTTAAGATTTAATTGAAATTTGATTAAAAATGTTATCAAAGGTCAGAATATTTTGAAATAAATATTTAGGAATGGATTAACAAGAATGGGGTTTTGATTAAAAAGAAATTAGGCTGAAGACTTGAGAACCTATCTCCCAGAGTTTTTGAAAAATGGCCTCCAAGATTTTGAAAAATAATTAAACTATTTGAAAGTAATTTTGATTTAAGTATAAATTTTTAGGATTGAAAATGTTAAGTAAAAGGTGTTTTATTTGGGATAGTTTAGGAAATAAGTCTTGATTGTTTTGTGATGATCCGAATAATCTTTTAAGTGACAGTCGGATGTTTGCTTAGGCGAGCGTTGAAGTGCAATTAGTAAATTATTCTCTTCATCATTGTATGATCAAAACATGTTCAAACCCGAATGAAACCAAAGCAAGTTGTGAAAAATGCTTTGTGGGAAAAATAAAAGGTATTGTTTCCAAAAATGGATATTTTGGAAATAAATAAATATTTTTAAGTTAACTAGTTTGAGTGGCTCGAAAATAATTTAAAATTTAGAAAGAGATGTGTTCGGATAGTAAACACCTCCCCTGAGTATTACCCTTCTTAGTAAGGGAAAGTACGATACTGTTTGGTAGTACCCAGTTCCTTTGTATTATTTTGGAGTTACTGGAGCTATATATTCTATGATTTAAATACAAAGTTTCATTTCAAAAGGTTTTTGAAATAAAAGCCAGGTATTTGGATCGTAAGTTTTCTTAAGAAGATAAATTCAAAATGGAATAGTGGAATCATATAGGTGTATATACTCTTAGGCTGTAATGGAGTATTATCCACATTAAAACAATGTAGTTTATGGAATATTTTCATAAATAATGTAGTGGAAATTGAATTGGTATTAGAGAGAACCAATTAAGTAAGTGTATAGGTTGGATGTAAATCATTTCTTCTTTTCATATAATTGATCTAAGATTCGAGTACATGGCTTTGAGGTGTTGCACCATTTCGAATATAATTGGAGTAAGAAGGATCTATTACTCGATTTTTGACGGCGAGAATTTGATGAGGATTCTTGGTATGGGAAATTTTTTTCTATTATAGCTATAACAATGTGATGAGAATAGAGGTTTCAAATCAAGGAACCTGATCAGAGTCCGCACTAGGAAATCAGGTAAGCGATACTATTCGAAGGGGAAGTTATGTATTCGAGTAGTGATCGAATCATATTTTTGTATAAGAATGATCTATGTGCATCCTACAGACTGATGTAACTGATGTATAGTGTTATGTGCCTTTGGATTGGGTTTAAGTATAATTTCAGGGGCGAAATTCTTTTGGGGGGGGGGGAAGAATGTAACGACTTAAAATTTCATTGCTTTAATTTATAAATATTTAATTAACTTAAATATTCAATATATAGGTTTTATAGTGAAAATAAAACTTTTTTAATAATAAATAATAATGGTTAAATAGTTTTTAAAATGTGTTTACGAAAATATATAGTTCGATGAAAAACAGAAAACGTGACAGGTAACTATTTTTCGAATTTTTGACGTTTCATCGTGTAAAAGTTGTTTGAAATGTTGTGCATGCTTTGTTGTATAATAGCATGAATAGAATAATTATATAATATGGTTTGATATGGTATAATTAATGTTAATTAAGTTAATTAACTTAAGATAATGATGATGTGACACTTTGGCAACTGATATTAAAAAATTGAAAATAATGTCACATCAAAGGGAACAAGAAGTTCATAGGGGTCAAATCAATGTTTTCTTGTTTCCTCCATGGTAAATTCGAATATTTTAAGGTGGGAAACATGGATGTGACATGGTAGTGACGTGACGTAAAGAGAGTGGAGGGTAAGACCTTATGGTATTTTGGTAATTTACATTGAGCCTTAGTATATAAACTAATTTTTCTAAATTCTTTTTCAATTTTCCCATTCTTATCTTCTTGTTCAAATTTCCTAAAGCTTTTGAAAAACTCTTTAATGGCTTCTTTAACATTTTCAAGTTTTATATTTTTGAGTTTAAATTTTTTTAAAACATTTTAAAGATAGTTTAAACTCCTTTTCCAAAGAAATTTCTCTATTTTTACCGAAAATGGTTTTGGCCATAAATTCTTCGAAACAAATCCAAAAAAAGATTTTTTTTTCAAAACATGTAGAATTTCAGTGGCTACAACTCTGTCATTCACCACTGATTTTGAACATAGCTAGGCCAAAATTTCAATTCTTTAAAGAGTGTTTTTGAACTTAGATTCTAAAGGTCGAAAATGGTCCTCTTGTGCAGCCATAACTTCCTCAAAATTTAATATTTTTGAGTAATTCATTTTTTCAGATGAAAGAGAAAATAAAATTATAAAACTTTCTTTTTTATCACTTTACCAAAATCGGAGAGTAAAAGTTCCAAAAGTCGAGTGTAAAATAACCTATTTTCAAGAAGAGTTTGTGGTTTTCCAAACTTTCCGAACGCTGAAGTATTTCTTGTTTTCAAAAGTTTTGGCGAGTAAAATTCTTAACATTTTGGAAAGAAATTACTTATATATATGTGTGCATGTGTGTTTATATGTGTTGGTTATGTGGTTATATATATATAAATGGTTGACTTGGATTGTGGTATTGTTTGGATATGTTGGTTATAAAAGTTGTGATATTGATTATGCTTGGTTCGAAAGATATGTGCTTGCTTATATGATGATTATGGTTCAATAGAATTTGGATTGGTTGTGATATAGAAGTGGAAAACAAATTTGAAATTACAAGTATCCATAGCGATAGTCGTTATGGATACAGTTTGGATTTTCAAAAAAATTCAAGTTTTAAGTTTCTTTCAAAATGTTTTGGAAATATTTTCAAACCTAGTTAGTGATACTTAAGTTAATTATAAATTAATTAAGTATGTTTTTATTACCTAATTAATTAATTAATGATAATTAATTATAAATAAAGTAGTAACTAAGGTTAAGTAATTAGTTTTAATTAATACTAATTAAGTAAGTTAATCATCAATTAATTAAGAAGTTAATCAATAGTTAATTAAGTTTAAAAAGGTAATTAATTTTTAATTAATCATGTTTAATTATGTTAATTATTTATTCAATTTAAGTTAATTTTAAAATTTCAATTAATTATGATTAAAATGATTTAAATTATTATTTAAGTTTTAATTAAATGTTATTCAATTATTTAATTGATATCAATTAATATTTAATTATTAATTAAGGTTTAAATTATTATTTAATAATTTAAAAAAGGATTAGTTAAGATTTAATTATTTATTTAATAATTAATTATTGTTATTATATATTCAAAAGTTAAATTATTTCTTAATTACTTAGTTAAATTGAGTTAAGATTTAATAAAGATTAGCTATGGTCTAAAAAGGGATTTAACTTATAATTTATTATTTTTAAAAGATTTTAATGTTTTAAATCCTTTGTTTTTCCAAGAATCTAATTGTTTTAACGGAACTTATTTTCCAAAGATGGTTTTGTATTCAAGGAATTCAAGTGTCGATACGATTAAGGAACCATATAACTGTGAATGAGTTATAATGTGGATTGTTGGATAGTGTGGACATGCGTTAGCAGAATAAATCCCCGTTCTGTTATTAAATTGGTTGTTTGTTTATTGTATGGACAAATGTTAGCAGAATAAATCCTCGTTCTGCTATAAATTGATGGCTGGCTTTGTTTGTGTGTTTGTGTGGACATATGTTAGGAGAATAAATCTCGTTCTGTTATGAATTGATTGATTTGTTTAGACATCTGTTTAGCAGGATAAATCACCATCCTGCTATAATGTTATTTAGGCATGTATATGCTAGTTTGTTCATATTGACATGTTATTCCCTTATTGGATGTGAGTTATATTTACATATATGTTGATCTATGTAGATAACTGATAAGTGAATTGGAATTGAAATTAAATGGTAACTCAAATTAGTACCATTGAGATTGCTAAGCCTCTTTTTGAAATTATAAACTGTGTTTTTGAATTAACCTAAATTCTTTGATCAATTTGGGTTCAAAGTTTACGAATGATTTCAAGTTAATTTATAAAGTTATTTTTATCTAACATCTTGTTTATCAAGGGGTTTTACTAAAGAGTTTACTTAAAGTGGTTTACAAAAGATATACTGTCAATGATATTTTATAAAGGATTTATAAAGAGTTTTATAAATAATTTTGAATTAGAAAGAGATTTTGTAAACCATTTTAGAGATTTTAAAAGAAGTTTTAAATCTAGGTTGAAAATTTATAAGAGGTTTGAAATGTGAAGTGAACTTATAAAAGTATTTTTATAAGGGATAAGTGAATGTGTTTTATAGTAAAAGATGTTTTGGGAAGGGCGTTACTTGGCCATTTAGTATGGAATTTTGAAAGAGGAAAGTTTTCCAAAAGCTTTTAAGTATAAAAGGATGTTATGGGTTTTGGAGAAAGTGGTTTTGAAGGGATCTTTTGATCAAGTTTTATAAAGTAATTTATTAATTTAATTTAATTAATAAAGGCTTAGTGGATCCTGTATGAGATTGAATCAATGTTTGATTGCTGCTTAATTGGATAGTTAAATCACCGACTATCAAATCTGGACCCAAAATGTAACTTTGGAAATATCTAGGGGAAGCACGAGAATTATATGGGATAGTTACCGTCGAAGGTGCTATACTGTACGTATAAACTCGTTTCTTCTTCTAGGATAAATGATAAGGAAATCCATCCATAAATGGTTAGAAGGTGAACTCCGCTCTTATTTTTGTCAATTTATTTCCTAAAGAAATGGGATTGAGTTTACAGAAAAATATCGAAAGTTGTTTGGAAGAGACCGGGATCGGATTTGTTATCCAAAAATCACTTCGATCCAATTCAAGCGTTTCGAAATGAAGACATCTTGAAGCATGAGATCGAAGACGGAGCCACTGAAGTGCAAGGGCTGCTTGCTACTAATCCTGAGGACAATTCCAGAATATAGATTGTAGAAGTAGTGCCTTCAGTTTGTCCTTAGCCTGGACAACTTGTATGGATGAGTGTTGGCACTACATTACTGCTTGGAGGGCAGTGTTAGCATTCCAAATTTGTTTGCTATATAAAAGGTAAAACATAGCCTTAAGCTTCATCAATCGGGAAATGACTAAAACAGGGCATGCAGCAGGGCTAAATGGGTCGCTCCCATTACGGTATGTCATCATCTTTCTAGATTACCCTATTTTTATGGATTTGATTGTGCACGAGAGATCTCGATTAATATTGGAAGACCGAGATGATGACATAATCGGTAGTACTTGTCAAGTGGTATGCCGGTTCTGTGTGGCAGGGTATAAGATGTTCTTGTAAGACCTGGGTGCATTGTTCTTGAGATGTACCCATCGAAGGCAGTTCCTTACCTGTTCATATTATGGAATCTATTCTCTAATACGTGCCTTTATGATTTTGATTGTAAAGCCAAATATGCTAGAATTTAATTCATGTAAAAATTTCGGCTAAGATTAATAGGTATTTGTACTATAGACATTATTATAATATCACTGGATTTTCTATAAGTGTTTTGGTTATCGTAAGGAAAAACCCGTCCGTGTTTATGTGCAACATGGTCTTGCGAAATACCTTTGATTTTTAAAAGGTAACAATCAAGTTGTTTGAGTTTACTCACACCAGACCTATGTCTGATCCGGAGTTTTATTTTCTTTCCCTAAAACTCTTGGGTGCTCAAATTTTTATGAGCAACCAAGTAGTCCAAGTTTTCTATGGTTGCGTTTGGAGGAGCTTGGAGCAGGAGGCTTCATCGGTAGATAGTTATTACTTACTTTCGCTGTATATTATATACTTTAGACCTGATGTATAAGGATAGGTTGTTATAACTGTCCTAGGTAAGAATTGTATTAGTGTAACTCTGATGTATCATTTTTAATTATGTTGATTAATATATTTTATTACTTTAGGATATGATATTTAGTGTTTGCTTTTAGTTTCTTCTATCTTCTTTCTTTCCCCTAACAATCCGCCTTTTTGTTCAATTTGAGTTGACATGTGTGGTTTATTGCCAACTTAAACTGTACAGAAAAGTGGGTTGTTGCATATGAAGTCTAAACATACTTAGAAATTTTCTAAGTTTTCTTTCAAATAAAATCTTTATTTTATTTAGATTTAGAAATAAAGTCTAAAATTTAAGTTAATGTCTATGTAAATTAGGGTATATCAGAAACATGTGCATATTTGTGTGTAACGGGTAACTTATGCAATTTTTTTAGAGAAGGAAACTTTTCATTTCCTATCTCTTAAGTTATTGAATTAATAAGGGGGCATAAATTTATTTAGATGGAGAGAGAAACCTTTCATTTATCTCTCTTTCATTAAATTGATTAATTATATGAATGTCATTAGTTAGCAACATGTATATATGGTATGGATGTGAGTATAAAAAAATACATACACACACACACACGCACACACATATATATATTATAGTGTAAATTGTGTAAGAGCAACATATGATAGGTGTTATTAATTGATGACAATGTTAGACATATAACTAGAAATAAATGTATACTTAAACACAAAAAGGAAATATGGGAAATAGATAAAAAGTAACAAAGATGATTAATTTAATTTCTCATTTGGTAAACTTAATCAATGTAGCATATAGATGATAATCAATTGACATCATGATATAAGGATATAAACAGTCAACAACAAAAGTATTTATGTATTATTAACTAGTTGTGTGTGTATATATGTTTAAATATGTTTATACATGTATTGTTCAATGAATCCTCAAAATATACTAAATTAGTTCAGGCAAGTCAACTATTATTAATTCAAGATTTATTACCGAACATGCAGTGATCTAATTTAGTAAATCAATTTGAAAATAGATCTTAATTTATAAATCCAAATGTAACCAATATATATATGTTAATAATTTAATGTAGAATCAAACATAGATATTTATCAAAAAAATGTGTTGAAAGCATATTTTGTATAATAATAATATTATGTTGATCCATGTTTATTTGTACAGAAATACAGTGTACATATATCTATATGTGTGCGAGTATACATAATATATACACCTATATATATGTTTAAAATATTTTTGTATGTATCATTAAAGAATCCTTTAAAATTAATAAATCAACTCAACCAAATCAGTTGTAATCAATTTAAGCTTTATTACCAAACATGTAGTAATCTAATTTAGTAAAATAGTCTAATAATAGATCTTAATCAACAAATCTAAATATAATTTGTATGTATATGTTTAACGGTAAATTTTCTATCAAATTAGAAAACTACCGATAAATTTCAAATTAAATTTTACTGCAAGCGCACAGTGTATAAATGTAGCACATAACGAGTATGGGTCGATCCGTAGAGAATTGTAGATTTTAAAATTCTATTCAATCAAATTAAACCAAAGTCGATGGATTGTTAACTCACTAAAAGAAATAAAAAACAAGCTAAAACTAAGGAAAATACAAATAAGAGATTAAAGAGCAATTTAAAGGCAAATCCCCTCTCATGATCACATAAATCAATATAACGAAATTATGATCTCTTTTTAGTCTTTGTGAGTTTAGTTGATGCATTTATCATAAGCATGGCCTAATTGCGTTATTAATTAACACACTTAAACCATCAAACTTTAATCCACCCTCTAACCCACTTACTAACTTCAATGAAAATGATATGAAGTTAAAAATATAATCTATTTTAAGCATGGCTTATTAACTATTGAATTAGAAACATAAACCATCAAATTTTGATTCTAAATCCACTTCCATTACCATGATTATATATAGATGAAGAGGTAATTAGTGATTCATATGACTAAGTATAGCTTATTTGTTTTGAACAACATAAGCTATTAAACTCAATATTAAACAAAAAATCACACAAACATCCAACTTTCCATTAAGCATAATAGAGAGATAATATCAAAATGTTGCATCTACATGATTCAAGAGAGATGTATTACCCCTAAATTGTAGGGATTAGCATCTCATTTGTGTTATCATATCAACACAAGTTGAAATCAACATGAAATAAAAAAACAAAAAGAAGAGAAAATGAAAGCTAATGGAAAAAAGAACTATTCTACTTGCATAAAAGAAAAGAAATCTACACTACAACATGAAAGGAAATAAACAAGAAAAGAAGAAAAGAGCATGTATTTAAAGTTGCATAAAAAGAAATTACATGAAATAAAAATGGCTAAGTAGCCAAGAAAAGAAAAGAGGAGCTTTCTTTTATTTTGAGCCTAAAATTAATGAAGAGGAAGATGAGGGTTACTTGAAACAAAATGGGTTATTTATACAAACGTGAAACCCTAATCCATAATTTGGGGAATGACCAAACTACTCTTGAGAAAGTGTGGAGGCCAAGTAATCGTTAGCTTCTACTAATCATCATTTAAGTGTACATGAAGCCATTAATTCCATAAGCATGTGCATTAGCCTCTAATTTGTACATTAAGGTGGTGGGTAGGTGGGGTCCTCTATGACCTTCACTTTGAATTATTTCCATCTTCATTTCTTTATATTCATGTTGTGCATGCACGTGTCTTCATGAAACCACTCCTATTTGAGATCGAATTCCTACACAAATATATATAAATTTCCAACTAATTTTTCTCAAAGAAATATGTGCACAAAAATGACCATTTTACGTCTATATGAAGATGGATATGTGACAATTTGGAATCAATATGGATTTTGGTTAAAACAAGTTAAAATACCCCATATGATCATTTATTTAATTTAAATAGAATAAATATAGTGGTAAAAATATGCACATTTACGTGCACATCAGTATATGTTAATAATTTTTTTTCTTAAAACCTATTAAAATATTTCAAAATTGTTTAACATACACATACATAAATATACATATGCATTTATGTATATTTATGAATCTTAAAGTAGAAAACAAAATTGGAATCAATCTAAACTATTGTTAACAATTAAATTAAATAAAGTTAATTAGAATAACAATTTAATTGCCAGATCTATACTTAGATCAACATGAATAGAAATTAACATAGAAAATCATGAATAGAAGTTATCAACTTCAAATGAAAACCAATTCTAATTATAACAAGTTATACTACTTTAAAATCTGTAGTTGTATGCTTATAAAGGACAACAAATGCATATATATAATTTTCAAAATGAATAAACTACAACATCTATAACATCATGGAATAAATAAATAACTAATGGAATTTACCTTTTTGATGTTGCCCATGATTCGTACCTTGACGGATAAATGCTTCTAGATCCGATAGAATCACCTCCAGAAATTGCAACAATCTGAAGCACCACTTTTGAACTTATTTTATTTGATTTGTTTTAATTTTGTTTTGGGAATTTTTTATGGCTTAGAAGCCCTAAAATTTCGGCCAAGAATGTAGAAAAATAACGATGGAGGATAGGGTTTAGAAGGGGAGTGATTAAGAGAGGCTAGTGAATGGAAGATAACATATTTATAGAGGGATCCTTCCTTAACCTTCTCCCTTCATTTTCTAGATGCAACTATTGGATTTCAAGCCTTTATTCTTATGGACTTCTATAGATAAGGCTATATAGGCCTCAAAATATTCCTAAAACCATTTAGTAACTAATCTATTTAAATCTGATTTAAATATTTTATTAATACCATATATTGATACGTTCATACATAACTTTTATGTACGTACCTTATTAAACACTAATGGATTCAAACAAATCAAATAAAAAAAATTAAATAATTAACATTTCATAAATATTAATTAATTTAATTAATTTATAACGATTATCAATTAATTAAATCGTGTGGTTTTTAAAACATTCATCATTATGGATGTGCAACTCAAAGGTGTAAATTCGTCAGCGATTAAGACGAACTATTCGAATATTAACGTTCACACATCACTTAGTAGGTGGTGTGATATTTTAGCTGAATTTATCACTTACACATCTTTTGGGTACCAATTTTTTTGATTATAAGCGGTAGCGGTACCTAATAGTGAAAATTATTTACACCAATTCTCTTCGTCAAAACTATATCACTTTAGATTTATGGAATTTGATAATGGTCAAGATTCCAATATCATCCACATTCAACTTTATAGTCCAAACACAAGGTACTTGGTTCAATAACAGTTATTATTAACCATAATGCACCGGCTAAAGACTTTGACTTTGAGTTGACTTGAGTTGACCATGATACTAACCCCATATAACCGAGGAGATGAATCCTCTCTTGAATAGTGCTTCACTTCCAATACTTCCACTCAACCCAACTATAATCACTCGATGGAAAGCCATGCGACGATTTCACTATAATCAAAGCAGAGCTTTTATATTGAAGATCCACAGTATTCTCAAGTCAAGAGAACTGTGTAAATCAGTCTCATCGATGTTTTCTGTTTGATCTTAGTTATATTAACCAATATAAAACTATCGAGTGAGTCATTCCATAGTTTTCAATATCTATCAGTACGTAACCACTAGGTGCACCCAGCAGTCATGTGTAATAGACTGCCCAATATTTGTAGAGAGTTACATATTCTAGTCTCAATGGATACATCGATATCCATTCTCGATGCAACTTAACTAGGAACATTTAATATGGTATATTTGTTATTGTGATAAATTACTCACGGTTACAACACTTTGTAACTACTATCACAAAATATACCCTTTATGGATTTTCTATTAAATATACTTTTAATTAAAATAATTAATTAATATAACCACATTATATCAAGTATATAGTAGAAAAAACACCTTTATTGTGATTAAGAATATTCAACGGGTTATATATATGTAGCAAATTACATAATTGCCCTTAGGGCATACCCCTTAATTTATCAGTATGTATATATATGTATGCATATATATATACATGTGTGTGTGTTACATATATAATGTGTTGTGTGCATGGATAAGCGTGCATATATTTGTGTGGGAGGGTGTTTGCATTTCTTTATGGCTTTAGATTTTGCTGCTTTGTGTGTGTGTGTCTTGCGTGAGTCATTAGGTGTATTCAGCAATGTATCTTATATGATTTGTATGAGTACTCAGTAAATATTTATTATTTTAAATAATTATCTAGTATTGAAAACATAAGACTTAAAAGGCGGTTGCTAGATTTCTTAAATTTTGTCAAAATAGGTTTCTAAGTTTAATCTAACTTGAAATATTTACATGTTTTGTGAACTAGCTATTGTATTATCTGAAGCTAACCAATTACCTCATGTGACGCCCCACCTCTATGCTCACAATAACAAAGAGTATTAAAAGAAATACTATCCGTTATTATGAAGAATAAGGCTGAATAGGAGCGACCATCCGTAGTTAGGCCTTACACTAGTATTGGTTATCTCGACAGGAGTGGTATATATTTTTATTTTTCATCTCTTATTTATTTACTCCCATCAACATATCCAATTCCAGTATAAAACGAACTACGATGGTTCATAATAGTTTAGGACAATAGATATAATAATAACACAGATAATATAAATGCGGAACACAGATAAAACAAAAATGTCTCATATATATAATAACTGATGTCAGTTACAATACATGTGATACAATACATATGATACAACTACGACTGTCGACTCAGGAAGTTATATACACAAGTACATTATAGTGAATAATATACATGAATATACAACATCTTATACTGTGACAACATCTACTCCAAATGATATAAAGAAACTTCATAGCTCTTGCAGCAACCCAAAGCAAGATATCTACAACCTGTAATAACTCGGTCTGACCCGAGTATTACATTCAAAAGAAAATAATACACGTGTCAGTCTAATTCAAACTCAGTTATTAATGCACAGAAGAAATAATAATTAAATTATCAAATAGACGACAGTCCCAATAAATTTACCTATTCGATTTTTAAATAAAGAAATCAGATAACGATAAATATAACACATAACAGTGTTAAGCAACAAATCAGCCTAATCAAACCATCAACAAAGATAAGTGAAAAGAATTTCAATGAAGACAATTTAGAAAAACATCAGAATTGCCTAATCGGCAATTAACAACAAAATCTAATTATTAAATAAATAATTAGAAACTCATAATCTAATTATCAAATAGATAATTAGACAATAACAAAATGTTTAAATTAAACCAAATCAAAACATCATTCAAACCATTGAAATATCCATTTAAAATGCCAACTCGGGTAGGGCTGCAGTACACGCACGCGTGTACTGCCTCGCCACTACAACATGCATTACACAAAAGATCAACGCATCAAAAGCAAAAGAAATACCAATAAAATCAATACTGTGTGGCTGCAGTTTACGCTTGCGTGCACTGCCTTGCCACTACAGTGATGATGTACACAATGAAAATTCACAAACGAACACAAGGTCAAACCCAAGCGTTTAAGCTGGATTCAACTCAAGTGTAGTCAGAAAAACAATCCATTTGCATCCATGCAACGCAAAACAACAAGGGCAACTGCAACCAAAAACTGCAACCACCACAAGTATGCAAGGGCAAGCTATAACCAAGAAACTGCAACAAAAAACTCAGATGCAAGCCAATAAAGGTCAGACAGAATCAAATTGCATTCGTGTATACCGAAGACTGGAAACAAAGGTAACTCAACACAAATGCCAAACACAAAGACTCGAGTGAGTAAACACTTCAGGTATGCAGACCAAAGAGCAAAAGTAATCTGGATCAATTGCCATTAGGTCAGAAACACAATGCAGCAAGTTACAAGGATAAATGAATCTACAAAACAGCAAGTGTTCAACTACATAGAGATATGCTATGAAGTCAATATGGCAAACAATGATGAAATATATAAGTGCAGACACGTTACATGAGTACCAGGCTTCGAGTCAAGCAGCAGAAATGCAGACTCAATTATCAAATGCTCATAAACACTTGAATGTCTCAAGTGATACAAATTATATGCTCTGTATAAAGTGAAATTCAAGTGATGGTATCAGAGCAATAAAATGAAGATTGTACTCAGGTGTACCTATCAACATATGATCAGTGGCATGCCTACAAATATACAATGCAATATTGAATAATAATATGCTACAGTGAGCACTAAATGAAGCTGGACAGTGCCATCAAAACGCATGAATAATGCATGCTACGGGTCTGACCACATGGATGGACAATCACATAAATGCAAACAAAGATCACATGTGTAGCAGCCTAAACAATGAAATAGCTATATTCGAGATCCAATATAGTGAATCCCATGATGAACAGGTATGCAGGGATATAAAACTAAACAATGTACACAATGGTCATTATATCTACTCAGACTTCAATGTATTTACATGAAGGCAGTGACAACATCAGTGAATGTATGCAGAGTCATGGCCGCAATGAAATCACAAACCAAATGAGTGACATGAACTAAATATAACTAGTATGCACTGTAAACTAGATAGTGCAACGATTATACTCAAGACCAAATACAACCAAATGCCAATAATGACCAGGCTCAAGAAAAGTGCAGGTCAGACCAACATCAACACATTCACCGACATTAGACTGCATGACGAACTAGCAAAGGCCAAAGCTCAAGGCAAGGCACTTCAATGATCAACTCAGGTGGACAGCATAAATAGGGTATCACTAATACATAGACAATAGTGACACATGATGCACGAACCAGGTGAGGGATACATCAATGATTAAAAGAACAAAATCCAAACCACACCCCATGAAGTCATGCCACAACAATACAAATACAAGTATAGACATTCATATCTGTACCAAATGAAACAGTAGCAGCATAAACAAGTGGCACATATAATTCAAAAAAGAAAGAGAAGATTTCAAAGCATGTCACTGTTATAACAAAATCAGGCAGCAGTTTTAAATAGGCAGGTCAAAGTATCGAAATCACTTCAATTGAACAAAGTCACAAAAATGTCAGAGAATCAAAACAGTGGTAGTAAGTTCGAACGAAGCTCGACAGCATGAGATCAAGCAACAACAAATATACCGGTTAATGAAGTTCCAAGTCAAGGCCGAGGTCATAAGAAAATTCACGAAATCAAAATACAGTTTAATTGGAGAAATCAAAACCGTGAGCATCAATTAATCAACCACGAAAATCACAAGCTTTAACAAATCAGAAATCACACGAATTTGAATTAAATGTGAGTGAAGTAAACCACTCACCTTAGCCTCGAAGAATTGAAGCAACCGCGAGCGAGATGAAGGCATCATTGTCCACAGCAAGAAGTCGACGCCTTCGAATTGAACGAGCCCTAATTTCGAACGAATGGGGGAGAACGAGGCCGCCACCATTTTTATTCTTCGTTCGATTTTAGGTTTAGGGTTATGAATTAATGAAAATGAAAGAGGGACGGGTATAACTCGAGATAACACGGCACAAAACCCCATGGGCCAACATTCAATTGATAGCCCACCTAATTCCTTAATCGAATTATTAAAGAATTATAACCCAATTAAAATGCCAATAGCAATTAGCAAACCAATCTAATCGTCATTTGACGATAATAAATTTTCACAAAATCCCGAGTTGTTACACCTCACGTCCAAATCTAATAATCTAATGAAAACAGTGTTATACAACCTACAAACTCCCAATAATATTTGTATTACTTGCATTAAAACCCCAAGCTATGATAAACAACCATCGGGTTACAACTATCAATCATCTAAGGAGAAGTCTAGACATCTATCCTTTTGCTCATTTGATAGTGCAGGCTATGAATCAAGGATATAATGTTTTCAGTTAGAATCTTTCCATATAATTTTTTTTTGTTTGGAACTTTTGTATGTATATTACTGCTACGTGGAACACATATAAAATAAACTGTAATATATATTTAAACAATTGCGTTTATATGCAAAATATACAGGTAAGTGTGAGCTATTTTACCACCCAGTCATCTGAATCCTGATGGAAGAAACACATGCTAAGCTTTATGCCTTGAAACAAGGTTTACATTATGTTGGTTAGTTTACATCTGAATTATGATGACATAAGTTGTAAGTTATATATGTTGAATATTCTATTAAGTTAATAAAACAAATGAAGTCAATTCACTAGTAATCAAAAGTAAGAATATGGAATGATATGTGGTTAATATTTTATAGTTACCAAGATGTGTGTTTGTGTGTGTGTTTATGTCATTTAAATATTGAAGTTGTATTTAAGTATGATTATGCCAAATTATCTAAGGTGTTTGATAGTTATTTTAATTTAGTATATAACTATGATTAATTGGAGAATAAATGTTGCGTGTAATATTTAGATTTATAATCTAACTTTTGAGTAAGAAATTTTCTATTGTTATTGTGATATATATATATATATATATATATATATATATATTAAATCTTTTATTTAATTTATAAAAGATAAAAAATTATTATTATAAATATTAAAATATATTTGAGCACTTGTCTTTTAGTATTTATTTTGTTATATAAAACTATGAATATATTTTGGATATTTCATTATTAAGTACTAATTCGTTTATTTATACTAATTTGAAGAATATATATTTATATATTAGCTTTTGATTTTCGATTTCTTATTTTCTTTTTATTATTCCGATGATCTGAAAGACTTACCATTAATGTGATTTGATTATTGATTGATATAATACGGGTTGACATCCTTTGTTATTATTTTATGAGATTTCATTTCTATGTGACAAGAAATTTGAATAAATGGATTAGTGATACTGTTGGGTATCCGACTTTCGGTAATAATTTTTCAGTTATTCATCGGACTTCTCATACAGAGATATCTAGTATGGATCTAGTGTAGTTTATGAGCATTAAATAACTATCCGAGTAACATGCTGTTTGCGCCAAAATTGGTCACAAACACCCAAGGTCGTGAAAGCACCCGTTTACGTGTTCAATTCGATAATATTCAGCACAGAACTCAGCAACAATCAGTATAGAATTCAGCTCTAAGTAACAAATCACAGTAATTCACAAGCAACAATCACAAACACAGGATTTATAGTGGTTCGGCGTTCGTGCCTACGTCCACTTTGAAGGGTTTCTCTTTATTGCTTTGCTCGATTCAATCGATTACAATGGATTACAGCTGACAATTGCTTTGAAATCTGAATGCAACAGCGATTCTGATAGTTAAACTTGAATCCGGCAGAGTCTTGGCGTTCAATGGCGGAAAGATCCCCTTTTCTGAAGGCTTCAGGGTGCTATTTATAGGCGTTGGAGGCCCAGATCTTGCTGAAACTTCGTGAGACTCCTTCTGGCACGTGAGTGGGCCCACGCGACCGACCCCACCAAGTTTCGTCTCGATCTGACATCGGTTCGAAGTGATTTCGAACCCATCAATAAATGGTCCAATCGAGCTGAAACTTGGCAGGAACAATCTTTACCTCACATGGAAGATACTGTGAAAATTTGGTTGCATTTGGATCTATGGTTAAGGAGATATGCTCGGTTCGAAATCGACACCTTCGGTTGGCTGAGGCGTTCGAACCCATTATTTCGAACCCTTCGCTTCGAATCCATCAGTGCACGTGAGCTTGCAGTGACGTGGCGCGCAATATTCGAATCGATCCTAACTTATCTCCGAATGGACCGCTTCGACTCCGTGAACTACGGCGAACACGTCCTCCAAACCAATTGACTCGGTGGATTCGAAATAGGAAGCACTCTTGGTTTCGAACGTGACATTCGAATCCAGGAATTCTTATGGGTTCGAAGTTGATCGGTTCGAATTGGGTTATTCGATGGGTTCGAAGTGAGGATGTGAGGCCGAGTGAAGTCGTGGATTCGAAGGTATGCTACTGTGGTGGGTTCGAAGGTAATGGAGTCGAAGGCGATGGAGTCGAGGCTGGGTACTAGCTGATGGGTTCGAACATCATGGGTTCGAAGGCAAGGGCGTGGATGGGTTCGAACTAGGTGGTTTCGAAGGAGAGGGCGTGGATGGTTTCGAACAGCATGGTTTCGAAAAGGATGGGTTCGAAATTCATGGTTTCGAACCGGACAATGACTATTTCTCTTCACACTGAATCCATCATATCTTGAGCATACGAACTCGGATTGACTTGAAACTTGAAATGATGGCTCCTACAACCTTTCTTGTCGTGTCCTATCAATCGTGGCCTGATCCGGACTCGGGCAAAATTCATCGATATCCATAGCTAAGTGATGTATAACCAATCTCTAAGACGGACTGTTTCCCGTTTTCGACCAATCTTTTGATATCACGGCTTTGCCAAAAAGCGGGATAACACATGCGGTGGTATGAGACGTTGTTATGTTATTCGTTCGATTATTCTTTGTAAGTAAGTGTCACTCAAATAGGGATTACTCAAGTATGTGAGGACATTCACTCGTTGACTGCATTATAGTCACATGGTGACTTGTGGTTATAGTCACGTGTCGATGAGGGATTATAACTCTAGTATACTATTGTCACGAGGTGACTTATACGAAGCCATGTGTCGGCTCATGAATAGAGTTGTATGTGGATATTGGATATGAGTATTATACGTCATCCACTTGTGTCCAGCTTCCATTATGGTTCGGGATTGAACCACATTGGCTATTATCCACCCTAACGGCCTAACCGTGAAGGAACCGGGTCAGCCCGCAGCAGAAGAATGAGTGAATTTAAAAAATTACCCTATTAGATCTTATTTGGGCCTATGAAGCCTAATTGATTAGAACATTTCTATTTTTTTTTAAATCATTTAGTTTATTTAAATTAGTTAATGGGATTTTTTTAATTTCAAATGTATAGTGTATTAAATACACATAACATTTAGTTAATGTATAGGGAATGAAACCTTTCATTTCTTTCCCTAAAACAAGAATTAATTGAGAGTATTAATTGCATTAAATGGAGAGAGAAACCCTTTGTTTTCTCTCTTTAATTTGAATTAATTGATACATTAAAGGCCATTAATTAATAATTTATTCATGGCAAGATTTATTATTATGTTCATATGTATTCTAATTGTATAAGTTGTAGTTTGAGATTCATTTAATTTTGTTTTATTTATTTATATATGTATAAATATATATATGAGTCATACACATATATATAAACATATATGTATGTGCATGTGTAACATTATAATCCTTGAAGGGCATAATATGCCCGTATATAGTTACTGGGATTTACATTGTAATGGACACACTAGCTCATATTTAATAAAATAATTTTATACTTTATAATTCATAATAGGTATAAAACGTCATAGGAAAATTTTAAGATTAAATATATACAAGACATAAACATATGTACAATTATACATATAGACAATTTGCAAATCAGTATATATTTAATGTAGATATATATATATATATATATATATATATATATATATATCAAAATCAACTTTTTTAGAAAAAATTCAATAATAAATCAATAAACAAAACACTACAACAAGCACGTAACCAACCCAGCTGTAACAAACACATGTATCCATAAAAATCTCTCCTAATCTAAGTAATAAACAGATCTGAGTACAAACAAGTGATTTGGATGTAAATCAATATTCATATGATAAATTTGAAATCAAAATAATAATAATAAATAAATGTTCGCATCCTAATGAAGCCTTTGAGTCCACGTTGAATAATGAAATCTCTTCTAAAAACAATCCCAATCCATAAGGTTGCTAATCTGGGATTGGAGACCTTCTACTACAAATTAGTATTTTTTTAAATTTGAATTGGATTTGAGAATTTTTGAGATGATTTTAGAGGAGAGTTTCTGCCATTAAAATGATGAAGAAGAAGAAAGTGGCGGCTCAAAAAATGAATTAGCCTTTGACTAGGGTTTTGAGATTAGCTTTTATATAGGTAGGATAAGAGAGTAAGTAATGATCTCAACCACACATCTCAAAACCTTAATCTCAGGCATAGTAGCTACCCCCTTCCTCTATCAAAACCAATGACTTTCACCTATAAAATTCATGGGTTGGGAGCCCATTTAAACCAATTTAAATATACATAATTATATTCAACTAAATTTGTTATCGATATCTCATATCGATCAAAAATTTTATAACTTTTTATAATACATACAAAAAATTTATTTATAAAATCATACCCAAGTTTTATAATTAATATTTCATGAATATTAATTAATCAAATCAGTTTATAACAATTATAAACTAATTAAATCATTCGGTCTTAAGGTAATTCATCAATTCATTTGTGTGACCTTGGGTGTAAATTGGGTTAGCGATTAACGTCGAATTATTCGTACGTTATTGTTCACATTTCACTTAGCAGGTGGCATGATATTATGGCTAAATTTATTGCTAACTCATTTTCGAAAAAAATCTTTTTTTAATTTAATAAGCATTACCCAGTTGTGACAATTATTTACACCAATTATCTTCATCAAAACTATATCACTTTGGACTTGTTGAATTTGGTAATGGTCAACATCGTCCACATTCAACTCTATAGTCCAACTACAAAGTCCTTGGTTCAATAATAACAATTATTATTTACCAAACTACTCTAGTCAGAGATTTTGACTTTGGGTTGACTTGAATTGGCCATGATACTAACCCAAGATAACCTAGGAGACGAATCCTTTCTTAAATAGTACTTCACTTTCAATACTTCCTCTCGACCTAATTATAGTCACTCGATGAATGTCGTGCCATGATTTGAATATAATCAAAGCAGAGCTTTTATATTAAAGATTCATAGTATTCTCAAATCGAAAGAACTATGTAAATTATTCATATCAATATTTTTTGTTTGACCTTTGTTATATTAACCAATAGAAAACTATTGAATGAGTCATTCCATTGTTACCTAATAATTATTAATACATAATCCCTTGGAGCCTTTGGAAATCATGAGCAATACACTTCTCAACATTTAGAGAGAGTTATGTACTCTAGTCTCAACGGATACATCAATATCCAATCTCGATGCACCTTGAGTTGGAACATTTAAAAAGGTATATTTATTTTTATTGTGATAAATTACTCATGGTTATAACACTTTGTAACTACTATCATAAAACATACCATTTATGGATTTTTTATTAAATATATTTTTTATTAATTAATTAATATAATTATATTATATCAAGTATATAACCGAAAGTAAACACCTTTATTTCAAACAAGATTAGTCGACGAGTAAGGTATATGTAACAAATTGTATAATAACCCCTAGAGCATACCCCAAGCTCTATCAGATCATGGGGTCGCACCCCAAATCCACGACATTGTTATTGGATTATGATATTGGATGCACATCATAGGATTGGTAGTTGGTAGGGTAGGTGCCTTATAGTCCCTTATGTTGCATAGGCCAACAGTCGATTACCTATAGGAGCAAAGCATGGTCATGACTAGGGCTACGCGTAGATGAGCCATTGATTGATGAGGTCACAATGTCCATCGAGGTAACTGAAGACTGTAGGGACAGATAGTACTCTACGAGAGGCGAGTAGTCTGGATCCTTGGACCATGCTGTGTGTTATTAGTCTCTCTTTCTAGTTTAGGGTTGTGTATGTGATATGGATTGGCTTATATTATTCACTATCCCATGATTTAGATATACTAAAAATTATGTCTAAAGTGTAGTCAGTCCCCGTATATCCATACTATTCTGATTTATTCATATATGAGGAGATGAGATTGTATCTGGATAGGTGTACAGAATATGGTGGATCCTCGTATCTTTATTTATAGATATACCACCTATCTTGGTGTATTAATGACGATTGTTTTATTATTGATATTGAGTGATATTGTGATACCCCTAGTTTAAATTACATTATTCAGGATATTTAATTAGATAAATTAAATAGAATAATGTAAATATTAAGTGATAAGAAGATTGAGATTTGAATAAATATTAAGTGGCCGTGCTTATTAATTTAAATGGGCTTAAGAATGGTTTGTAAGCTAATTATATTATATAAGGGCATAATAAGAATTAGCTATGCCTAACCTTTACCCTTATATATATATATTGTCCCCTAATCCATTTACGTTCATATCTCATTTTTCATAAAAATAAAACATAAGCTTAAGAAGATAAGCCGGCCATTATTAGAGAGGGAAAAGAAAGGAAATTGAAAGAAAAGTTAAAGAATTAAAGAAAGGGAATAAATCTCAATCTCAATCCAATTACCTTATCCTAATCAAGGTGAAAAACATTTTCATATCTATTTTATGAATGTATGTTTTGGATTTAAGATTAAATTCGTATATATGATGTTTGGATGATGATATGGATGAATTAAAGTTTGTTAAATTTAAACAAGCTTGTTTAAATGATGATTTATATGGTTTTAGAGCAAAATCGATAGAAATTGATGTTTGAATGCCATGAAAACATTATATGTTATAAAAAACATAATTTTGGATTTGGGTTTTAATTTTAATAATTTTCCAAGCTATGGAAAGATTAATATAAATTTTCAAATGAAAATATGGTTAATTGGGTTTAGGAATTTATTTCAAAAATTATGTTGAGAATTTGGGTCTGAAATTTTGATATGTTAGATAACATAATCAAAGCAAACTCATGAAATTTTGGTGGATTTTTCTTAAATGATTTACTATAAGAATTAAATTATTTTGGGAGGAGGATCTAAATGATTTAATTATATTTTTAATGGAAGGACATACCTGCAAAAATTTTTTTTGGTGCTTATCAAAATTTAGAGGCGGTTAGTTGAGACAACTAATTATACGTTTACACATAGGCAGGTTAGTTGATATAAATTGCTTAATTTGGCATTAACCAGCTTTACTTGGAAAAACTGGTTTCGCCTCTGTTAAAGATACCTTTTGACTCTTATCTTTCGCTTTAGATCAAGTCGAAACCCCATTAAGTCGAAACCAATGCACCAGGTATCACCTAGGTGGTACGTTGGTGATTGGAGGAAAGGCGGAAGGGAGGGTGTTGAAAGTGTTGCTTCCGATGGGGTCGATACCTTAGTTGTTTTAAAAATTTATGCACATGCCTTTGTTTTACCAAAGCTTTCGACATAGTCGAAACATATTTTTCGGAAAGGAGTTCTCTACTAGCTTTCGAAGGGGTTGCCAATTTCTATTTTAAAAGTAAGGGCTTTCGAATGAGTTCCTTTAGTTGTTTTCGAGAAGGTTCATGGGTTTCGAAGGCAATGACTTCAGAATGGGGTGTCGAAGCGATCCTTCAGCATTTTGCTTAAATGTTTTGAAGCTTTTGAAAGGGCATCATATTTTCCCCAATACTTTTATATGATAAAGAATGGTTTTGAAAGAGATACTTTCATTTATATTCACTTTGACCCAAATGATATTTTAAAATATAAACCCAATGATTTCAAAAGAGGGTCAATGCTTTCAGAAGGGATACTTCCAATGGTTTTGAAGCTATGCTTCTAAGAGTTAATGAGTATTACTTTATTACATTCGAAAAATTTCGAAAGAAAGGTTTTAAAGCATTTTGAAAGGTAGAAGCCTAATGTTTTGAAAGGAGATTTATATGCTTTTGAAGGAGGTTATCCAGTGAAGTTAAAAGCAAGGTTTTGAAGGTTTCGAAAGCCTTATCTTCAAAACAATAACCCAATATCATTTTAAAGGGAAACCATGGCATTAATAAACAAATTAATTTGAAATGGAGTTTTTGAAGTAGTCTTAATAGGTTAAAGAGATTAACCAATTTATTATATTTGCTTCTTCAAATATGTATATATTCACATTGTAACAAACTCATAACGGTTCCTTAGAGAAGGGTATAATAACTAGCTAGGTTGATCCAGTAGTGAATTTAAATTAAAGATATTAGAAGGGGTTAATAGGTTCACAGTAAGCCCATGAAAACTGTGTATAGAAAAAGATATTGGCATGGGCCAATAAGTTCATAGTAAGCCCATGAAAACTATGTAAAAATGAAAACGTCAGTACGACATGTTCATAGTTAGCCCATGAAAACTATGATTTGATATTGGCGGGGGCCAATAGATTAATAGTTATCCCATGAAAACTATATCTGGACAAGAGATTGGAACATTGACTGATAGTCAATAGATTCCTAGTCAGCCCATGAAAACTAGGATAAAAGAAAATATATTGGAGTTATCAATAAGTTCATAGTGATCCGATGATATCTATGTAATTGGACAGGGAGTCCTTAAATATTTAACCGGTTATTAGTCAGCCCATGAAAACTATTAGGTTAATGGTAATCCTAGAAACTATAACTGTGACAAATAGTCAAAATGAATGGGGATTGGTAATCCACGAATTGATTAACTGGATTTGCATATCATCATATCATAATGTTTTGAATTGTTTGAACCATTGTGGATGCAGGAGCATAGTATATGGTTTTATATAGGTTTTACGATGCTAATGAGGGGAAACCCGTTCCGTTAAGTAGTGTGGTCTCATTAGATATCTAAATACTGAGATGGTAGATTATTATTCGTACCAGGATTTATGTCTGACTTGTAGTTTATGTTTTCCCCTTAAACTCTTGGGTACTCAAATGATTTTAAGTAGTTTGAGAGTTGAGCTTTTCGGTTACCTCTTTTGACAAATAAGCTTTCGAAGACGTGCAAGACGCATGTAGTTATTTAAAATTCTCTTTCATGTGACTCTGTTGTGGTTCTTTTGTTTAGGAAAAGTTTCTTATTGCCTATTATATACTCTGACCACCAAGGGGACATCTTCATATGTCACTCTTGGAGTATGTTGTAATAATTATATTTTTATGAACATGGTTAACGTTGTGGGATTATGTAAATAACGTTGAAATGGGTTTTAGAATATGGAATATGAATGTTGTTTTGAAATTTTAAATTTTCCATATCCATGTGTTTCTATTATATCAATTTATCTAATATTACCATACTTGATCACCGAGCATTAATAACTATGGATGACTGTAGCATCTGTAGTCGTTAGTTTTGGGCCTCCATGTGGAGGATGTTACAAGTTGGTATCAGTGCATATGTTTATGAAAACTTAAGCAATTTAAAACCTAAAAGGTTTTCAAAAATATAATCAACGAATCATAAATTTGGTCGGGGCTTGGGTTAACGCGATTGTAGCTTACTTGTATTTGATATATATATATATATATGTGTGTGTGTGTGTGTGTGTGTGTGTATAAGTACGTATTCCCCTCTCTCTTAGACCATTCTTCTATGTCTTACTAAGGCTCGTATGCAGATTTATGAGAAAGAAGATATGACAGCAGAAAATGGAAGAAGAAATCTAGGTGGAGTAAGCACCACAACTGACGGAAATGCTCGACCTAACACCCGGAGGAACCAAGGTCCACAGGCTAACACTAACCAAATGCGAAAGCCAATGTAGGTGCTGGAAATCTACCAGTAGATGTGGGGATGATGTATCAGTTCTTTGCTAATCTGATGCATGCAGGAGCTGTTGCTGGTAATATTGGAGGAACTGATCCTATGACTCCAGTTGGGAATAATTATGCTAAGATGAGCAGAGACTACACCAGTTTGGGTGGAAAGCTGTTTATGGGAATGAGGGATACTATCACAGTGGAGAATTGGCCGTTGCACTACAAAAGAATATTTTTTGATCTGGATTAGAAGATGAGTAGAAGAGAAGGTTGGCCTCTAGGCAGTTGCTAGGGTCAGTACTTCACTGGTGGAATAATGTGACTATCAGAGTTCCGAATGAAGAGTTGACTTGGGCTGATTTCGAAGGAGATTCGAACAGAGGTTTATTTCTGAGGTTGCTAAGTCAGCATTGATGAAGTGGTTTACGGATTTAGTTCAGGGAGATATGCTAGTTACCAAGTATCCTAATAAGTTTGATGAGCTATCTCAATATGGATACGCTATTGCAGACATTAACATCAGAAGGAATGAAAGGTTCATTCGAGGACTGAGGCTCGAGCTTGCTAGGGCAACTCTGACACATATCCGAGATCCTAGTGATGTAGTGGTGGAGATGGAAATCAGCCATGAGGAGATGCTTGTTGTTTGCACTAGAGAGAAGCCAGTTGAATCCCAAGGTCCTCAAGGAAATAAGAGGAAGTTCTTCAAAAAGAAAGGAGCCCAAAAGAAAGATACAGCCAAGAAGTCAAAAGCTGGTTTAGTCTACTTCAAATGTGACAAGATGGGTCATTTTGCAAATCAGTGCTGATTATGCAAGGGGAAGAAGATTGCGGAAAAGAAGCATGTGAAATGATACAACTGCAATCACGTTGGGCATTATAAGAACCAGTGTTCGGAACTAGTTAGGGTAGACTAGGGAATTTTTTTTGTTGTTGGACCATTATCTACTAAGTCAACCGCTTCTGATAAAGGAAAGACTATGATGGAAGTTACATTTTTGATTCAAAGTATCCCAGTTAGGATACTATTTGATACCGGTGCATCACATTTATTTATATTTCAGAATTTGGTTGATAGGTTATGCTTAGAACCCACCCACCTTGTTTCTTCCTTAAGGGTTGTGAATCCAATGGGAGGGTGTGCAACTCT
The DNA here is from genome assembly GCA_030765085.1 of Allium cepa. Taxonomy (NCBI): domain Eukaryota; kingdom Viridiplantae; phylum Streptophyta; class Magnoliopsida; order Asparagales; family Amaryllidaceae; genus Allium; species Allium cepa. The sequence goes on from CM060934.1 coordinate 706,637,727, forward strand.
AGGGATGAGATGTGACCAGTTAGAACTTGATTTGATATGTTTGCATGCAGTCTGTATGTTTATGATTTCGTAGATTTTGGGATCATTTTGAGAACGTATTGGTTGAGTAAGTATGAGGCAAGGATATTTTGCCAAGATGAGAAATATTATTAAGGCATCCAGATAGTCATAATCGAATCATCTTCTCAATGGAGAATTCTGGCAGAAATGTGTATGCTTTATTAAGTGCTATAAAAGTGGATGAAGAGCTAATTTAGGTTCGAGTTGCAAGAGATTTTGCAGATGTCTTTGAACCGGTCATAAGACTACCTCCGAACCGAGCTATTGAGTCTTGGGTAGATCTTGTGCCAGGAGCTGAACCTGTCAATAGACCGCCTAGCAGGATGACACCAATTGAGATGAAGGAATTGAAAGGGCAACTAGTGGATTTAGAAGGAAGGAATCTTATTAGACCAAGCAGTTTGGCTTAGGGAACAGCCATGTTTTTTGAAAAGAAGCCAGATGGGTTGTTAAGGATGTGCATCGACTATCGTAAGTAGAACGAAAGGACGATCAAGAATATATGTATCCTTTGCCGAGAATAGATGATCTGTTTAATCAGTTTAGTGGAGCCAGTGTATTTTCTCAATTGGATCTGGCAATGGGCTCCATCGGTTGAGAGTGGCAAAGGACATTATTCCTTTGACAGCGTTTCAGACTAGGTCGGTTCGTATGAATGGTTAGTGATGCCATTTGGATTGACGAATGCACCTGCTCTCTCGCGGATTTGACGAACCAAGTTTTCCAAGAGCACCTGGATAGGTTCATATTGGTATCCATAGATGATGTTTTAGTATGCTTGGAAGATAAGAGAGAGAATATGAGGATCAAATGAGAGTAGTGCTTGAGACGCCGAGGCAGCATCAGCTAAAGGCAAAGTATTCCAAATATCGTTTTTGGAAGAAAGAGGTCATGTTTCTTGGTCAGGTGGTTTCAGAGGTGGGTTTGGCAGTAAATCCAGTTAAGATCGAAGCTGTCAATAATTTGATGAGACCAGAGACAGTAACCGAATCAGAAATTTTCTCAGACTTGTTGGCTATTACCATAGATTCATTAAGGATTTTTCACGGGTAGCAGCGCCTTTGACTAAGTTGATCAGGAAGGATGTGAAGTTTATTTGGTCTGACAAATGTGAGGAAGGGTTCCTTAAGGTAAAACATTGGTTGACCAACGCACTAGCGCTAGTACTTCTAGGTGGTAACGAGGGGTTGGTAGTATACACTAATGCAACGAGACAGCCCCCTTCCTCTGACAAAAATCCAACGAGAATCCTTCCTGATCGAGTGAAGGTTGACCTTACCGTTTTGACCATCTTGACCATTTCTTCACCGTTTTGACCTTACCGACGAAAATCCAACGAGACAGCCCCCTTCCTCTGACAAAAATCGCGAACATCCCGGTTTAACCAAATCGAGTGAAGGTTGCTACAAAGAGCAGTGTAAGCATAACCACCATCGCACTGCCCAGGTCGATTGCAACTTCCACCATCGCTCAATCGAATCGCAAACAGAGTTCACCAACAAACTCCGCCTCGCCTACTCACCGCATCCCCAAACACGACCTAGACAGCAACTGCTCCCAACCCCCTAAACGTCATACCTCCCCAAATAGCATCGGACCTCTCTAAACTTGGCTACCCGAAGCTCCTTCGCCAGACGAACCCAAATCCACCCTTCGAATCACCTAATGCCGCCTAAAACATCCCATAACCCAAACCCTAGGCAAGTTACTATTTGTCGATCATCTTAAAAAGTGATCGCACGCCCTGAGAAAAGAATTAAAATGAAGCCTACACCACTGCAATTTAAATGTTCCTCATTTCGTTTTTTTTATTTATGATTCCGCCATTTTTCTTTCTCGAACGATAAGATTTTTTTTGACAGGAGGGTTGGATTCTAATTTTAAAGCAAAAGAGGGTCGCATGATTTTATAAAAACATCTCGGCTTGGCTTTCTTCAGAAGGAAGATGCGAGTAATATATTTATCTTATTTTTTTTATTTTTTTATATCTGCTTGCTAGTTTATAAGAGAACGAGAGGGAATGCGATTTTAAGATACTGGTAGTAGCGTATACAAGAAGCTTGACTAATTAAATTAAATTTCATCAGATTATTTCAGCGCGTTTATATATCGTACACTCACACACTAGCTCCGAACAATACGAGATTTGACATCCGACGATAATTCAATATTACGGACCCAATAGAACCAGTTTCGTCGAATTCCGAGACTGTGCCTCGGAAGGCAATTTTTAAATCCAATTTAAATGATAAAATTTTCAAAACTGAACAATTTACTGTTAAATTTAAAATTTAAAACTTCTATTATCCTTAGTGTTATCAACATAAATTTTATATGCCTTCAAATCATTTAAACAGGCTTCAAAATTTCAGATTCAACGTTTTACCCAACTTCACTTATTTAATTCAATAATATAATTATCAAATAAATAGTGATATTCGTAATTCAAGTTAAAATTACTCTATTGAATATTTAAAATTAATTAAATATTCCAATTCTAAATGCTCAAAAATTCTGGGTTGTCACATTCCTCTCCCCTTAAAAGAATTTCGTCCCCGAAATTACTAGTTAGGAAGAATGGTCCAATACCCGTTTACTTTTTCCCAAAACCAAACAATTCAACATTCTTCCAACTATCTTTATATAGAAGACCCATCATTATTCTTACTAACTTTCCAAACCCTCCCAATAGTTTCAAACAATACTATTTGTTTAACCATTCAAGTTTGAATTTAAAACCAAATTTGAATTACCATAATTTTCTCAAAAATTTTCTAACTCCCTAAATTTCCGAAAAATTTCGCTAGCGTCTCCTTTGCGCGGCTAGCTCGGTACAACTACAAAAGGCCTCTACGGTATCCCAAATCCCAAAAAAAAAACAAAAAGCCAAGTGGCTAGATCCAAAAACCCAATCAAATTTCACAGAAATTTAAACACATACCTTTTTTTGTTGAGCAATTCAAATTCATCTTCTGAAATCAAAATCAATTTTCCTTTTCCTTTTATAACACCTGCATAACTTACTTAGCAATAATATCCCATCACAACATTCCAAAAACATTTTATCGACTTTCTCATAAAATGCCAATATCTGTTCATCCAGATATTAACTTGGAATATATTTGTATTATCAATTTCCAATTAAGAATTCACTATTCCTTACTTATGTTTAGTATAAGCATTTTATATGTTTCTTAGACTTATTTTCATCTTACCACTTTAGTTTATATCTATTTCTATTTAAATTGATTCCTTCATTTCCATATGAATTCAATTTATCTTTAACTCTGAACATTTAAATTTTATTTTTCATTAATACTGATTCATGTCATTATTTTAAATTAGTTTCATTCATTAATTTATTTTAATTTTCAGTTTGAAATTGTTTTGTCGTTAATAAAATTTTCCAAATTTTCAAAAAAAAATTTCTAACTCCCAAAATTTCTGAATGTTTTTGGCAGGGTCTCCTTTGTACGGAGGAGCTTTTGCAATTTGACAAAAGATATAAATATATATACATCGACCCACACGGTCGGAAAAAACCAAAAATAGTTCATATTTCCTATTTTTATTGCGTAGGTGTACCTTATTTAGCATTTAAAAGCAAACAGCTTATATTCTTAGCATCCAGCGTGACCAAAATCCAGCCAAACGGCTTCTCGGTACCTGTACTTACTCAATTTAAACACATAAGTAACATATTTATGAAATTTATAACATTTCATTCATTTAAACTGCTACAACGTATCAACAACATAAGTAATGCATTATAAATACTTCCATTAGCAATTTGTATAGTTTCCAAACTAGTTCAATTTGCTTTCAACCGATTCATATACTATTTTCATTCATCACAAGTGAGTTACAACTCATTTACTTATCTTCAATTCATATTTATGTCGAAACAACTCATTTTCGATTTAATTGATTTCAAAACTCAATCTCTGCTACTTCTATCAGTTTATAATAACAACAAGGCTATATATATATATATATATATATATATATATATTAAACAATCTCCGATTTATATTCTTGATTTGATTTTTATTTACTAAACCCATTACACTTACTAACTTAACTCACTTTGTCTATTCATGTATTCATTTGAAATTTTTTAGTTCACATTCACGGTTTATTTCCAAATCTTTTATTTAATTATAAGGCCAAATCAAAATTTTATTTTCACTCTCTTGAATTTATTTGTAATTCAATCCATAATCTAACTCTTCCATTAGACAATACTTCAATTTAGTTTACTGATAATATGCATTGAATATTATTTATAACTCAATTCTAGGTCATAATCAAAGTTTATTAACTCTCAATTCAACTTATTAAGTTATCCCAAATTAGTTTACTTCCATTCTCAATTAAATATTGATTTTTATCACAAAATCACTTCATTATATATTTTTTTTGAGTTCAATTCTAATTTTATAATTCAAGTTTGGATTTCTATTTCATTTCCAAGATACAAAATATTTTATTTTGACTTATTTATTCCACTTTTAAAATTTTATAAGTCACACACTCATTTATTTTCCCCCGCTTCCATTCATCTACACCCAATCACATTTATCTTTCACTTTTAACTCAAGATCTTACCTTTATTAAGCCAAACATACTTTTATTTCAAGCATATAAATTCTTTTGATAAGCAATCGAAGTTTATTTATTCAATTTATTCCTTATCCAACTATTTCTACTCGAATAAGGATTTTATTTCATTCAACTTAAATTATTCAAGCTTTTATTTAATAAATTTTCCACTTCCCTCGAAATCACTCTTCCATAAATTTTAATCTTAAGTTAATTTATTTATTTCAACTACATACTTAATTTCATTCCAATTTATTTGATACTCATGTAATCAAATTCCATTTACTTTGATAAGCCATTCTCATACATCCATTTAAATTTTGTTAGAATTATACCCAAGGCCATATTTAATTCATTCTTTCCCGATTTGGATTCATTTGAAAATTCAAACTAGCTTTAAACTTAAGTTAATTTACTTCAATTCACCACCATTTCATAACTTAAGTTCATTCTCGTTTTAATTTATTCATACTTGAAGTGGATTTATTTCATCACAAATCATTTTTATTTGAATCCAATTCCATACAACTCAAGCTTTATTTCCAAACTCTATTACATATTCACAATCTTTGATTTGATTTTCCTTTGATCAAATCCCAACCATTTCACTAATTCATTCGATTAGTCTATTCTTTAATCCATTTTAAATTTACATTAACAATTCATTGTTGAATTTATTAATAATAAGGCCATTTAATTTATGCTTGAATTGAATTTGTTTATATTTCACACCATAATCATTTTAATCCAATTCAAATTTTCATTCAACAACACTTCCAATTATAATCCAATTTAATCCAATTTAAATTTAAATTTTATTTAACTTATCTCAAGTTAAATTCAAATATATTTTCTTCACTTTCATTCACTTAAGTTAAATTTTAATTGCCGGATTAAAATTTTCAATCCTTTCTTATTAATATAAACTTTACTTTATCAGTTCAATGGTTGATTCATTTATCCATTCACAAATTCATTTTCAACCAATGACTTTTGTTTTCAAACATTAATTATTTTTAGTCCATTTGAACTTATTCTGCACCTTATCTTACACATTTAAATCAGCATCATCCAACATTGAATTTTCAATTCATTTGCATACCATAATAACTAATCAGTTACTTATAAATTTTAAATCTCAAAACTTTGTTTTATTTAGTTCAACTTGTCTAATTTTTCCATTTTACATAATTTAACACAATCCAGACTTAAGATTCTAGTATTCAGTTTTCACTTTACTTACTTACAAAGTTGAATTTTATTTCAACAAATTCCTAATTTACAAGTCATCAAACTTATTATATGCCATAAACATTCTTAGTTAAAATTCCAAAGTTTAAACAATCTTTCAACATTTCAAAATTCCCTTTGAAATCTTCTATATCCAAAATTCCTTTGATAAATTCAATTTATCTCTTTGAATTTCAAAACTCACCCATTTTTGCAAACAATTTCAATTTTAAACAACTTGGTAGCAATCTTTCTCTTGGAAACTCGAAAATGAACATCGATGATGCTGCAGTCATCACCGAAGTTATTTTCCAGCTACCGTAAGAGTTCAATGCTTTAATCTCTTTTAAAACCCTTCAAATGTTTAAATTCCAAATCTCACTGGATCTCAAATCCGATTTAAAAAAATATTTCTCATAAATATAATATTTTTCCCAATATTTGGGAATCATTTCCAAATTCAAAGGAACTTAAATTCCAAAATTTTCAAATTCTAACTCTTTAAATTTATGTTCAAACATTACTTTGGAATTTTATTTTATTTTAATTATTAATCACACTATAATTTACATTATAGTTTACATTTACAAATTCATTTGTATATAAATTTGTTTCTTAGTTTTTGATTATAGTTTCAATTCATTATTCAATTACAATTCACATTTACAAATCCCATTATTTTATTAATTTATTCCTTAATCTTTAGTTATTATTTCAATTCTTATTTAATTATCATACAATGATAATAATTAATATTATCATTTTCTAACAACCAAGCATCCATATATAACTATAATAATTTATGAAAAATTATTCCTTTTATAGACAAAAATAATTTTGGGTAAAATTATCACATTTATCCTATTTAAAACAATACTGTGTCGGTTTATCTTGTTCAAGAGTTTAGAAATTCCTATCGGTGACATAACGTCCCATACATCGACCAGAATCCATAAACACTCAACCGATAAATCAACATAATATAAAAACAATTTTATATTCACTAACAAATACGCGCTCATATCTATTAATACACTCAAACTCATTCTAGAGTACCATAGACTCTATTTTATGAGTAATTCCCACTAGAGCCAAGGTTATCACCAACCTAAGCTCTGATACCAAGTGTAACGGCCCGCAAATCCGTATCCCTTGAATCAACACTATTCTACCTAAACCAACTCAAGTGGCACAGAAATATGAACCATTTGGGTTAAAGAAGAAGAGGTAGAAGAGTAAAATAGAAAAACAACATCAGAATCTGACCATCGCAGCGGAATAAAATATAATAGATAATAATGATCTTTACTCAAAAAAATCAAATGTATCTGTTTATATATTACATTGTCAGAGTACATCAATCACAGCTCACATCAATAACATGCAACTGGTTACACAACTAAACAACACAGCGGAACATATATATATATATATATATATATATATATATATATATATATATATATATATATAAACAAATACGAGAATACGTAACGTCATCCAACTCGTCTCCTGAGCTCCACAGCATCTCCTGTATCCTATAATACTCGGTCTGACCCGAGCATTACAGTTAAATAACACCCGAGTCAGTCTGTAATACCAGCATGAAAAAATCACACCCAATTGATTATTAAAGTTTCAAAAATCCTTTGAAAACAAAAGCATCTCGTAGGACCACGCCACAAATAAACATGTTGGGTTTTTACCTTACGATAGCTAAAACAATTTTTATAAAAATCCTCTGATATTATAATAGGGTCTATATACAAATACTTATAAAATAGCCGAAACTGTTACATTATTAAATTCCAGCTACTAGCCACTAAGCAGGAAATACAAAAAAAACTCGTACAAGGCTCGTAGGGAGAATGGATTTCCAACTAATGACTAGGCACTGGGGTACCACCTGTCACAGTACGGGGCCTAGATCACCGTACCGAGGAGTACGCCCGCTCCCCTGCAACACAAGACCGGGACTGCCCCTTACTGGATAATCCCGAGTGAGATCACCCCGCGGTTGGGATCAGTAACCGCCCACTAAGCCGAAATAAAAAGGGACATCTAGACAGGGATGACCTCACCCTGTTTGGGTGCTACCACCTAGCCTTACTGCATAACCCCTGATTTTCAGTCATTCCCATTTGATGAGGCTTGAGGCTAAGCGTTAACTTTAAAGAACATATCCCTTAGAATGCCCATCGTCCACCTGATGATGTTTCGCAAGCATTCATCCATACAAGTCCGTTCCGGGTTCGAACGGAACCGAAGGCACTATTCCTACTACATCTATTTTGGAAATATCCTCAGGATTAGTAGTGACTAGCCCTTGTACTTCATTGCTCCATCTTCGAATCCAAACTCGTTTCCACGTAACGTACAAACCGGATCGAAGTGGTTTTCGAGAAATTAATCTCGATCTCGATCTCTTCGAGACGATCAGCGCATTTGGCCAATATTGATAGTCGGTGATTTAACTATCAATTAATATTCACAAACAACCATCAACCAATAAATAATTTCCCCAAATTATTTATTAATCTCAAAATATCTTCACAAGATATATTTTCACTTTTCAAACCTCTTTGAAAACAGTTTTCAAACAATCTTCCTTTCTCAGAATAAATTCCAAATATTTCTATTTCTACTGAAATCACCAAGCACAAGATTTTGGATTTTTAAAATAACTTCAAAACACTTTATTGTAAAATATGTTTAACATTTAATTTAGAAAATTTACTTTAGTACTAAATTTAAAATAATACTTTAGAAATAATTAAAATAAGTTTAGTTTATAAATATAACTAGATTTTCTTGTTTAAACAAAATACCTAATCATTCTTTAAATAATTATTACGATAATAGATTAAACAAAGCACTTACTTTCGAAATTTACTTTAAAACATTTAACTTAAAACTACTTTAATAATTGGTTAAAAATACATACTATGTGAATATTTAAAAAATAAGATTACTTTATAAAATATAAACTAGGTTCTCACTCTTTAAAACAAAACACTAAGTTACCTTTAAAATAAGTACTACGATAATAGATTTGAAAATATTTACTTTAGAATTTTGATATTTAGAAAATAATAAATTCTTAAAACATACTTTTTAAAAACAACGTTAAAAACTTTTTATCTTATATTTAAAAATTTCCTTTAAACGTACTTGGCTATCCAGAGAAATATACTCCTCTTCACATCCATCTTTAAATCTCCAAACCAACACTTGAATCAATTTCCAAATTGATTCCCAGTTTACTTTCTTTTTAATTCCAAAATCCATTAATTTCAAATTTATTTCCTTAATTATGATTTAAAACATTTTTAACTTAAGTACCAATACAGATTCCTCAAATTACTTCTTTATTCCTTTAAATAAATTTGAATTTTAAATTTTTAAATAATTCTTTATTCCTTTGAAATAATATTACTTGATTTTACAATTCATTAATTTCCGATTATTCAAAATCTTTTCATACACGAAGTTATTTATTAGTATTGTGATATCACATACATTTCATTCTATTCATTCTTAATTTATTCAAATTCTATATAATTATTTCGCTTACAAATTCACTTCTTTTATTTTCTTTCCAAAATCCAATTTATATATTTTTGGTACCCATTATACCCAAATATAGCCAATCAAACCATAGCATTCAATATTCCAATATATTCATCATAGAATATCAAATAATCACAACAGAGGGTATTAAATAATTTAAATAAATGTTGAGGGGTCCAGTTGGATCCCTCCAACCTGTTTTCCCTGCATCTACAGACGTTAGCACAACATAATATACCTATTTCAAATTATATCATATCACATCAATCAATTCAAGCATTCAAACAATTATTTAAATTTAAATTTAACTGAGTGAGATTAACTCACCTTTGCTTTTTAGTTTGCGACCAAATTCCATCTTGACCATTTCTTCACCGTTTTGACCTTACCGACGAAAATCCAACGAGACAACCCCCTTCCTCTGACAAAAATCGCGAACATCCCAGTTTAACCAAATCGAGTGAAGGTTGCTACAAAGAGCAGTGTAAGCATAACCACCATCGCACTGCCCAGGTCGATTGCAACCTCCACCATCGCTCAATCGAATCACAAATAGAGTTCACCAACAAACTCTGCCTCGCCTACTCACCGCATCCCCAAACGCGACCTAGACAGCAACTGCTCCCAACCCCCTAAACGTCATACCTCCCCAAATAGCATCGGACCTCTCCAAACTTGGCTACCCGAAGCTCCTTCGCCAGACGAGCCCAAATCCACCCTTCGAATCACCTAATGCCGCCTAAAACATCCCATAACCCAAACCCTAGGAAAGTTACTAATTGTCGATCATCTTAAAAAGTGATCGCACGCCCTGAGAAAAGAATGAAATCGAAGCCTACACCACTGCAATTTAAATGTTCCTCATTTCTTTTTATTTATTTATGATTCCGCCATTTTTATTTCTCGAACGATAAGATTTTTTTTGACAGGAGGGTTGGATTCTAATTTTAAAGCAAAAGAGGGTCGCATGATTTTATAAAAACAACTCGGCTTGGCTTTCTTCAGAAGGAAGACGCGAGTAATATATTTATCTTATTTTTTTTATATCTGCTTGCTAGTTTATAAGAGAACGGGAGGGAACACGATTTTAAGATAATGGTAGTAGCGTATACAAGAAGCTTGACTAATTAAACAAAATTTCATCAGATTATTATCAATTAAACGTGTTTATATACCGTACACTCACACACTAGCTCCGAACAATACGAAATTTGAAATCCGACGATAATTCAATATTACGGACCCAATAGAACTGGTTTCGTCGAATTCTGAGACTGTGCCTCGGAAGGCTATTTTTAAATCCAATTGAAACGATAAAATTTTCAAAATTGAACAATTCACTGTTAAATTTAAAATTTAAAACTTCTATTATCCTTAGTGTTATCAACATAAATTTTATATGCCTTCAAATCATTTAAACAGGCTTCAAAATTTCAGATTCAACGTTTTACCCAACTTCACTTATTTAATTCAATAATTTAATTATCAAATAAGTAGTGATATTCGTAGTTCAAGTTAAAATTGCTCTATTGAATATTTAAAATCAATTAAATATTCCAATTCTAAATGCTCGAAAATTCCGGGTCGTCACACCTATGCTTCTCGACAGCTTAGACCGCACGAGGTGAGATACCCTACTCATGATTTGAAGTTGGCCGCAGTGATCTTCGCGTTGAAGATTTGGAGACATTATCTCTTAGGAGAGAGTTTTGAGCTATACACCGATCCTAAGTTCTTAAGGTATTTATTCTCTCAGAAAGAGTAGAATATGCGACAACAAAGGTGGCTAGAGTTTTTTGGCAGCTTATGATTTTGGTATACAGTATACTCCTGGGAAAGGAAATAAGTAGCAAATGCTCTTAGTAGGAAACATCAGGATGTAGTGTTAGCTATGTTGGTAGAATGGAGGGATTTAGAAGCTTTGATTACTTATAGTATAAAGTCGAGATCGACTGCTAGTTCTATTGAGAGTACCACTACGTTAGGCTGTTTAGAGGTTCAACTAGTGCTAATCGAGAGGATAGCTTCTAAACTGAAAGTGGATCCAGAATTAGCCGAGAGGATTATAAGGCTCAAGGTGGGATCCGAGATCGATGATTTGAAAGATTTTGGCATTGACTAGAGAGGATGGTTGAGGAAGAAGGGACGCTTATGTGTTCAGAATGTAAAGAACTTGAGAAGAGAAGTTATAGAAGAGAGTCATCGATTCAAGTATATGTTGGTCCATTTTCGATTATAGAAAGGATTGGAAAGCTCGCGTATAGAGTAGATTTACCGAGCAGTGTAGCAGGTGTCCATAGTGTATTCCATGTGTCTCATCTTCGCAAGTTTGTGCATAACCCAGAGACTACTATTCCTCCGATAGGGTTGGAAGACTTGATAGTAGAGCCTAATTTGACTTTTGTTAGATAACTAGTCTAGGTTGTGGCGAGAGATGAGAAAAGATTGAGATCCAAAACTGTCAAGTTGGTGAAAGTTCAATGGAGCGTCAATGAGAAAGACTGTATTTGAAAGACTGAATATAGGATTCGAGATACTTATCTTGATTTGCTTTGAGGGTATGTCTATATTAGATTTATATAGATAATCACTAGTTAGGTAGATTAGTATGGTTTTTAGGAGTTGTTACTGATAATTGCTATGTTTAGTATTTAATACTTACTGAATTTCAACGACGAAATTCTTTAAGGAGGGGAGCCTGTAAAACCCTAGTTTTAATAACATTGTTCAGAAGATTTAATTAGATAAATTAATAGAATAATGTAAATGTTAAGTGATAAGGGGATTGAGATTTGAATAAATATTAAGTGGCCATGCTTATTAATTTAAATGGACTTAAGAATGGTTTATAAGCTAATTAAATTACATAAGGGAATAATAGGAATTAGCTATACCCAACCTTTACCCTTATATATATATATATATATATATATATATATATATATATATATTGTCCCCTAAGCCATTCACATTCATATCTCTTTTTTCATAAAAATAAAACTTAAGCTTAAGAAGGGGAGTCGGCCATTATTAGTGAGGAAAAAGAAAGAAAATTCAAAAAAAGCTAAAGAATTAAAGTAGGGGAATAAATATCAATCTCAATCCAATTACCTTATCCTAATCAAGGTGAATAATAATTTCATCTATGTTTAATGAATATATGTTTCGTACGTAAGATTAAATTCGTATATATAATGTTTGGATGATGATATGCATGAATTAAGTTTGATTAATTTAAACAAGATTGTTCAAATGATGATTTATATGGTTTTAGACCAAAACCAATAGAAATTGATGTTTGAATGCCATGGAAAAATTATATGTTATGAAAAACATAATTTTGGAGTTGGGTTTTAATTTTGTTAATTTTCCAAGCTATGGAAAGATTATTATAAATTTTCAAATAAAAATATGGTTAATTGGGTTTATAAATTTATTTCAGAAATTTTATTGAGAATTTGGATCTAAAATTTTGATATGTTAGACAACATAATCAAAGTAAATTTATGAAATTATTAGGGATTTTTCTTAAGTGATTTACTATAAGAATTAAATTATTTTGAGAGGAGGATCTAAATGATTTAATTGTATTTTTAATGAAAGGGTTTATCTACAAAAATTTGTTTTGATGCTTATCCAAAATTTAGAGGTGGTTAGTTAAGGCAACCAATTATATGTTTACTCGTAGGCAGGTTCATTGATATAAATTGCTTAATTTGGCATTAACCAGCCTTTACCCAGAAAAACAGGTTACACCTCTATTAATAGTACCTTTCGAGTCTTACCTTTCTCCTTCGATCAAGTTGAACCCCACTAAGCCGAAACCAGCACACAAGGTATCATCTAGGTGGTATATAGGGGATTGGAAGGAAGGGTGTTGAAAGCTTTGCTTCCAATGGGGTCGATACCTTAGTTGTTTTAAAAAGTTAAGCGCTTGCCTTTGTCTTACTAAAGCTTTCGACATAGTCGAAACATATCTTTCCGAAAGGAGTTTTCTAAAAGCTTTCGAAGGGGTTGCTATTTTCTATGTTAAAAGTAAAGGCTTTTTAATGAGTTCCTTTAGTTGTAAAATAAATGCTTTCGAATGGCTTCATAGGTTTTGAAGGCAATGACTTCGGAAGGGGGTTTCGAAGCTATCCTTCAACATTTTGCTTAAATGTTTTGAAGCTTTTGAAAGGGATGGTGCCGATGCCGTCATATTTTCTCTAATACTTTTATATGATGAAGAATGGTTTCGAAAGAGGTGCTTTCGCTTATATTCACTTTGACCTAAATGATATTTTAAAACATAAACCCAATGATTTCGAAAGGGGGACTTTCAATGCTTTTGGAAGGGATAATTCCAATGGTTTCCAAGCTATGCTTCTATATGTTAATGAGTATTACTTTATTACATTCAAAAGATTTCAAAAGAAAGGTTTTATAGTATTTTGAAAGGCAAAAGCCTATTGTTTTGAAAAGAGATTTATATGCTTTCGAAGGAGGTTATCCAATGATGTCGAAAGCAAGGTTTTGAAGGTTTGAAAGCCTTAATCTTCAAAACAATAACCTAATTTCATTTTTAAGGAAAACCATGGCATTAATAAACAAAGTAATTTGAAATGGATTTGAAAAAGCCTTAATAGGTTAAAGAGATTAGCTAAGTTATTATATTTACTTCTTCATATATGTATATATTCACATTGTAATAAACCCATAACGATAGCTTGGGGAAGGGAAAAATAACTAGCTAGGTTGATCCAGTAGTAGATATAAACTAAAGATATTGGCATGGGCATATAGGTTCACAGTAAACCCATGAAAACTGTGTATAGAAAAAGATATTGGCAGTGGCCAATAGGTTCATAGTAAGCCCATGAAAACTATGTAAAAATAAAAATGTCAGTAAGACAGGTTCATAGTTAACCCATGAAAACTATTATTTGATATTGGCAGGGGCCAATAGGTTAATAGTTATCCCATGAAAATTATATTCGGATAAGAGATTGAAATATTGACAGATAGTCAATAGGTTCCTAGTCAGCCCATGAAAACTATGATAAAAGAAAAGATATTGGAGTTATCAATAGGTTCATAATGATCCCATGATAACTATGTAATTGGACAGGGAGTCCTTAAATATTTAATCGGCTATTAGTTAGCCCATGAAACTATTAGGTTAATAGTAATCCCAGAAACTATTACTGTGACAGATAGTCAAAACGAATAGGGATGAGTAATCCATAAATTGATTAACATGATTCGCATATCATCATATCATAACGTTTTGAATTGTCTCAACCATTGTGGATGCAGGAGCATAATATATGGTTTTATAAAGGTTTTGGGATACCAGTAAGGGGAAACACGTTCCGCTAAGCGGCGTGGTCTCACTAGATATAAATAGTTTGAGATGGTATATTATTATTCATACCATGCTTTATGTCTGACTCGAAGTTTATGTTTTTCCCTTAAATTTTTGGGTACTCAATTGATTTTGAGTAGTTCGAGAGTTGAAGTTTTCAAGTACCTCTTTTGAGGAATAAGCTTCCGGAGATGTGCAAGGGGCATGTAGGTTTCTAAAATTCTCTTTCATCTGATTCCATTATGATTGTTTTCTTTTGGCAAAGTTGCTTATTGCCTATTATATACTCTGATCACCAGGGGGACATCTTCGTATGTCACTCTTGGAGTATATTGTAATAATTATATTTTTCTGAACGTGGTTAATGTTGTGGGATTATGTAAATTAAGTTGAAATGGGTTTCAGAATATGGAATGTGAATGTTGTTTGAAATTTTAAAATTTTCCATATCCATGTGTTCCTGTTATATCAATTTATCTAACATTTCCGTATTTGGTCATCAAGAATTAACAACTGTTGATGACTGCGGCATCCGTACCCGTTAGTTTTAGGCCTCCAAGTAAGGGATGTTACAGATCTATTTGGTTATTAATGTAAGATAATTTGACGACATTTCATTAATGATGATACCATGATTTTAATAATGATTTATGGATTGGGATGGTTCACCCATCGGACTTGATGTTCTTGTTTTTTGATTGGATTTGCTTTAAGATGGGTGAGGGTATCTTTATATATGTTTTGGATATACTTGAAGTTATATAATATGTAGAGATCTGTTTATGCTGTTGTGATTATACACAATACATATAATATGTATTTATCAATATTATGGGTGTTATTATATTATTGCTGATATATGATAGTATAAATATTTCATCCTATGATATAGTGATAATCTAACCCGTGTGTTATTTATAATACTTGGGTTAGTCTAAGACATTACAAATATAGGGATGATACTAGTAGCATTTGTTTATTTAAGCTTATACGATTGTTATAGATACTACTAGCATATGTTTATTTAAGCTTATAAGAATGTTATATTAGGATTGTTACCTAATACTTATATGTTATTGCTTCACTATATGTTTATATAATTGACATTTGAGTTGTATTCTACTTTTCAGTCATTATTGTGTGTGTGTATTATCTATATTATCGATGCGATTGACTTTATGTTCTCTGTTGTTTATTATATATTATGTAATGTTCTGCCCTAGGGGTATAATGTTCATTGCTTTGCACTTATACTGTGTACGTAAATGTGAGATATATATCTGATGTTTTAATACGTTCCAGTGTTAGTCCACTATAATATTCATGTGTGTACCCCATGTAGCCTTATCCTCCGTATTATTTGATAGTATTACTCTGTAATACTCTTGGATAGTATGGATATAGAGGTGGAGTGTTACAATATCACTCTAAACTTTATCATAAAATCTTAAATACGATATACTATGTTTAAGATTTTTTTTGAATTTTTCAGAACTTAAAAGGGAGAAAACAAAAAAAGGGTGAAATAGGGGAAAATAACCCCACGTGGTCGAACTGATTGACCTTAACTTGTCAATCGATTAGGAAAAAACAATCGATCTATTAGGAAGAATCAATCATCTGATTCTAGAACTTTATCCCCATGTCTGCTTTATTTCATTGCACCACTTTGCTTTGATGTCACTCCTCTTCTTTCTAATCATTGCTTCTCTTTATTTCAGGTCTTTTTCAAGCATTATAACTTTTCAATTAAATCACTACAAAGATTATTTAGACCCTGAAATCCAAAGTAGAGACCACCTCTTTACGCTAATTGCTCTACTTTTACCACTTGATTTATGTCACTTTCAAAATCTGTTTATCCACTTCCAAATTCAATAAAAATATGCAACTAGTGATTATTCAATTTTAATACCCTTATATTTTGGCCGTTTAGCCTCTTAATCCTCTATACATCCACTAAGAATCATTTGCATTGCCTACAAGTGTTTTTTTACTATAGTGTTGACAAATTAGTTTATTCAAATATAGTAAAGTCATATTTTGCGCTACTATTAGTTGTTGAAATCCAAGTAGTCGGTTGAGTCGAATTCCTAGTGTAGCATCCTCATATAGTAATGTTGAAGTCTAGTTTGGTTATTCTGGCAACCTATTCTCTTCGAATGAAGTACGAGTTGTTTAGTAGGAAGTATGGAAGCAATCCTAGAACAAGATTAGGATAGGGAGTCTAAACTAGTATAAAATTTGTTGTGCTATCTACTTTGCTATTTCTGATGCATTTATCGTTATATTCTCTGATTATACACATTTGATCATTCGATCCTTGACATCTTAGACTCTACAGTGGTATTAGAGCTATAGCACATAGCATCTAAACTTTCATTTAGTATTTGAGCATGAATTTTTGTTGATTGTAACAAAATCATAGAATAATGACCAATAGGAGAAGAAGATCTAATCGAAGCACAAGTTACAAAAAAGGATGGCACTAATGCTACACTGCTGCTATAAAGGCAATTCTAAGTGATAATGAGGTATCTTAATTTGATTCCGATGATTTAATTAACTTTTATGGTTATATGCATGTTAAGTACAAACATGTTAAGACAATAAATACTGATCTATTAGAAGCAATCATGTTAAAAGAAGAAAGGAGATTTTAGAGGAGAATTGTTAAAATTGTAGAATTTCGTGACAATCTGAATTCTCAACTCTACAAGCTTAACGAGAAAATTATAAACATTAGTGAGAGAACGTCAAATTGCCACAAGAAAAATGTGAATACTATTCTTTCGCAAAATCACTTCAAAATCAAATAAGTGAACTTATGACCTGAATTAACGATTTGAAAATTGATTTGAAATTTGATTCAATAATTCGAATTTTCGAATTTTCTCCCTTGAAAAGAGAATTAGGTTTTAGAGAATGAGAATTAGCAAAGCCTAAAATGGAAACAACGTATTAGAATGTCTAATAATAATTTTTAAAAGAGAAACTATGTGTTTCTTATCAACGTCGAGAAAGAGAATTGATAGTAATAATAATTTCATCAGTTGTTAGTATGTCATGAAGCGTATAGACTATGCCATATGGCACGATGCTTGAAATCCGAAAAGAATTGCAAATATATTATCAAAATATGATTTCATAGTTGTATCCGAACGGATATGATCCATTAACCACAAATGTGTCTTCAGGATGATCAATGCATGTAGTTGAAAATATACAAAGAGTTATTGATAGGAAATGACTTCATCGATTTCAAATATTGAAATTAATAAAGTAATTTAAATTGTCAACTTGCTTAAATCATTCAGATTCTCCATGCAATTTTCATATAATTTAATTCTGAGTTTTGTCACATTGACGTTGAAACTGACTTTTAAATAATAATTCAAAAGAGATTGTTTGGACAAAACAACCAAAATATCTCAAAATCAATGAAAGCGATAACATGATTTGTATATTTCTTATATGATCCAAGAGCAGATACAAAATGGTATTCGATAAGCATTAGAGTTGAGTGAGTAATTTGGACGGAAATATCAAGTAGTTTGTTTTTTAATCAAAATGCAAAGGAAGCATGTGTCTGTAAGAAAGAGTGTTGAAAGGAACCAAAATATTTCTATAACTATAAGTAAAGAACCTACTACTGTTGTTAATAATGTACCCATGTTTAAATAAATTTTAGTTTGGTTGTTTGATTCTTGATACATGATTTGAAAATGATGTCCTTTATAATCAATATAAAAGGATATTGGGATTATCCAAAATGATATACATGGACATTATATTAAAATATTTAATATGGAGCATATACGATGGATCCCTTATGCGTCGGTAATAGAAATTCTCGTATATGTTATGTTGTCCGTAATATCGCAATTCGATCATGTAATTGGTGTATTGAGCAAGAATCAAATCCTAATTAAGATCACTGACTGCTAGTTAAGCTTATTTTTGAGTATTTATGAGATACTAGAGAATTTTTTCACTCCTTACTAAGAAGTATTTAGACTTGAACTTCATAAGTGATATAGAATATAGTATGTCGATCTTAAATATATTATTAACCGTAATTGAAGAGCTTTAAGTTGAAAATGTTCCAAATGCCGATTCACCCAAAGTGCTAAGTAAATCGCTTTAAATAGCACCACAACTAAAGCCATACATATATAATGCATAAATGCATAACCAAGCTAGTGATGATTCCAAATGTTGAGAATCCTATAACAATATTTATTTTAAGAATACCACGATATAGATCGTAAAAGAATTCAGAGCTCACAAGAAATCAAGAAACATACTCTAATACTTCCACATGATAAAGATAGTTTATCGATGATGAAGAGGTGTTGATTGAACGAGTAGATAATAAACAATATAGCATATTCATTCCAAAGGGGCTATCTTGATTAGTTATGAGTAAACCAATCAAAAGAATGAGATTGAGAATCCATAATTGGCCCCAAATGCAACTGGGAGACTGAGAAAGTTAGTGGTATTCACTAGGGGCAATTCTGTAACTTGTTACAAATATCTAACTTTATAATCGATATTGTTCATTATAAAGGTGTTTGATTTCTATTATACATACTTTTCTATATAGTGATATAATTAATTAGGTAACAATTTAACTTAAATAAATTAGAAAATTTATTAAATAATATGTTATGTGATAATAATTATAAATAGTTGTAATCAAGCGAAAGCTATCACAATATAGAATAATATATTGTTTTAATATTCCGATCAAGATGTTTTGAAAAAGGATATTAGTACGTCCATTGAGACAATACATAACACTTTCTAAATGTCGAGCAGAGGATTACTCATGGCTGTTGGGAGCCACAAGGGGTTATATACTCATACATATTTTTAGAACATCTCTTTTGGATTTTAATGACAACAACTATACAATTATGCCATAGAACCTCTAAGTTAACTTGCAGGTATATGCCAATGTATATACATGGGAATATAAGAATAGATATACAAGATAGAGATAAGACGAAAGAATATATACAAGGAGTATGACGATCGACATCAAAACCGGGAAGAAATTGAAGAAAACAAATAGGTTTTATATCTTAATTTTTATCGGTCTAGATTTTATGTACAATCTCCAATTTGATGATTACACATATACAAACATATTTTGAAAATTATCTTTGCAATATAACTATTTTATAATACATGTTTATTCAAATAAAATAGTCACAATATAACATTTCAAAGTAAATGAACAAAAGAGTTCAACTTCAAACATGTGGAATTTTGTCCCAGATGTCTTTGTACATTTAAATATAAAAGGAGCATTTTAGTACAAATCTAGAAGTTTGGATTTTTCTTAATAGACGTCTAAATTCAATCTAGACGCCTAGTAAAAATATCCAAACGTCTGGATGCCTGTAACGAGTTTTTTATTTGAATTTCTGAAAGAAAAACCTCTTCTTTAATAGTTGCATTCCTGCTTTCAATAGTTCTCTCCCATGGTTACTACTATTGATTTAGAACTTTTCAGATCTATAAATAAAGTTAAGAATTCACTTTTATTTTGAACCAATCAAACGACAAAAAATTAATTCTTTCTATCTTTCTAATCTATACGCACTTGTGAACTACAAATATTCTAAACTATTTACTTCCTACAATTACACGTTCAAATCATCATCTTAAGGAGATTATAGGAATGGTGTACTTAACAGACTTAACCGCGTTATCTAAAACATAATCAATTAAGAAACTTACTCCATTCATAGTCGAAGTCCAATTGAATTTTTTCAGGCACGAAGTCCTATTCGGCAGCTTAGGCAGTTTCTAATATTGAAGTCATATTCGATAACTCAGGCAGTTTGCAAAACCTATTCCTCCGGGTTAAGTGAGGTTATAGTCGTAAATCCAGAAGGAGTCTGCGATTGGACGTAGAATGAGAAGTTCGATCTAGTATAAAAATCTCTGGTGCACTTTACTTATTGTAATTTTTATGCTGCCAGTCTGATATTAGTTTTGATTTAGTAAATATAATCATATTACTCGATCCGCATCAACTTTCATTATATTTATATTTATTACTGCTGCTTTGATTACTACGCTTTAATTATATATCCATATATTTGGCCATCATCAATCTAGTACATAGCGACTATTAATCGAAGCTGGCGACTTTCATTTGGTATCAGAGCCTGGCGTTCTATTGCTCATAACAACATCCTAGAACAATGGCCAAAAAGAGAAGATCTAGTCAAAGCTCAAAGTCAGTTGAGAAAAAGCAAATTTCCGAAAACAAGCAACTGGAAATTGGATCTCAGTATATGTGCAATGTGGCTACACTCAGATCAAAACTGGTACACAATGATTCTATTTATAATTACCTTTTAGCATCACATGATAGTGTATTCAAAAATTTCAAATCGTTACAAAACGTTAATAATGTTGCTTTAGGAGAACTAAAGGATTGCGAACTTAAATATGATAAATTAAAGGAAGAAAATAATTTATAGGTTTTTAGGCTCAAGGAAGAAGTTAAAAAAAATATTTAGTCTCAGAGACAACAAGTTTGTTTTTTAGGCTGAAGGACACTTTCTAGTACAAATCACAGAATGATAGTTGTAACTATCATTTTCTGTTTACACTAAAAAGTGTCCTTCAAACTAGAAAGCAAACTTGTTGTCCCTGCAACTAAATTATTTTAAAACTTTTTCCTTGTGCCCATTTTCCTGAATGATTTGTCAGTAAAACAAACTAGAATTTTTGAAACTACAAACTTGTTTTAAAAATAATTTCCTTTCAAAAGAAAATCAGCTTTAGATTGATAATGGTGCTAATCTTTTAAAGGAAAATGAATCTTTTCAAAATAAAATTATATTTTTAGAAAATTCTTTAAATGAATCTAATTCTAAGCTTTTGTTTCTTGAGAAAGAGGATAGTGCTTTGAATGCTAGAAATTTAGATTTAATTAAAGAATGCAAGGTTTTAAAAGAAAATAATGTTATTTTGCAAAAGAAATTTTGTGACTCTGAAGCGAATTATGACAAATTAAATGAGAAATTTATAGAATTCGATAAAGAAAAATATGATCTATCTTCCTTGATGATAAATACTAAAGTTCACAATAATATAAATAGTTTAGGCTATAAGTGCGATAAACATAAAAATAGTACTAGATATGCATTCATGTATACACGTTTTAATACTAATACAAAAAATAGACTATTTCTAAAACCACTTGATGTCATGATAGTATTTTACTTAGGAATAAAGAACATTCACTGAATACTAACTCAGTGGTAATTAATGTTGATATATGAGTTCTTGCTAATCTAATCAATCATTATAGACACTTATACATTAGCGATTATTACGACAATGTAGTTAATAATGAAAATTATGTTTTTAAGGGATCAACCACATCCAACTGGATATGGTTTCCTAATTCATAAACCCTATATTTATTATGTAAGATGAGTATCATTGTGATTACATTTGACATATCTATTAGATACTCATTAAATTGCATTAATGTTAAATTGATTATTCACTTATATATGATACTTATTTCTTTTATATATGTGAAAAAGGGTTCTCTCTCTCACTTATTTCTTAAGAGAATTATATTTAGTAGGAGTTATGAAAATATCATATGCATATGCTCTTGTTCCTTTTTTATAATGATAAAGGGGGAGAAATTCAGGTGCATGTTGATAGAGGGAGATATGATACTTAGGGGGAGCTTTAATCATATTATAATAGCACTTTATATAGAATGGATATTTTTAACAAATTGTATACTTGCCATCGTTAAAAGGGGGAGAATGTTAGAACCTCTCTTTTTGGATTTAATGACAACAAGTACACAATTATGCCAAAGAATCTCTAAGCTAACTTGTAGATATATGTCAAAGTATATACATGGAAATAAAAGAAGAGGTATACATGGAGATAATACAAAGGAATATATACAAGGAGATATGATGATCGACATCAAAACCGGGATGAATTGAAGAAAACAAATTGATTTTATATCTTAATTTTTATCGGTCTATATTTCATGTACAATCTCCAATTTAATAATTACACATACAAATGTATTATAGAAATTATCTTTGCAATATAACTATTTTGTAATACACATTTATTCAAAAAATAGTCAAAATATTACATTTCAAAGAAAATAAGCAAAATAGTTCAACTTCATATGTGTGGATTTTTTGCTCAGACGATTTGTGTACATTTGAACATAGAAGGAACATTTTAGTTCAAATACAGAAGTCTGGATTTTTCATAATAGATGTATAAATTCAAACTAGACGTCCGGTACAAAATATCCACACATCTGGTTACATGTAATGGGATTTTTATTTGAATTTCCAAAAAGACATGTTTCCTCTTCTTCAACTGTTGCATCCCCTGCTTGATAGAGTCATGGGTATGACCTAGGGGGAAATTATGTAATTTTTTATATATATCTAACTCGTTGACCAATCCTATTTGAAATAAGGGTGTTTTCTTTCTGTTATATACTTAATATAATGTGGTTATATTAATTAATTAATTTAACTAAAACTATATTTAATAGAAAATCCATAAATGGTATATTTTGTGATAGTAGTTACAAAGTGTTGTGACCGTGAGTAATTTATCATAATAAAATAAATACACCATTTTAAATGTTCCTAGTCAAGATGCATTAAGACTAGATATCGGTGTATCATTGAGACTAGAGTACGTAACCCTCTCCAAACATTGGGCAGTGTATTACTCATGACTGTTAGAACCTCGGTTATTGGATTTTAATGACAACAACTATACAATTATGCCAAATAATCTCTAAGCTAATTTGCAGGTACATGAGCATCAAAAAGAGATAAAAAAAACATTCAAAATGAAGATACACAGCAGAAAAGGATGAAAGAATGTATATGGAGATACAAGTAGAGATATACACGATAGAGACAAGACGAAGGTGACAAAGTATTATTAGTCATATAGTGTCGTGTCTAGAGTTTACAAATGTTAAAATCTTCTCCAAATGGTATACACATATATACATTCATATTTTAAATGAAAAATCAAGTTTTCAAAAATTGCATGGAGCGGGGCTCAAACCCGGGTCTCTAGTTTAGAAGGCAAGTGCTCTAACCGAATGAGCTATGATACTTTTTGTTAAGGGCTAAATTCAGACTCTGAAATGCTTCATTCAGACATCTGAATGCTGATACAAAAGTATTGTTCCACAATATTTAGACGTCTGAATGAAATTATTCAAACGGCTGAATTAGGCCAAAACAGCCTATATCTTTGCTGTTTGCATTTCAACTTGATTTAGAAGTCTGAATTATTTTATTCAGACTTGTGAATATTTCTCAATAGCTTTTTTATGACTAGACACTTCTCTTCATCGAAGATAAATGTTTTCAAAATCAATGGTTGCGCCTGTTCTTTTCAATATAACTTTTCATATATGGTTGCAACTCTTTATACACTATATATAGACTACAGAATTCAACAAACAAATAATCGAAACTGAATTTACTTTTAGCATTCTTGAATTCTCATCTATTCTCAAGCTTTCAAATTTCACTCGAATTGCTTATATATTTTGATGATTAATCACTTTATCTTCCATAATTCTCAAAGCACATCACACTATATATCATAAAGGAGAAGACTATAGGAAGATGTACTTAGTTGACTTATCAGTTTTATTTAAGAACACACTACAGTCAGATACATTTGTTATTTGTAAAAGAAGTCATGTTCGGTTGCTCAGGCAGTTGAATTCCTATTCGGTTGCTTAGGCGGTTGAAGTCTTGTTCGGTTGCTCAGGCAGTGTAAACTTGTTTCTCCGGGTTAAGTGAGGGTTGTTGTAGTTGAAATTCCAAAAGGAGTCTGGGACTGGACGTAGAACAGGGTTCGAACCAGTATAAAAATTCCTGGTGTGCTTGTTTTATTTTACTTATTCACATTGCTATAGTAACTTATTTTATTTCCGCACTAGTATAATATAATTCCATATAGCACGACCCACACTTATTTTTCATTTGGTATCAGAGCATAGCTTTTTCCCTTTGGTATCAGAGCCTGGAGTTCTATCGATCGTCACAACATCATAGAATAATGGTAGAAAACGATCTAATCGAAATACAACGGGCAAAATCTCTGTCAAAGCCACCAGTGAGGACTATAAAAAGGTACTTTCCGATTTACAAATTTCAGTGAAAGATAATAATGAATTAGTTAGTATTAGCGATAAGATTTCAAAGCTTATTATTTTAGAAAAGATGAAATCTGTAGAATGTGAAAATGAGAAATTGAAAAATGAGAAGTTAGATTTAGAAAATTCAACTTGGTGTTTTAAAGAATAATTTTATAACTATTAAAGATTCTCTAGATGAACAAAACACCATATTTGAAAAGAGAGAGAAATTTTCAAAAGAAATGTTTGGTTTGAAAAGGCAAAATGATTTATTACAATCCTCTTTAGATAATTCAGAATCTCAAAATTTTCTTCTCAAAAATGAGAACTGTACATTAAAAAAGGAGAATTCTGAATTAAATAAGAAAATTGATATTTTGAAAAATAATAATATTTCTTTTGAAAATAATAATTGTGACTTTAAAGCCAGTTTTTATAAACTTAACACTGAAGTCACAAAATTTAATAAAGGTCAAAATGATTTAAACATGATTTTATCTAGTTCTAGACCTTTACATGATAACAGTGGTTTAGGATATAATAAACTAATCATAGAAATAGCACAAGATACGCTTTCATGTATGGTAAAAATGTTAGTGCTAGTACTAAATTTTGATTAAAGCCTAAATCCATTTTTTATAAAAATTCAAATACTGCTATGAACTATAGTGTTAATAATTTCTCTCGTAGTACAAAATTATTAACTAGAAATATGAATAAAAATTATCTAAGCATTTGGGTTCCTGTTAATTGGAAAAATAGAGAAAAATATATTAATGATTATTTTGATATAGTAGTTAATAATGAAAATTATATTTATAAAGGTTCAACCACACCCAAATGGGTATGGCTTCCCAAGACCTAACTCCCGGACCCTAACATAATAAGTGGGTACCGAAAATGATTATTATTTATTGCAGGTACTCAGAGAAACAAAAGGAAAATGATAGATTTTGTAATTTTAAAGAATGTTCCATACGTTTAATAGAATTCGGGCTTACAATGAAATATGGACTTCAACAAATATGGTAAAATCTATTTTATTTTTTCCCCATAATTAATAATGAGTTTATCTCACTATATTTATTATATTCCCTCATTCCTTTTGATAATGACAAAGGGGGAGAAATTCATATGCATATTGGTAGAGGAAGATATTATACTTAAGGTGAGATGTTATACTTAGGGAGAGCTTTAAACATATTAATATTATTTTATATATAGAATGAATAATTTTTAAAATTGTGTAGTTGTCATCATCAAAAAGGGGAGAATGTTAGAACCTCAATTGTTGGATTTTAATGACAACAACTATGCAATTATGCCAAAGAATCTCTAAACTAATTCGCAGGTACATGAGCTTCAAAAAGAGATAAAATACATTCAAAATAAAGATACACAGTACAAAAAAGGATGAAAGAATGTATATGGAGATACAAGAAGAGATATACACGATAGAGACAAGAAGAAGGTGACAAACAAAGTATTATTAGTCATATAGTGTCGTGTCTAGAGTTTACAAATGTTAAAATCTTCTCCAAATGGTATACACATATATACATTCATATTTTAAATGAAAAATCAAGTTTTCAAAAATTACATGGAGGGGGCTCGAACCCGAGTCTCTAATTTAGAAGACAAGTGCTCCAACCGAATGAGCTATGATACTTTTTGTTACAAGCTAAATTCATACGTCTGAAATACTTCATTCAGACGTCTGAATACTGAAATAAAATTATTGTTCCACAATATTTAGACGTCTGAATGAAATTATTCAGATGGCTGAATTAGGCCAAAACAGCCTATATCTTTGCTGTTTGCATTTCAACTTAATTCAGAAGTCTGAATTGTTTTATTCAGACTTCTGAATATTTCTCAACGGCTTTTTCATGAATAAACACTTCTCTTCATCAAAGAGAAATGTTTTCAAAATCAACGGTTGCGCCTGTTCTTTTCAATATAGCTTTTCATATATGGTTGCAACTCTTTATACACTATATATAGACTACAAAATTCAACAAACAACTAACCAAAACCGAATTTACTTTTAGCATTCTTGAATTCTCATCTATTCTCAAGCTTTCAAATTGCACTCAAATTGCTTACATACTTTGATCATTAATCACTTTGTCTTCCACAATTCTCAAAGCACATCACACTATATATCATAAAGGAGAAGATTATAGAAAGACTGTACTTAATTGACTTATTAGTGTAATTTAAGAACACACTACAGTCAGATACATTTGTTATTTGTAAAAGAAGTTCTGTTCAGTTGCTCAGGCAGTTGAAGTCCTATTCGGTTGCTTAGGCGGGTGAAGTCCTGTTTGGTTGCTCATGCAGTGTAAACCTGTTCCTCTGGGTTAAGTGAAGGTTGTTGTAGTTGAAATTCCAGAAGGAGTCTGGGACTGGACGTAGACCGGAAAGTTCGAATCAGTATAAAAATTCCTGGTGTGCTTTTTTTATTTTACTTATTCACATTGCTATAGTAACTTAGTTTATTTCCGCACTAGTATAATATAATTCCATATAGCACGATCCGCACTGTCCTTTTCAATGACTACTGGAGGCACCTTTTGATTACATACTAATAGTTATTAGATAACTATATAACAACTCACTCAACAGTTTTTTGTTGGTTAATATTACTAAGATCAAATAGAAAATATCGATGTGACTAATTTACATAGTTCTTTCGACTTGAGAATACCGTGAATCTTCAACATGAAAGTTCTGCTTTGATTATAGTTAAATCAAGACATAACGTTCATCAAGTGACTATAGTTGGGTCGAGTGGAAGTATTAGAAGTGAAGCACTATTCAGAAGAGGATTCGTCTCCTCGGTTATATGGGTTAGTATCACTGTCAACTCAAGTCAACTCAAAGTCAAAATATCTAGCCAAAGTAGTTTGGTTGATAATAATTGTTATTATTAAACCGAGGACTTTGTGTTTGGATTATAGAGTTGAATTTTGACGATGTTGGAATTTTGACCATTACCAAATTCAGCAAGTCCAAATTATATCGTTTTGACGAAGAGAATTGGTGTGAATAATTGCCACAACTGGGTAACACTTATTAAATTAAAATGAGATTTTTCCAAAAATGAGTAAGCGATAAATTTGGCCATAATATCACACCACCTACTAAGTGAAGTGTGAATGTTAACGTTCGAATAGTTCAATGTTAGTTGCTGACCGAATTTACATCCAAGAGTCGCACAACCGAAATGATGAATCTTTTTAAACCAAACAATATAATTGTTATTAATTAATTAAATAAATTAATATTTATGAAGTATTAATTATGAATTTTGAATGTGATTTGAGAAATAATTTTTTTTCATATATTTATAAAAGTTATGAATATATTAATCGATATGATATATCGATAAAAAATATGTTAATTATGATAGTACATATTGAATTTGGGTTAAATAGGCTCACAATCCATGAGATTTGGAAAGGATATGCATTGGTATAGAGAAATATAGGAGGTGACTACAACATGTTTGATTAGGTTTTGAGATGTGTGGTTGAGATCATTGTTTGCTCTTTTATCCAATCTATATAAAAGCCAATCTCAGAACCCTAATTACAAGCTAATTCATTTTTAAGCCGCCATTTCCTTCTTCGTCTTCCTCATTTTAATGGCAGCAAATTTCCTCTAAAATCATCCCTAAAATTCTCAAAACCAATTCAAAATACTAATTTGTAGTAGAATGTAACTAATCCCGGATTAGCAACCTAACATACTGTGAATAGTTCTTAGAAGAGAAACATTGTTCAACGTGGATTCAAAAGTTTCATTAGTAGGTGCACTTTTATTTATTGTCATTGCTTTGATTTTAAGATTATCATATAAAAGTTGATTTACATCCAATTCCTTTGTTTGTATTTAAATCTTTTTATGTTTAGATTAGGTGAGATTTTTGTGGGTACATATATTTGTAATAATTAGAGTGGTTATGTGTTTGTTATAATATTTTGTTTATTGATTTATTATTGAATTAATTTTATAAAAAAAGGGTTTTAATTATGATTTATATTAATATATATATATATATAGATTAAATGTGTAGATCTATAAATTAAGAATATGTATAATTATATGTGTGTTTATATATCATATATATTTAACCTTGAAATTTTCTTATCATGATTTATACCTATTATGAATCATAAAACATAAAAATATTTTATTAAATACGTATACACATATTTAATTATTATTTAATGATTTTATGAATTGTTTATTATGAATAAAATAATTAATAGTTTAAAATTTCAAATGTGTATTTTTTATATTTGCTGCACCACGTAAAAAGATTAAAGTAAAGTTTTTAAACTAAAGTTATTATTTTTCAAAATTAATTTACTTTCGACCTATAATCAATTATTTAACTAAAAATATGATTTCAATTGAGAAAACTTTAGAAATTTTTCTCATGACTTATATATTTATCGTAAACCTTCAGAAAAAGCTTCAGATTTTTATAACTTAATTTATTAATTTTTGAATTAATTTATTTTCGTAATGCAATTTATTATTTAATTAATCATATAATTTCAGTTGAGAAAATTCCAAAAAAATAAACCCAAAATATGTCTCATATACCTTTAGAATATTTTTTAGAATTTTTCAACTTGATTTTATATTTTAAGAATTAATTTTATTATGGACTATTATCGGTTATTTAATAATAAATATTATTTTAATTGTAAAAATTCCATAAATTAATATTAAAACGAGAATGTGTTTTCGATTTTTTAAAAGTTTAAGAACTTGTATTATTATCATGTAATTATTTTACATTAATATGTTATGGCAAAAACTATTTTATTAAATAAATTATGCACACACAGATACATATATTAATGTTTTGTTTTGACATATTTTACAACCACATATTTGGACAAATTACAGTACATAAAAAAATGAGCTAATGTGTCTGTGCAATGTAAATCCCAACACTATATACGGGCACATTATACCCTTCACGGATTATGATGTTACACATGCACACACACATATATGTATGTGTATATATACATCTCTGTGTGTGTGTATACGTATATGTATATGATACACACACACACACATATATATATATACTTGTATACTTAAATAAAAAATAAAATAAACCTCAAACTATAAATTGTACAGTTAGAATACATATATGGACATAGTAATAAATATTGCCATGGTTAAATTATTAATAATGACATTTAATGAATCAATTAATTCAAATTAAAGAGAGAAAATGAAAGGTTTCTCTCTTTATTTAATACAATTAATGCTCTCAATTAGTTCTTATTTTAGGAAAAGAAATGAAAGGTTTCATTCCCTATAAATTAACATTTGTAAATAAATGCTAGATGTATTTGATACACCTATACATTTGAAATTAAATTTATTTAAACTTCCCTTTAACTATTTTAAATAGAATACAAGATTTTATTTAATTCAAATTTAGAAAAGTTCTAAATGAAAATTAGACTTCGTAGGTCCATTAAGGATCCAAAATGGTAATTTTTTTGAAAGTCACTCATTTCTTCTACTGTGGGCTGGCCTAATTCCTTCAATGGTATCAAAGCCCAATAACCTATGTGATTTACATTTGTCATGTTAGGGCTAACAAATTAAACTTTTCCGCTAAGTACAGTGTCTAGAAAGGTAATGTCCAGTCTTGGAATTGGGTAATCAAGTATCCTCCTACATGGTTACCAACCTGGCCTGGAATGTGGGTAAGTCTAAAGGTTGCCCCTAATAGAAAATGCCCATTTTGAATTCGCCTTGAGCTAGTTTTCAAAAAAAATTGACAATTAAAATAAAAATACAAAAGTCATAATACATCATAAGTTTTCAAAATGTTTGAAAGGATAACGATATTTCCAAAAATGTTTGAAGATATTTATGTACTAATTTCAAATTTTAAAATTGATTAACAAGATTAGTAAAATGAATTAATTAAATATGTTAATTAATTAGTACATTTATGCATACATTATATATGTTGATTTGTTATGTTATTTTAAAATGTTTAGGATAACATAAGTTTACATGTATGTATGTAAGATAAATTATTAATTAATAAAATTTAATCAAAATTATTTAATTGAATAAATTAATTAGAGCTTAATTAACTAAATAAAATACACAAGATATATATGTGTGTTATACTATAAAGGTTAGAGTGTACACTATAAAGGTTATAGTCGTTATGTCCAATATAAAAGTTGTATTGGAATTATAATATAAAATTAATTAATTATAGAGTTAATTAATTAAAATTAATTAAAGAGTTAATTAGTTAAAATTAATTAAATAAGATTTAGTTAGTTAAAATTAATTAAATAAGATTGAATTAACATAAGATTATTATATAAGTTGATTAGGTTATAAAATTTATATAATAATTCAGCTTATGTAATATGAATGTATAACGAAAGATGGAACTTTAAAGAAACCCTAAATAGACTTAAGGAATAAACATACATAAATGTATATATACAATGACTTCTGATATGTCTGACACTTGAATCGTGAGAGTACTTCATAAGATATACATTATTCTATAAGTCGATATCACTCGATATAATATATTAAAGATTATGAATCTTTAATATAAAGCTGTCCTCTATCATTTATTTATTAATAGATTACTTGCATACTCCTTAGTTGTTGAGCTTTCCTCAACCTAGGGATGTTATGTGTAGTACTATTAATATATTGAATATACGAGGTAAGATAACTACGTGTATTTGTTGAGTTTTCCTCAAGGTCCGAGTAAATAGTCTCACATTACTTGTTGAGCTTTCGTCAAGGTAATGGCAGGATTAGGACAAGGTACCAAAGGTTAGGAGTTGTATGTAATACAACCGATAAAGAGTTATCCATCATATGCGGCTCTATGATTTGTTGAGCTTTCCTCAAGGTCAGAATTTCAAGGCATACGAGTCCTAACACCCACTATTGAAGTTGAAAGACTTCTATGTTTTGCTTAGGGCTTGGTGAAACATAAAATACTATTGGGAGCCTTATTAGAAAAATGAATTGGTATTGTTTAACCTTTCTAATATTGTAAGACCATATGCTAAATAATGTTATAATTATCTACAATGATAAATTTTTGCATTTAATATGATTGATAAAACGTTTATCAATTAATATATACAAATGAACTAACTGAAAGTCGACAAATGGAAATATTATACCCACTATTAAATGTCTATTGCATGTTAATGTTTTCTATGCCCATGCAAGTGCCTAATTTTTACAACTATTTAATACATTCGTAAAATGATCATTTACGAGTTTATTTGGTTTAGACCATGTATTGCATTTCATGATTTTCCAACTCTAAAAGCAATACAAGACTATGGATGGATATTTTATTCATATACTATCATGTATAAATGCTATATGGTGAATTGTTACAGTTTGTAATGTATGATACTTCAATGAATATAGTTCATTCGATATAAGCCAATAAACTATTCTATGAGATTGAGTATTCAATTTGATTAATTACATAAAGATCATATTGTATTAATTATAACACAAGACCAAAGCTATACGATAGATCTAAGAACCCGATCGTTGAGATTACAGTTTAATTAGTTTATGCAAAGAGCAACATATTTGATGTGCTTAAATGTTAAGATAATAAAATGCGCTTTTGTAAAGGTTCGTTATGATATTGTAGTAAGGGTTTTCTTTTGAATGGTTTGACCATTTAGAAAGGAAAATGAATGTATAAGAGTAAATGTGATTTAAGGTATGGTTGGGATGGTGAGAGTGAATTGTCATTTTTTCTTCATAAAGAAATGACGAAAACGAGAATTATAATAATAGTGATTGATACTTAACATTGGAATGAGAAATATGATTTCTTTTTCGAAATGTATCTAGATGTAGAAAATTGTTTTCTGTAAGATTTGTTTCTTTGAGTTCAAGATATTTAATTAAAGAACTCTTCACGGTAAACTAGTTGCAATACATGAAATAAAAAAGTGTATATTAAGTGAATGATGGACCTTCGAATTTAGTACGCTCTTATAGTAAAGGCGGAAATAGTGGGAGCATGTCATATAGCACTTATTGATTGCATCGAATTACGAAAATTGTTTTTATAAAACACACTGAACATTATTCATGAAATAATAACTATTTTTGGTTATCGACGAAAAATATAGACATAGCTATATTTCTACGAATCTTATGAATATTCGTCATAAAATAAAACTATAATGTGGTATTTGTTTTCATGACAAAAGTGATGCATTGAAAAATACATAAGTATCTAATATATTGACAGTTAATCTGGAATTATAAACTAAGTTGTAGTTTTGAGAAAATAATTTTATTATATGATTTTGAACAATATGATACTTGTTAATAATATCTCAAATAATAAAGGGCTATGCACCCATTTAGTGGGAGCATCATAAGAGTTGCTGAGCTCTTCGGATTGATACATATAGATGCATGCAATTATAGTTACTATAAATACCAAAACGGTTGCTTGTACTTTATTGCATCCACTGATGAGTCGTCATCGACATGGACATGTGTATTTGATACACATGTAGTACGTCTATGGTAAACTCGTTGAATATAAAATAGAAGTAAAAATAACATGCGATGGAAATGATTCGATTTGATTGAATGAGTGAGTATATTGGAAAAGGTTCCAAACGTACCTAAAATAAATAAAAATTCAATCTAAAAAATAACACCTTTATGTGATACATAATGATGCATCGATATGGAGTAATCGAACTTTGTTGGACAACGTATGATTAATTGTAAGTGAAATTGAGTTAGTTTCTTTATATAAGGTAATGTACTTAAAAGTAGCACACAAGGTTAATATTATTTCATCCGAATAACAGTTTACAAAATCTTACAAGATAAGGGTTTATCAGAAACTCCAGAATATCCTTGGCCAAGTAGTTGGCAGGTTATACGGGTCAAAAGATTGCATGTAATAATTTTTTATGAAGGAACTTGTATGAATCTCCCTAAAAGGATTTTGGAAAGAACTATTATTGAATGATGTATTTATATTTTGAATATAATTTTTGTAAACTAAAACCAAATCAATTTTATAAGTAAAGAAAGTCATAAAGCGTTTATGAATCCTTATTCTATTTATGCTGAGAAACAATTGTTGTTTCAAGATATACCAACTTTATTGTGAAGGAATTTCTTTGAAGAATTATTGGTAGTTAAATGGAATTGGATATGATCCATGGATAAAACTAACTATATGAGATGAAGTGAAATTAACTAACTTAAATGAACATGTAGGATTAGAATGTCTAAAATGTATTCTCGTACATCGAAGAGAAACTATGAGTTTCTTATTAATGTCGAAATTATATAATCCTCTGTTGTACAATTAAACCATCAAGAGTGTTTTCTATATGGTATGATGTGCATATTCGAAAAAATTCCATGTACGCTATCAAAATATGATTTTGGTGGTCGTAACGGATGGGATGTGATCCATCGTTGGAGATCGTGTCTTTATGAGAAAGACTAATGCTATTGGAATTAAATGAGCAATGTTGATAAGAATATGCAAATTTCGATTGTTGAAATTAGCATAGAAAATATGGTATTCAACATGCTCAAGTTAATTCGAATTTACTAACAAAATTATCGCCCGATAAGACTTAGTGTTTTGGTACATACATACTGAAATAGAAAATTCTAAATAACGATTTAGAGTAAGCTGTTTATACATATTAACGAAAAATGTATCTAATTTAGTGGAAGTGATATTGAGTTTGTGAGTCTTTGGATATGATCCAAAAAATAATACAAAAGTATCATTTTATAAGCATCAAGATTAAATAAGTATTTTGATAGAAATCTATAGTTTGATTTTCAATCAAAGTGCAGAGGAAGCATGTGTTCATAAGAAAGAACGATAAAAGACATATTGATATTTCTAAAATGTAAGTAAACAACACATTGTTGATTTTAACGGAGTACTTATGTTGAAATCAACACATTGTTGATTTTAACGGTGTACTTATGTTGAAATCAACCTTAGTTGTTTTAATACTCAACTTTGGATTGTACATGATGTCTTTTATAGTGAGTATAGAAGGTATTAAAAATGTACCAAATTGATATGTAAAATTGTTTAACGTGGAACATGTGAGTTCCTTATGCATTGGCAATAAGAATTATCATACATGTTATGTTGGTTACGATATCGTGATTTGTTTATGTATTTGATACATTTAGAAAATATCCAATCCAAATTAATGTCACTAAATGGTTGTTTGAAGTGTTCTTGTGTTTTGTTTATGTATTTGATACACGAAGCAAAATTCTCAAATCCAATTAAAAATTAAAAATACTAATTTGCAGATGAAGGTTTTCAATCCTGGATTAGCAACCTGATAGATTGTGAATTATTCTTAGAAGAGAAATCATTTTTCAATGTGGACTTAAAGGCTTTATTAGGAGGTGCACTTTTATTTATTATCATTGTTTTGATTTTAAGTTTATCATATAAAATTTATTTACATCCAAATCCTCTGTTTGTATTCAGATCTGTTTATTGTTTAGATTATGTGAGATTTTTGTGAGTATATGTGTTTGTTACAATTAGATTTTTCATATGCTTGTTATAATATTCTATTTATTGATTTTTTTTGAAATAATTTTTTGAAAAAATATTTTAATTTTGATTTATATTAATAATATATATGTATATATAGGTCAAATGTGTACAAGTCTACAAATTATGAATATGTATAGTCGTATATGTGTTTATATGTCATATATATTTGATCTTAAAATTTCATTTTGATGATTCGTGCCTATTGTGAATCATAAAATATAAAAATATTTTATTAAATATGTACATACATATTTTATCATTATTTAATGATTTTATGAATTGTTTATTGTGAATAAAATAATCAATGGTTCAAAATTTTAATTTTGTACTTTTTATATTTCCTACACGTGGAAAATAGGCAAAATGACAAATTTTGAAGAAAAAAATTAGGCCGAAGGACAAATTTCACTTTCGGGCTAAATGACAAACTTTGAAAAAAATTAGGCTGAAAGACAATGCTAATTATAGTTAGTATTTTGTACCATGTAAAACTGAATATAATGTAATTATAACTAGCATTTTTTGTAATGTAAAAACTGAATATAATGCTAGTTATAACTAGCATTGTCCTTCAGCCTAATTTTTTTTTCCAAAATTTGTTTTTCGGCCTAAAATGAAACTTGTTGTCCTTCAGCCTAATTTTGAAGTTTGTCCTTCTCCCTAATTCCCTCTATTTTGCCTATGTAATAAAGTTACAAGAAATTATTTATATTTTTTAATCTTAATTTATTATTTTTGAAAATAAATTTACTTTTGGCTTGTAGTCAATTATTTAAATAAAAATATAATTTCAAATGATAAAATTTAATAAATTTTTATTAAGGCTTAAATATGTATCTGGAACCTTCAAAAAAAGTTTTATATTTTTATAACTTAATTTATTAACTTTTTGAATTAATTTATTTTCGAAATGGAATTAATTATTTAATTAAAAATACCATTTCAGTTGAGAAAATTCCAGAAATTTTTCTTAAGCCCAAATTATATCTTAGGTACCTTCAAAAGCTTTTTTTAGAATTTTTCAAATTGATTTCTTATTTTCAAGAACTAATTTGATTTCGAGCGATCATCGATTATTTAATAATATATATTATTTAAATTGCAAAAATTCCATAAATTGATCTTAACCCCAAAATGTGTTTTCAAATTTTAATTTTTTTAAAAAACTTGAATTATTATCAAATAATTATTTTACATTAATTTGTTATGGTAGAAACTGTTTTATTCAATAAATTACACACACACGCAAATATTAGTATTTTGTTTTGACATATTATATAAGCACATATTGGGCAAATTACAGTACACACAAAATGAGCTAATGTGTCTATTGCAATTTAAATCCCAGCATCTACATACGGGCACATTATACCCTTCACGGATTATGGTATTACACATGCACACACACCTACATGTATATATACATATGTATATGATATATATACATATATATATATGTATATGTATACTTGTATAAATAAATAAAATAAAATAAACCTCAAACTACAAATTGTACAATTAGGATACATATCGACATGGTAAAAAATATTGCCATGAATAAATTATTAATTATGACATTTAATGAATCAATCACTTCAAATTAAAGAGAGAAAATGAAAGGTTTCTCTCTCTATTTAATACAATTAATGCTCTCAATTAATTCTTCTTTTGGGAAATAAATGAAAGGTTTCATTCCCTATACATTAACACTTATAAATAAATGTTAGGTGTATTTGATACACTATACATTTGAGATTAAATTTATTTGAACTTCTCTTTAACTATTTTATATAGAATACAAGATTTTATTTAAACCAAATTTAAAAAAGTTCTAAATGAAATTTAAACTTAGCAGGCTCATTAAAGATCAAAAATAGTAATTTTATTTGAAATTCACCAATTTCTTCCGCTGCGGACTAGCCCAGTTCCTTCACTGCTTTCAATAGTTCTCTATAATGGTTACTACTATTGATTTAGAAATTTTAAAATCTACAAATAGAGTTGAGAATTCACTTTTATTTTGATCCAACCAAACAACAAAGAATCAATTCTTTCTATCTTTCTAATTTATACGCACTTGTAAATTATAAATATTCTCAACTATGTACTTCCTATAATTACACGTTCAAATCATCATCTCAAGGAGATTATAGGAAGAGTGTACTTAATAGACTTGTCCTTGTTATCTAGAACATAACATATTGATGCCAAAAATGGGCATCAACACCCAATAGAATATCGTAGGGATTAAACAATGAATGAGATTAAAACATAGCAGAGTGGTTTGGCAATCTTGGCATGCGTCCACTTCAAATTTTTATTGATCTTGTGCTTGATTATGATTATATTAATGTTTGGATCAGCTGAGATCCATTAGTACAAGAATAAAGAATAAGAATGGAAGAGCCTCGATAGTAGAAAGAAGGATCCTCTTTATGAAGAATGACCTCTATATTTATAGGGGAAGATATGTAGGGATCGGGCTGAAAATTCATTAGAAGAATCTCTAGATCCATACGGGCCCATATGAATCCCATCTTGATCGTTTGAATGATTAGTACCGATCGTTTGGTTATGATCTAATGCATGTATTCTCGTTTCTGTAAGTTCCCCATGCCTCTAGTCCATGCTCCAAAAGTTTGGTGCCATTCCGACTTCGTATTAGTGAGATATTGATAGATCTTCATTGAATTGAATCATTTTGGCTGAAGCGATCCGATCGATCATGAACGATGTATGCCGATCGTTCATTTTTGCTCATCTAGGCATGTGATCAATTTTGTGGGCTCCTTTCTTAAATATATTGATGTTCCCAAAGTTTCATGTGTAATAGATTCATAGATTCTGAGATATCGATCGATCATCGTTGAGTTAAGCTATAATATTGATACAGTACGATCCATAATTGGAAATGGATCATACTCCATCCATAATGGAGATGGATCATAGCTGGTCCATAATGAAGATGGATCATAGCCGATCCATATGGAGAACGATCGCACCCGATCGTAATTTCAGTTAAAGTGTGCAATTCATACTTAGACAATT
Source organism: Allium cepa (assembly GCA_030765085.1). Classification (NCBI taxonomy): domain Eukaryota; kingdom Viridiplantae; phylum Streptophyta; class Magnoliopsida; order Asparagales; family Amaryllidaceae; genus Allium; species Allium cepa. Next base: position 706,676,424 of record CM060934.1, read on the forward strand.
CCACAATGCTATTCGCATGAATCCATACGACTGTTGTCCATAGTCTTATCCATAATCGATCTCCAATCCTGGCAAACATCTCTCTAGGCTTTCTGTCTTGATGATTATCTAGTTTGACTTGTCCTGTCAGTCTGAATATACCAGCCCAAAAGGCCGGATAACACAATCAGTCAAGAAACTTACTACCATTTGTAGTCGAAGTCCTATTGGAGTTTTTCAAGAACGAAGTCTTATTTGACAGCTTAGGTGGTTTGTACCATAGAAGTCCTATTTGTTAGCTCAGGCGGTTTGTAAAATTTATTCTCTGGGTTAAGTGATGGTATAGTCGTAAATCCAGAAGGAGTCTATGACTGAACGTAAAACGGAAAGTTCGAACCAGTATAAAAATCTCCAGTGCATTTTACGTATTGCAATTTTTGTACTACCAGTCTGATATAAGTTCTTATTTAGTAAATATAATCATATTACTCGATCCGCATTAACTTTCATTATATTTATATATTACTACTACTGTGATTAATGCGCTTTAATTTTGTATCTATATATTTAGCCATATTAATCAACGTTAGCGACTTTCAAATATTGGATAACTACGAAATGAATTATCCGATAGTTTCCTGTTCTTAATAACAACTAAGTCAAATAAGAAATCTACGAGTATGTTACATGGTTCTCTCGACTTGAGAATATTGTTGAACTTCGATGTTGATACTCTACTTTGTTTATAGTTAAATCATGACATAACCACCATTGAGCAGCTATAGTTGAGTCTGAATTGAAGGATTGGAAGTGAAACACTATTCAATAGAGAATTCTTCTTTTTGATTGTGTGAGGTTGGTATCATGGTCTACTTTAGTCAACTTAAAATCAAAATACCCGATCAGAGTAAAAAGGTTAACAATAAATGTTATTATTAGATCAAAGACTTTGTTTACGTACTATTTGAGTTAAATGTGGATAATACTGGAATTTAGACTAAAATTAAATTCCTTATATCCTAAATTGATATAGTTTTGATGAAGAAAACATGTATAACTTATCGTTACTAAATGATGCCGCTTAAAAAAATGTAAACTTAGACTTACCAATGAGATTTATATGGGATGAATTCAACCAAACTTTCACACTACCAGTGATGTGTTAATGTTAATGTTGGAATTGTTCAAGTATCAATCGCTGAACGAATTTACATATGCAAGTCTCACAACGGAATTTATTCAATCTTCGAAATACCATTTGATTTAATTAGTTTATAATAGTAATAATCAATTAGTATTTAGAAAAATATTAATTATGAGTTTATTCGATATTTGGGGTCTTTATATTAAGTGGGTAGCTTTTAGAAATGTTGTCGGTGCTTTTATTAGTCATGTGTACATATAATTGTTATATGTACATGTATCGATATCTGTTATCGATTAGTATTTAATTGGTTAAATATATATTAAATAAATTCCAAATGATGTGGACTGCACCATCATCAATCAAGGCCGACCATATTTGGTAAGGTTATAGGTTTGAATCGATATGAGTAGATGAGAGATAAGTGGGTAGATATTTGTTCAAATATCTCCTTGTCCATCTCTATAAATAAGTGGTTCACTCATTCTTTTGGCTCCTCCCTTCCACTACCCAGCAGCCTGCATCTTGCACCATGGTCGAGCTTCTTTTTTCCATAAATGCAAATGCAAACAACTCGGATTTTAAGTGGTTATATGCTAAAGAATGCAACTTCGGGAAGCGACCTGGGAGATCCAGGAGACCGTTAAGATCGAGGTGTGTTAATAAGGCTGCATCTTCATTACAATATAATTTCAGTTTGCATGTATAACTGTTATATCCTCATTATCACCAATTTTGCTATATATTATTGCCTTGTTGTAATTGAAAAATAATGTAATAATGAATCATATGTTTTTGATTCAATTCAGTCTAATAAAATATACATGATTTTGGTTTTGACCGCACAATATATTAAAATATATAAAATAATTTTCTTAAACATAAAACGTATTATTTTAATAATTTTTAATAATTATTTATTATTTATAATCATTTTAATCTATAAAATACATTATATATATATTACTAAATTTAAATTCCTTTTTGCTAATTTTACTAAAATAAAAAAATTGTCACAAGATGTTTTACATACATACATACACACATATATGTACATATGTATATTGTGTATAATATTTATATTTTATATTATAATTAAATACGATAATTTCACATTAATATTAATATGTGTGTATATATATATACATATATATATATATATATATTAAATAAAATTTAAGTCGGCCTTTATTTAAAATGTTTGATTTTTTCTGGTTGAAAGTATATATTGTATGTATATTGTTTATGATAATAAATATATATATTCAAAAATAATTAATTCAAAATATATTTTAGGATCAATAAAAAAATATTTATGGCTATATTTTAATACATATGCTTGTGCGTGTCCATAGTATTAATACCTAATCAATTAAAGATATTTGCAAATGTGAAGTAGTAACTTAGATCTAAGATTTGAATTTGAATATAAATTTACCAAGTCAAATTTAGAAATTTTAAATTTAAATTTGAATTTGAAAATCTAAACTTTGTTAAATTGTACTTGATATTTTACAAAATCAAATTTATTATTTCATTGAATATAAATATTCAAAATAACACACACGCGCTATATATGTGTGTGTGCGCGTGTATTAAATAATTTAAATAAGGCGATTAATGTATAGAAATGCAACATGACAAATATAATTCTTACTGTCCACATATGTATATATTAAACCATGTTTAGATCTTTCATGCTATATAACAGATATGTCTGTCATTATATAAATGTATGAATATATTAGATATATTCATAATCGTACACCATTTATATTTAATTAATATAGATTAAATAAATGGAAAAATAAAATAATCAAAATAAAATATGATTTTATTAAAAACCAGATTAAATCTAACGTTAACCAGTGGATCTCATAGGCCTACTAAGATCCAATAATGATTTTTTTTTTTTGAAATTTACCCATTTTACATCTTGCCAACATGGCCATTTCTAACCGTCGCAACCTTGGTTGATATCATGGAGTATCTTAATGTGTCACACCAAATAAGTTTGAGCTCGAGCAACAATTATGTTTGAGATAGACCAACAAAGATACTCTGATCTAAAACATAAATATCAAATCCACCTGCTTCACTTTTGCTATTGAAATATATGAGATACGTACTTATGTATATTGATATACCGAATCAAATTTCTACAGTATAGATGTCGAAACAAGTCGATATGATCAAATAAGTCGATAAATATCTACATTCAAATTTCTACAGTGCAGATGTCGAAACAAGTCGATATGATCAAATAAGGCAAATATACTTGATATAGAGTTTGAATAAATACCTAAAGTAAAATATGGTTTTATCTCAAATGTTCCACCTCTATTTTTATATTATGATATATAATGAGAAATCAAATTGTGATTTGACTTGCATGAGTAAAGTTGAGTTAAACTTTTATTAAAGAATATGTATCTATTAGTAGATACGTATAATAATTTGATATTATCTAGAGCCAAGTTTTATTGTCATGAGAATTATAAAGTTTTTGAAAGCTTATTCAATCGCATTTAAGAATAAAACGTTGTTCCAGGAAATGTCATCTTCTAAACGAGGAAATCCAGTCTAAATGAAATTAGTGACAATGTGATTGACTTGGATACAATGAAATGAAAACTAATAGATAATACAGAATTAATCTATAACTCTCCGCAAGTAAAATATCTTCAAGTGTTTGACCCAAAATCCTGATAATTTGTTCATATGACATACAAAAACTTTGGTCATTTTACCATTATCATCTATTGCAATCCTATATTTTGAAATAATTTACTAGACTACTGTAATCCAGACCGTTAAGGGGAAGACAACATCAAAAGGACCAATTGTATATCAAATCTGTAACAAATCAAGTTCAATAGCTTTCAAAAATATAAGTTGAACTCTCTTAACTACAGGATACAGATGAATGTGCAAAACTATCAAAAGTTAAAGCACTTAAAGAACTGTACATCTTATAGATGTAATCTTAAAATCATCAGTACTTCTATTTGACTTGAGAGTCGCTTAACCAAGTTGACAAACTAGCATCAACAATACACTCATTATTGCTACGACGTTGAGATGGATTCAAACTACCAAGATTTTCAGGCACATTCACTTTATTCCCTGGATCACTTTCATGCTTCTCCGTAATAATCTTTATATGAAGCACGTTTAGGCTATCATCTTTCCCACCATTAAATTTCTCAATGAGATCAAGTATAGAATTAGGTCTAGCAACTTCCTCATTTTTAACATTTTGCTTCTCATTCTCCAATGGTAAAGAGAAGAAAGAATCATAAGACTCTGCTCCAATACTAACAGCATCGGCCTCCTTACCAACATCATTCAAAACAATATCCTCGTCCAATTCATCATCTAAACCTTCATCGTCGCTGCTCTCACAATTTTCATATCTATATTTTGAGACTGAGAACACTTTTTCCTTTTTGTCTTCATTTTTATCATCAGAATCATTAAGAATTTCATTGGATTCTTCTTCTGATTCACTGGTTCCTTCATACTCGTATGATTCTCTAGTAGTTTCATATTTCGTGACATTAAGATCAAAAGTAACTTTCTTTGAAGATACACTATATTTCACCCGCTCGTTATTTTCTCTGCATAAAAAATGAAAAAATTTAAACATGTTTAATGCTGTGATGATAGAACATAATTGAGGAATTTTTATGGACATATAATACGCAAGTACAAATATTACCTCGGCTCTGAATTTGAGACAGGAGATGCATCTTTCAAGATGGATGTTTGAGGAGATGGGTTTATTTGGCAAGGTTGATGGTCATGATTTACCTGAAAAGAACATGTACAATCATATCAAGAACGTAACTTGGAATCAAACTAAGACAAAAATGTTGAATATTTACTAAAGATGATTACTTTATTTCTTGATGTTACTCTTTTGCAACCTTTTCTTTGATTTTGATCTTTATTACATGCAAAACATGAAGAAAAGAAACCCATCAAGGAATCTGATGAACTGAATTTAATGTTGCTAGGGATTGGATCAATTCAGAATGTGGAAGGGGAATAAAGTGTGTTTCAATGCGTTTACTGATTAAATATTGTAAAGAGAATGAAAAAATTAAAGTAATTGAATTGAGAAGCAGATGGATAATAACGGATCGTAAATTGTAGGTGATTTAAAAATTAAAGGATCGTAATTGCAGGTGATTTGAAATTAACGGATCGCTCAAAAATAGGTCATTGAATCGTTTTTTAACATACGTGGTCCACTGCAATTTAATTATAGGAAAAGACATACATGTCTCTAATTTTGATATTGTTATAAAAAAAGTCCATGTATATATAAGTATATAAATTTAGTCTTTTTTTTTTTTGAAAAATAGAAAACGCAAGGTGCTTTACATTTTTCTGACAGAAAATGCAAGCTAACTTGCAACTTTTATCAGAAAACCGCAAGCTGGTTTGCGCTTTTTTATTTTGAAACTTTTTTGAAAACTTTGAAATTTTCAAAAAACGCAAGTTAACTTGCGCTTTTATAAGAAAAGCGCAAGATAGTTTACGCTTTCTGATTTACAAAAAACAGAGACTAAATTTACATACTTATTATCAAAGGAACTTTTCTTACAACAACATCGAAAATAGAGACCTTCGGTGCAAATCCATATTTAATTATTTACAAATTAGAGTAGAACGGTCTTGAACACGCTAAGACTACTTATCATTACGAAGGCCCCGTATGCTAATAAATATCAAATAAAACGTAATGTTTTATTAAACTCTAATTTAAATTAGCATCAGATGAACTACACAAAATGGACTAAAATAACATTCATTTTCGCAATTAAAGAAATGCTAAATTAATATATCATTACGGATAAATAATTCTTACTTCATATAACATCCGTTTTCATAGTTCTTATAACATCTGTGTTATCTGTTGCTATATTAATATATTATTCACAGTAAATTTTAAGTCTCATATGTTTCATTAAAAAATGTGACTGAAATTTTTCCTTCCTCCTATTTTTATAATACTAAAATTGATCGGTGATACGCTATCAATTAAGACCGATGCTGGTTATGAGTCAAAGTGGATCGGATTGCTTATAATTATTCCATAGTTACATAGAGCTTTTAGATTTTGTAGTTAAGTAAGCAAAAACAAGTATGGTAATGGTGCATACTTGATTTTGATTTTTGAATAATTTCATTTACTTTATAGGGTTTTTTTTCTTCACCCAAATCATGGAACATAAACAAGTTGATCAACCGAACTATGTAATATAAGATTTTGATGTTTCTTTTATTTCATAGACTTTGATCAATAATAGAATACTGACATCATCTGGCTATCAAGGTAGAATGTATCAAATTGTTTGCACCAAAAATGGACAAACACCCCACAATCAATCAAAAAATGAATTAAACAAACGAAAAAGGTACGAAATTCAAAGAAAAAGAGGAAAACCATAATCTTTTTATGGTGGTCCGACAAAATCTTTGGCGTATGTCCATTTAGTTATCTTTGTTTCTCTTGAGGATACACAATTTACAATCACGGTATAATCAATCAGATCTCAGTTTTCACTCAAAAAGGTTAAAAGAAGAAGGAGTGACAAACCCCCAATAGTCTTTTTTTAGTTGATGAAGACTCTTAGTTTATAACCCCAACCCTACTAGAAAATTGCCATATCAGATTTGAACGAGCAAATATCTTCAAGTCTAAATTTTCAGCATGATCAACAAATCAGCGCGCACGATTTCCAAAGCACATTAATCGATCTGTACCGAATAATAATGGTCGGTGTAGACCAATTTTCATGGCCTCTTCTTCAAATTTCCTTCATAGTTGAGATCCCTTAGTTATAGCCATGCAGATTGTGAAGCGTAAATCGTTTGGTACTGACCAAAATCGGTCGATACTGATCGAATTTCCCTTATTAAAATTTAACCAATTTTGCTGAGTTGATTTATAACATTCATCTAGATAATTTCTAAGTTCCATGGTCCATTCCTTTATCACTTTACAGTCTAGTTTACCTAATTTTTCTCAACCATGAAATTATGATAAATTTACCTAAAACACTTGCCCTTAAAGCATGCTTTTATAGATACAAAGCGTGCTTTGTTTTATAACACGTATTGTGATTGGAGAAATATCATCTGTTGCACTCTTTGTCTATATAATGGACCAATAATGACGAATTATCCGGTTCCTTCATATTTACCTGCAAATCAGTGGTCGTTTAGATCCATCATAGCCAAGGACTCAATCCTTGCCTAAACGTAAATCACTAATCATTATTGTCCCGTCTTCTCTCGGGATTATATTATCAAGCATGAATCGTATATTTTGTTATCATGCAACATAAATCAAGGTGGAGCATTGCTCCCGATTGGAGCATTATCTATAAATTGTCTAGTATCTTCTAGCATTCCACTATAAATAAGTCTAACCGAATCATGACAATAATATTCATCAATTATTCAATAATCATTATCAAATCATTTCAAATCAAAAGGTGTTAATACCTTAAAGTTAAATATTTATCTCTCTAATTTGTATAATTGCAAATTTACATTGAGCACATACACTCATTCTCTGACCAAAGGGCTCAAAGTCTAAGGTGTTTCCATCATTCACTCTACGATAAGGGGGCTCGACATCCTATACAAGTCCATCCAGTCACTCTTCAGCAAGGGTGCTTTTATTTCATAGTTCATCGCCTGTCTCTCCAGTAAGAGGAACCATATCATATTAGTTTATATATCAAACATAAAGGATAACAAATTTCTTTCAGTGTCCCATATCAAAATCAAATATCATTTCTGATCAATGTCTATCATAAGATCGTTAAAATGTCCTTGTTCAAAATAAAATGTATTAAACGAAGATCAAAACAACTAGTCCAATCAGGGAGATATCTTCGACCTCGAACTCATAGTATGCCTATTGGACTGATCGAGATCGCATGCATGTGCAAGTGACCCGAAGGTAAACCATTATAGTTTATTCAAAGTAAAAGAAAAGCGCAGAACCTAAACCTAATTCCCACCCATCCCGATCATTGATAACCATGCCTGACCCAAATCCTTGGTTGTGGCCGGGCATAATTGGTGGCCGCCTCTTCTACACCACTACGGTTTGTCCTACTATTTTCTAAGTCCTCATACACCACTGCAATTAGTTACTCCAAACCCGTTCTTCAATCAGATCTCACAAATGCCTGCACTCATTCGTTTCTTGCCCGTCCAACTTATGCAATAGGCAGAACTTCTCAGACTTTCTTTCGTATTCCATGGGATCTCTCTTAAGAGGTTTTCTATATATAAAATATGCTTCCTAATATCCAACTAAACCCTCTCTGGGATTTCAGTCAAGTCGGTATAAGATGAAAATTTCGGTTCCCTCTTTGGTTGCTTTGAAGATCCGAAGCTACCATCATTTTTTCGAGTCGTGCCTCGGATGGTCCTCCATCCTCCACAACATTAAATTCACCATTCTAAGTTTCTACGTCCTCCTGATGCAAGTATCTTTTAGCTTGATAGTAGAAATCTGCAAGATCCATTAGCGGGTCCCTTTTTAAAGCCTTCTTGAACTCTGTTTTACTTGCAACTCAAGCAGCCACTGCCATAAAAACGATCGACGGGTCTGGTTACTGAGTTGCAGCGGCTTTAGCGTTAAATTTGGTAAAATAACTGCAAAATTTCACTTTCCCTCTGCTTTACATTAGAAAGCTTCATAACATTTCTCGGGAACAATATAAACTTTGAACAAGCTTATATATCCCTTCACTAACTCCATCCATATGTTGATGGATCCATTATTAAGTTGGCGAAACCACAATGCAATCAAATCAGTCAAAAAAATAGGAAACATCATCCTATCACTTCCTTCAAAGCTCCTAACACTCCCTTTTATTGTATGCACCTCATTAAGTGAACCATGGTGTCGGTCCTTCCATCATATGATTCCAAGGTATGTAGCTTAAAATTAGGAGGATTCCTAGCATAATAGATGTTTGGGGTGTAGTGATTTATGTCCACATCCTCCAAACTCCGATCCGGGGGTCCACCTCAAACCACTTACCTTATTATCTCAGCTATTCTATCATCTTGATTCAGTTGAAATCTCCGAGGCTTAGCATGCCTTTGATATATAGCTTTCTAGTGCCTTCGTTTATGCAAGGACCTTCTACCTCTAATTCATGTTATTGAAAGTTTGTTTTTGATCTTCGTTCCTTGCTCTAGCATCACCCATCCAAGGCACACTTGCTTTCTTACTATCCAGATGGACTCCACGCCCTTGCTCAGATCGATCGATACGACCGGTTGTGGGGGTTGGAATTTGTATGAATCGACTCTATCTCTTGAATCTAGACTCCAGTTCCATTTTTGACCTCCTTTTGTCTTGGTCTGCAGCATCTCTAACCGCTCTTTGCTGCATCGTCTATTGGAAAAAGCCATTCAACATCCCCTTTTATCAAGCTAACACTCTTTTTTGCATTTCTGTCATCATTCCCTCCATCACCTCTCGGATCACACAGATGGAAGATGAGTTTGAACTTGAGGATATCTAATGCCTACCCCCATGCTCTAATTTACTCCCTCCAGCAATTTCTTTCCTCGTTAAAGGCTTCTTCATCTTCAATCAGATTAGATCCAAGTTGTTCTTAGTGAAAACAACAAAATTGCTTGCACCAAAAATGAGAAAACACCATAAAATCAATCAAAATGTTAAGCAAATGAAATATGTAATACATCTGAAGAGAAAAGAGGAAAAACAATCATTTTACAATGATTCAGGAAAATCTCCGACATATGTCAACTTAGTTATCTTTATTAAGAATTCTCTCAAGGATACTTAGTTTACAATCAATTTTCGATTACAATCAATTAGATCTCAGTTTTCACCCAAAAAAGCTTAAGTAAGGAGCGTAAAATCTCCAAAAATCCCTTTCTAGTCGATGAAGGCTCACTATGTATAATTGGAATCCAAAACGAAAATCTCTGTATCAGGTTTATATGACTAAATATCTCCCGATCTGAAGTTCCAGCACGATGAACACGTCAACACATGATTTTAAAGACACTCAATTGATCGGTACTAACCGATTCTACTCGATGCCGATAGATTCTCATATGGCCCTTCTTTAAGTTTTCCATCATTGTTGAGATCCTTTGGTTACTAGGAACACAAACCAAGAAGCAAAAACCATTCGATATAGATAGGTTTTATCCTGTCAAAATTTAGCAAATTTCATTGAGTTAATTTATGTAATATCTTAATGGTTTCCAAGCTCCATTGTCCATTCCTTCATCACTCTATGGTTCGCTTTATCTGATCTGAGTAAATCCTAATAACATAGTAAAGTTTCCATAAACACACATATCGTTTTATAAGATTAAAGAAGGAGAAAGAAGAAAAATACCTCATTCAACACACTAATGCCTTCCTAAAGAATCATTTACATACTACTAACCACCAAACGTCGTTTCTTTCCTTTTACCATAATAATCGCTTGAAAGACTAACCACCCAAAAATGTATATTCAAATCAACTTGTAGCAATCATAAAAAAACTTCAGAAAGGATTAAAACCTTATTTTTTTTAATTATAAGGACTCCATCTTTTGATAAAAGACGTATAATTGGAGGGGGATTCTATCCTAGAATACAATTGTTATGGGAGAATATGATAAATGGAACCAAGTCAAGCAATTTACTATTTTACCCCCCTTTAAAGAAAAATCAACAATATCTTGTCAAAAATTAAGAATAAAAACAAAGGATAGTCCGTCAAAACTAAAATTTAGAGGAGGGTGGAGGGTTTGATCAAAAAAATTGAAAAATGGGAGGGGTCCAACAAAAAAGTTGCATACTGTGGAATTTAATAGAATAATATTTGATTTTGTTATGAGGATGTGAAATTTTTTGGCACCCCTCATAATAATTTTAAGAATATTCAAAAATGGACCTTTTACCCAAAACTGAAATCCCTTTAACAATGCCCTCGGTTATTTGTATTTGATATATTTTATTTGTCGGTATCCTGACCCGGCTGTATTGAATTGATTGCACAAGATAGATCCGACTGTTATCAAGAAGAATGATCATAGAGCAATGGTTATAGGACCCGAAAGTAAAGTACATATGCTTACATGAAGCCGGAATTGGACAGAATTGGTAGATAAACAATGCAGGATGTTTGAAATATGGAATATAGCTTAAACAAATGAATGGATCGGCATGGCTTGGAAACTTCAGTGGGATGGGCATGATTGGATAAGAAAGGGATCAGCATAGTTGAATGGTAAGGGATCGGCATGATTGAATAATGGAGGGATTGGCGTAGCTGAATGAGGATGGATCGGCATGATCAAGCGAGGAAGGGGTCGGTGTGGTATGTTGACTCTAATAGGCATACTTTAGCTCATAAAGGAGGGATCGACATAAATGATTGAATATGGGTCGGCATGGTCGAGCAAGTAAGGAGTCGGCATGATTAAGTAAATGATGGATCGACGTTGTCAAGTGAGTATGGTTCTGCTAGATTATTGACTCGAAAAGTTATACTCAAGTCATAAAGAAGGGATTGGCATAACTTATGAAGGGATATGGATCAGCATCCAACCTATTAGAGGGATCGGTAGGAAGCAATGACATAAACAATCTTAAATCAAAGGTCATGTAATAACTAGAGCTCTGTTAATCCAAATGACTTGAAAGTTGAAGTGCCAATATATTTGAGCATGCAGAAGCCACCATAGGGATCGCTGCCCAATAATCGATCAATGAAGGGATCGGTATCGATCCCTTTTCATTGGGATTTAAGCCTAGCGACCCATCTGGTGGGCCCATATAGGTTAGAAGATCCTATAGCCGAAGTCTCGAAGAGATTGGTGGTCACCTTCACCTATAAATACTGACCTAAGAGGTCACTCTAAGGATATTTACGCTGCTGGTTATTTTAGTCTTTATTGTAATCAAGTTTTTCCTATTTCTTACTGCTATAATCAGACTATTAGTGGATCAATAAAGATAATCTTCAAAGTGGACGTAGGAATACAATGTCGAACCACCATAAATTTCTATGTTCTTGATTACTGCTTTTATTAGTCTATTAGCTTATTCTATTCCTCGATTTTAATTTTACTTTCTTCATTTACTTCTCGACATAAATATACTTTTGGGTGTTTGTGACCAAGTTGGTTGAAACATTTTGATGCTTTCAGTGAGAAACTTGATTCTCAGCATGCTAGGATCCCTTTGTTGCTACTGGATTAGGAAAATCCCTCAAAGAAGATCTATAGTTATCTTTATAAAGTTGCTTATACTACTCAGATTTGTTGAAATCTAAGTAAGGAGATCGATAATGGTGAGACATACTAGATCTACTTCTCAGAATATGGATGGAAATGAGACTGCTAGCATTTAACAAGGAGACCCAAGCAATCAACCTGCAAATTTGAATGCTAATCTGGTTGAAGTTCAAAACTCTACTGATTCTATAACCAGAGCTGAATTTCATAATCTAATGAGAGAGTTGATGGAAAGCCATCGACAACTAAATAAGCAAATTCATACCGATATTAACTTGATGAACCATATTACTCAACAACAACGTGGGAAGGCCGGGAGGGATCCTACTCCTTACTCAGCATCGGAAATTTCAAGCTCATCGGATGAGTATCACAGGCATAGGCGTCGCAAGGTCGAAAAAGATCGCGTAGAAAATTTAAAGCGTCGCTTGGCAGACCATCATGTTCTGCCAAGACCGACCGATGCTGATCCCTCACTAAGGATCGGTACCAATCCCTCCTCCAAAGGAGTGATTCTCCCCCTTACACTAGAGGAATCATGCCGAAACAATTTCTGGAGGCTTGGATGGGGGAGTTCGATTTAATATTGATCAGGTATGCCTCCGAAATGACGACGAGATAAATGTTCGAGATGCACACCAAGAGGATGGTGAACCAAGAAGGTGTGAAATAGCCTGTAGGCATCGACTGGACCATTCACGTCACGTGAATCGCAACCACCGCTTGGCACCACCCATCCAGACACCGGACTTATCGGCAATGGTCAGGCAGTTAGTAAGAGAGAACCAAGGCTTGATTAATGATGACTGGCGAATTTCGAGAAGTCATACCTCATTTATTGGTGATGTTCTTCATGAAGAATATCCAAGAAGGTTCAACATGCCATCAATGCCTGCCCATGAGGGAAAAACTGACCCTATGTAGTATATTATGAGATACAAATGGCTAATGGAGGCCAATGATGCGACCAAGTGTAGATGCTTTCCCATAACCCTTTCCTGGATAGAGACGATGTGGTTCACAAGACTAACCCCATGATGAATTTCGATATTCGATGAGTTGGCAACCGAGTTTTGGAGCAATTTCAAATACACGCAACTCGTCCTAAAGACATAATGACCCTTTCCAACATGATCTAGGCTCCAGGGGAATCATTGAAGGATTATTTAGAGAGATTTCATACCTTCACCATGGAGGTCAGTAACCCAAATGATCATACTATACTTATGGACGTGACGAGGGGGGTTAATTCAAAATTTGAGTTTGGAGATTGGTTGGCTAGAAAACCGCTTACCACGTTGGAACGCTTCTATTCAAAGGCAGCTCAATTTCTGAGAGAGGAGGAAGCCAGCTCCTCTAGGAAAAAGAACGTTGTTGGACCGAGTGGAGAAGGATCACAGAGTAATATTACAATAAACAATCTGATGACAGGTCCAGGAAAATCCAGGTAAACGTTCAGAATAAGCCAAATCAACAAAAGAGAGAGGGAGACAGAAATCGAGAGCGAAAGAGGGATTCTTGGAGATCAAAACCTAGGATTCCAATGTATGACAACTACACGCCGATAAACACGTCCCTGGAGAATATTTATCTATCTACTTGCAACACCATGCAATACAGGAAGCCGCCTCCAAAGGAGTCAATAGACAAGCAGAAGCATACTGGGAAATATTGTCAATTTCATGACTGTTATGGGCACAATATAAATGAATGCAAGCATCTCTAGGATGTTATAGAAAAGCTAATTTGAAAAAGGAAATTGCAATAGTTTGTGAAAATCCCATAGAATGGCGGATAGGGGACATCTGACCATAATCGCGGACAAGCTTCACGTAGGGATGAGAAGCCTACACGGATTTAAAGACTAGTGATAAATATGATAGTTGGAGGACCACACCCTGCAGATAGGAGTTGGCAAGAGATTGAGCGCTATGCTAGTGCGATTAGGCATGTAGATTTTAAATGCTGTTCGAATACAGAGGATGGAGCTCCGAAAAAATAGCAGTGCACAATGGCGGATGATATTGTGTTTTGAAACAGGGATGTAGACAAAGTAGATGCTCCAACAATTGACCCGATGGCCATTTCAGCTATGATTGGTCTAGCATTGGGAGAAGGATTTTGATTGATTGTAGAAGTTTGGTGAATATAATCTTCACAAAGGCATATGATTGGATGAGGATTGAAGCCAAAGATTTAAAACCATCTAAAACTCGTATTCATAGTTTTAGTGGCGTTGCGACCGAGGCTATTGGTTATGTGGAATTACCTATTGAATTGGAAGAAGGTGAACAAAGGAGAGTGCGAATCTTACCATTTATTATTTTGGATGTTGGCTCTCCATACAATGTTTTTCTGGGCAACCGACCCTGGTTGAATTCCGGGCAGCTCTTGCTCTGTAGTGTTTAACTTTGAAGTTTCTGACGGATAATGGCATATGAGTTGTTCATGGCGATCAGATGGCTGGACGTTCATGTTATGTAGCTGAGCTAAGGGAAGCTCAACGTAAAGAAAAAGGAAAGGTATGGACAAGATTGTCCGCATCCAAGCTACCGAAGATCGACAACCAGCGCCTGAGCCTTGGCTCGGGCACCACAGTTAGTTCTATAGAGATATAGATCCAAGAGATGATGAAGAGCTGCCCATAGAGACCAAGGTTGCACCGGCCGAACCGACGATTGATAACATGGTCAGCTACAACGACTCATCGCGAGTCCTAAAGATTGGGTCATAGCTTAGGCGCCGATAGTGAAAGTACTCGCTGGTTTTCTTCGAGCGAATCTAGATGTATTCGCGACTCACTCCAACATGTGTGGAACATCACCTGCCATCGTTAGCCATGCATTGAATATGGACCCAAAGTATGTTCCGGTGAAGCAAAAAAGACGCGGCATAGATCCGGAGAGATCTGCTGCTCTTAAGGAGAAGGTGGAAAAATAAAAGTCAACGGGTTTATCTGCGATGCCCTCTATCTTGAACGGATATCTAATCCTTTATTTGTGAAGAAGGCGAACGAGAAATGGAGAATATGTATTGATTATTCAGATTTGAACTAAGCGTGTCCAAAAGACAGCTTTCCCCTTCCAAGGATTGACCAGTTGTTTGATTCAACCACAGGGCATGAATTTCTATCTTTTGTGGATGCGTACTTGGGATACAACCAAATCCCAATGCATATCCCCGATCAGAAGCACACCAGCTTTGTTACAGATGTTGGATTGTATTGTTACATGGTAATGCCATTTGGATTGAAGAATATCAGAGTAACCTATCAGCGCATAGTTAAAAGGATGTTTAAAGATCAGATTGGAAAAATGATGGAAGTGTATGTGGATGATATGCTTGTGAAGTCACGACATTAAAGCAACCACATTAGAGACTTGGCAGAAATGTTTGACATTCTCCGATATTACAAGATGAAAATCTATCCTTTAAAGTGTTCGTGTGGTGTTACATCAGGAAAATTCTTGGGCTTTATTGGCAATGCTCATGGAATAGAAGCTAATCTCGAGAAGATTCTGGCTATTCGTGATATCCAAGCGCTAAGAACTAATAAACAAGTGCAGAGTTTGAATGGGAAGGTTGCTGCATTAAGTCGATTTATCTCCAAAGCTACCGATAAATGCATCCCTTTCTTTGATTTGATTAGGAAAGGAAAAAGAAACTTCGAATGAACGTAGGACTGTAAAGACGCGTTTCAAGCTCTAGTGAATCATTTGGAGAGACCCCCTATCTTGTCAAAGCCGGTAGATCGTGAGGAGCTGTACATTTATTTAGCTGTATCGGCACATGTTATAAGTGTCGCTTTGATTTGTGAGGAGAATCAGGTTCAGAGGTCAGTGTATTACGTCAGTAAATGATTAATGGAAGCAGAAAGGAACTATTCAAAAATAGATGAATTGGCGTATTGCTTACTAGTTGCATCATGGAAGCTTCTTCTGTACTTCTAGGCACATCTAATTAATGTTTACACCGACTAGCCATTACAGCAGGTGCTACATCGACCTGAGATGTTTAGAAGGTTACTCAAATGGAATATTGAGCTCAGCCAATTCGACGTTACTTATCTTTCTCGAAGATCTATCTAGGTTCAGGCATTGGCAGACATTATAGCAGAGTTTACTATGCAAGATGATTTTCCAAAAGGTAGCGAAATCCCTACTGTACGATGGAAATTGTATACTGAAGGAGCATCTAATGATCTGTGTTATAGATCTGGGATTGTACTTGTAACCCTTGAGAACCGATCAATCTATTATGCTTTGAAGCTTGATTTCCCAGCAAAAAACAACGAGGCTGAGTACGAAGCTCTGATTGCTAGACTAAAACTTGCTAGAGAACTTGGAGTTAAATGAGAGGACCCACTCCCTTACCCTAAAGTTTTTTTTAAAACATGTTGTGGTCCTCTAATCAAGAGAATATCATTCTCTAATTTTTCTTCTTTCCCTGATCTTTAATCCAATATAGAAATATTGTTGTGCTCAAATTATCTTAAACTTACATATATGAAAAATATATATATATATATATATATATAATACTTTCTATTTTAAATCAGAGTACAAAAGTTTGGAAGCAGAGAATCTGTTTGGAGATCATCAAGTGATTCCCCACATAGCAAAAGTGTTTCTGAAAACAGGTTTTCCTAGTCATACTTATTTCTGCATAACTATAGATTTCATACCTTCTAGACTTAACATTCTGTATGTATTTCCCGTAATTTTATTACTATATGAACTGTATTTTTAATTGTGCATGTGTGTGCATGTTCCTGTGCGTGTATATCACAGGAAGATTTTAGTGCCTAATTTTTAAGAAAATTGTTAGTCTAAAAATAATTGAGCCTACCCTATGTTTGGGTTATTAAACTTCCCTGAAAATTGAGTTTAAAGCTTTTGGTGCTGGTTGAACCTAGGCTCAGTAAATGGTCATACTAGCCTAATTCAACTTGCTTCTATTCTTGGCCCAAAGTACATGTTATTCTATTTTCTTTCTAAAGTGACTCAAAGCCTTTATTTGCCAGATTTTCTATCATCTGTAAACATGAATTTCTCATGCCAAATACCTAGTTGTTCATTTAGTTTATAAATCCTTACAATCTCAGGTTACCTATCATTATAAATTTATTAATTAGAAAGCTTAAAAAAAACTTCATTACTTAGTGAAACATTTTCAAAATAAAACCCATAAGTTTCAGCTGAAACACCCATTTAAGTCCAATACTTACAAAACAGTAAATAACAATACATTGTTTTTCTAAGCAACTTAAACAACATAGCTTAACATAAATTTGGCATAAACATCTATTTTAACTTCAGCAAATCTATAAATATTGCACCCAATTCCCTATGCAGCTAACTCATCCAAAGCTTGATCAATGAAATTCCTATTTTCCTGCATAATCACCATGGACTGCTTCATACAAATATGAGACACCCAATGGTGCATAAACACACAAGGGTCGGACTAATGTCTGGTATGAATAATCTACTTAAAAACATGATTTTATATGACTTTTATTTATATTCAAATACTTTGAATGAATTAAGAAACTCAGTATCATCTTTGTGCATGTTTTTGTGAGGCATGTGCCTTCATATCAGCGCAAAACAAATTATGTATGATCCAAGTGGTTTAGTTCAGAGAAAAAAATCATAAGATTCACCAATAAAACATCATAAACCAACCAAAGCATTCATCAATTCAGTCATCAAGCCCCCTTTACAAATTTACTGGCCATCAGGGACTTCACCCAAGCCTCACCTGAACCTATTTCTATTGTTCACTATCAAGTGTCATATGGTCTTTAGCTACTTTCTCTTGTTAAACCACACACTGCCTGGGGCATCTCTCTGTTAACCCAACACACTCAGGCCCCTGGGTATAAACATACCATGTGTGAGCTTGCAATGTTCACCTTGCCAAGCTATATTTTGTAGCCCTAAGATCCAAAGTCCTTAGTTAAATTACTAAGTGTTATTTCTTTTTTTCATAATTGTGCTAATCCCCTCTGCATCTCACTTTTCAATCAGAGAAAAATAAACAATTCAACCAACATGTATTCATCCAGAGATTGGTAAGTCATGTTCTCAGAAGCAAACATTTACTCATGAAAACAGATGTGATTTCTTAGCATATTATTTTTGCCTATGGGTTTCGATGGATCAAGTTATAAACATATGGTCATAAATAGTTTACTGGTTATCTCCTCTTACCTCTGGTTCAATCAGATCCTTATTAATCTTGAATATCTGGCTAAACCATAAGTATATACTTTGATTTGGGTAGTTCATAAAACATAGAAGCTCAGCACATGTATAACATTGCACTTCTACATTTTCCTTTGTTTCAGTTAACATGAGACATAAGCAACAACACAATGTTGCTGCCCCATATTTCCTTCCATTTTCAGACCATATATCTACAACATGAACCCTGGGAATTTAATAAATAACTTTATGAAGAAAACCCATAAAATGAAATCACTCCATCTCAAAGTTAATTCACAGAACAGATAAACATTTTAAACATGAAATCCATGACTCTTATTTTTTTGGGTAAATCACTATGAAGGGTTTTACGCTTGAATAGATCATTAACAAACCAAAGTCATCAAATCATAAAATGAACATAACTTGCAAAAGTGAATTATTAATTCAAATAGGCTGCCTCAGTATTCAGGACTTAATGCCAAAGTTTTCAGTGAGGTTACTCACCTTAATTCCTTTTTCTAAGCCTTTCTTTTCTTTTGATCCTCTGCCTTCCTCTAACTCTAATGGCCAGTGCTCCTTATTTTTTTCTGGCTTATGTTTTTATTTTTCCTTTAGGTTATGAAGAGCGAATGTGTATGATCTCACTACACTAAGCCTCCTTATATAAACCCTGGCTATTACTAGGGTTTTACGGAATTACCCAATGTCAGTTTTACCCCATAATATGATCTGCCTTACACTTGATTCATAAAAGAAAAGGGTATGTGGTCCTTGTTATATTTTTCCAGAAAATAAACCTTATTCTTTTAATATTTCCCTGGGTCATGTTATATGCATGACTTTAATTTTTCCTAAGCAAAAAAGAATTGCTGGAAATGGATAAAGTGTTTATTTAAGGGTTCATACCATTTCCATGCAAGCTTTGTTTTTCTCTCTTCATTTTTTTTCACCTGCAATGCTTGCCTGTGTACATGTATAACATATGTATGCCAATTTTTGCCGAAGTCTTTTTATTTTTCTTTCTTTAAATAATTTTAAATATCTTATACTTTCTGCATGTATTTACTATTTCTGCCTATATATATATTTGTTTTCTTTATGCCAAACTTTTTAAAGACCTGATCATATCTGCCTACATATGTATTTGTAATTTATTTATCCTAACATATATATTAACTGTTGCCTATTTTATCACATAGAAAAATGTGTGCCCCATCTTATGTTCACATTTATATTTAAACCATACACTTGCAAAATAGTTTCTATTCCTATCTATTTTTCAATGTAATTTTAAAACAAACAT
Organism: Allium cepa; assembly: GCA_030765085.1. Classification (NCBI taxonomy): domain Eukaryota; kingdom Viridiplantae; phylum Streptophyta; class Magnoliopsida; order Asparagales; family Amaryllidaceae; genus Allium; species Allium cepa. The sequence goes on from CM060934.1 coordinate 706,696,371, forward strand.
AAACTAATTTAAATCATTACTTCACAAAACTCAGGGTTATCACATATATCCCTCCTTTTTAGGAATTGTGTCCCACAATTCTCTCATACTTAACTTAAATATCATTTATCCAGAAAATCAACTTTTCTGATCTCAAACCATTCTCATGCCAATCATTTGATTAAACTCTAGGCATATCAAAACAAAAATCACAGTGCAATTCAATCAAAACATTCATTAGTATATATATATTATACCTTTTATTTAATCAAATAGTTGTGGGTAATCATTTCTGATTTTATCTTCCACTTCCCATGTGCAATCAGTTGGGTCAAGACTCCATTGCATTTTCACTAGTTTAATTTCTTTGTTTCTCAATTTCTTGATTTCTCTAGCAACTATGCCCACTGGCTCCTTTTCATAGATCATCCTGGGATCAATCTGCACATCCTTAGAGGATTTTAGGGTTGCCTCTTTATCATGAACCCATCTTCTAAGTTGAGACACATGAAAAACATCATGCATTGCTCTCATTTCTTCTGGCAACTCTAGCTTATAGGCTACAGTTCCTATTCTTTCTAAAATTTTATATGGCCCTATATATCTAGGAATCAACTTTCCTTGTTTCCCAAACCTTAGAACCTTTTTCATGGGTGATATTTTGATAAATACATAATCTCCAACATCATATTATACCGCCTTCCTTCTTTGATCTGCATATTTCTTTTGCCTATCTTGGGCAGAAGCAATTCTTTTTCTGATCAAAGCTATCTTCTCAGAAGTTTCCTTCACATTTTCTGGTCCTAAGACCACTTTTTCCTCAGATTCAAGCCAACTTGAGGGTGATAAACATGGTCTCCCATAGAGAGCTTCAAAGGGTGCCATGCCTATGCTACTATGATGGCTATTGTTGCATGCAAATTCGGCTAAAAAGATATGATCCTCCCAACTCCCTCCCCAATCCAATACACAAGCTCTTAACATGTCTTCAAGCAATTTGTTCATAATTTCTGTTTGACCATCAGATTGAGGATGGTATGCTGTGCTTAAGCATAAATCAGTCCCCATTGCCTTGTGAAAACTCTGCCAAAATTTTGAAGTGAAGATGGTATCTCTATCACTTACTATAGTCTTTGGTATACCATGCAGTCTGACTGCTTCCTTAATAAACAACTGGGCTAGTGTACTTGCATTTCTTTCTGATTTTACTGGTATAAAGTGGGCTCACATGGTTAACCTATCAACCACTATCCAAATACTATCATTTCCCCTCCTAGTTCTAGGCAAACCATCAATGAAATCCATTGATATGTCTTCCCATTTCCACTGTGGCATTTGCAAAGGTTGAAGCATCCCTGAGGGTTTTTGATACTCAGCATTCACCTGTTGGCAAACCATACATTTAGATACATAGGTTGCCACTGCACTCTTCATACCACTCCACCAATAATCCCTCTTGAAGTTGTGATACATTCTTGTGCTTCCTGGGTGTATAGTGTATTTGCTTTTGTGGTAAGCATCCAAGATTTCTTGCTTCAACTCATCAATTGCTGGAACACATATTCTTTTTCCTTTCTTCAAATGGCCTTGATCATTCAACTGAAAACCTTCCACTGCCTCACCATTTAATATCTGAGTTTTCTTTTCAAATAAAAATGGATCTTGGTCTTGTAGCTTTACAACTTTATTCTTCAATTCTGACCCCAGAGTAATAAAACTTAATTTTCCCATTTCTACATTCTCACTGCATAGGCTCATGTTTTCTATATTATCACTTTCTATCTCTGAATCAATTAACAATGATAAAGTGTTAAACTCTTTTATCATCAATCTAGCCATGTTAGCATGTTGTCTACTTAGGGCATCTGCTACTTTATTAGCCTTACCAGGGGTGTATAATACTTCAAAACCATATGAGGCTAGGAGTTCAATCCACCTTTGCTGCCTCATATTTAATTCTTTTTGTGAAAACAAATATTTAAGTGACTTATGGTCTGTATAAACTTCAAATTTTGCCCCTAACAGGTAGTGTCTCCACAGCTTAAGAGCATACACTATAGCAGCCAATTCAAGGTCATGAGTAGCATATCTTACCTCACTTGGTTTCAAATTCCTAGAAGCATAAGCTATCACTTGATGTTGTTGCATCAATACTGCCCTAAGCCCTTGTCCACTTGCATCAGTATACACCACCAAATTTTCATTTCCTTCTGGCACTTTAAGGATTGGAGCTTGTACTAGTGCTTCCTTTAATTTCCCAAAGGCTTTCTCACACTCTTCAGTCCAAGTAAACACCTGATTTTTCCTAGTCAATCTGGTTAATGGGATTGAAATTTTTGCAAAATATTTTATAAACCTTCTATAGTAACCAGCCATTCCCATGAATGATCTGACCTCAGTGACATTAGTAGGCCTTTTCCAAGCTTGCACTGCAATGACTTTATTGGGATCCACAGATATTCCTTTTTTTGATATAATGTGACCTAGAAAATTCACTTCATTTTGCCAAAAAGTGCATTTTGAAAATTTAGCTTTTAAGTCTTCCTGCCTCAGTTTCTTGAATACCATATGCAAATGATTTTCATGCTCTCTAATTGACTTAGAATAAATTAGTATGTCATCAATAAATATCAATACAAACTTATCCAAGTATTCTCTAAAAATCCTATTCATCAAATCAACAAAATAGGAAGGAGCGTTTGTCAAGCCAAATGACATTACTAAAAATTCATAAAGTCCATATCTTGTGTTAAAGGCTGTATACTTAATGCTTTCCTCTTCTACTTTCATCCGATGAAAGCCTGAAGCTAAATCAAGCCTAGAAAATATTTTTGCACCACTCAATTGATCAAAGAGATCATCAATTCTTGGTAAGGGATATTTATTTTTAATTGTGACTTTATTTAATTCCCTATAGTCATACATAACCTAAGGGATCCATCTTGTTTCTTAACAAAGACTACTGGTGCTCCCCATGATGAGCTACTGGGTCTAATAAAACCTTTTTCTTCTAGTTCAACCAATTGCCTTTTCAGTTCCATCAACTCCTTAGGCCCCATTCTGGTTGGTCTTTTAACCACTGGGCTAGCTCCTGGAATTATTTCGATTGAAAACTCAACTGGCCTGTGGTTTGGAACTCCCCTAACTTCACCAAACACATCTATATATTGATTCACTGTGGGGATTTCTTCTAACGCAGGCATGGGTTTTTCATTAGACAATGTAAAAAGGTTGGCTATACTTCTATTCTTGTTTGCCTCACAAAGGACAACTATTCTTTGTTCATCAGAAACTTTCAATGATATGGTGGATGTCTCCATATTTATGATAGCCTTATATCTACTCAACCAATCAACTCCTAGAATAATCCCTATGCCCGGATATTGCAACACATATAGGTCTGACTCAAACATATGTCCTCCTATATTTAACCCTAGTTGCATACATATCATACCCAGAACACATGAACTACCTATAGGGCTTCTAATTAACAGTGGCTTATCAACAATCGTACAATTCAATTTTAATTGTTGTGCAATATCATGGGAGATCAATGAGTGTGTAGCCCCAGTATCATACACTACTGCAAAAGGTATTGAGTGAATAAGCAAAGTACCTTCAACTTGACCATGCTTTTCAACACTTGATCCCTCAGCTGCCTTGCCTTTTCCTTCCAAAGCCCCTAATTTTCCTTGCTTAAAATCTGGACAATTCCTCTTTATGTGACCTTCCTTCCCACAATGGTGACATTTGAAGGATGCATGCCTAACATTTGTGCATCTATTCTTCATATGCCCCTCTTGGCCACAGTTATAACAAGTAATCTTCTTCTTAATTTCAGCAGCCCTGACTTCTTCTGATTTCTTGGTGGAAGCTATGTTTGTTTTCTTCTTATCATAAGGGTGAAATTTACCCTTTCTCTTCTTATTTTGGTTATTCTTGAATGCCCTGAAATTCTCTCTAGCTTTATCATGTTGTTCAATGCTCAAAGTCAAATCCAAAACTTGATCAAAAGTCCTGTCCTTGTATGGTAGCATGGCTCTACTAAGGCTAGGGTTTAGACCTTGAATATATCTGCCATTCTTAGCCTCCTCAGTAGTGATGAGTACTGCACCATACTTTGCCAATGATTCAAACTTCTGAGTATACTCGGTGACATTCATAGTCCCTTGCCTTAATTTGATAAATTCCTCTAGCAAAGATTCCTTGGCTGATGCAGGGACAAATCTACCTTCCAGCATTGCTTTAAATTGATCCCATGTCACTTCTCCTTCAAGTCTTCCAGCTATGATAGCCTCCCACCTATCCAAAGCTGCTCCTCTCAATTGCCTGGATGCAATTTGCCTCTTCCTTTGGTCTTCTACTTGCATGTCTGCAAAGATTCTATCCAAACCCCGAGCCAATTTTGAACTCCCATAACTGCCATCAAAAGTTTTGTCTCCAAGGTTGGTAAAAGTCTTGAGTAGTTTGGAAAGCTCCTCATGTGGATTTTCCTGCCTGTTTCCTACTCCATCCCTTATGGCTCTCATGAATTCTTTCACATTCACCATGGGTGGTTCACTTGTTCCTACATTTTGATGTCTGGGTCCTACCATAGCTCTATGGATATAACACTTAGGTTAGACTGTTTTGCCTAATACTCTATAGATTAATTCATTTTAATCAATCACTATTCTGTCATAATAGATATTAATAGTGTAAGCACTAACAAAACAAAGCATCCAAAGCAGTCAACACCTTCATACATCTAATGCAAACAAGTTCATACAAAATTTTGATAGTTATTTAACAACATAGCTTTGATACTAAATGAGAGGACCCACTCCCTTACCCTAAAGTTTTTTTTAAATATGTTGTGGTCCTCTAATCAAGAGAATATCATTCTCTAATTTTTCTTCTTTCCAGGATCTTTAATCCAATATATAAATATTGTTGTGCTCAAATTATCTTAAACTTACATATATGAAATATATATATATAATACTTTCTATTTTAAATCAGAGTACAAAAGTTTGGAAGCAGAGAATCTGTTTGGAGATCATCAAGTGATTCCCCACATAGCAAAAGCGTTTCTGAAAACAGGTTTTCCTAGTCATACTTATTTCTGCATAACTATAGATTTCATACCTTCTAGACTTAACATTTTGTATGTATTTCCCATAATTTTATTACTGTATGAACTGTGTTTTTAATTGTGCATGTGTGTGCATGTTCCTTTGCATGTATATTCACAGGAAGATTTTAGTGCCTAATTTTTAAGAAAATTGTTAGTCTAAAAATAATTGAGTCTACCCTATGTTTGGGTTATTAAACTTCCCTGAAAATTGAGTTTAAAGCTTTTGGTGCTGGTTGAACCTAGGCTCAGTAAATGTTCATACTAGCCTTATTCAACTTGCTTCTATTCTTGGCCCAAAATACATGTTATTCTGTTTTCTTTCTAAAGTGACTCAAAGCCTTTATTTGCCAGATTTTCTATCATCTGTAAACATGAATTTCTCATGCCAAATACCTAGTTGTTCATTTAGTTTATAAATCCTTACAATCTCAGGTTTCCCATCATTATAAATTAATTAATCAGAAAGCTTAAAAAAAACTTCATTACTTAGTGAAACATTTTCAAAATAAAACCCATAAGTTTCAGCTGAAACACCCATTTAAGTCCAATACTTACAAAACAATAAATAACAATACATTGGTTTCTCTAAGAAACTTAAACAACATAGCTTAACATAAATTTGGCATAAACGTCTATTTTAACTTCAGCAAATCTGTAAATATTGCATCCAATTCCCTATGCAGCTAACTCATCCAAAGCTTGATCAATGAAATTCCTATTTTCCTGCATAATCACCATGGACCGCCTCATACAAATATGAGACACCCAACACACAAGGGTCAGATAAATGTCTGGTATGAGTAATCTACCTAAAAACATGATTTTATATGACTTTTATTTATATTCAAATACTTTGAATGAATTAAGAAACTCAGTATCATCTTTGTGCATGTTTTTGTGAGGCATGTGCCTTCATATCAGTGCAAAACAAATTATGTATGATCCAAGTGGTTTAGTTCAGAGAAAACAATCATAAGATTCACCAACAAAACATCATAAACCAACCAATGCAATCATCAATTCAGTCATCAAGCCCCCTTTACAAATTTACTGGCCATCAGGGACTTCACCCAAGCCTCACCTGAACCTATTTCTATTGTTCACTATCAAGTGTCATATGTCTTTAGCTACTTTCTCTTGTTAAACCACACACTGCCTGGGGCATCTCTCTGTTAACCCAGCACACTCAGGCCCCTGGGTATAAACATACCATGTGTGAGCTTGCAATGTTCACCTTGCCAAGCTATATTTTGTAGCCCTAAGATCCAAAGTCCTTAGTTAAATTACTAAGTGTTATTTCTTTTTTTTTCATAATTGTGCTAATCCCCTCTGCATCTCACTTTTCAATCAGAGAAAAATAAACAAGTCAACCAACATGTATTCATCCAGAGATTGTTAAGTCATGTTCTCAGAAGCAAACATTTACTCATGAAAACAGATGTGATTTCTTAGCATATTATTTTTGCCTATGGGTTTCAATGGATCAAGTTATAAACATATGGTCATAAATAGTTTACTGGTTATCTCCTCTTACCTATGGTTCAATCAGATCCTTATTAATCTTGAAGATCTGGCTAAACCATAAGTATATACTTTGATTTGGGTAGTTCATAAAACATAGAAGCTCAGCACATGTATAACATTGCACTTCTACATTTTCCTTTGTTTCAGTTAACATAAGACATAAGCAACAACACAATGTTACAGCCCCATATTTCCTTCCATTTTCAGACCATATATCTACAACATGAACCCTGGGAATTTAATAAATAACTTTATGAAGAAAACCCATAAAAAGAAATCACTCCATCTCAAAGTTAATTCATAGCATAGATAAACATTTTAAACATGAAATCCATGACTCTTATTTTTTGGGTAAATCACTATGAAGGGTTTTACACTTGAACAGATCATTAACAAACCAAAGTCATCAAATCATAAAATGAACATAACTTGCAAAAGTGAATTATTAATTCAAATAAGCTGCCTCAGTATTCAGGACTTAATGCCAAAGTTTTCAGTAAGGTTACTCACCTTAATTCCTTTTTCCTAAGCCTTTCTTTTCTTTTGATCCTCTGCCTTCCTCTAACTCTAATGGCCAGTGCTCCTTATTTTTTTCTAGCTTATGTTTTTATTTTTCCTTTAGGTTATGAAGAGCAAATGTGTATGATCTCACTACACTAAGCCCCCTTATATAAACCCTGGCTGTTACTAGGGTTTTATGGAATTACCCAATGTCAGTTTTACCCCATAATATGATCTGCCTTACACTTGATTCATAAAAGAAAAGGGTATGTGGCCCTTGTTATATTTTTCCAGAAAATAAACCTTATTCTTTTAATCTTACCCCGGGTCATGTTATATGCATGACTTTAATTTTTCCTAAGCAAAAAGAATTGCTGGAAATGGATAAAGTGTTTATTTAAGGGTTCATACCATTTCCATGCAAGCTTTGTTTTTCTCTCTCTTTTTTTTCACCTGCAATGCTTGCCTGTGTACATGTATAACATATGTATCCCTATTTTTGCCTAAGTTTTTTTTATTTTTCTTTCTTTAAATAATTTTAAATATCTTATACTTTCTACATGTATTTACTATTTCTGCCTATATATATATATATATATATATTTGTTTTCTTTATGCCAAACTTTTTAAAGACCTGATCATATCTGCCTACATAAGTATTTGTAATTTATTTATCCTAACATATATATTAACTGTTGCCTATTTTATCACATAGAAAAATGTGTGCACCATCTTGTGTTCACATTTATATTTTAACCACACACTTGCAAAACAGTTTCTATTCCTATCTATTTCTCAATGTAATTTTAAAACAAACATAAACTAATTTAAATCATTACTTCACAAAAATCAGGGTTATGAAATTAAATCTCTTGAGATCTTTTACGATTCACAGTTGATGGTGTATCAAGTTAGGGGAGACTATTAGGCTAAGAGACAACGGCTTGCCCCATACCTTACTCGAGTTCAGGAGTTGTTGATAGAATTTGAGTACTATGACATTTCACATATTCTACATGATCAAAACATAGAGGCTGATTCATTAGAAAAGTTCGCTAGTATGGGCAATGCACAGCAGATGGGCTTAGTCCAGGTCGAAGTACTGAATACCCTATGTATAAACATGATGGAGATCGACCAGACAATGGAAGCGGAATCTGAAAGGGAATCATGGATGACTCTGATTGAAAACTATTTACTGTGTGGAGTCTTGCCGGACAAAAGAAATAAAAAGCGAAAAGTCCTTCGTAAAGCTTCAAGGTATATTATGCAAGAAGGAATTATGTACCGGAAAGGTTTCTCGGTCCCTCTACTCCGGTGTATCGCTCATGATGAGATAAAGTGTGTTCAAAAAGAGGGTTATGAAGGAGAATACGATGATCACACTGGGGGCAAACTCTGGCAAAGAAAATACTCCGTTATGGGTATTATTGGCTAAGCGTAAATCGGGATGCCGCTGATTATATAAGGCGATGTGATAAATGCCATATGTATGAAAAAGTCCTAAGAACTTCGCCAACAAAAATGACACAAATGGTCAGCCCATGGCCGTTCGCTATGTGGGGAATAGACTTTTTAGTTCTTTACCGATCTCTAAAGGTGGCGCCAAATATGCTATTGTTGCAGTTGATTACTTCACCAAATGGGCCGAGGTAGAACCTTTAGCTATAATCACAACCAAGAAAGCAATCAACTTTATTGTCCAAAACATCATATGTCGATTCGGTCTTCCATGGACTATTGTACCTGATAATGTGACTCAATTCAATAGTTCTGAATTTAAATACTTTTGTCGAGGATATCTTATTGGAAAGAGATTTGCAGCGTCTCTCACCCTCAGGCAAATGGGCAGGTTGAAGCTATCAATAAAATCATAAAGTCTATTTTGAATAAGCGTTTGGAGAAGGCTAGAGGCAAGTGGGTGGATGAACTCCATATGACATTTTGGGCTTATAGGACCATTTACAAGTCCGCGACTGGCCATACTCAATTGCCTTGCCTGTTAAAGCCGTTTTTCCTATTGAACTCGAAGTCTCTTCTCATCGAGTGACTTACTACGATCCCAAAACACATAAGGATCTCCTCTTGGAATCTCTGGACTTTATAGACGAGAAGCGAAAAGAAGCTGATCTAAGGGCGGCTGCATATCGGCATCTAGTCGTCCGGTATTACAACACTAAAGTTCGACCAAGAACCTTCAAAATTGGTGATCTCATCCTGAAACGAGGTTTTCCTACTTCTTTGCGCATGAATACAATTTGTGAAGGACCATATGTCATTGAATAGAGGCTTAGAGATGGAACTTTCAAGCTAGCGACTGTCGATGGCATTATACTTCCAAGAATGTGGAATAGCAAACATTTACGATGCTATTTCACTTAGTCCTTTACATTTCAGTTGTATTTATTCTAGAGTTTGCTTTAGCATTTGATTTTTCGAACATATAATAAGACAGTTTATGTTACTTCCTTCCATTTAATGAATAAAGTTAGGCTTCCTTAGTATTTATGTTTGCCATTGCATTGTAAGCTAATTACATGGCGAAACTTATTGATATCGATGTGTGTGAACATGCTCGCAGAGTTTAAAATCAATCAATCATTCTAACTCCTAAAGGGATAAAGCAAGATGAGCTCAATCAAATTGTTCATTTAACAACTCTCATTTGCAATCCAAATGACGGGATGCATAATAAAGAATGAATGTGGCCAACAATCTGAAGATTGAATAACTCCTACCCGAAGATATCTCTTACCCAAAGCATGGAATTGAAACAAAATTAAAGCGATCGAGATGCGACCGATCTTTCGCTAAATCAAACCCCAAATCCTGGAGGGAAAATTAATCAATCAAAAAGAGTACAATCTGACCGCTCCTCGAAATAACTCTAAGTCCCTAGAGTGTGAACTAGAGTATAAACATAAATCGGGTGTGAACCGACCACCTGCAAAATAACTCTAAGTCCCTAGAGTGTGGACTAGAGTATAAACATAAATTGGGTGTGAACCGACTGCCCGAAAAATAACTCTAAGTCCCTACAGTGTGGACTGGAGTATAAACGTAAATTGGGCATGAAACGAACCCTCGCAAGGTAACTCTTAGTCTTCGGAGTGCAGACTAGAGTATAAACATAGACTGTGTGTGATTCGACCACACATCAACCAAATTTTATCCCCAGAGTGTGGATACAAACATGAATGAATAGATGAGTGTGGTTCGACCATTTTCTATTCCACAAACTCTAGCCTGAAACCGACAGGAGGAGTATAAACACACCAAGGATGGAATTCGACCGTTCGACTTCTAGCCTCGCTAAATCAAAACCGAGGGCAGAAGTACAGTTGATCGAAAAAACACTGATTCTGATAGCATAACACTAAGGCCCAAGCCTAGTGTTTGATACAACTCGAGGCTATGATCACTTAGAGGCCTTGGGATGGAGTTGATGAATTGTTACCAGAATTTACGAACAACGAATTACAAGTACATTAAATGGAAAGTAATCGTTCAACTACTTAAATAACAATTCACACGAAAGCTCAACAAAAATCAAAAAGTTTTATTCACATAACAGGTTTTGAGATCTCAGTATAAGTTATTTGAAAAACAATCGGGATTCATACCCATACAATCACAACTAGTGAAAGAAACGACTATGCAAACTATATACATTGAGCCGAAGCGGCAGTTATTTCTTCGAATTCCTCTCTTTTTAGGATTTATTGGGAGTAGTGCCACTTCTGCTTCTCTTTTTGGACCCTTTACTGCCTTTAGCAGGAGAGCTTGGAGGGCTAAGAGGAAGTTCATGGGGAATAACCCGCCAGGTGGAACAATTTTTAGTGGCACAAGATGAGGATCATTAATGTCTACCTCGGTGGGTCCAATTTTAACTTTTCTTTTCAACAACTCCTCCTTTCCAATATATTCTTTCAACCTAACCTTGGCGATGTGTTCGGAGGCACAATAATCATTACTTCGTCAGAATTTGGCAATTTGGCAAGGGTTTAAGAAAAACATAAGAAGGGCTTCCCGACCGCTGTTTAAAGTTGTAGATAAATCTTATATCTTCGAGAGTTGGTGGTGAAATAAAACACTCATGAACAACAAGAAGGTTCCATGTATAAAAGCATAGCTATTTGGATGAAGCTGAGTGGAGGCTATCCCAAGGTATCTCAGCACTTCTCGGATAAATGAGTTGAAGGGCGCTACGCATCCAACCTAATGCATAAACTTATTACACGCCGTGTACCCTGCCGGAGGAATGTGAGGCTACCATTTCTTGAAGGAACTTAGACGTCGTCAAACGGGATTCCATGAATAGAACATAGCCTACGGAGAGTAGCCTCGCCAATTTGGGAAGCATGTAAGTCCACTAGGCTATCTAGAAGAATAATGCCCTCTACAACATTAGGAGCAGGGCTTATGTTCTCTGTTGGGAGGACCGGAATATCTGAAAAAAGATTGTCTCACGGGTTAGAAACTTCTGTTTGTTCCACATAATGGCTAGGAGAAAGCCTGCCGGATATATTAGCAGAAAACCAATGTGTTGCATCGCCGAATCAGAAGACATATCAGTTGAATGCTTCAAGCATTTGGAATTTATATTAGTTATACTCAGTAAATAATTGAGATTAGAAAAAGTAACAAGCTCCCCCTATGCTAAGTGTGAACTAGTGAAGTGCAGTGCGGTATATAACAGACATAAACAGTTTAAAATTAGAAATGTGAAATAAAACAACGAGACTTAGGAGTTTTGTCTAGAGAGATCGTCATCGCTGACCGTCTTAACTAGCAAGAAGATCGATTGGTTATGAAAGCTATGGGATCAGCCAATGACTTATCAAAGTGTGAAGTTCATCGTTTAAGTTCATTTCCATGTCCTATTGTTCAATCACCATTTCAACAGTGGATATGCATGTTATTTTTTTCGTCATCATTACATTTCCAATGTCACTAAGACAAATTATTAGTGATTTTTTGAATAAATCAAGTTAAATTTGTTTGCAAGTTCGAGAAACCAAATATGGACTCCATGCTGATCCCAAAGGAAATATCGGTCCCTATCCAAAACTCTTATACCGAACCCTCGACCAAACCAAGGAATGCCGATCGATCCTTATGTCACCACCATAACTGATCCCTTAGCTAAACGCCCTCTATCGATCCCTCTCCCAGATGATAGTCTAATCCTTAAAATACCGATCCTTACCTAATCGACCCCTACAACTGCCATATTATCGCCTATCGATCCCTACATTTCTTACTCCTGACCTTTCTTCCATCAAAATCCCTCGCCGAACCCTTTTTTGTCCTCCTCTCCTCTTTCTACACCTAATTCATACCTAACCCTTATTCCAGTAATCATCAACCTCTCCAAGATCGTTCGCCATCACAACCTCGTACACACGTCAACAACTCAGGGCTTTTAGGATCTAATCGTATAATTAAAGGAAGTATTACAAAATCATAACTATATGAAAATATGCAGGTTCGAATCAAGATAAGTTCGAGTATTTGGGAAGCATGTAAGTCCACTAGGCTATCTAGAAGAATAGTGCCCTCTACAACATTAGGAGCAGGGCTTATGTTCTCTGTTGGGACGACCGGAATATTTGAAAAAAGATTGGCTCACGGGTTAGAAACTTCTATTTGTTCCACATAATGGCTAGGAGAAAGCCTGCCGAATATATTAGAAGAAAACCAATGTGTTGCATCGCCGAATCAGAAGAGATATCAGTTGAATGCTTCAAGCATTTGGAATTTATATTAGTTATACTCAGTAAATAATTGAGATTAGAAAAAGTAACAAGCTCCCCCTATGCTAAGTGTGAACTAGTGAAGTGCAGTGCGGTATATAACAGACATAAACAGTTTAAAATTAGAAATGTGAAATAAAACAACGAGACTTAGGAGTTTTGTCTAGAGAGATCGTCATCGCTGACCGTCTCAACTAGCAAGAAGATCGATTGGTTATGAAAGCTATGGGATCAGCCAACGACTTATCAAAGTGTGAAGTTCATCGTTTAAGTTCATTTCCATGTTGTTAGTCCATATTGAAAGTTCCAGGGATCCTATTGTTCAATCACCATTTCAACAGTGGATATGTATGTTATTTTTTTCGTCGTCATTACATTTCCGAGGTCATTAAGACAAACTATTAGTGATTGTTTGAATAAATTAAGTTAAATTTGTTTGCAAGTTCGAGAAACCAAATATGGACTCCATGCTGATCCCAAAGGGAATATCGGTCCCTATCCAAAACTCTTATACCGAACCCTCGGCCAAACCAAGGAATGCCGATCGATCCCTATGTCACCACCATGACTGATCCCTTAGCTAAACACCCTCTATCGATCCCTCTCCCAGATGATAGCCTAATCCTTAAAATACCGATCCTTACCTAATCGACCCCTACCACTGCCATATTATCGCCTATCGATCCCTACATTTCTTACTCCTGACCTTTCTTCTATCAATATCCCTCGTCGAACCCTTTTTTCTCCTCCTCTCCTCTTTATACACCTAATTCATACCTAACCCTTATTCCAGTAATCATCAACCTCTCCAAGATCGTTCGCCATCACAACCTCGTACACACGTCAACAACTCAGGGCTAAGGATCTAATCGTATTATTAAAGGAAGTATTACAAAATCATAATTATATGAAAATATGCAGGTTCGAATCAAGATAAGTTCGAGTATTTGGGGATTATCGAATCGAAGATGAAGGAGAGGCGAGTTTATGGGTTAGTTGGAATCGTGGATGGATTTAAGGCCGAAGGTTGGAGAACTTAGGTTCATGAAGAGGGCTCGGTGCAAAAGCAAATATATGTGATAAGTGAAGAAGAAAGGAAAGAAGAGATGATATATATATATACATATATGGTAGAGGGGTCAACCTAAAGTGTTGGGCGTGTATTAGGGAGAGAAGGATTGGTATAGAAGTTTGCCGACCACTATTAGCAAGACTCAAAGTACGATCGACGTAATGCATGCCAACCCCAATACATCTTTAAAAAAAATGAAGGGATGAGAAAATGTAAAAACAAAAATAGTTGTAAGGATTTGGCTATGAACATGAATATACAGGATATTACAAAAATTGGCAGTGACCCGTAAGTGTTTGAGCGCGTCCAGGAGCCAACAACAGAAATGTGTATATGAATGCGCACAATAGTGACACAAAGGTTCAACTTTCTGAAATCAACGGAAATTGAAATCAAACCTAAAACCTTCAAGTTCAGGGCTGGACCAGGTAACGAAAGTTTATATGTCTCTCAAAATCGGACTTATATATATTGATGGAATATGGAACTGGATTTATATTATTGGAAATCGACCAAGCATCATGGCAATCAATGAAGAATTCAATGCCTTGGAAAAACGATTTGACAAAGGAATAACAATCATTCAGGAAGTAAGATGAACCTCTTTTCGACAATTCAGACTTGTTTCAATTCAAAGTACATCATGTTACTCACAAGACGTACTTTGGGGAACAAGTGTTACCCAGTATCCTGACCCGGCTATATTGGACTAATTGCACAAGATAGATTCGACTATTATCAAGAACGATGATCTTGGAGCAACAGTTGTAGGATCTAAAAGTAAAGTACAAATGGGTATATGAAGCTAGAATTGAACGAAATCAGTAGATAAACAATACAGGATGTTTGAAATATGGAATATATCTTAAACAAGTGAATGGATCGGCATGGCTTGGTAACTTCAGAGGTCGGCATGATTGGATAAGCAAAGGATCGATGTAGTTGAATGGTAAGGAATCAACATGATTGAATAATGGAGGGATTGGCGTAGTGGAATGAGGATGGATTGACATGATCAAATGAGGAAGGGGTTGGCATGGTATGTTGACTCGAATAGGCATACTTTAGCTCAAAAAGAATGGCTTGGCATAGATGACTGAATATGGGTCAGCATGTTCGAGCGATTAAGGAGTTGGCATGATTAAGTAAACGAGGGTTCGGCGTAGTCAAGTGAGTATGGTTCGGCATAGATTATCGACTTGGAAAGTTATGCTTCAAGTCATAAAGAAGGGATCAGCATAGCTTATGAAAGGAGATAGATCGACGTCCAACCTATTAGAGGGATCGGCAGGAAACAACGACACATGTCGTAAATCAAAGGTCATGCAATAACTCAAGCTTTGCTGATCCAAATGACTTGAAAGTTGAAGAGCCAGTATATTTAAGCATGCAGAAGGCAACATAGGTATCGCTGCCCAAAAACAGACCAATGAAGGGACCAATATCGATCCCTTTTCATTGGGATTTGGGCCTGGCGACCCCTCTAGTGGGCCCATATGGGATAGAAGGTCTTATAGCCGAATTTTCAAGGAGATTGGTAATCACCTTTACCTATAAATACCCAAGCGGCCATTTTGGGAATCTTTATGCTGCTGGTTACTTTGGTGTTTATTGTAATCAAGTTTTTCCTATTTCTTGCTGCTGTAATCAGACTATTAGTAGATCAACAAAGATAATCTTCAAAGTGGACGTAGGCATACAACGCCGAACCACTATAAATTTCTATGTTCTTGATATTGCTTTTATTATTCTGTTAGCTTATTATATTCTTCAGTTTTAATTTTACTTTCTTTATTTACTTCTCTGCATAAATCAACTCTTGGGTGTCAGTGGCCAATATGGTCGCAAACATATTTCAAATTACTTTTATTATGCCTTCGGGAAGTTTTCAATGTGTGATCTTTAATCTCTAAGGGATAGAAACTTAAGATTTATAGGGGCAATAAGTTAGGATGGAACCTTGATTAAGTTTTTTATGTTTGATGACGCCCAATGCTAGGATGATAATCAATTGGTGTCAATTAAGGTTCTTGATTACTACGAGAAGTAGTTTGTAGGTTTTAGAACATTTTTTATTGGGCAAAGAAATTTGACTCTTTTTAGCTAAACAATGGCGTAGGCAATGTGAATTTTTAGTAAGTTGTGAAATGAAGTACATACAGATTTGATATGTGGAAAAATAAAGAATGAGTAAGTTGGAGAAAGGACTCGTGTGCATTTTGCATCACTCCAAAAATAAAGTTGGTCCATTACTACATTGATATGTCATATTTGAATAAAGTAGAGTGTGTTGCAAACTATAAGGCAGTCTTCAATCAATTCCCGATTATCATAATTTTCAGCCTCTAATCAATAGGAATTCACCAATAATTATTCGGTTATTTTTTAGCTACCTACCTATAGATGGGTAAAAGATGACTATCTAAAGTGAGTAGTATATTTATTTAACTATGTCGCATGTTGTTAGAAAAAGCCATTGTGACACCCCCACTTCTATACCTATAGTACTCAAGAGTATACTAAGTAATACTTTCAAGTAATATAAAGAATGAAGTGATATAAGGCACACATAAGAATATTCCTTTGGATCAACACTAGTACGTATCATAATAACGAGTTACTTACCATATTCATACTTGGTCTCGGAACAAAGAAAAAAACATGTGTGCCCCCAGAATGAACAACACATAATCACATACAATAAATATCAAACATAGATCATAGTGTCAGAACGCAGTAGATAATATATATCACATAATACAAAAACATAAGTCCATGGGCTACAAATTGAAAGTATCTAGCCCAATACATCATATATCATCAACTATTATATAATAATGCAATAATGAGGCTATAGAAATGTATAAGAAATGTATCATCCTATATCTCTTACTAGCCTCCTAGAAGTCCATACTATTCTCCATCAACCCTGAGTACCCGCACCAGAAGTCGCTCGGACTGACCCGGGTATTGCAAAGAACTCATGGGTTAGATTATGTCTATTTATAATGCAAAATAATATAAGGCAAAGGAATGTCCACAATAAAATGAGAATATCATATAAGGAAAAATATAATATGAAGTAGCCTATCAAAATGTCCAATCAAAATCCCACATCATATAAAACATAAAGATAAATAATCACCATACAAACCACAAACAATACACAAAGGCTATCTCAAAAATATCAAATCATCGTAAGTATGGATATAACGAAACTGATTATACTTTAGACACACAATCTATAGTATAGCTAACTCATTGGATAATGAATAATATATGTCATCCACAACACACATATATACCGGAACCAGATGAGAGATTGGTAGACACACTTACTCCAGGAGACTATACACGTAACTGGCGAATACGACACATGTGCCCATCCAGCATGGCTTCTGTAGTCATTGGTTACTATAACCTCTCTCTCTCTAATATCATGACAATGATCCACCATAGGCTTGACTACACATAGTGTCTTTGGTCGCGACTACCGATACGTTCCCCTATGTTAACTGACTACTGGCCTGCATAATAAAAAGGACTACTCATCGCTGGCACATGGTTCAATTCACTACTAACACACGGTTGTAAGAAATATGTGTCACAGATCTAGGGTGCAGACACCGTGATCAGGCCGCTAGAGTGGATTCTGGCCGATCTTGTTCACTCTTGAAAAATAAATGGAGATGGACAAAGTGGACGACATATAATAAAGTAGAGTTTGTTGCGACAATCTCCAATCAATTCCCGATTTTCATAAATTTCAGCCTCAAATCAATAGGAATTCACCAACAATTATTCAGTTATTTTTAAGCTACCTACCTATAGATGGGTAAAAAATGTTTGTCTAAAGTGAGTAGTATATTTATTTAGCTATGTCGTATTTGAATTCACCAACAATTACATCGTATTTGAATAAAGTAGAGCGTGTTGCAAACTATAAGGCAATCTCCAATCAATTCCCGATTGTCATAAGTTTCAGCCTCGAATCAATATGAATTCACCAACAATTATTCGGTTATTTTTAGCTACCTGCCTATAGATGGGTAAAAGATGATTTTCTAAAGTGAGTAGTTTATTTATTTAGCTATGTCGCATGTTGTTAGAAAAAGCCATTGTGACACCCCCACTTCTATACCTATACTACTTAAGAGTATTACTACGTAATACTGTCAAATAATACAGAGAATGGTGCGATATAAGGTACACATATGAATATTACCTTGGATCAACACCAGCATGTATCACAATAACAAGTTACTTACTAAATTCATACCCGGTCTTGGTACAAAGCAAAAAACATGCGTGCCTCTAGGATGAACAACACACAATCACATACAATAAATATCAATCATAGATTTAGTGTTAAAACGCAGTAAATAAAAAATAATATATATCACATAATACAAAACATAAGTCCATGGGATACAAATTGAAAGTTTCTAGCCCAATACATCATATATCATCAACTAGTATATAATAAATGCAATAATGAGGCTACAAAAATGTATAGGAAATGTATCATCTAATATCTCTTACTAGCATCCTATAAGTCCATACTACGCTCCATCAACCCTGAGTACCTGCACTAGAAGTCACTCGGACTGACCCGGGTATTGCAAAGAACGCATGGTTTAGACCATGTCTATTTATAATGCTAAAGGAATGACCACAATAAAATGAGAATATCATATAAGGCAAAATATAATACGGGGTGGCCTATCAAAATGTCCAATCAAAATCCCACATCATATAAATCATAAAGATAAATAATCACCATCCAAACCACAAACAATACACAAAGGCTTTCTCAAAAATATCAAATCATAATAAGTATGGAGATAACGGGGACTGATTATACTTTAGACACACAGTCTCTAGTATAGCTAACTCATTGGATAGTAAATAACATATGTCATCCAAAACACACACATATACCAGAACCAGATGAGAGATTGACAGATACACTTACTCCACGTAACTACACACGTAACTGGCGAACGCGACACTTGTGCCCATCCAGAATAGCTTCCATTGTCATTTATTACTATTACCTTTCTCTTTAATATCGTGACAATGATCCACCATATGCTCGACTACACATAGTGTCTTTGGTCACGACTACCGATACATTCCCCCATTCTAATTGACTGCTGGCCTGCATGATAAAAAGGGCTGCACATCACTAACACATGGTTCAATTCACGGTGGACACACGGTTATAAGAATTATATATCATAGGTCTAGGGTGCGGCCACTATGATCAGGCTGCTAGAGTGGATTCTGGTCGATCTTATTCACTCCTGAAAAATAAGGGAGATGGACAAAGTGGTCGACATATAATACTCATATCCGATATATTTTTTAACTTAGCTCTAGATGCAAATTGACTCACAGTTCTATATATATATGTGTGTGTGTGTGTGTGTGTGTGTGTGTATGTATGTATGTATGTATGTATATATATATATATATATAAGTCAACACATGACTATGGAACACTAGAGCTCTAAACTTATGCCGACATATGACTCCATCTATTAGTCAACACACGAATATACAACATGCACCGCAGCGAGTATCACATATATAAATATGAGTAATTTCCTATTCAAGTGACATTTACATTTAGAGAAGAATCAAACAAAAAACATAATGGCATCCCATACCACTGCGTGTTATTAGAATAATTATTTAAAGTTCATAAACTATACTCGAATCATAATAGTTATCTCTATATGACAAGTCTGATGAATAAGTAGAAAAGTGTTACCAATAGTTCCATGCCAGATAGTATCACCGAACCATTTATTTGAAGTCCTCCTTACATAGAAATGTAAAATCAAAAGTAAAAATGTACAGTCCATATAAAAAATTGCAATAAAAGTTTTCTATAAATATAATATAATAGTGGTTGGTATTGAAATAACATTCGAGCAAATATATATATATAAACTTCCTTTGCCTTATTTTTTTAATCATTTTTTACCCTAGTAGGCTGCTTGGCCCACTTAGTATTACAAGTAGGCTAACAACTCACTTACCTAACATGCGTCCACTTGCATGCGCAGGTGGACAGATATGAATTATAATTCATATATCCACCTATGCATGCAGGGGGAGATATATATTATATTTCATTTATTCCCGGACATATGAATACATTCATATGTCTTGCTACTTTGCTGCAATTGTAGCAGCAAGTTGCTACTAAGTGGTAGTTAACAAACAAAAGAATACATCCAGGAAACACACACAACCATGTATTCACGCACACAACACATGTACACAAACAAGCATCCATTTTAAACACCGATTTGCTTTTCTTTTATTCCTAGTTCCGCCTTCAGGGCAATCACGCACACACATTAGAATATATACATGTATACCTATAAGTTTATAATAATGTGTGTGTGTGTATTTATTTAGTTTATTATACATAGATAATACATTTAGTTAAATTGGGAAAACCAACACCACCATGTATGTGCATATAACACATACATACACGTAGGCAACCCTATTTAAAATTAGGTTTATCTTCATTCTATTCATAGTTTGCGTTCAGGTAAACACACACAGAGTAATATATATATACACGTTCACACTTACTTCATTAACTCATTGTAACGAGTCGAATTTTGCCCGCTCGAGAATCGACATCCATACTTTAAATCGTATTCGAATGCTGTAGATTCGATCGTTCAAATCCGATTCGCCGGAGCTTATAACAACATTAAGTATAACAACACAACGGAATAAAAAGAATAATACACTGATATACAGCATTGATACAATATCTGAGACAACAGATGATACAATAGATATCAATATACATTAGAGATACAAGAAAATAGCAGCGGAAAAGAAATATAGATAATGCTAGCAGCGGAACAAATAACTCTAAGATAGTCTTCACCGAAGAACTCCAAATCTGAACTCCATCTCCAAGAACCAATCCAGCAATAGCTCGAACTCCCCATAACAATGCACCAAGCTAAGAAAGACTGGTGCGAACTAAAGACTGAACCAACTCCACATAATCCACTATATCTAACTATCTAAAAAACCCAACTCTAGACTGCTCGTGTAGAAAATTTTGAGCACCCAGAGTTTAGGAAAGGAACAATAAACTCCGGATCAGTCATGGGACTGGTGTGAGCAACAAAAACAGTTTATCTTTAAAAATAATCAAGAAGAGAATTTTAAAGTAAATTCGCAATGCTTTTTGAAAATGAAACTACCATAAGACCTCCCGCCACACACACAATGCAAACGCAGACTTGGAGGAGATTTCTTCTTATGATAGTCAAATATGCTTAATACGTAGAAAATTTCTTTGATATTATTATTATAAGCGCACGGTGCAGAAAAGAATTTCGAAAGTAGAATATTAATCTTAGCCAGCATAGGTACCATTATATTATGCCCGCTATAGCTACCTCCTGAGGAGGCAGGTTCTACAACTAAAACCGTACAAGGCTCGTATTGTTTCTTTGGATTTCCAACAAATGGTCAGGCCAAGGAACTTCCCATTGCCACATGAGAACGACTCTAGAAGGACGTCCCCGAGAACCTAACCGGATCTCTGCCAACACAAGGCCGGGTTACCCCTAACTGGGTAACTACTGACACGAGTATGCCACCTCCCGGTTGTAACAACCTTTTACCGGGGCCCCAACATCAAATCACAAAACAAGATATATATAAGTTTGTGATGTCCACATAAGTAAGTATATGGGCTCCATACCATGATACCACTTCTATCCAGAAGGAGATGTACATAACCTAAAGGGGCGCTATCCCCTAATAACCTTGCTGCATCTTTCCTGTTTTGACCATTCCGGGGTGTGAGATTCGACGAAGTCACGTCCACAAAACTACGCTTTGGTACAAAGCCATTCTTTGGGTCAACAAATGATCAAAGTAATGATCACAAAGATAAATGATCAAACAAATGATCATATCACAAATGATCAAACAATGATCATTTCACAGCAACACTTAGCATGTCACATTACCAAATTGGAAATATATTGCTGATAACCTTCAACTACATAACCTCTGAGCTCGTATGTCTCAGAGAAGGGTGTTAAGCTAAAAGAATAAATTCTTCGCCACCAACAGAAATGTATTTGAAAGAAATCTGCTTTATATCTCAAATTGTAATGTTAGACACACAATCCATACAAGTCTGTTCCGGGTTCGAACAGAACCGAAGGCCCTTCCAAAGAAGCCCTTGAAATCCGGATATTCACTAATTACGTTCGGACTTCCCATCACATATGGAGTCTCTATATCGGGGACCAGTCGATGCAAAGACATTCGACGAGTTGTCCTTACGTTTTCGAAAATATCCGGTCTTCATCACCGGTCTTCAAATGCTATCCATATCGACGTACCACATATTCGGAATGGGATATATGACACAAAGGTCCTCTCCCGGCTAAACCGAATAGTGAGCGCAATATTTAAAAACATATGGATATGGGGATTTCAATTAAGCCACAACTTAATTATTCAAACATTTCTTTCAAATGGTTTTAACAAATTACCATTTTAAATCTTTAAACAAAAAGATTTATTTCACAAAGATCAATTCATAGATTTCCAAAATAATTTCATTTCGATAGGATTAACTCGTTAAACCTTTAAATCAAATATTTAACTTATAGCTTTCAAACCGTTTCTATAACTTGGAAATCATTTTCATTTTTAAACTAAAAATCTTTTTAACACAAATTGGAAGTTCATTACTTATGTGAAAGCTTTTATTATTTGAAAACAAACAGTTTTCATTTCAGAAAAATCCAATTATATTTGCACAAGTTAAAGTTCTTAATTTATATTCATATTCCCAAATTAATACATTTTAAAATAGTTTAACCCCTATATAACTGGTATAACATTTTTAATCCCTAGTTTCGAATCATAGAATTCGATTTCAAATCTTGTATTTAAGTTTAAACCAAATTATTTAAATTTCAAACTTTATCAAGTTATTCAAAATAAATTTCATCTTTGAGATTCCATTTCTAAAGTTTTTCACTTTAAACCCTATTACATTTCAAAACCATTTGAATTAAAAAAAAATTCAAATTCAAAACTATTTTCAAAAATCTGTGACTTAATCGATTTCTTCGTGAAATCCATATTTGTGTGTGTATGGTGTGGTCCAAGGGTTTTACACAATAGTGCAACATCATTTAATCAACACATATCAAATACGACAATATATTCGATAAGCGATATAAAGTATAATGCTTATCTTTCATCACAGATCATAGATATATATATCACAGATAAATAAATTACAGATCACAACGCAGATCAGGATATATCACAAAGCAACACATATCAGGGGTATCAAACAATTCAACATCCAAGATAATCCAAACATTCACAAGTAGGATTAATTTAATTATCTGATTTATTTAATCAGATTCTTTACTTATGAATTTAATTACAAATCCTGGTTAATTTATTAATTACAACCCATGCTGATTAATTATTCTTTAATAATTTTTTTTTAACCGTTGATTATTTATTAACCTTGATTAATAAGTGAATCAATCTTTAATTATTAAATTATCCTTTAATTGATGCCCCCTTAATTAATTAATTAACTAATTAACCCTTAATTAATTATTATTAATTTAATAAAATTTAAAATCAGCGATTACCTCAAATTATCCAAACGCCTATAAGTAATTCCTTTCATTAATCACTAACTTATCAAAATTCTTTAATTAGCCATCTTGTAATTAATAGTCATTAACAATTCTTGATTGCAAATAAATTAGATACTTAACCATTAATTTACCAATTAATAAATTACTAATTGATGAATCCCTAATTACTTAATTAACATTTTAAAAATTCTTTAACCATTGAAATCAAATTATTGCTAACTTCAAAATCTTAAATGTTAATTAAATTTAAAAACTTATCTTACATTACTTACTTAATTAAGATATTTAATAAGATTTTAGAAAACATTGTTAAATATTAACTTAAGTAATGATGTCTTAAAATCAATTCTTCACTTCAACTTTCAGATATTAATTAATTTGTTAATGCTCAACTTGTTCAAGATGATAAACTTCAAATATTACTTTTGCTTCGCCTTTGAAATCCAACCTGGGTAAATACTCAATTCAATCGAGTTTCTACCCGAGTTTTTTACCATATCTCCCAAGTCGTTCTTCTTCCCTCTCATACGTTTCTTTCCTTTTTTTTCCTAGTTAAAGTTTAAGCTAAAACTTAAGTTTTAAAAACTAAAATAGCAGGAAGTATAGTCACGAACTCCAGTAAACACGCAACTGCTTCCAGTTTCTCACGAGCTAATCCCCACGCTTCCTCCTTCCACACGCACCCCCTTCTTCTTCTCTGTTTTTTTTTCTTCTTTCTTCCTAGTAAGTAAAGTTTAAATTTAAGTTCAAACTAACTATCAGATAACGTGCTCACGCAAGAAATCCTGGAACTAACTTGAGATAATCACTTCTTTTCCCAAGCACGCTTCTCGAGAACCCCAACCCAAAACGTTCGACTGTGCACACGTTCGACTGTGCACGTGCACATTCGAATTGGCCATCTCTGATCAATGTTGCGGCTACTCTCAGGTCATCGACGACCACCCTAAGCGTTTCGAGCTATCCAAGTTTCGAAATCATCATTGGATTAAAATCGAGCTATTTGCTTCACTGGAACCCAAACCAAAACACCAAAACCTTCCCCGTTGAACCACCCCCGGCCACCTGAGTCGCCGCCCCTTCGCCTACACACTCGACTATAACCCAGGCACCTCCCCTTCAAGCCCGGCCACGCTCGACGCTACGACGAAGTCGTGGCGATCAAATATTCGAGCACCGGTAAAATTAGGTTTTAAAAAAAAAACCACCACCACTGTCACCTCCGACGTCGTGACCACCCCTATCCATTTTTCCTGCCACCCCGGTAAGCTCCACCACCTTCAGGAAGAATCGCAGCCACTCCCATCAACCCAATTGCCAGAGGCAACTCAAAATCCCTAAATTGGTCAACAGAGAAATGCTCAATCAACCCTTAACTAAAAAATGTAATCTTAGTTTTAAAAATCAGGATTTTGATCAAGTATTCAATCATCTCCCTGAATCCAAGAATTTTGAAGTTTGAGTTTAGACTAAATTTGAGTTTGCTCAGTAGTTCTTTAAATTCCAGAGACAAAACCAATTCGTTTAACTAAACTAATTTTTTTTTTAAACTAACATCTATGATATAACAATCATATTTCATTTGTAACTTAATTCTTAACAAAGCCTAGATCAGGAGATAAAGGAATTTTAAATCAACATGAGCTTGGAATTTTTTTTTCTTTTTAACAGAGATGTCTTACAGGTTAAACAAACATACATTCATCCTACATCACACATACACAGCATTTCAACAATGTATAAACACAGATTTTTTTGATTATCTTCATACTTAATTCAAGAAATCCAAATACTTAAGTATTTTTAAAAGAAAAAGTTACTCACCTCAAAATTATGAAGCAGAAACAGTGAAGATTCATGCCTGGAAATGATTGCATTCGAATCTTTACTTTGGGTTTGAACTTTGAAACTCTTAAATCTGAAGCTTGTTGAAGCTTGATCTTGCATGAACTACAGATTATACTACAGGCTTGTAAACTTGTGAATATAATTTGTTTTCAGGTTGATTTGCTTTGAGGTTGAAGCTCTCACTCATTTCAGGTTGAAGATTGAATTGAAGTTGGTTTAAGTTTGGGATGATATACTTTAGTTTTTCTCAGTTTTGGAATGGAAACGAACTGAAATGAGATAATGGATTGATGCATATAAAAAGAAAGTTTATAGGCTGTGCTTATTTCTGTTTGTACAACAAAGGTGATATATTTTTTCTTTGTTTTCTTCTTGCATATTCTTTTCTGTTTTTGTTTACATCATTCCTCATGTATATATCTTCTTTTGCAGGCTAAGGAGGCTGAAAGGATGTTAAAGCAATTCGAATAGACTTTGTTTATGCTTGCATTTAAATGCAATGGTACTTCATGCTTATATTTTATTTGTTTGTACTTAGATTTTTATCTTGTTTTTGCCTATTTTACTCGGCTGCACACCTTATTTGTACTGAAGAGATTTTGTCTTTGTTTTATTTGTTTATGTTTTTAAAAGATTTGTTTGTACAGTTTGTTTATGCTTTCCTACACTTGCATTCTTTTGTTTACTTCAGCTTTGTCTCGGCTGAGATGTTTTGTGCTTTGTTCCCATGCTTTGATACTTTATTTTGTACTAAATTTTGTATTTTTTTTATTTAGGCTGAAATGATTTTGCATAACTTTCTTTACTTGCCTGATGTACAGGAAAGTAGACTTCATTGTTTTACTTTGCATACTTATTTGCTTGAATATTTTATTTTGTTTACTTTTTTTCTTGCTTTACTATTCCCTTTGTTCATTATTTTACAAGCATACAAAGACATTTTATATTTACTTCTATCCATAAATCGAAGCTCTCAATTAAATTTCAAATTACATTTTTCTTATTATTATCATATACACATTATTTTAAGAGAAAATGCTGTTAAATTTTTAGTTGATGTATTTACTTATTTATTGTTTATTCCCATATATTCAAATTAATTCTTAATCAATTCATAATCTAAATAGTATTTTATATCAATTACCCATTATTTCATAATTTTTATTCAAAAATGAAATTGATTATCAATTCACGCTCAATTTAAATCCGGGATCGTTACAGACTTCCCCCCTTAAAAGGAATTTCGTCCTCGAAATTCGCCAGAGAGAGATAACGGAGATAGATGAAAGATAGAGAAATATCTTTTCAGATCAAACTGGATATCTGTTCTGCATTTGACTCACCAAATCAGAATATCAATAATAGATACAAGAAATTATAATAAAATTTCAAAATTTGGTTTTAAACGAAATCGTTTTATCGATACAATTCAAATTATCCTTCATATTCTATTAATCAATTTTAACTCAATTTAAAATTTCCAATTTATTCATTAGAGTTTAAATCGAGAAGCCGATAAGAAATCGATGAAGATACGAAGTAAAAAATTCTTACGACGATACGTAGGGCCATCATCACACCGAAACTTCTTTATGGAGCTATCACGAAGAAATCAAAAGGATTTGAAAAGACGAATCAAAGAAAATTGATAAGAAAGTTGTTTCCACTGTTGCAGGTTATTGACCATTTATAGTCGTATTTACCTGTCCCCTATCTCGTTCTCTTCTCGCACTCATACTCACTATTAGTGGATAGTAAGAGAATTACTGAGGCGGTCAAACGGATATCTATCTTAGGGATATACTCATTCTAGGGATACTTCACCCTATCTCTAATGAGCTACTTAACGTGTTATACTCCTGATCTAAAATTCAACCTTAGCTCTGATACCAAATGTAACGAAAACGAATTTTGCCCGCTCGAGAATCGATATCCATACTTTAAATCGTATTCGAATGCCGTAGATTCGATCGTTCAAATCCTATTCGCCGGAGCTTATAACAACATTAAGTATAACAACACAGCGGAATAAAAGGAATAATACACTGATATACAGCATTGATACAATATCTGAGACAACAGATGATACAATAGATATCAATATACATTAGAGATACAAGAAAATAGCAGCGGAAAAGAAATATAGATAATGCTAGCAGCGGAACAAATAACTCTAAGATAGTCTTCACCGAAGAACTCTAAATCTGAACTCCATCTCCGAGAACCAATCCAGCAATAGCTCGAACTCCCCATAACAATGCACCAAGCTAAGCAAGACTGGTGCGAACCAAAGACTGAACCAACTCCACATAATCCACTATATCTAACTATCTGAAAAACCCAACTCTAGACTGCTCGTGTAGAAAATTTTGAGCACCCAGAGTTTAGGAAAGGAACAATAAACTCCGGATCAGTCATGGGACTGGTGTGAGCAACAAAAACAGTTTATCTTTAAAAACAATCAAAAAGAGAATTTTAAAGTAAATTCGCAATGCTTTTTGAAAATGAAACTACCATAAGACCTCCCGCCACACACACAATGCAAACGCAGACTTGGAGGAGATTTCTTCTTATGATAGTCAAATATGCTTAATACGCAGAAAATTTCTTTGATATTATTATTATAAGTGCACGGTGCAGAAAAGCATTTCGAAAGTAGAATATTAATCTTAGCCAGCATAGGTACCATTATACTATGCCCGCTATAGCTACCTCCTGAGGAGGCAGGTTCTACAACTAAAACCGTACAAGGCTCGTATTGTTTCTTTGGATTTCCAACAAATGGTCAGACAAAGGAACTTCCCATTGCCACATGAGAACGCCTCTAGAAGGACGTCCCCGAGAACCTAACCGGATCTCTGCCAACACAAGGCCGGGTTACCCCTAACTGGGTAACTACTGACACGAGTATGCCACCTCCCGGTTGTAACAACCTTTTACCGGGGCCCCAACATCAAATCACAAAACAAGATATATATAAGTTTGTGATGTCCACATAAGTATCTGGGCTCCATACCATGATACCACTTCTATCCAGAAGGAGATGTACATACCCTAAAGGGGCGCTACCCCCTAATAACCTTGCTGCATCTTTCCTGTTTTGACCATTCCGAGGTGTGAGGTTCGACGAAGTCACGTCCACAAAACTACGCTTTGGTACAAAGCCATGCTTTGGGTCAACAAATGATCAAAGTAATGATCACAAAGATAAATGATCAGACAAATGATCATATCACAAATGATCAAACAATGATCATTTCACAGCAACACTTAGCATGTCACATTACCAAATTGGAAATATATTACTGATAACCTTCAACTACATAACCTCTGAGCTCGTATGTCTCAGAGAAGGGTGTTAAGCTAAAAGAATAAATTCTTCGCCACCAACAAAAATGTATTTGAAAGAAATCTGCTTTATATCTCAAATTGTAATGTCAAACACACAATCCATACAAGTCTGTTCCGGGTTCGAACAGAACCGAAGGCACTTCCAAAGAAGCCTTTGAAATCCGGATATTCACTAATTACGTTCGGACTTCCCATCACATATGGAGTCTCTATACCGGGGACCAGTCGATGCAAAGACATTCGACGAGTTGTCCTTACGTTTTCGAAAATATCCGGTCTTCATCACCGGTCTTCAAATGCTATCCATATCGACGTACCACATATTCGGAATGGGATATATTACACAAAGGTCCTCTCCCGGCTAAACCGAATAGTGAGCGCAATATTTAAAAACATATGGATATGGGGATTTCAATTAAGTCACAACTTAATTATTCAAACATTTCTTTCAAATGGTTTTAACAAATTACCATTTTAAATCTTTAAACAAAAAGATTTATTTCACAAAGATCAATTCATAGATTTCCAAAATAATTTCATTTCGATAGGATTAACTCGTTAAACCTTTAAATCAAATATTTAACTTATAGCTTTCAAACCGTTTCTATAACTTGGAAATCATTTTCATTTTTAAACTAGAAATCTTTTTAACACAAATTGGAAGTTCATTACTTATGTGAAAGCTTTTATTATTTGAAAACAAACAGTTTTCATTTCAGAAAAATCCAATTATATTTGCACAAGTTAAAGTTCTTAATTTATATTCATATTCCCAAATTAATACATTTTAAAATAGTTTAACCCCTATATAACTGGTATAACATTTTTAATCCCTAGTTTCGAATCATAGAATTCGATTTCAAATCTTGTATTTAAGTTTAAACCAAATTATTTAAATTTCAAACTTTATCAAGTTATTCAAAATAAATTTCATCTTTGAGATTTCGTTTCTAAAGTTTTTCACTTTAAACCCTATTACATTTCAAAACCATTTGAATTAAAAAAAAATTCAAATTCAAAACTATTTTCAAAAATCTGTGACTTAATCGATTTCCTCGTGAAATCCATATTTGTGTGTGTATGGTGTGGTCCAAGGGTTTTACACAATAGTGCAACATCATTTAATCAACACATATCAAATACGATAATATATTCGATAAGCGATATAAAGTATAATGCTTATCTTTCATCACAGATCACAGATATATATATCACAGATAAATAAATTACAGATCACAACACAGATCAGGATATATCACAAAGCAACACATATCAGGGGTATCAAACAATTCAACATCCAAGATAATCCAAACATTCACAAGTAGGATTAATTTAATTATCTGATTTATTTAATCAGATTCTTTACTTATGAATTTAATTACAAATCCTGGTTAATTTATTAATTACAACCCATGCTGATTAATTATTCTTTAATAATTTTTTTTAACCGTTGATTATTTATTAACCTTGATTAATAAGTGAATCAATCTTTAATTATTAAATTATCCTTTAATTGATCCCCCCTTAATTAATTAATTAATTAACTAATTAACCCTTAATTAATTATTATTAATTTAATAAAATTTAAAATCAGCGATTACCTCTAATTATCCAAACGCCTATAAGTAATTCCTTTCATTAATCACTAACTTATCAAAATTCTTTAATTAACCATCTTGTAATTAATAGTCATTAACAATTCTTGATTGCAAATAAATTAGATACTTAACCATTAATTTACCAATTAATAAATTACTAATTGATGAACCCCTAATTACTTAATTAACATTTTAAAACTTTTTTAACCTTTGAAATCAAATTATTGCTAACTTCAAAATCTTAAATGTTAATTAAATTTAAAAACTTATCTTACATTACTTACTTAATTAAGATATTTAATAAGATTTTAGAAAACATTGTTAAATATTAACTTAAGTAATGATGTCTTAAAATCAATTCTTCACTTCAACTTTCAGATATTAATTAATTTGTTAATGCTCAACTTGTTCAAGATGATAAACTTCAAATATTACTTTTGCTTCGCCTTTGAAATCCAACCTGGGTAAATACTCAATTCAATCGAGTTTCTACCCGAGTTTTTTTACCATATCTCCCAAGTCGTTCTTCTTCCCTCTCATACGTTTCTTTTTTTTTTCCTAGTTGAAGTTTAAGCTAAAACTTAAGTTTTAAAAACTAAAATAGCAGGAAGTATAGTCACGAACTCCAGTAAACACGCAACTGCTTCCAGTTTCTCACGAGCTAATCCCCACGCTTCCTCCTTCCACACGCACCCCCTTCTTCTTCTCTGTTTTTTTTTCTTCTTTCTTCGCAGTAAGTAAAGTTTAAATTTAAGTTCAAACTAACTATCAGATAACGTGCTCACGCAAGAAATCCTGGAACTAACTTGAGATAATCACTTCTTTTCCCAAGCACGCTTCTCGAGAACCCCAACCCAAAACGTTCGACTGTGCACACGTTCGACTGTGCACGTGCACATTCGAATTGGCCATCTCCGATCAATGTTGCGGCTACTCTCAGGTCATCGACGACCACCCTAAGCGTTTCGAGCTATCCAAGTTTCGAAATCATCATTGGATTAAAATCGAGCTATTTGCTTCACTGGAACCCAAACCAAAACACCAAAACCTGCCCCGTTGAACCACCCCCGCCACCTGAGTCGCCGCCCCTTCGCCAACACACTCGACTACAACCCAGGCACCTCCCCTTCAAGCCCGGCCACGCTCGACGCTACGACGAAGTCGTGGCGATCAAATATTCGAGCACCGGTAAAATTAGGTTTTAAAAAAAAACCACCACCACTGTCACCTCCGACGTCGTGACCACCCCTATCCATTTTTCCTGCCACCCCGGTAAGCTCCACCACCTTCAGGAAGAATCGCAGCCAATCCCATCAACCCAATTGCCAGAGGCAACTCAAAATCCCTAAATTGGTCAAAAGAGAAATGCTCAATCAACCCTAACTAAAAAATGTAATCTTAGTTTTAAAAATCAGGATTTTGATCAAGTATTCAATTCATCTCCCTGAATCCAAGAATTTTGAAGTTTGAGTTTAGACTAAATTTGAGTTTGCTCAGTAGTTCTTTAAATTCCAGAGACAAAACCAATTCGTTTAACTAAACTAAATTTTTTTTTTTAAACTAACATCTATGATATAACAATCATATTTCATTTGTAACTTAATTCTTAACAAAGCCTAGATCAGGAGATAAAGGAATTTTAAATCAACATGAGCTTGGAATTTTTTTTTCTTTTTAACAGAGATGTCTTACAGGTTAAACAAACATACATTCATCCTACATCACACATACACATCATTTCAACAATGTATAAACACAGATTTTTTTGATTATCTTCATACTTAATTCAAGAAATCCAAATACTTAAGTATTTTTAAAAGAAAAAGTTACTCACCTCAAAATTATGAAGCAGAAACAGTGAAGATTCATGCCTGGAAATGATTGCATTCGAATCTTTACTTTGGGTTTGAACTTTGAAACTCTTAAATCTGAAGCTTGTTGAAGCTTGATCTTGCATGAACTACAGATTATACTACAGGCTTGTAAACTTGTGAATATAATTTGTTTTTAGGTTGATTTGCTTTGAGGTTGAAGCTCTCACTCATTTCAGGTTGAAGATTGAATTGAAGTTGGTTTAAGTTTGGGATGATATACTTTAGTTTTTCTCAGTTTTGGAATGGAAACGAACTGAAATGAGATAATGGATTGATGCATATAAAAAGAAAGTTTATAGGCTGTGCTTATTTATGTTTGTACAACAAAGGTGATATATTTTTTCTTTGTTTTCTTCTTGCATATTCTTTTCTGTTTTTGTTTACATCATTCCTCATGTATATATCTTCTTTTGCAGGCTAAGGAGGCTGAAAGGATGTTAAAGCAATTCGAATAGACTTTGTTTATGCTTGCATTTAAATGCAATGGTACTTCATGCTTATATTTTATTTGTTTGTACTTAGATTTTTATCTTGTTTTTGCCTATTTTACTCGGCTGCACACCTTATTTGTACTGAAGAGATTTTGTCTTTGTTTTATTTGTTTATGTTTTTAAAAGATTTGTTTGTACAGTTTGTTTATGCTTGCCTACACTTGCATTCTTTTGTTTACTTCAGCTTTGTCTCGGCTGAGATGTTTTGTGCTTTGTTCCCATGCTTTGATACTTTATTTTGTACTATATTTTGTATTTTTTTTTATTTAGGCTGAAATGATTTTGCATAACTTTCTTTACTTGCCTGATGTACAGGAAAGTAGACTTCATTGTTTTACTTTGCATACTTATTTGCTTGAATATTTTATTTTGTTTACTTTTTTTCTTGCTTTACTATTCCCTTTGTTCATTATTTTACAAGTATACAAAGACATTTTATATTTACTTCTATCCATAAATCGAAGCTCTCAATTAAATTTCAAATTACATTTTTCTTATTATTATCATATACACATTATTTTAAGAGAAAATGCTGTTAAATTTTTAGTTGATGTATTTACTTATTTATTGTTTATTTCCATATATTCAAATTAATTCTTAGTCAATTCATAATTTAAATAGTATTTTATATCAATTACCCATTATTTCATAATTTTTATTCAAAAATGAAATTGATTATCAATTCACGCTCAATTTAAATCTGGGATCGTTACACTCATACATAGGGGATACTCATGCAAGGACTCACGATCACACACCTAAGAGGATATACACGTACAAGGGAAATGCACTAAAGGCACACATGCATTCCTGCAAGCACATAAGGCTACACAATCCAAATCTTATCCACCCATGCCTAGAAACTTGGCCACACTCATATAAAATGATACTGAAATGAGGTCGATCGGTAACCTCCACCGATCGACCGCCATAGGTTGATCGATGGCCTTTATAGCTCGACCGATCAATGATGTTCTTCCTCGTTTGATCGCTTATAGTAGGCATTTGATCCACTTAACTTGATCATTCCATTTTCGTACAAGGTACAAATGAAATTTGCTCCCTTATTTATTGATTTAGCTACATCTAAACATCAATTCCAGTGCCTAATGTTGGAAATTCTTATATTTGGAGATTGCATTATTTGTTTCAATAAATTGGGTCCCCAGAAGAACGCACAGACAATACTTCATCTTAGTAGCACAAATAAATATTACAGACATAGTACCAATTTTGTATTACTCACCTGAATCAACGCCCCTCCTCTATGCTTCCCTACTGCTTATTGTAAACGCCCACTTCTTCCATTAGTGAACGATTCTTTGATTGTAATGTGGTGTAACAATGTTGAGAAACTTTGACTGGGAGCTATTCTAATTTATAGGATTTAACTTGATTTGTATTTGAACTTTTGAGGGGTAGGGTTTAGGGATGAAGATGATTTCTCTAATGTGAATGAACGTTAAGGCTTAGGGTATATTTATAATTATCGTAGAAATATGAGGAGAATGGAAATATCTGGATTTAGAATCGTTACGAGATGGAGAAGTTTGGTTTTAGAGTTCTCAAGAAATAAGATATTAGAGTTTTGTTTAGTCTTTGGTTATTGGGCTTCTCTTGTTTTACTTTTTATTTCTTTTCTTCCTTTTGTTTATTTCATGAAACAAAGCATATAAGCCCAAATAAAATTCATTTATATCATTAAATTACTTTCCAATAAATAACAACTTTCTATATGTTATAAAATAATTTCCCAAAATTTTTATTTGGTTAATTAATCCTTTTATTTAAATCTTTCGCTAATTAGTTTCAAATTTATATCACTGAAATTTATTCTTACAACCCAATATTTCTTTTTTATTCTAAATTTACCACCATCATTCTAATTAATTAATTCAAATCCTAAATAAATTCATTAGTTATTATATAACATTCCTGATTTTTAAGCCTAATTTATTTGGAAATTAATTCATATTTTTTAACATTCCTGATTTTTAAGCCTAATTTATTTGGAAATTAATTCATAATTTTTAACATTCCTGATTTTTAAGCCTAATTTATTTGGAAATTAATACAGAATTTTGGTTAAATTATGAACTAATTGAGAATTTATTTGAAGATTTGGAATAAAATATAAATTGTGTTTGAACTTTCAAAATTAATAGTATGTATGTTTATTTATTATTATATAAAAGAATTTTAATTTGGAATTAATTTAGAAAAAAATTCAAGGATAAATATTTTATAAAAAATATTCGATTTATTAACTTTGTATTCCAAGGAACCAATATATATATATATATACATATATATATATACTATATACTTATTTATTAATGTTTAATTGATTTTGAAATCATATTCTTTAAAGATATACATATGTATGTAAAAAAGGTGGATTTTTTTCAATTTAAAGTATGATATAAAATTTTATTTAAAACATATAAATACATGTAAAAGACATATGTAAATATATAAAAGTATAAATATAAAAAAATGATTTGTAAAATTTGAAATAAAGTAAGGTTAAAAACATAACTTATAAATAAATTAGAAAAAAGGGTTTAAACACAATTGTAACAATAATGGACACTTGTAAAGTAAACTAAAAATACGCATAACAAATGTTAGATTGGTAAAGACATGTGGATAGAAAGTTTTTTCTTTGATTTGGAAATTTATTAACATACATTAAAAGAAAAAAATGAACAAAGAAAAAACCAGGTTGTTTTCTGTTCAAATTCATATTCATTCTTCCTTTCTAAAAATTCTTTCTCTCATATTTTCAAAACTTGAAATGAGAATCATTTGAAAATCAAACTCAAAACCAGAACAAACAAGAAAACCATTTCAACATTAAAACAAAACAAAACAGAAAGTTCAAAAGCTTCAACCTGGAAAACAGAACTAAATAAAAAGGAAGAGAATTGTCTCGATCTGATCAAAAGAAATTAAGCAAGCAGGGATCATCTTGAGTGTATTTTCAACTCAGTATACGAATCAAGTTCGGACTCAAAGATTAACTCAATATGAATTCAAATAAAACCTGAGCAAGCTAAGAATTCAAGTCCTCAGATCAAAAGCTTTTCCAGTTTTCAAACTTGATTTCCTGGCCCTGTTGCTTCTCTGTCCTCTGTTCAACCATGTCAGGTGAGCAAATCTACCTGTTAAAACTTGAATCTGTGCTATGCTTTGTTTCTGTGAAGTGAATTTGTTTTGTATGAAAATAAATGGGATTGTATGCCTGAGTATTCAAAGATATGTGGGCATGCATGCATGAGTACGGGCATTTCACCCTGTTAAGAAGAATTACAGACTTATGTTAGATTAAGAAAAAATTAAATTCCTCTTATTCCAATCCTTTTTAGGATTTGAGATTTAAACAAAAAGGTGATTAGATTAACCAGATCTTAGTATTGAAAATACTATTAAATATAATTAGTAAGTAATATTTACCTGGAAGCCTAAATTACAGTAACAACTCAAAAGTATGACAAATTTGACCTTAATGATTTATTGCTTCATTTATGGAATCTGTTCTGAAACTGAAAGTTATGATTTTAAAGATCAATTTCATGATTTCTTTAGTGCATATGCATGGAGAAATCACAAGTTGAACGTAAATTGGGTTTTGACCAAAATCTGATGATCGGAGTGATGATAAATCTCGTTATCGAATCTGGAGCACGCTTGCGGGTCAAGGATCATCAGAAAAATGGTGAAATAATTTCTAGATCATCAGAGAGGATATTCGACGTTAAAATAGGGTTTTGGGACCTCGTTTGAATGACGTTGTATTTAAGGTTACTGCGTTGTCAAAGGAAGATAAGACTTCACCGCAGGGGTTGGAATCGAAGCTCGAGTGGTTGACGATGTTCTGGGTAGGCTCGCGGGGTTTCAGGTGAATGCTAGCGGCGATAAGTGGTAGTTTGGGTTGATCTGCTTTATTCCAGTTTTTGAATCAAGTTGCTCGACTTAGATTGCTTATATATATCGATGATCTTTGGGTTTGAGTTTGTCGACAAGGTCGCCGTCGAGATGCGGGTGATCGGAATGATGGCCAGAAGTATTCAGATCTTGTATGCACGTGCACGAGGGTCGCATGTGTCAATGAGTTTGAGAAGAAGAAGAAGGAGTTTGAACTCGAAGCTGATCTCGGAAAAGTTTGGTTTCGACTCCAGGGTTATGAGTGTTTACACGAGAAATAAAAAAAACAGTTTCAAAATTTTAAAAGTAAAAACAGAAAAAAATGAGATAGGTTTGCTCGGGATTTAGATAAGCTGGCTTGGGTTCGAGCACGGGGAGATGAAGTAAATTTCTCGAGAATTTTTTTCCGGGAAGAATGGTTTTATTCGAGCTGTTCGAGCATAGTAGGTTTTTAAAATAAAAGTATATGTTCCAGATTTTTAAAGTTTTAACAAAATACATGAACCGGGTTTTGGAAGTTTTCAATGCAAAAGAATGGTAGGAGGAAATGTAAAACAAGTTTTCTTTAAACAAAAGGTTTTAAATTTTAAAGTTTAATGTTTGAATTTATTTTGGGTTTTGAAACTCTCATGTAGTTCAAATAAAATTAAAAAAATGATTTATTTAAAGTAATTAAAAGGAAAATTACTTTATAAAGGTAATTAAAGGATAATTTATTTAATCAATTAATTAATTAAGGTAATTGATTTAAACGTTAATTAATTATTAATTTAAGATTAATTAATTTATAATTAAAGGTTAATCAAAGATTAATTTAAGGATTGATTAAGGTTAATTAATTACATGATTAAGGTAAATTAATTAATGATTAAAAGGTTAATTAATTTGTTAATTAAGGGATAATTAATTTTGTAATTAACTTAAAGTTAATTTACTTACGTGATTAATTAAATGGGTGATTAATTAATTATTTAATGATTTAAAGGATAATTAATTTATTATTAAAAGTTAATTAATAAATGATTAAAGGATAATTAATCAAAATGGTTTGCAATTTATTAAATTTAATTAACCAGGATTAGAAAATTATTCATAAGTAAATTAATCTGATTTAAATTAATCAAATCATTAATTGATCTTACTTATGAATGTTTGGATTGAATGAAATGCTTTGAATTGTTTGATATCCCTCATATGCGATGCTTTGTGATATGAATTATCCTGCTTTGTGCTGTGAACTGTGATGTAAATTAATTATCTGTGATGAGCTTCTCTTATTTATCTGTGAATCTGTGAGTGAACAATAAGCATTATAGATTATACCGCTTATCGATATTACTATGCCTGGATCTGTGATGATTGATGATGTTGCACTATTGTGTAAAACCCCTGGACTACACTTATACACACAAAAATGTGGATATCACAGGATATTGGTTAAGTCATGGATGAAATGGTAAAGGTTTTGGAAATTAAATTTTGAATTCAACTTTGTTTTGAAAATGAAATTGGTTTTATTATAAAAAGCTTTTTGAAAAAGGAAATTTTGAAACTAAACCATTTTGAATTTAATATGGTTTATTAGAATTTAAATTTAAATTTAATTTGAAATCAAAAGTTTTGAAGTCAAATTCTATGTATAAATCAGTTTTAATTGGGAATTCTTTCCAATAAAGTTTAATTGATTTCTAAAAGCTTTAAAACTTTTTGAGTTGTAATTATTTAAAGTATTATTTTAAATAATTGATTTAACCTTGAAAACTATGGTTTGAAAAGCAGTATTTGAGTTATAAAATGTGTATATGGTTTTTAAACCTTTTTCAAAGTATTTTAAAAGTGTTTTGAGGATTTAATCCTAACTTAAATAGAATCTGTCTAAGTACGACAGATTCGCTGATTTTCCAAATTGGATTTTTAAAGGGCTACAACTGAGGCAAATTGAATTGGATTGTTTTAAAATGAAAACATTTGTTTTCAAATAAGAATAGCTTTCATATAAAAGGGAAATTTCTAGTTTTATTAAAAGGATTTCCAAGTTATGGTTTAAATCACATTTGAAACGGGAAATTGTTTTTGAAAGCTATGAATTGAGTTTTGATAAAAATATGAATGGGTGAATCACTTTGAAAAGAAGAATAGTTTTGAAAACTATCTTTGTTAAAGATTGGTAAATCTTGTTTATTGAAAAAATGAAATGGTTCTTTTACTTAAAAGATAAAAAGGCTATGAATGAATCTTTGTTAAAAGATTTTGGCGAACTTTGTTTCAAACTAAAGAGGATTACAAAGATAAGCCTCTGTTTATACATTGAGAATAAATTTTCGTGAAAGATTTGGGAACTTGTTTTCAAATTGAAAAGGGATCTTTAAAGTTAAATCTTTCGGTTTAAAAGATTAAAATGGAATTGTTTAAATCCATTTAAAGGGAAATGGTTTTGGGAAATTGTTGTGACTTAATTGAAATCTCAATATCCATATGGTTTTTTAAATATTGCGCTCATTATTCGGTTTAGCCGGGGGAGGACCTTGTGTCATATAACCCATTCCGAACAATGATACGACGTTATGGATAGCATTTGAAGACCGGGGGTGAAGATCGGATATTTTCGAAAGCGAAAGGATAACTCGTTGAATGTCTCTCCACCGATTGGTCCTCGGTATAGAGACTCCATATGTGATGGGAAGTCCGGACGTGATTAGGGATTATTCGGATTTGCAAGGGCTTCTTCGAAAGTGCCTTCGGTTCTGTTCGAACCCGGAATAGACTTGTATGGATGTGTGTCTGACATTACATTTTGAGATGTAAAACTGGTTTCTATCAAATACATTTCTATTTGGTGGAAGAGATTTATTCTCTTAGCTTAACACCCTTCTCTATGACGTATGAGCTCAGAGGTTATGTAGTTGATGGTTACTAATGATACATTCCCAATTTGGTAATGTGGCATACGAAGTGCTGCTGATCATTTGTTGATCAAAGCATGACTTTGTGAAAAAGCGTAGTTTGTGGACGAAACTGCATCAGGACCTCAAAACCCGATAATGGTCGAAAGAGGAAAGATGCGGCAAGGTTGCAGGGGTAGCGCCCTAGGGTATGTTCATTCCTTCTGGAAAAGGGTGGTATTATGGTATGGAGCCCTGATACTTAACTTATGTTGACACTGTAAATTTATTACTGTGTGATATTGTTGGTGTAGAGGATCCTCGGATAAAGGTCGCAAACGACCGGGGGTGGCATATCTTAGGTTTTACTTCCCGAAAAGGGGGTAACTGGCCTTGTGTTGGCAGAGAGATGGGTAGGTTCTCGGGGCGTCCCTCCAGAGGCGTTCCCATGTGGCAATAGGAAGTTCCTTAGCCTGACCATTTGTTGGAAATCCAATCAAACAATACGAGCCCTTTACGATTTCAATTGTATAACCTGCCACCTCAGGTGGTAGCTATAGTTGGCATAATATAATGATACCTATGCCGGTTAAGATTAATATTATACTTTTGAAATGTTTTCCACTATGCACTAATAATAATATAAAAAAGGATTTTTACTTAGTAAGCATGTTTAACTATCATAAGGAGAAATCTCCCCCAAGTGTGCGATTGCATGGTGTGTGTGCCGGGAGGCCTTATGGTAGTTTCATTTTCCAAAAAGCATTGTGGATTTCAAATTTAAATTCTTTTGTTTATTTTTAAAAATAAACAATTTTTTGTTGGCTCACACCAGTCCCATGACTGACCTGGAGTTTATTGTTCCATTCCTAAACTCTGGATGCCCAAAATTTTCCGCACGGGCAATCTAGAGTTGGGTTTTTCAGATAATCAATAATAGGTATAGATTCAGTAGCATTTGGAGATCTTCTTCAGTCTTTTGGATCTTAGAAGTCTTGGTTTAGCAATCGCGTTTGGGATCGCATTTGCCACAAGTTCAGTTGATGGTGGTTCTCGCTTATTGGATTGGAGATCTTTGGAGTTTGGCATTAAAGACCTTATCTTTCCGCTACAGTTGCCTAGTTTTGCTTTATCTTCTGCTGTTATTTCTTTCCGCTGCTATTTCTTGTATCTCTGATGTATATTGATATTCAGTTGTCTCTGATATTGTGTCAAATGTTGTATATCAATATATTATTATTTTTCTTCTGCTGTGTTGTATGCTTCATGTGTTATAAGCTCCGGCGAGCCAGATTCGATGTTTGAATCTGCGACATTCGAGTACAAGTGAAGTACGGGTGCCGATTTTCAAAGGTCGAGTCAGGGTCGTTATATATTATTGATTAATTCTTTATCAATTGCTTCTCAACTAAGGGTTATCACAAACTCCCCCATCTTAAGAAATTGCGTCCTTGCAATTTCTACTTGAGAATAATCAATAACTAGCTAGATATATTCTAGATCTCTACACCATTAATTAATAAATAACAGATGAAGAATAGATTACATACCTAACTCATGTGCATCTCTAAATAACCTAGGATAAGTCTATATCGTCTGCTCCTCGATCTCCCAGGTACAATCTAATGGGTCGTCAGACCACTGCACCTTCAATGATGGGACCTTCTTTCCCCTAAGCCGACAGACTTCCAAATTGACTGTATGAATCAGATGTTGCACATAAGTTATGTCAGGAGATATCTTAATATCTGGAATGTCTCTTAATTCGATAACTATCTCATTATCTCTTAAACGCCTTCTCAATTAAGACACATGGAAGACATTATGAATACCGGAGAAGTTGTTAAGCAATGCTACATATACGCCATCTTCCCAACACATTTGATAATCTGGTATGGTCCTACATATTGAGGCGCTAACTTCCCCGATTTGTTGAACCTCATTACTCCTTTTAGTGTAGATATCTTCACATATACCCAATCTCTAACCGTAACTCCAACTGTCTCCTTCTACGGTCTGCATAAGATTTCTGACGATCCTGAGCCTATTTCATCCATTGTATGATTTTCTCTGTCTTCTCTGAATCTCCCTCATAGAATCAAGACCTAGAACAAACTTGTCACCTATCTCTAACCAACATGCTGGTGATCGACACGACCTTCCATACAAAGCTTTGAATGGTGCCATTCCAATACTGAATTGGAAGCTGTTGTTATAAGCAAACTCAATAAGATGGAGATGATCTTCTTAACTTCCAACAAAATCCAAAACACCAGCATGGAGTAAATCTTTGAGTACTTGGTTTACTCGCTCCATCTTCCCATCTATTTGGGGATGATAAGCTGTACTGAAATTTGGTTTAGTCCTTGATGCTTCCTCAAAGCTTCTCCAAAATCGACTTACAAATAGTGGATCACGGTCACAAACAATGGAGTAAGGAACTCTATGTAATTTCACTACTTCCTTCATGTAAAACTTGGCTAAGTATGGCGTGGTTCGAGTTGAGTTCACTAGAGTGAAGTGTGTTGATTTGGTCAGCCGATCCACTATCACCCATATGCTGTCGTGACCACTTATAGACCATGGTAATCCATCCATAAAATCCATCAACATCAAAAATTGCAAGTGTTAAAACTATTCTATTGGGATAAATTAGTGAATCATTGATTACTAATTCACTCTTACCTGATCCTACTTCCATTGAGTAATTTCCAATGGTTGTAGAAGACCACTGGATCTTTGATGTTCCGCCTTTACTAGTTAATAGGTCATACAACCTTTGACATACTACCATATATCGTGCTTCATCCTTTCCGAATAATATAGATGCTTCATGTCCATATACATCTTGCTTCCTCTAGGATGAATGTAACATGGTTGATGACAATCATCCATCACCTCGCTATGGAGATTATCAAAGTCAAGTAAACCTCTATACCCATACCATCCAAGAATATTACAGAGTAATACTGTTAGAAAATATGGAGAATGTGACTATATAGGGTACATAAATGAATATTCCCTTATATTTATAGTAGTACGCATTATACATCGAATAAATAGTTCATCTATACATACACTGTATCGGTATAAAGTTATAAACAAGTGTGGCTCCAAGAAAGAACAGTATATAATATACAGTGAATTACAGAGAACACAGAGCCAACTGTAACAATAATATATATATATATATATAATACAACAAGGGTATAACTCATCATAATTGTCAACTATCTTAATGTACAATATTAAATAATTAATTAATATACATCTTAGTGTCAAAATATATAATAAATCAATGTCATATGAAATGCCATATAATCATTCTAATATATGTCTCCTCTAAGCCCACTAAAACACAAGCTGGTCAAGTCGTCCATGTACCTGAAATGTCTCGGACTAACCCGAGTATTATAAAATAACACACATGTCAGACTATATCTAATGCAAGAGTAATAAACATATGTGATTCAATATATGAAAAGTATAATAACAATATGGGGACATCCGTAATATCAATAAATATGTGGTAACATATGAATGCTATGTAATTAAATATATCTTAGACAATCACAAATGTATCATATGACATCAAACATCACAAAACTATGCATAAAAATGTCATCATCCATATAAAATCATATCAAGTTAGAATTGTCAAAAAATAACATAAATGGGTGAATCATACATATCCCGAAATCATCATCAAATCCAGAAATGTCACTAAGTGAGATATCCTTAAGGGAAATCAAATAGTAACAAAACAATGCCGACAATCTCTCTCAATCTCATATTATAAAATACCATTATCAAATCTAGAAAATCAATAAGAAAGATTTGAGCCAGCTTATAACAATATTCAAATATAATCAATAATAAGTAGGCCATCTACTTGTAGAGAATATGATGTCTGCCTAAGAAGGATACGTGATTGACCATACTCTAGACACAGTCTCAGGTATAGTCTCATTTATACATAATATATGCCTATCCACATACACCCACATATAATGGAACCAAACGGGAGACTAACAGCACGTTTGCTTTCTCCAGGAGCCATACATGGTCTATATGACACTTCTCCTACAACCATCAGTTACCATTATTTCTCCCCCTCGGTATCATGACAATGATACACCATAAGCTCAACAACGCATAGCCTCTTCGGCCATGACTAACGACATGTTCCCCTATGGTAACTGATTTCTTGCTTATGCGATACATGGGCAACATACTCCAATCTCGTGATGTGCATCAAGTATCATAAATAACAAAAATGTTGTAGATCTGGGGCACGACCGCATAATCAGGCCGCCAGTGTGGATACTGACCAATCTGGTTCACTCCTAGAACATAAAGAGAGTCGGACTAAGGTAAACATACGTATGTTGTACACAAACTATGTGGTTAACTAGTAGCCTCCATATGTACTCACCGCAGCAAGTCACCCACACATCGTGTACCCTCGTATGAGTGTCATTAACGAGCAAAGAACACAGAGCCAACTGTAATGATAATATATAATATATATAATACAATAAGGATACAACTCATCATAATTGTCAACTATCTTAATGTACAATATTAAATAATTAATTAATATACATCTTAGTGTCAAAATATATAATAAATCAATGTCATATGAAATGTCATATAATCATTCTAATATATGTCTCCTCTAAGCCCACTAGAACACAAGCTGGTCAAGTCCTCCATGTACCTGAAATGTCTCGGACTGACCCGAGTATTATAAAATAACACACAGGTCAGACTATATCTAATGTAAGAGTAATAAACGTATGTGATTCAATATATGAAAAGTATAATAACAATATGGCGACATCCGTAATATCAATAAATATATGGTACATATGAATGCTATGCAATTAAAATATATCTTAG
The DNA here is from genome assembly GCA_030765085.1 of Allium cepa. Lineage (NCBI taxonomy): Eukaryota > Viridiplantae > Streptophyta > Magnoliopsida > Asparagales > Amaryllidaceae > Allium > Allium cepa. The sequence continues at coordinate 706,740,887 of CM060934.1, forward strand.
ACAATCACAAATGTATCATATAACATCAAACATCACAAAACTATGCATAAAGATGTCATCACCCATATAAAAACATATCAAATTAGAATTCTCAAAAAATAACATAAATAGGTGAATCATACATATCCCGAAATCATCATCAAATCCAGAAATGTCACTAAGTGAGAAATCCTCAAGGGAAATCAAATAGTAACAAAACAATGCCGACAATCTCTCTCAATCTCATATTATAAAATACCATTATCAAACCTATAAAATCAATTAGAAATATTTGAGCCAGCTCATAACAATATTCAAATATAATCAATAATAAGTAGGCCATCTACTTGTAGAGAATAGGATGTCTGCCTTAGAAGGATACGTGATTGACCATACTCTGGACACAGTCTCAGGTATAGTCTCATCTATACATAATATAAGCCTATCCACTATCCACATACGTCCACATATAATGGAACCAAACAGGAGACTAACAACACGTTTGCTTCCTATAGGAGCCATACATGGTCTATATAACACTTCTCCTACAGCCATCGATTACCATTATTTCTCCCCCTCGGTATCATGACAATGATACACCATAAGCTCAACAATGCGTAGCCTCTTCGGCCATGACTATCGACATGTGCCCCTATGGTAACTGATTTCTTGCTTATGCGATATAAGGGGCAACAAACTCCAATCTCGTGATGTGCATCAAGTATCATAAATAACAATAATGTCGTAGATCTGGGGCACGACCCCACAATCAGGCCGCAAGTGGATACTAACCAATCTGGTTCACTCCTAAAACATAAAGAGAGTCAGACTAAGGTAGACATACATATATTGTACACAAACTATGTGGTTAACTAGTAGCCTCCATACGTGCTCACCGCAGCGAGTCACCCACACATCATATACCCTCGTATGAGTGTCATTAATGAGCAAAGAATAACTCAATAAACGCCACAATGGCATCCATACCACCATGTTGCTAGTCTATTTATTCAGTGCTCATACATCACACTCGTCCTTCTTTAATCCATATAACGAGTCCAAAGAATAACAAGAAAAGTGTTACCAAAAGTCCCACACCAGGCGGTATCACTAAACCTTTTATTCAGATTTCTCGTTACATAGAATAAATTTTAATAAATCAACTAGAAAGATGTCATCACCGTATTATATCAATACACAATTAAATCAATATCAACGGTGAATCATTCATATAATTATTCAATAAACATGAAAGAATTATCAAAATAGAAATATAAAAATAGATTATTCAAATAAATATAAATCAATAAATCAATAACTAAGAAATGATAATAAATAATAAATATATATCCTAGAATTATCCAAATAATTAACTCAATGCATATATATATATATATATATATATATTATAGAATAAATAACTAATTTCTCGATCTTTTCTAAATTTAAATAATAGTTCAATGTTTATAGTTAACATTAGAATGCTTATTTTAAATTCGCAAAACAGTTTAAAAAGCATATAGGCATTATTTCATGATTAACTATAATTAAACACCATTCTAAGGTAATTTTAGACTATCCGGATCAATTTAGTATACTATAAATCTTTAAAAATATATTTTTCCAATACTTAGTTATATTCAAAATTTCAATAAGATGAATCAACTTACTCATGAGCACCACAACACTTATATAAATTGTTTAGTAAAATGTAAAGACTTATTTATTTATACAAAATGTATAAGGTTATATGGAACAAAATTCATTATCAGATCATATGTATAAACAACTTGCCTATAATAACATGTACATGCTTATTCATATATACAAAATGTATAAGCTTATGTTGAACAAAAATTCATCACATTTATAATAGCAATTCTAGCACATTAATCGTCCACATTTTATAATGCTGCTCTGCTTCTAGCAGTCTTCAAAACTTAGATATAGTATTGCACTTTGTAATATACAAATTTCGAGTATTTATTTCCATAGAATTGCAATTCAAGATAATAACAAGCAATTCTAGCACATTAATTTTCCACATTTTGTAATTCTATTTTGCTTCTAGCAGTCTTCAAAACTTAGATATAGTGTTGCACTTTTTTATATACAAAATTCGTGTATTTATTTCCGTAAGAAAACTAAATTTTCAATGCAGCGTTAAATTTCCATTCAATCCAACTTAAAGTCTAGCCCTCTGGCTTTGGATTGCTCATAACAAAGTGAACAAAAATTTACTACCAAAACATATGTAATAACACCTATGCATCATATATAAATAAGTAATTGCATTATATTTCCTTGCTTGACCTACTCCAATCTTTTAATAAATATGACAGTAGATTTTACTATAAGAATACATGTGCGCGTGCACGCGCACACACACTCTATTAGTATTGTACACAAAGAAAACACCATGCATATGAGTAGTATTGGCACATATCCAAGTCAATAGTAATGTACATATAAGTAAATACGCACACATGAGCTGAAACAAGCACACACAACCTCATCTAGTTACATTGAACACATCCCTACACTACAACCCCACACACATGTACATACAATATATACGCACATGAAGTAACCCAGCATCGGTTGACCAGTCACCTCCACCGGTCGACCGATCGATGGTGCTGTACGCATAGGTCAGTCGTCTGTTATTGGTGATTACTTCTCATATCTCATCCGTTTAAATCCTAACTTGAAGGTTAATACTAATTCACTCGTATACAAATTAAACCATGCAAATAAATCATTATTTATGAATTTAATACATAAGGTGTGAGTGAACACTCGCTTGCAGAATGCCTTTCCTCCCTCATCCTCCTTCTCGTGATCGCACTCACCCTTAAAACTCGTTGCTTCTTCCATATGCATGCATAAATAGATGTCGAGAAGCACGAAGCTAAACCTGAGAATTTGTAAATTTATTTTGGAGTTTAAATCGATTTATTGAAGTGCTAGGATTTAAGAATGAAATCAATTTTCCCCCCTCCTCAAGAAAACATATGGGTTTGATTTATAAATGAAGTAGTAACATCACAAAATGGAAAATTCCGGAGATAGAATAATCCAGATATCAAAATGTTGGGTCCATTTGGTTTCATTTTATGTCTTGTGTTTTCAATTTTCAACGTTCATAACAAAATATGAAGATAACATGATAAAAATTTCAAATTTTAGGCCATTACGATGATGATAGAGAGACAAAGTAAGGGATAGAGGTATGACGAATGGGATGGATTGTTTCCATTTTTTGTTATTTCCCAAAGCACAAAAAAAAAAAATATTTGTTTTCTATTTTATATGTTAGTGTCATTTTCCAAATAAGTTATTTTTTCAAAAATGGATGCGTCATGTGCACATTTTTTGGACGTAAACACAAAATTAAAAATGGGAAACCAAATGGAGCCTTAATGTTTAGGGGGAGAAAGTTGGGCTTGGATTTGGGATATTGGTTTTTTGGGCATTAAATATAAATAAGTAAATGAAATGAATTATGTATATATATATATATTTCTTTCTTTCTTTTATATATAATTTTTTTTATACAAGCCCAATTCTAAAATCATTTCTTTCATGCAATTTATTAAATGGTTATACAAGCCTAATTCTCGTATGTACCTTCAAATATTTCTATTTTGTTTATTTTACAATATTATAAACGGTTCCATAATTTGTTAAATTCAAATACCTAAAATTTCATATTTTAAACCTAACATTAAATGCCTTACAAATTAATTAATTTCATAATTGTTAAAATAATTAATTATCCTTACACCATTTATTTCCATTACTAATTACCTTGTAATAATTTTCGATGTTCTAAAATAAATTCAATCTGTTCATTTTAAATTTCCAAAAACTCATTAGAAAATTCATTATTAATTCCCCTAAAAACTAGGTGGTTACAACCAGTCTATTTCTTCTTCGTAAACAACCTTTTTCATCCAAGGAATAGTCGATGCGATCTTCATTTTTGTCTCTACACTCTAAACTTTGGATTATAGCAAGAGTAGACAGATCTCGCCTTCGAGCATCAGCTATCCAATCTACCAACGATTATTCAGGCAACGAGACTAGCCATTATCGCTCCAGTACAAACATCCGAGTCTCTTTCCTGAATATCACACATGAAGAGTAGTTATAAATCCTTCCACTCTAGTATCATCATAGAGACCATGGCTTGGTGCTTTCTACTTAATGAATCAGCAATAAGATTCCCTTTACCAGAAGTATACCGAATATCGAAATCGTAGGCCGCCGAAAATGCGAGCCATCGCTGTTATCTCATATTCAGGTCTTTCTATGTGAATATATACATCGGCGACTTATGATCTATGTATAACAAAAATCATTCTCCAAGTAGGTAGTGTCATCATATCTTCAATGCGAACACTATAGCTACTAGCTCCAAGTTGTGCCTAGCATATCTTACTTTATTTGGTCCTAACTGTCTCGATGCATATGTTATGGCTCTACTCTTCTGCATTACAACGGTACTGAAGCCTGGGCCATAAGCATCTGTATAGAATTCCAAATCCTTATTAATTTCAAGCACTATTAATATACGTGCATTAATAAGTAGCTCCATTAACTTTTGGTGAGCTTCCTCACACTTTTCCAACCATACAAAGTTAACTCCTTTTCTGGTGAGATTAGTTAGTGGCTACACTTTTTTCGAGAATCCCTTAATTAATCATTGATAATAACCAACTAATCCCAAGAAACTTCTGATCGTAGATACCTTCTTTGGCCTCCTTCAATTTTGTATCACTTCAACCTTAGTTGGGTCTATTGAGATAACTTCTTTAGAAAATCCATGGCCAAGAAACTTCACTTGCTTTTGCCAAAACTGGCATTTTGAGAGCTTATTCTGTCTTACTATCTCCAATACCTTCTTAAGGTGCTTTTCAGCTCTTCCTTAAAATTTGAGTATATAGAATGTCATCGATAAATAATAGGACAAACTTATCCAAATAATATTCGAAGACTCTATTCATCATATCCACAAAAATAGGCAGAAGCATTTGTCAGGCCAAATGGCATCACCAACCATTCTACGAGTCATATCTAGCTGTGAACACTGTTAATGGAATGTTGTCTTCAGCGATCCCCAGCTGATGTAATCCAGTAGCTAGATCCATCTGTGAAAAGGCTTTGACTTCACTCAACTGATTGAATATATCATCGATTCTAGGGAGGGGATATTTATTATTGATGGTTAAACCATCAAGCTCCCTATAATTGATGCGTAATATGAGAGAATTGTTTTCCTTCTTCACAAATACTGCTCTGGCTCCCTAAGGTGAAATACTCAATCTTATGAAATGCTTCGACTCCAGTTCTATCAGCTGCTTCTTAAGTTTCTCATTCTCCTACACTAACATTTTAGTCAAAGGCCGACTTTAGGTTGAGCTCTGAGAACATGGTCTGTTCGGAACTTTATAGCTCATTTATGAGGTAAATCAATAATCGACTCAAAGATATCAAGGTCTACCTTAACCATTGGAATCCGAGTGAAATCATCCTTGTCTCAAACTTCAATAGCAAAAATGGATCCTCTAAAGTTCTCATTGATACTTCCAAGGGCTATATGGATTCTTTTTTATGAATTCGAATGGCTTAGGGTCACGATTATTTCAGGATATAGAAGATGTGCTTTGTAACCCAAGCCAATTTATTCTAAATATAATACCAAAGCCCATGTATTCAAAAACATGCAAATCACAATAAAAGGATTAACCGCTCAAAAGCAGTTCAACATCTTTACACGCCATCCTGAAGGTTGCATATCCCCTAATGTATTTGCAATCCTTAAAGACGTGACTAGGTAAAAAACTTCAAGATTGAGCTTATCCACTAATTTTTTCGATACGGATGAGTGTGATGCACCCATATCGAAAAGAAACCTAATAAGTATATCTTTAATAGAATCGTACCTTCAAGCACTGTGTGTGCCTTTCCCTTGTTCTGTAAGGTACTCCCGGCTATTGTAACGATCCAGAATTTCTATTAATTAAAATTTGTATATTTAATTAATTTTAAATATTAATAAGTGAATTTATTAGTCGAATAAATTTTATTTCGAATAATTGGATTTAATTGGATAATTAAATCGATAATTAAATAGTTGAAAATACAGAAATAATTGAAAATTGAGTTAAATATGATTGAAATTGATTTCTAAAATTTTATTTTATCATATTGGAGTTAGAACGATATTTTAGAATTTTTTAAATCGAAATAATAGTTTATTTGTGAAAATTGAATATTTTAATATTTAATCGACTAGTGAAATTAGCCATTTTTCGAACAGTCTCATATTTCGACGAAACCAGTTTCATCGGATCCGTAATGTGATATTATTGTATGGTTTCAAATTTTGTGTCAATCGGATTTACCGTTTGTCCGGTGCAAGCTAAAACGCCTAGAAATTTGATTTACCGATTTAATTTAAAATCGAACGTTTATTGCCATAACTCGCACAGATGACCGAATTAGCTCTCGAAACACGTTCCATTGTGTTTGGAATGTGGGGTAAACCTTAGGAACGCCAACCACCACGCTTCGTTTGGAGTTTGGAAAATCCGGGATGAATAGCGTTCGCTGAATTTTCTATATAAGCCCTTAAAAAATTCACTTTTGCAAAAAGAAACACAACCCTAGGGTTTCATCTTCAGACCGCCGCTTGTTTAATATTCAATGGCCGAAATTTAACTCTCTTCTTCCTCAATTATCTTTTAATCCATCGACAATTACAAGATACTCCCAACTACAAACTTGTAGACGACAACGAGAACGACGTATTCAACGGTCATGATCGTAATTGGAGCAGAGAATCATCGGCAAATCACTCATGAAGGCCGCGACTTCGTGTGCGCTTTTCGATGTCAGGTGATAGCCGAGCTTGGTGGTGCTTTGTGCGAAGGTGGAGGCTAGCACGAATTTTGAATGATGTAATCTGATCGTGTTCAAGTTGGTTGAGGGTGGAATATAATTCAACGATTGGGCGGCGGCTATGGGTTGCTCGACCTGGACATTTGCGTGGATGGAGAAGATGTGGGGAACGGTCTTGATCTGTAGAATTGAAATAAACGGCCATGATCTATTAGGTTTAAGAAAATAAAAAATGTTGTATATTTATATTATAAAATTCGTGTAACTTTAAACATTCATATCTTTTTCATACGAGGTCGAAAACGCACGAAATCAGTTGCGTTGGGTTCGTATGGACGAGAACTACGCTATGGAATTGGATTGGAGTCGTTTGGAGCTAGAGAAAATTTCGGGTAAAATTAAACGCTCGTTTAATTTTATTCGAAATAAAAGCTGAAAACGAAATTGAAATCAAGGTGAGAACTTCTCACTCAATCGAATCAGTTTCGATTTTTATTTTAAATAGTTAGATTTAAAATTCTTGAATGCATGTTTGAATATTGATTGTTATCTATTGATTGTTAAAATAGACATTATACGCCGTTAGTAAGCGGATGTTATTTATTAAAAACATATACCGCGAATATTTCACAGTACAGTGAAATTGGTATTATTTATGTACTTGGAATTGATTTCCCGCATTATATAGCGGATGAAACCCTATTGCACCACCTATTAAGCGGATAATATTTTAAATCCCATATACCGCGATAATTCCGTACTGGAACGGAATCGGTATTTTGCTAATGTTTGTGGATGTAGGAAAACAGGTTGAAGGGATCCAACTGGATTCCTCAACAGTATTTATTTGATTTCAGATATTTTGATATTTGATTGATTATCATATCGATATATGATGTCGTTGTTGTCGTGATTGACTATTTGGTGTGTAGCATCATTGAGCCAATTTTGAAATTTTAAAAGGATTTTTAAAGTGATTTTTGAAAGTATACGTTTATTAAATATTTTTGGAATTGATTCATTTTAAATAAATAAACGTTATAATTTTAAATTTATAAAAATTATGATTTTTGAGAAATATAGTTAAAAGTTGATTTTTGAAAATATGGGGTTAATGATTTTATAAAATAGTTTCAATTGGGATTTTTGAATTTATTGTAGAAAGTTCAAATATAGAATTTATGAAATTTGATTATTTTATAAATCAAAGAAAATGGTGAAATTATAAAGAAGTTTAAAAGAACGGTTTTGTAAACAAATAAATTATAAGTATTTAACTTGAAATATGAACTTTAGGTATATAATTGAGTTATAAATTGAAATAGGTTAATAAAGGAGATTTATAAAAAGGAAGTTGTTATAAAATAAATAGAAATGGAATTTATAAACATTGTTTTATAAATCCGCAAACGACTTATTTTGATAAGTAAATTGTTATAGCTTATTTATGGAGTTATATTCACGTTTTAGACAGTGAATAATCCTTTAAAATAAAATGTATAGAAATGATGAAATTGATTAACAAAGTATATTCATGTTTTTGGATAGTGAATAATATGTTAAAGAAAATGTTTTGGATGTGATGTTTTAAATAGAATTAAAACGATCTAACGATGTTTTTAAAATGTGTTAAGATTCGAAACCATAGATTTCAACATTCACTGTTGAAATAGACGTTTTCGAGAAATAGAAGGAAATGGTGGACTATAACACTGTTGTTATAGTAAAAGATTTTCGAAAGGAAATGTTTTGTATAGTATTGGGATTTATGTAACTATTTTAATTTTGAATCCCTATACTAGTGATTTTGGGTTGTCGTAACGATGTTTTAGGCAACATTCGTTTTGGCCCAAATAAATATGTTTAAGAGAATGATTTCCTTAAAGAATGAAATATATACTTAATTTTGATTTAAGTATATTGAATATTTTCCAAGTGTTGAAAATAAATGGATTTGTGAATTACTTATTAATAAATAAGTATGGAAATGTTTTTCCAATGTGAAATGAAACGTTTTGAGAATTTATCTTTTTGAAGATAAATTGAAAATGAATAATTGAAATTGTGAAATCATAAATATTTTGGAATGTAAATTCACTATGGAATTATAAATGAAAAGGGGAATTTGATTAAAAATAAACGTTGATTTATTTTTGAAGTGTGGGAATTAATTTACGGATTTGGAACGTAAATATATAGTAAATCGTTAAGGATTTATTTAATTGGTTTAAATGAACCATGTCGAAACGAAAGTATTTCCGCATAAGGAAAGTGATTGAAATTTGTTTTCAAAAGTGGTAAAGGTGAAAAGTGATTTGAAAATTGTTTTCAAAAGGTTAAAGTGTGAAAATTATATATCTTGTAAAGATATTTTTGGAAAATAAATAATTTGGAAAATTATTTGGAATCTGGTGATGTTGTGCATATCCATTGATAGTTCAATAACCGACTATCAATATTTGCCTTTAAATAGGTATTTGTTGTGATTTGTTTGAATTTGAATGCCACACTTATTTTTGAATAAGCGCTCACTATTCGGGTTAACCGGGAAAGGACCTTGGGGTCGTGTAACCCATTCCGAATATGTGATACGTCGTTATGAATTGCATTCGAAGACCGGTGTTGAAGACCGATATTTTTGAAAACGGAAGGATTACTGTCAAATGTTTCCGCATCAAATGGCCCCGGTACAGAAATTCCATATGTGATGGGAAGTCTGGACGTGATTAGTGAATATCCGGATTGCAAGGACTTCTTTGTAAGTGCCTTCGGTTCTGTTCGATCCTGGAATAGACTTGTATGGATTGTATGTCTGACATTACAAATTGAGATATAAAGCTGATTTCTTTCAAATATTTTTTTTTGGTGGCGGAGAATTTATTCTCTTAGCTTAACGCCCTTCTCTGAGATGTACGAGCTCAGAGGTTATGTAGTTGATGGTTATCAGCGATATATTTCCAATTTGGTAATGTGACATGCTTAGTGTTGCTGTGAAATGATCATTGTTGATCATTTGTGATATGATCATTTGTTTGATCATTTATCTTTGTGATCATTACTTTAATCATTTGTTGACCCAAAGCATGGCTTTGTGGACGAGACTTCGTCGGACCTCACACCTCGGAAATGGTCAAAACAGGAAGGATGCAGCAAGGTTATTAGGGGTAGCGCCCTTTAGTGTATGTCATTCCTTCTGGATAGAGGTGGTATCATGGTATGGAGCCCAGATACTTAACCTATGTTGTTGCTGCAAACTTATTACTTTGTGGTTGTTGGAAATCGAGGATCCTCGGATGTAGATCGGTTACGATCGGGGGATGACATATTCGTGTCAGTAGTTACCCAGTTAGGGGTAACCCGGCCTTGTGTTGGCAGAGATCCGGTTTGGTTCTCGAGACGTCATTCCAGAGGCGTTTCCATGTGGCAATGGGAAGTTCCTTGGCCTGACCATTTGTTGGAAATCCAAAGAAACAATACGATCTTGTACGGTTTTAGTTGTATAACCTGCCATGGAATGTGACGGTAACCTGCTATTGAACATGGTAGCTATAGTAGGCATAAGTGCGGAATGCCTATGCTGGCTAAGATTTATATCTTTATTTTCGAAATGATTTTGCCTACACTATGCACTAGAAATAATATCAAATGTTTTTTTATACGTATCAAGCATCTTTGACTATCATAAGGAGAAATCTCCTCCGATTCTGCGTTTGCATTGTGTGTGTGTGCGGGAGGCCTTATGGTAGTCTCATTTTTAAAAGCATTGCGAATTGACTTTAAAAATATTCCTCTATTTTGTTTTTGAAGATAAAAATAAACTGTTTTAGTTCTCACACCAGTCACATGACTGACTCGGAGTTTATTGTTTTCCTTCCTAAACTCTGGATGCCCACCAATTTCCACATGGGCAGTTAAGAGTTAAGGTTTATCAGGATATTCTGGAATTCAGGAGTTGCTGGAGGCAAGATGGATGGCATGGCGTATCATCTAGTATATAGTATTTTTTTTCCGCTGTTTGTTGTTGTTTGATAGTTGTACACTCTGATGGTGTAATGAAATGTAATAAGTGATATAATTATTTTGTTTAAAGATTATTCATTTATTTATTATATGTTGTTCCGCTGCGATTGTGCGATTCTGATATTGTTCTGCTGTTTTTTTCTGTTCTGTTCTATCTTTTCTCTCTTCTTCTACCTCTTTCTTCTATCTTCTACCTTTTTCTTTCTTGTTAAAACCCTGAGAATTCGTATTTCCGTTCATCTTGAGTTAATCAATGAAGATTAGTGTCTATTCAAGGAGTACGGATTTGCGGGTCGTCACATCTGGTATCAGAGCATATGGTTAAGCGACAACCATGGCTCTGTTGGGTATTACTCATTAGAGATAGAGTCAGTAGTACTCTAGAATGAGTTTGAGTGTAATAATAGCTATGAGAGCGTATTTGTTAGTGAATATAAAATTGTTTTATATTGTGATGATTGGTTTGTTGAGTGGTATATGGATTCTGGTTAATACGAGTAATTAACGTTGTTGATAGGGATCTCTAAACACTTGTACAGAACAATTCGACACGATATTGTTTTAAATTAGGTAAATGAAATAATTTTACCTTGAGTATATTTTATATATAAAGGAATATATTTTTTCAGAATTATTAAAGTGTATATAAGTTGATTGTTTGGTTGATCGAAAATAAAAGAATAATTGTATAAGTAAAAAGAATTATAAGAATTGAATTATAATAAATATGATATACAATTGTGAAATAAACTTGTATATATAAGAAGTGAAACTATATGAATATATTCATGAATATGAGTTGTAATAAAAATGAATTTAAAGTTAAATGAAATTTACTTTAGAAATTGGAATCTAAATTGGATTTATAAGTTGGAATTTAAGTTAAGTAAAACCAAATAATGTTTAAAATGGAATATAACTTAAGAGATGTTGAATGAAGTTGATTTTGGTATCGAAGTAAAATAATAAAGTTAAGTGATAAATGTAAACTTGAGTTATATAAATGAAATTCAACTTTTGTGGTTAAATGAATTAGAAATTGAATTGAATGAATGGATCGAATGTTAATCAATTAAATGTAAATAATTGATAATGAATGTAAGTGTAATTCATTAAAGTCTAATGTTATTGGAAGTTGAATAATTGAATGTAATGAAAAGCAAAGGAATTTGGTTGGAATTAATATACATTGGTTGATATATGATTATAAGTGATTGTGTATAATTCATTAAGAGTTAATGAAATTGAAAGCTAAAGTAATTGAAATCCAATTGGAGGTTAAGTGAATCTTAAATAGAATTGAATTTAATTTGGAAGTGAACCAACTTGAATATTAATTAGTGAATATAAACTAATTGAAAATGAATGTTAGTAAAAAAAAACATCCACTGTTAATGAATCAAATGTGATTAAATTGAAAACCCATTTCGTTGAATATTAATGAGAATGTGAATGAATATTTATTGGTTATGGATATTAGTTGAATTCTAGTTGGTTGATGGTTGAATATATTGCTTTTACTGCATTTGCTATGTTGGCATATATAGTTATTATGTTGCTATATGTTGTATATCGATACTATTGTCTATATACATGTTTCTCATTTGTTTGTTGAGTGTTTAGTAGGTGCGGATCGCGTTTGCTTCGCATTTGGAGCTCGCTTTCGTGCTATATTAGCCGTATAAGCTCGCTAATAAAATATAAGGTACGTATCTCAGATTAAATATCGTACTTTTACACTTTTTTCCCTGCGGGATGCCTCATCACTTGATGAGATGTATATTTGTGATATATATACTGTCATTTTTTTCGGATCGAGCCGTGCAAAGGAGACTATGGCAAATTTTTTCGAAAATTTAAGGCGTTAGAATATTTTTGAGAAAAATTAGAAAATTTTGAAAACTATTTTGATTTTGAGTTGAAAGTTAAAGAATAGTTTGGTTTGAAAAGATAACTAAGTATTATTTGAAAACTTAGTAAAGTTATTGTAAGAAGTTTAACTATGGATTTTGGGAAAGTTAATAGATTCTATAACTTTTCTTACTTGGTAATTTCGAGGACGAAATTCTTTTAAGGGGGGAAGTCTGTAACGACCCAGAATTTCTATTAATTAAAATTTGTATATTTAATTGATTTTAAATATTAATAAGTGAATTTATAAGTCGAATAAATTTTATTTCGGATAATTGGATTTAATTGGATAATTAAATCGATAATTAAATAGTTGAAAATACAGAAATAATTGAAAATTGAGTTAAATATGATTGAAATTGATTTGTAAAATTTTATTTTATCATATTGGAGTTAGAACGATATTTTAGAACTTTTAAAATCGAATTAAGAGTTTATTTGTGAAAATTGAATATTTTAATATTTAATCGACTAGTGAAATTAGCCATTTTTTGAACAGTCTTAAATTTCGACGAAACCAGTTTCATCGGATCCGTAATGTGATATTATTGTATGGTTTCAAATTTCGTGTCAATCGGATTTACCGTTTGTCCGGTGCAAGCTAAAACGCCTAGAAATTTGATTTACCGATTTAATTTAAAATCGAACGTTTATTGCCATAACTCGCACAGATGACCGAATTAGCTCCCGAAACACATTCCATTGTGTTTGGAATGCAGGGTAGACCTTAGAAATGCCAACCGGCACGCTTCGTTTGGAGTTCAGAAAATCCGGGATGAATAGTGTTCGCTGAATTTTCTATATAAGCCCTTAAAAAATTCACTTTGGCAAAAAGAAACACAACCCTAGGGTTTCATCTTCAGGCCGCCGCTTGTTTAATATTCAATGACCGAAATTTAACTCTCTTCTTCCTCAATTATCTTCTAATCCATCGACAATTACAAGAAACTCCCAACTACAAACTTGTAGACGACAACGAGAACGACGTATTCAACGGTCATGATCGTAATTGGAGCAGAGAATCATCGGAAAATCACTCATGAAGGCTCGACTTCATGCGCGCGTTTCGATGTCAGGTGATAGCCGACCTTGGTGGTGCTTTGTGCGAAGGTGGAGGCTAGCATGAATTTTTGAATGATGTAATCTGATCGTGTTCAAGTTGGTTGAGGGTGGAGTATAATTCAACGATTGGGCGGCGGCTATGGGTTGCTCGACCTGGACATTTGCGTGGATGGAGAAGATATGGGGAACGGTCTTGATCTATAGACTTGAAATCAAAGGCCATGATCTATTATGTTTAAGAAAATAAAAAATGTTGTAAATTTATATTATAAAATTCGTGTAACTTTAAAAATTCATATCTTTTTCATACGAGGTCGAAAACGCACGAAACCAGTTGCGTTGGGTTCGTATGGACGAGTACTACACTATGGAATTGGATTGGAGTCGTTTGGAGTCAGTAAAAATTTTGGGTAAAATTAAACGCTCGTTTAATTTTATTCGAAATAAAAGCTGAAAACGAATTTGAAATCAAGGTGAGAACTTCTCACTCAATCGAATCAGTTTCGATTTTTATTTTAAATAGTTAGATTTAAAATTCTTGAATGCATGTTTGAATGTTGATTGTTATCTATTGATTGTTAAAATAGACATTATACGCCGTTAGTAAGCGGAGGCTATTTATTAAAAACATATACCGCGAATATTTCACAGTACAGTGAAATTGGTATTATTTATGTACATGGAGTTGATTTCCCGCATTATATAGCGGATGAGACTCTATTGCGCCGCCTATTAAGCGGATAATATTTTAAATCCCATATACCGCAATAATTCCGTACTGGAACGGAATTGGTATTGTGCTAATGTTTGTGGATGCAGGAAAACAGGTTGGAGGGATCCAACTGGATTCCTCAACAGTATTTATTTGATTTCAGATATTTTGATATTTGATTGATTATCATATCGATATATGATGTCGTTGTTGTCGTGATTGACTATTTGGTGTGTAGCATCATTGGGCCAATTTTGAAATTTTAAAAGGATTTTTAAAGTGATTTTTGAAAGTATACGTTTATTAAATATTTTTGGAATTGATTCATTTTAAATAAATAAACGTTATAATTTTAAATTTATAAAAATTATGATTTTTGAGAAATATAGTTAAAAGTTGATTTTTGAAAATATGGGGTTATTGATTTTATAAAATAGTTTCAATTGGGATTTTTGAATTTATTGTAAAAAGTTCAAATATAGAATTTATGAAATTTGATTATTTTATAAATCAAAGAAAATGGTGAAATTATAAAGAAGTTTAAAAGAACGGTTTTGTAAACAAATAAATTATAAGTATTTAACTTGAAATATGAACTTTTGGTATATAATTGAGTTATAAATTGAAATAGGTTAATAAAGGAGATTTATAAAAAGTAAGTTGTTATAAAATAAATAGAAATGGAATTTATAAACATTGTTTTATAAATCAGCAAACGACTTATTTTGATAAGTAAATTGTTATAGCTTATTTATGGAGTTATATTCACGTTTTAGACAGTGAATAATCCTTTAAAATAAAATGTATAGAAATGATGAAATTGGTTAACAAAGTATATTCATGTTTTTGGATAGTGAATAATATGTTAAAGAAAATGTTTTGGATGTGATGTTTTAAATAGAATTAAAACGATCTAACGATGTTTTTAAAATGTGTTAAGATTCGAAACCATAGATTTCAACATTCATTGTTGAAATAGACGTTTTCGAGAAATAGAAGGAAATGGTGGACTATAACACTGTTGTTATAGTAAAAGATTTCCGAAAGGAAATGTTTTGTATAGTATTGGGATTTATGTATCTATTTTAATTTCGAATCCCTATACTAGTGATTTTGGGTTGTCGTAACGATGTTTTACGCAACATTCGTTTTGGCCCAAATAAATATGTTTAAGAGAATGATTTCCTTAAAGAATGAAATATATACTTAATTGTGAGATTCTGATAATTGTTCTGCTGTTTTTTTTCTGTTCTGTTCTATCTTTTCTCTCTCCTTCTACCTCTTTCTTCTATCTTCTACCTTTTTCTTTCTTCTTAAAACCCTGAGAATTCGTATTTCCGTTCATCTTGAGTTAATCAATGGAGATTAGTGTCTATTCAAGGAGTACGGATTTGCGGGTCGTCACAGCTATCTCCAATGCATTAAGATTTTCGGTCTTCTTCTGAGCTATAAGGCAGTTATAACTAAGATGTCCTTCCTTGTTGCAAATCCTACACATCTTTGAAAATGAAATGGAGCGTGATTTGGTGCACCCCCTTGAGTAACGCCTACGCTCTCCATAGTTATAGCACTTTGCAGTATATTTATCCCGACTCATAAACTCCAATGTACCGGCTTTTGGGATATTTCTGTTCTAAAATCTAGGTCTTTGCCTCTTGAAAGGAAATCTACACTTCTAACTAACAGCTGTTTTCCCTTAGGAGATTCCTCTTCACTACAGCCTTTCTCTTCTTCCTCAAGCCTTGGTGCAGCATCCACAAGCTTCTCAAAAGTAGTTTTCAACTGAAGAAGAAGGTGTTTCCTCATAGTCTTAAGCCATATACTAATTTTTGATTCTTCTTCATGGGTGCATAGATAAGCTTCCAACCATATTTGGATAATGCTTCAAATTTAGCTACATACTTGGCTACAAACTTAGTGCACTGCTTCAAGTCAATAAATTTTTGAGCCATGGCTGCTTTCTCAACTTCTGGAAGGATTTCCTCTCAAATATTCCTTTGAAATCCTCACAAGTCATTACTAATTCATCAATCTCAACTACAAACAGTTTATACCAGCATAAAACTCTCCCACAAAGCTGTCTCGATGCTATTTGGACCTTCTATTGGTCAGTGATACCCATACGTGTAAAATACGTTCACACGTCTTAAACCAATCATGCATTCCTATCACTCCCTCCGTGCCCTTAAAGCGTTTACCTCCAAGCTTAGCATAGTCACTGTATAGCCTGGCGAAATCAAATCGAGGAGTGGGAGATTTTGGAGTTATGGAAGCACTTGACTATTGGATGCTTCTCACCAACTCCATAAGCTATTCGGTGGTAATATGAATTCTCCACCAGATCCAGTATCGGAATATTGACCTGGTTGACCTTGACCTGAGCGTGGTCTTGCCATTTCTCACTGAAATAAAGTGAGATATTAGTTAAGAATGTACAAGGATAGTAATAATATATAACAACCACAAATAACAAGTATGCACCCTGATATCTACACCATGTAATCATCGTATGTACCTATGTAAAATTAATTTATCTACCCGCTACCCCAAGGGACAAGGTTTCGTAAGTCCATTTAGGCCAATGACTCGTGTCTCTTTATGATTTGTATTGTTCAAACCTGCTTTGGTACCAACTTGTAATGCCCCCACTTCTATACCCATAGTACTCAAGAGTATTACTAAGTAATATTGTTGTCTAATATAAAGAATGAAGCAATATAGGGCACAGGCGTGGATATTCCCTTGAACCAACATCGGTATGTACCATAATAACGAGTTGCTTATCCTATTCGTACTCGGTCTTGGTACATGCAATAAACACGTGTGCCTCACGATGAATAATACATAATCACAAAAAATAAATATCAATTAGAGATCATAGAGTCAAAACATAGTAAATAAAATATAACATATATTACATAATACAATACATAAGTCCATGGCTACAAAATGAAAGTCTCTAGCCCAATACATTATATATCATCAACTACTACATAATAGATGCAATAATGAGGCAACAAAAAATGTATAGGTAACGCATCATCTTATATCTCTTACTATCCTCCCATAAGTCTATACTATGCTCCATCAACTCCCAGTACCTGCACTAGAAGTCGCTCAGACTGACTAAAGTATTGCAAAGAACACACGGGTTAGAGCATGTCTTTATAATGTCAAATAATATATGGCAAAGGAATGTCCACAAAAAATGAGAATATCATTTAAGGTAGAACATAATATGAGGTAGCCTATCAAAATGTCCAATCAATATCCTACATCATATAAATAATAAAGATAAATAATCACAATACAAACTAGAAACGATACACAAAGGCTATCTCCAAAATATCAAATTATCGTAAGTATGGGCATAACGGGGACCGACTACACTTTAGACACACGGTCTCTAGTATAGCCAACTCAGTAGATAGTGAATAATATATGCCGATCCATAACAAACACACATACACACGCGCGCGCACACACACACACACACACACACACACATATACCAAAACTAGATGGGAGACTAACAGAAACACTTGCTCCAGGATACTACACACTTAACCGGCTAACATGACATACATGCCCATCCAGCACGGCTCATACAGTAAACAATTACCATTACCTCTCTCTCTCCATTATTCTGATAATGATCCACTATAGGCTCGACTATGTGTAGCGTCTTTGGTCAGGACTACCGACATATGCCCTTATGTAACTAACTGCTTTCCTGCATAACAAAAAGGGGCTACATGTCACCAACACAAGGCCATAAGAAATAAGTGTCACATATCCAGGCTGCGACCACCGCAATCAGGATGCCAGAATGGATTATGGCCAATCTGATCTACTCTCGAAAAAAATAGGGAGGTGGACAATATAAGCGACATACAATTTTCATATTAGATAATCTTTTTACTTAGCTTTAGACGTAAACCGACATACAGTTCTATATATATATAATATACATATATATATATATATATATATATATATAAGTCAAGACATGATTATTAAACACTATAGCTCTAATTTTATGCTGACACATGACTCCATATATTAGTAGACACATGACTATAGAACATTCACCATAGTGAGTATCACACATATAAATATGAGTAACTCCCTACTCGAGTGACATCTACTCACCGAGAATAATTAAACAAATAACATAATAGCATCTTATACCACCATATGTTATTTGAATAATTATTCAAATTTCATAAACTACATTCTATCCGCACTAGTTATCTCCATATGAAAAGTCTGATGAATAACCAAAAAAGTGTTACAAAAAGTCTCATACCAAATCGTATCACTGAACTGTTTATTCAAATTCCTCGTCATACAGAAATGTAAAATCAAAAGTATAAATATATAATCTATACACAAAAATGTAATAAAAATTTTCTACAACGTAATATAATATAATATTAATTGGTATTGAAATAGCATTCAAGAATATATCTTCACCTTATTATTATTTTTTCCTCCTAGTGGGCTGCTCGGCCCATTAAGTGTTGCAAGTGGGCCAACAACCCATTTGCCTAGCACGTGTCCACCTGCATGTACAGGTGGAAAGATATGAATTATAATTCATATTTCCACCTGCGTATGCAGGTGGACATATGAGTTCTATTTCATATGTCCCTGGATATACGAATACATTCATATGTTTTGCTACTTTAAGTAGTAACTTGGAGCTACTACTTAAGTAGCTCACGCATGCTGCAATAATAGCAGTGAGATGCTGCTAAGTGGCAGCTAACAAACAAGTGAATACATCTAGGATACACACACAACCACGTATTCACGCACACAACACATGTGCCCACACAAGCATCCATTTTAAACATTGACTTGCTTCTCTTCTATTCCTAGTTCTACGTTCAGGGTAAACGTGCACATGTAGTATAATATATATACATACATACATATATATATATATACCAAGTGCGACGACCCGACTTCCTATCTCCAGGAAATCGCATCATCTTGAAGAAAGAAAGGGATAGAAGAAGAAAAGAAAGAGAAAGAAAGAAACAACAACATCAGAGAACTCACAGCGGAACGAATGAAATATAATATATCACTTATAATATTACATAGTATCTCATTACATCAGAGTACACAACTTAAAACAACAGATAATAGACAGTTATAAACTTCTGTCTAACTATACAACTCAAGTATACAAGATACAGATACCAAACAAACACAGCGGAACCAATATATATCTACACGTCGAAGCCTCCTGCTCCATATCTCCTCCAGAATTCGTCAAGCTAACCTAATCCACTTGACTACTCATACATAATATGAGCACCCAAGAGTTTAATAAAACATAAAATAAACACTCGGGTCAGACAGGGGTCAGGTGTGAGTAAACGGGTTAAAATTGCTTAACTTTAGAAAACCTTTGAAAAGAAAAGGTATCATGTAAGACTTCCCACACATAAACATGGAAAAGTTTTTACCTTACGCTAACCAAAACATTTGATAGGAAATCCAATGATATTATAATAGTGTCTAGGGTTTTCAAGTAAATAAGAAATAGCCGAAATTGTTACATTCATTAAATTCCAGCTACTAGCCACAAAAGTGGGTAATACAATCAAAACCGTAGGGTCTCGTAGGAAGAATGGGTTTCCATCAATGGCAGGGCTACTGGGGTACCGCCCGTCACAGTACGTGGCCTAGATCAACGTACCGAGGAGTACTCCCACTCCCCTGCAACACAAGGCCGGAACCATCCCTTACTGGACAGTCCCGAACAAGACAACCCCGCAGTTGGCCGCGACCCAACTGCCCACACAGCCGAATAAAAAGGGACTTCTAGACATGGGAAAATCTTGCTCTCCAGTGGGAGCTACCCACGAAGCCTTGCTGCACCTCCCCTGTTTTAGCCATTCCCGGTTGACGAGGCTTGAGGCTGCGATTACCTTTATAGGACACATCTATCTTAGAATGCTCATCGTCCACCTGACGATGTGCTGAAAGCATTCAATCCATACAAGTTCGTTCCGGGTTCGAACGAAACTGAAGGCACTATCTCGTTGCACTCATTATTGGAATCACCCTCAGAGTAACGACCATAGCCCTTGCACTCTGATTCTCCATCTCGAATCTATAAGCACTATTCCGTCAAACTCATTACGGAATCACCCACAGAGTTATACTGACGTATAGCCCTTACACCTCAAGTCTTCACTTGCTCCACTTGGATACACGACCTAATGTTTAATTGGAATCGATGTGGTTTTCGGATTCCAAATATGGAAATCCGATCCCGGTCTTACCGAAACCAAACACCATTTTAAATGTCCAAGTTATACTTAATGGTTTAAACAGTTTAACTTATAATCAGGATGATATATAAACAGATAGATGAATCATATTATCACAATAGATAATTTATATCAACATTCATCTCACACAGCAGCATATCACAAATATCATAGATATTCACATCATCCAGTATCAACCAAACACCCAATATCATTCAACATCCAATATCAACCAATCATCCAATACCAATCAATCATCCAATATCAATCAATCATCCAAAACAGAATTGATTATCTCTTAATCAATTGGATTACTTAATCCTTCTTCATCTATTTATTTATTATAAATAAATTAATCATCTCTAATGATCTTAACTAATTAATCTTCCTTGATTAATTATCCTTTAATTGCATACAAGTAATTATCCTAATCATATACAGTAATTAACCCTTTATTTACTATCATTAATTAAAATAATTAATGATCCTACAATTAATTAATCATACTTAACTTAATTACTTTTATTAATCAACCTTGATTAATATCATTAATTACATTAAATAATGATCCTTATTAATTAATAATTTATTAAATAATTAACTTATAATTAATCAACTCATTAATCATAATTAGTAATTAACAATTTGTAATTACTTATCTTAATTAATTAACTTCTTAATTAATTATATTAATCTTGATTAATTAATCCATTTAATTAATCTTTAATTACTTCATTAAGTAATTATTATTCAATTATATTAATTAATAATCCTTAATTAATTACTTTATTAATTAATTACATTTTAATTAATTACATTTAGTAATTAATCTTAAATAAATCATATTCATTAATTAATTAATCACATTAATTAATTAGAATTAGCTGAGTAATTAACCCTTAATTACTTCATAAGTAATTATCTCTAATTACTTCATTGATAATCTTGATTAATCTCTTAATTAATTACTTAACAAATAATTAATTCCATCATTAAATAATTCTTAATTCATTAATTAATTAATTATTACATAATTAATTAACTTCAAAACAATTAAATTAATTAATCCCTTAATTGATAATCGCAAGTGATTATCCATTAATCACTTCCATTTAATTACTTCCATAAGTAATTACTCTTTCCAAAATTACTTTCAATAGTTAACTATTAATTACTTCATTAAGTAATTACACTTAATTAATACATAATTAAGTGATTATTAAAAATTAAATAATTAACTAATTATTTAAAATTAATTTAAATAATTAATTAACTTCTTATATTAAAGGAAATCTTAAATAAGTTGAGAAATCCATAAATCTTAATCAAACTTAACTTATTAACAAATAAGCATTCTTAAGTTAATTATTCAAATAATTTAACTTTATTTATTTCCATAAATAATTTATTTGAAATAAATCAAATTTTAAAAACAAATTTATTCAATTTGGTTTTCCAAAATCATAACATTTGCCTTATTTGAAAATAATGCATTTAGAATCAAATACTTTGATTATCTAATTTAAACTTTTCATCTTCAATATAAATTGAACTTTTTAAATCATTACTCAACAATTTACTTAAACTTTGATTTAGTATTTAAATTCAAAACACTCCTTTAAATTAAAATTCAAAATTTAATTAAGTTGAATTACTTTCAAAATAAACATCTCAACATTTTAACTTTAAAATAAATTCAATTATCACATTTAAGGGTTTGATTTACATTTATTTCAAGTTAATAAATTAACTTAGTATATTGATTCTCTTATACAACTTGTTCATAACATGATGCTTACTTTCTTTATTCAAACATAAGTTACTCAGCAACTTAAATCGTAATACAATAACTTGAAACCCACAACCAAAAATACACTCGAGTCAATCACCTAAATGACTCGAGTAAATCACTCAACAACCCGAGCCTTTCCACGAAGCAAATCCCAGTCGCCCCAACTTCGAGTCATGCCCATGAAATCGCGAGCGTTTCTTTGGTACGAACCCTTCTTCTCCAAATCAAGATACCCAGTGAACAACATATACACGCGTGCACGTCTCCCTTCACCTCCGGCCATTACTGATCGTCGCGACTATCGTCGTCGACCACATTATCATGCGCGAGTTCGAATTCAAACCCAGATCCAACAAAAAGTAACCGAGTCGAAATTCGAACATACTACTCGAAACTGTAGTAAGTCGAACCACCCAAAACCCTTCGCCGTTGACGAACTCACCACCATCATCTCCAGAAACTCCTCCAGAGCATCACTACAACACCACGCCACCATCCCCCAACATGCGATCGCCTCCGGTCGAATAACCAAGTCGCAAAAATCACGACAACAGAGCCGAGCAAAATCACAAGCTAAAACCCTAATTGATCCACTTCCCTTCGATTTACTCATTTGAAAAATTACTTTGCATTTTTCCTAAAATCTACAACTCAAAATCAAGCTACGACCGGAATTTCAACCCCAATCATCATGCCGATCAACGGCAATTGCCAAAAACCCCCAAAACCTTCAAACCCAAAATTCTCAACGAATACTCAACTAAAAATCACAAATTACATATCAAAATTCATGATTTTCTACCAAGATTACATACATGTAATCCAATTCAGAATTTAGGATAGTTAAATTTTCAACAAATATCTCAGTTTACTGTTAATCTTTTATTTATACTTATCTGTTACTTTAAAAATTATGAAACAAAATTTAAAATTTCTATCAAGCTATAACTTACATTTTTCATTTATATAACAAATTCAATTAAGTTACAGATTTGGAAGATTTTGGATTTAAAGATGATGAATCAAATTCTGCTTGAACAACAGTATTTAAATTCACATCTACAGGCAGTATGTGCTTATAAAAATCATGCATTCATATAAACAAATATTTATTATCAAAGCAACGATTCATTTGCATGCATCATTATTTGACCATAAATTAAACCACAGCTGTTTTTAAAATGATTTACTCACCTCTGAAATATATGCAGAGCAGTGCAGAATTTAGTTTCAGGCTTGAACTATAATTCAGAAAATGCATTTGCTTTTGATTATGCTTGCTGTTGATTTCCCTTTGCATGTTGAAATTACAGATTGCAGGTTGAACTCCTCTTAGAATTTACAGATCTGATTTGCAGATTTGCAATTTCATTAGCTTTTAGTTTGAAAATCTCAGGTTTTGGAATCATTGAGTTTTGGGTCTGAGGAGTTTTTAAACTTGAATTCATCTTTGTAGAGAAGAACATCAGATTTACTTTTGTTTTGCAGAATTGCTTTTGGGGTTATGAATTTCAGGTTTGAGGAAATATTCCAGGTTGCCATTAATTTGGTTAAGAAGTGAAGACAAAGGAAAGTGTTTGGAATTGAAAAAGAAAAATAAATTTTCTTCTTTTTCATTTATTAAAGATTAAAGAAATATGAATTTTAAAGATAAGGACACTTGTCACTATATAGCTTAATTTATCAACACATGTGTTTAGAGAGCCTTAACATGTTTACACATGTATTGTAGCATTTTAAATAAATTTTTATTAATTTTCATTTAATTTAAAAGATAATATAAGCTTTCTTTTTAAGTTACTTAATTTATAAATGTTCACATAAGTATATAAATTCACTTTTAAAAGTAATTATTCTAAAACTAATTATAATGCAAATATATATTCTTATACATGTATTTTAAAAATCTAAAACATTTTTAACCATTTAAAATTAAACACTTTAAAGAAAACATAAATAAGACTTTGATTTATATCCTTTCTAGATTATCATTTTTTTTAACAATTGAATTAAGTCTAAATTAACTTTTGAAAAATAAAATTAAAACAAAGCTTTAACAATATTCAAATTATCAATAGATTAAAATTAAATTTCCAAAACAACTCAAATTATAACATATACATACATATATATTACAATTTGAAAATTCATCTTTAAATTTGAAACAAAAGATCTCCTATTCACAATATATATATCAAATATATATATTATAAACAGAATAAATATTTATTAGCTTTGACAGACAATCTTATCAATATTGTCAGATTAGGATTTATTTACCTTTAAAAGATTAAATTAGCAAATTTTTAATTAAAATTATAAAGAAAATTATCAAACCAATTAAATTATTTACAAAGATTATTAAATTTATATTGCCCAAAATTCCGGGTCGTTATAATCCTCCCCCCTTAAAAGAATTTCGTCCCCGAAATTTAAAACAAAGGTAATTTAATAATCCAGCAAATATTTTAATTTCAAACAGCAATGCATACCTATCAACCAGTTACTAACAACCATAACAATCAATCAAACACACAACCCTAACTAATTATCCTGATAAAAATCAGAATAAATCTTCTAACACCATCTCGAGTTTCCCAAGTATAAATCACCAGGATACTCGTTCTACAAAAGCCAACAAACAAACTACACAACCAAAATCCAGAGATCCACTCATCTCTAGATCCAAAATCTGAACAGAACATCAGACTACTCTCAAATCCAACTCAACATCCAACTCCAAATGAATTGCAGATTCAATAACCAATGATGAATCATACACGTACTCCCTTAGAGACACGTCTTACAAAATGAATTCCAGCTATCCAAACTGGCAATTAAATCTTAAAGAAAGCAGATCTTATCTTATCAGAACACAGATAAGAAATCCTCAAATGCCACAGCACTAATCAACCAATCTTACCCAATTTTAGCTCTCTTAACCAGAGAATTTGAACCACAATGAAGTCTCCAACTTCAAATTCCAAATCTCCTTATCTCTTATCTGAATAACTCAACAGACAATCCTGGGCTGCCAATCTTCTTCTGATCAGCTCAACCTATGCTGATAACCCCAGAAACAACTAGACCAAAACAAAGCAGTTTATGGATCCTATTCAACAGAAAAGTCTTAATGTAAAGCACAATTCAAATTCAGGATTCAAAGCATTTTCTGTACATGGATACTCTGCTCAGGGAAATCAGTGAGTAACAATTTGTTTTCTCTAACTAAACTTAATTAATAATTAGATGCTTGCTATTTTTAAAACTCTGTGTGTTTGCATGTCATATTTTAATGTTTATTACTGGTATAACATATGAGTTTGAAGTCATACATGTTGATATGAATTTATCTTTCTGTAACTCAAGATTTCAGATTTGGAATTGCTTAAAAATATTTACTCCATTTAAATTGATGTATGTTAAGTTTTAACATTTAAATCAAAACATAATTGTTAACCTTGTTTACAGTTTAAATTTTACTTAATATGAAAATTTTCTGTAATGGTATTTGTAAATTCAGAGAGTACAGAACCAAACTTTTGAAAATAGGAATTCGACCTTCCAGATTCATTGATTTGAGATTAAAAACCGATTTCATGATTAAAGTTATGAATTTAAAAAATAAATAAATTAGAAAATATAGTTTGAAAAGGGTTGAGTATTTCTGGTAACCTGTAACCATAGTTTGGGTTTGAACTGATGACCTAGAGGATCGGGGTGGTCAGTATTGCTTATGGTGATGTAGTAGTGATAGTAGAATCAGGGAAAATGTAGGGGGTGGATTATAACAATGAGGCAGTGTTGATTTGGGATTAAGGGTTTTAGCCCTATTTGTCTGTTGCTCGAAATTACTGATCACCGCAACACCATATGTTGACCGAGCCTTCTCAAATTTGGGGAAATGATTGATGGAGTGTGGGAGAAGTAGAGGCCGGAGGTGGAGTTCCTCTGGTGGTCGGAGTACGGTGGTTGAGGCAATTTCTGGTTTCGACATTGCTACTGTATTTTTGAGCTCGAATGCTCAAATTCGATTTAGGGCTTCTGTAGATTCTCTGTTGGTCGGAATAGCATTGGGAGGAGTCTTTAAGGAAGTAATAATACTACTGGGAGTAGAATTCCAGGAGTTGGTAGCAAACCAGTCAAAACTGAATCATGTTTTGAAAATAAAAGAAGTCTTTAAAATTTTGAAATAAATTTGGGTTTAAATTTCTTTTAACTTCTTTTATAAAATGAGAAAATCTTTAGCATAAGTTTTAAAAGGGTTTTAAAATGTTTTTAAAACCTTGTTAAAGTTAAGTTTGATTTCATTTTAAATTTAAAATTTAAAATGTAATTTGAAACAAATTTTAAGTAAATTGTTTTAAAATTACTTTATTAATGATAATGTAATCATTAATAAGAAATGTTTTATTTTAAAATAAATCAAAGATTTAATGACTTTGATTCTTTAAATTAATAAGGTAATTTAAATAAGATAATTAATTAATTGATTTAATTAATTAAGAATTGGAATAAATTAATTAAGGATTAGTTAAGTAATTAAGATTAATTAAATTTGTAATTAATGTGAATTAATTTAAGCTAATTACTTAAGAAAGGTAATTAAAAGAATTTATGAAAAGATAATAAAGGTCATTAACTTGGGATTATTTATTAATTAATTAATGTAATTAATTTTGATAAATTAAATGGATTAATTAATTTAGATAATCAATTATGGAACTTGATTAAGTATGATTACTTTATGGAAATAATTAAACTTATTAATTACTCATTGTAATTAATTTATTAATTGGATTAGTTTAAATTAATTAATTAAGTTTAATTAATTTAGAATAATCATTGAATGGTTTGGTAAGTAATCAAAGATGAATAATTACTTAGAGAAGTAATTAAGGTAAAGAATTTACTGGAGGTAATTAACTGAAGTATGAAAGAGTTTTGAGATTAATTACTTGTGTAATTAATATGAAAGGTAATTTCTTTGTGAAGTAATTAATAATTAATTACTTAGTGTAATTAATTTAAGCATTGATTGATTAAGTCTTTTGGAAATAATTAAGTGGTGTAATTAATTAAGGGTATTTAATTACTCAAGGATGATTAATAAATATAATTAATTATTAAATGTAATTAATTTAGGAGTAATTAAGGAAGTAATTAATTTATTAAGGACTAATGTAATTAATTATAATTAATTAATTAATGAAGTAATTAAAGGTTAATTACTAATTTTCGTTAAGGATAATTAATTTGTAAAATTAATTAAAGATAATTACTTGAATGTAATTAAGGGATAATTAATCAAGGGTGATTAATCAAGGTGATTAATTTGAGGATAATTGATTAATTGATTTGTGATCAATTAAGAGTTAAGTAAGCAAGTTTTAAATGGTGAAGTAATTAATTTTCATTTTAAATTAATTAAGGAATAAGTAATTAATTTAATTCACTTTAAATTAATTAGAGATAGAAGTAATTAATTTAATTGACTTTAAATTAATTATAGACGGTGTGATTATAGATCTTTGCTTATGAATGGATGATATGGTTTACCCTGAATGGTTTGAATCTCAGACATGAGAAAATAAGGGAGGGTTTTAAGATCAACATCTGAATGGTTTGCAGGATTAAACATGCAAGTTTTTGATTAAGGGAGGGTTTTAAGATTTTGATAATGCTTGCATGCTTCAGCTTTTTAAAGGAAAAAAAAATGTACAGGCTTTAGAACAGGTTGAAGAAAAATGATATTGTAGAGGATGTTGATTATAAATTTGATCTTATTCTGGGTTTTGAATAGATTATCAGCTGAAACTTTGTCTCACCCTTTGAAAAAATTATAGATTAGGAAAGAAAAAATGAGGGAAAGAAGAAAACAGGTTTTATAAGTGTAATGGATTTATTTAAAAATCAAAATAAAAATCAAAAATAAAAAGGACACTTGTCCTAAAACATAACATTTGTCAAATTGAGTAAGTCATTAATTCACATTTGTCTCATTAGTTGCCTAGGATATTAACACTTGTTTGATACATATTTGGTATCAAGGGATTAATTAGAGATAATAAATTATGAAGTAATTAATTTATTTGGTAAAGTAATTAAAGGTAGTTAATTACTGAATGGAGTTAATCAAGGATGATTAACAATTATGGTTTAAATTAAGATTAATTTCTTAATGTAATTAATTTAAATAAGGTAATTAATTTAAATGTAATTAGAGATCATTAATTAATATAATTAATGTTGTAATTAAGATTGACTAATTAAGATTAGTTAATCAATAATAAGTGATTAAGGTAATTAATTAATATAATTAATTAAGGATTAATATAATTAATTATAGTAATTAATTTGTGAAGTAATTAAAGGTTAATTACTGTATTTGGTTAAGTATAATTGATTTGTAAAATTAATTAAAGAATAATTACTTAAATGTAATTAAGGAATAATTAGTCAAAGGTGATTAATTAATGTGATAAATTGAAAGAGATTAATTAATTAATTTGTAATTAATTAATGGCAATAAGCAAGATTTTTATTGATAAAGTAATTAATTTAATTCACTTTAAATTAATTTGAATGATGTAATTAATTTAATTCATTTTAAATTAATTATATTTGGAATGATAGATCATTGCTTATATGGATAGTTACAAAGTGCGACGACCCGACGTCCTATCTCCAGGAAATCGCATCATCTTGAAGAAAGAAAGGGATAAAAGAAGAAAAGAAAGAGAAAGAAAGAAACAACAACATCAGAGAACTCACAGCGGAACGAATAAAATATAATATATCACTTATAATATTACATAGTATCTCATTACATCAGAGTACACAACTTAAAACAACAGATAATAGACAGTTATAAACTTCTGTCTAACTATACAACTCAAGTATACAAGATACAGAAACCAAACAAACACAGCAGAACCAATATATATCTACACGTCGAAGCCTCCTGCTCCATATCTCCTCCAGGATTCGTCAAGCTAACCTAATCCACTTGACTACTCATACATAATATGAGTACCCAAGAGTTTAATAAAACAGAAAATAAACACTCGGGTCAGACAGGGGTCTGGTGTGAGTAAACGGGTTAAAATTGCTTAACTTTAGAAAACCTTTGAAAAGAAAAGGTATCAAGTAAGACTTCACACACATAAACATGGAAAAGTTTTTACCTTACGCTAACCAAAACATTTGATAGGAAATCCAATGATATTATAATAGTGTCTAGGGTTTTCAAGTAAATAAGAAATAGCCGAAATTGTTACATTCATTAAATTCCAGCTACTAGCCACAAAAGTGGGTAATACAATCAAAACCGTAGGGTCTCGTAGGAAGAATGGGTTTCCACCAATGGCAGGGCTACTGGGGTACCGCCCGTCACAGTACGTGGCCTAGATCAACGTACCGAGGAGTACTCCCACTCCCCTACAACACAAGGCCGGAACCATCCCTTACTAGACAGTCTCGAACAAGACAACCCCGCAGTTGGCCGCGACCCAACTGCCCACACAGCCGAATAAAAAGGGACTTCTAGACAGGGGAAAATCTTGCTCTCCAGTGGGAGCTACCCACGAAGCCTTGCTGCACCTCCCCTGTTTTAGCCATTCTCGGTTGATGAGGCTTGAGGCTGCGATTACCTTTATAGGACACATCTATCTTAGAATGCTCATCGTCCACCTGACGATGTGCTAAAAGCATTCAATCCATACAAGTTCGTTCAGGGTTCGAACAAAACCGAAGACACTATCGTTGCACTCATTATTGGAATCACCCTCAGAGTCAACGACCATAGCCCTTGCACTCTGATTCGCCATCTCGAATCTATAGGCACTATTCCGTCAAACTCATTACGGAATCACCCACAGAGTTATACTGACGTATAGCCCTTACACCTCAAGTCTTCACTTGCTCCACTTGGATACACGACCTAACGTTTAATTGGAATCGATGTGATTTTCGGATTCCAAATATGGAAATCCGGTCCCGGTCTCACCGAAACCAAACGCCATTTTAAATGTCCAAGTTATACTTAAGGGTTTAAACAGTTTAACTTATAATCAGGATGATATATAAACAAATAGATGAATCATATTATCACAATAGATAATTTATATCAACATTCATCTCACACAGCAGCATATCACAAATATCATAGATATTCACATCATCCAGTATCAACCAAACACCCAATATCATTCAACATCCAATATCAACCAATCTTCCAATATCAATCAATCATCCAAAACAGAATTGATTATCTCTTAATCAATTGGATTACTTAATCCTTCTTCATTTATTTATTTCAAATAAATAAATTAATCATCTCTAATGATCTTCACTAATTAATCTTCCTTGATTAATTATCCTTTAATTACATAGAAGTAATTATCCTAATCATATACAGTAATTAACCCTTTATTTACTATAATTAATTAAAATAATTAATGATCCTACATTAATTAATTAACTATAATTAATTACATTAATTCTTAATTAATTACAATTAATTAATCATACTTAAATTAATTACTTTTATTAATCAACCTTGATTAATATCATTAATTACATTAACTAATGATCCTTATTAATCAATAATTTATTAAATAATTAACTTATAATTAATCAACTCATTAATCATAATTAGTAATTAACAATTTGTAATTACTTATCTTAATTAATTAACTTCTTAATTAATTATATTAATCTTGATTAATTAATCCATTTAATTAATCTTCAATTACTTCATTAAGTAATTATTATTCAATTATATTAATTAATAATCCTTAATTAATTACTTAACTAATTAATTACATTTTAATTAATTACACTTAGTAATCAATCTTAAATAAATCATATTCATTAATTAGTTAATCACATTAATTAATTAGAATTAGCTGAGTAATTAACCCTTAATTACTTCATAAGTAATTATCTATAATTACTTCATTGATAATCTTGATTAATTACTTAACAAATAATTAATTCCATCATTAAATAATTCTTAATTAATTAATTAATTATTACATAATTAATTAACTTCAAAACAATTAAATTAATTAATCCCTTAATTGATAATCGCAAGTGATTATCCATTAATCACTTCCATTTAATTACTTCCATAAGTAATTACTCTTTCCAAAATTACTTTTAATACTTAACTGTTAATTACTTCATTAAGTAATTACACTTAATTAATCCATAATTGAGTGATTATTAAAAATTAAATAAATAATTAACTAATTATTTAAAATTAATTTAAATAATTAATTAACTTCTTATATTAAAGGAAATCTTAAATAAGTTGAGAAATCCATAAATCTTAATCAAACTTAACTTATTAACAAATAAGCATTCTTAAGTTAATTATTCAAATAATTTAACTTTATTTATTTCCATAAATAATTTATTTGAAATAAATCAAATTTTAAAAACAAATTTATTCAATTTGGTTTTCCAAAATCATAACATTTGCCTTATTTGAAAATAATGCGTTTAGAATCAAATACTTTGATTATCTAATTTAAACTTTTCATCTTCAATATAAATTGAAATTTTTAAATCATTACTTAACAATTTACTTAAACTTTGATTTAGTATTTAAATTCAAAACACTCCTTTAAATTAAAATTCAAAATTTAATTAAGTTGAATTACTTTCAAAATAAACATCTCAACATTTTAACTTTAAAATAAATTCAATTATCACATTTAAGGGTTTGATTTACATTTATTTCAAGTTAACAAATTAACTTAGTATATTGATTCTCTTATACAACTTGTTCATAACATGATGCTTACTTTCTTTATTCAAACATAAGTTACTCAGCAACTTAAATCATAATACAATAACTTGAAACCCACAACCAAAAATACACTCGAGTCAATCACCTAAATGACTCGAGTAAATCACTCAACAACCCGAGCCTTTCCACGAAGCAAATCCCAGTCGCCCCAACTTCGAGTCATACCCATGAAATCGCGAGCGTTTCTTCGGTACGAACCCTTCTTCCCCAAATCAAGATACCCAGTGCACAGCATATACACGCGTGCACGTCTCCCTTCACCTCCGGCCATTACTGATCGTCGCGACCATCGTCGTCGACCACATTATCATGCGCAATTCAAACCCAGATCCAACAAAAAGTAACCGAGTCGAAATTCGAACATACTACTCGAAACTGTAGTAACACGAACCACCCAAAAACCCTTCGCCGTTGACGAACTCACCACCATCATCTCCAGAAACTGCTCCAGAGCATCACTACAACACCACGCCACCATCCCCCAACATGCGATCGCCTCCGGTCGAATAATCAAGTCGCAAAAATCACGACATTAGAGCCGAGCAAAATCACAAGCTAAAACCCTAATTGATCCAATTCCCTTCGATTTACTCATTTGAAAAATTACTTTGCATTTTTCCTAAAATCTACAACTCAAAATCAAGCTACGACCGGAATTTCAACCCCAATCATCATGCCGATCAACGGCAATTGCCAAAAACCCCCAAAACCTTCAAACCCAAAATTCTCAACGAATACTCAACTAAAAATCACAAATTACATATCAAAATTCATGATTTCCTACCAAGATTACATACATGTAATCCAATTCAGAATTTAGGATAGTTAAATTTTTAACAAATATCTCAGTTTACTGTTAATCTTTTATTTATACTTATCTGTTACTTTAAAAATTATGAAACAAATTTTAAAATTTCTATCAAGTTATAACTTACATTTTTCATTTATATAACAAATTCAATTAAGTTACAGATTTGGAAGACATTAGATTTAAAGATGATGAATCAAATTCTGCTTGAACAACAGTATTTAAATTCACATTTACAGGCAGTAAGTGCTTATAAAAATCATGCATTCATATAAACAAATATTTATTATCAAAGCAACGATTCATTTGCATGCATCATTATTTGACCATAAATTAAACCACAGTTGTTTTTAAAATGATTTACTCACCTCTGAAATATATGCAGAGCAGTGCAGAATTTAGTTTCAGGCTTGAACTATAATTCAGAAAATAGATTTAAATGTTCTAAAAGCATCAGCGTAGGTTGAGCTGATTAGTAAGGTTATGGACAGCCCAGGATTGTCCGAAGAGATTTTGTGGATAAGAGTCGGAGGGATTTGGACTCTGAAGTCGGAGATTTAATTTTGGATAAGTTTTCTCTGATCAAAATGAGCTACAAGTTTGGGTAAGTCTGAGAAGTTAGCTCTGATACCAAACTGAGACGACCCGACTTTCCACTCCCGGAAAATCGCATCATCTTTAAGAAAGAAAAGGATAGAAAAGAGAATAGAAAGAGGAGAAGAAAGAAACAACATCAGAATCTACACAGCGGAACGAATAAATTATATTAATAACATAATACTTTACATAGTTTACAACAAATATCAGAGTACACAGATATACAACACATACTAGACAGTTATAAACACATGTCTAGTTATACAACTCAATACAGTACAAGAAACAACAACTCAGAGAACACACAGCGGAAAACTATAGATATATCTACACGCAGAAGCCTCCTGCTCCATTGCTCCTCCATAATTCGTCAAAGCAAACCTGAATCCTAACCTGAATCACCCTTGAATACTTGTAAAAATTTGAGTACCCAAGAGTTTATGGAAAACAAAAATAAACTCCGGGTCAGACATGGGCTGGTGTGAGTAACAGGTTAAAGTTGCTTAACTTTCAAAAACCTTTTGAAAAGAAAGGTATCACGTAAGACTTCCCACACATAAACATGGAAAAGTTTTTACCTTACGCTAACCAAAACATTTGATAGGAAATCCGATGATATTATAATAGTGTCTAGGGTTTTCAAATAAATAAGAAATAGCCGAAATTGTTGCATGATTAAATTCCAGCTACTAGCTGGGTAATACAATCAAAACCGTTGGCACTTATTGGATTTTGGATTCCATACAATGGCAGGGCTACTGGGGTACCACCCGTCACAGTACGTGGCCTAGATCAACGTACTGAGGATCACTCCCGACCCCCTGCAACACAAAGTCGGACCCATTCCTTACTGAATAGTTCCGAACAAGACAACCCCGTGGTTGTAGCTAGAAACCACCCACACAGCCGAATATAAAGGGACTTCTAGACAGGGATCAATCTTGCTCTCAAGTGGGTGCGACCCACGAAGCCTTGCTGCACCTCCCCTGTTTTAGCCATTCCCGGTTGATGAGGCTTGAGGCTATGATTACCTTTATAGGACACATCACTTAGAATGCTCATCGTCCACCTGACGATGTTCTGGAAGCATTCAATCCATACAAGTTCGTTCCGGGTTCGAACGAAACCGAAGGCATTATCTCGTTACACTCATTTTGGAATCACCCTTAGAGTCAACGACAATAACCCTTGCACTATAAACCACCATCTCGAATCTATAAGAACTAGTTCCGTCAACTCATTACGGAATCACCCACAGAGTTATACTGACTCATAGTCCTTACACCTCGAGTCTTCACAAAGCTCCACTTTGATTCACGACCTACCGTTATTTGAAATCGATGTGGTTTTCGGATATCCAAATATGGAAACCCGATCCCGGTCTCATCGAAAACCAAGCGTGTCTTTTAGGGTCCAAGTTGTTTTAAAGGTTTAAAACAAAACAATTACAGTATCTATATACACACAGATAGATAACTCATAATTCATAACTGATAATTGACATTATCACATAACAGGTAATCCACATTATCAATATCAAATAGATATTCCATATATCACCATCACAATAGATAACCTAAGTTATCATCACAATACAATCAAACATTCCATACCACACAATATCATTTATCTCATTTCTTAGATTTCATCCATTCAAGACAATCAAGTTCATCCATACATACATAAGCAATGATTTACTCATCACAATATAATTAATTTAAAATGAATTAAATTACTATCACTAATCTCTAATTAATTTAAAAATGAATTAAATTAATTACTCCATCCTTAATTAATTTAAAATAAATTAAATTAATTGTTTCACCAATATAAACCTTGCTTACTTAATCATTTAATTGATTATATATGAGTAGTCAAGTGGATTAGGTTAGCTTGACGAATTCTGGAGGAGATATGGAGCAGGAGGCTTCGACGTGTAGATATATATTGGTTCCGCTATGTTTGTTTGGTATCTGTATCTTGTATACTTGAGTTGTATAGTTAGACAGAAGTTTATAGCTGTCTATTGTCTGTTGTTTTAAGTTGTGTATTCTGATGTAATGAGATACTATGTAATATTATAAGTGATATATTATATTTTATTCGTTCCGCTGTGAGTTCTCTGATGTTGTTGTTTCTTTCTTTCTCTTTCTTTTCTTCTTCTATCCCTTTCTTTCTTAAAGATGATGCGATTTCCTGGAGATAGGAAGTCGGGTCGTCGCACTTGGTACCAGAGCCATTTACAGTTTGCCTTCACGTAAACAAAACTCTGACTTCCTGAAATTCCAGGAACTTATAGCTAAACTACAGAGAATTCTTTATTTAAACATTTAAATTGCCTTAAAACTTCCTTTATTTTCAAACCATTATTTCAAATTGGAATTTGATTTCAGATTTAAACTCATGTTTGAATCTCTACTTAAATTTAAAGCTTTATCCTAAATTAAAATATTTAAACTCTTGAGTGGTTTAAACATTTTGTTTCAAAGTTTAAATTTAAAATTTTCAAACCTGGATTCAAACCTCATTTGAAATTCAATTTTAAATTTGATTTAAATTCTATTTTCAAAACCCTGCATTTAGATTTTAAAACAAACCTTTAAATTAAAACTACAGGTTTTCAAAAACCTGTGATTACAAAAGGTAAACCCGAGCCACTCTTCAGTTTACTTCGAGTAAACCCCATGCTATCTTCGAGCACGAGTATAACCCGAGTAAAACAAAGAACAGCAAACCCAAACAATACCCTCACATTCCTTCTTCACCATGCATATGAACGGTGGCTGTAGCCACCTCCGACCACCACTAAATCAACCAGCAAGTCGACGTCCATCTCTGCATCACCATGCGACCGTCAAACCCCTCAATTCCACTCGAAAATGATTTCGAGTATCCCAATCCAAACCTGGCAGCAACAGGCACCTCCACTCCCAAACCTGTAAACTGCACGTTTCCTCACCTCCGACCACCGTGTCGATTGAAACTCCGGCGACATCAACATCAATGCTCCAGCAACCAGTTCCTTGAATCCTAATACGCTCGGTCCACTAGGAAGAACAAGATTATCAAAAACTTCGAACCATGCCAAAACTAGGTTAACAGATCTTGTCAACCTCCCATCGCCTCCACCGCACACTATTCATCTTCCTGGCATTTTTGCCACACCCCTTGATCATTCCACTACCACCTCCATGAACCCCGAACTCTCCAATCAACTTGACCAACACAGATTGACCAGAACTCATTACCAATTCAAATAAGTACTGCAATCCCAATCCCTAACTAAACAATACGACTTTAGTTTTAAAAATCATCTTTTTGTTTAAGTTTTCATATTATAACACTGAATTTATATTTTATAATGTTTGAGCTTCAACTTGATTTAACATACTCTGAAGTTTTACAATTTTCAGAAACATCACCCCACTTTATTTTACTTAAATAAATTTCTGAACTAAACTATGTTATAATTAACACATTGGCTTCAGGATTTAATCCCTAACAAAATTTAAACAAGAACAAGAGGATTTTATTTTTACTTATATGTATAAGAATCTGGAACTAGAATCAGAAGAGCACAGTCACATACATGCATGTATTAAACATCCAAATTGCATAGAAACCCATCAATGTTCATTCACACAAACATATTTAACTCAGAAGGAAAAACATGCAACAGATTCACACTTAATCTTTTAAAGTTAGTAATGTTACTCACCTGTTATTGCAAGAAACAGAGGCAGAGATTTTTGAAACTGATTTCAAAATTTGCAGTTGGAAACTTTTACTTCCATGCTTAAAACTGATTTGTTGAAACTTGATTTAACTTGAGTGTTTGTTGTTAAAACTTGCATGCAGGCCTCTGGTCCAAAGAATTCAGGCAAGCTTGCTTTTGAAATGAATTTCAGGTTGTAGGCTTGATTCCATTAGCATTTAAATCTTTAATTTGAAAAACTTGAAAATGCAGGCTTTGATGGTTTAAGGCTTGATTTCCAGATCTTAAAAGAATGCAGAGGCAAAAACCCAGATTTGCTACAGTACAGCGTGATAGGGGGTTCTCGCTTTGCGTTAGGTGGCGAACGGGAGACTCTTACCCCTACATGCCCCCGGGGATAGTATAAGGTCTTACGGGGTTGGTTGCGAGTCGAGAGTCTGGCCGTAAAAACAAACCCGAGGTACCAATGTGAGCCACAGCGGGACTGGGATGGTTGAAAAGCCTACCGGTCGTGAGCCGTTGCTGATGGTTGAAAAGCCTAGGACGTCGCAGTTGGTATCAGAGCATTAGGCTGAGTGAATACCTAGGCTCTGTAGTGGTGTCTATCTTGAGAAAGTGTATTTGTAATTTTTAATATATTTATATATATTTATTTCTACCTATCGATTGGGTTACCTTTTCAGGTTTTCCAATAGGGGTTATAAGGTAGATTGAGGTAGTGGTGTGTATAACACAACTACCGATTGATTGGAGTTTGAATGTTAGGTTAGAAGAGTATCTGTCGAGACTGTAAACCTAATACCGTCTCGAGTGAGTTTTGAAGTGGTGTAAGACTTCATTGATCTCTGAAGGTAACCTGTTAAGGTTCGGAGTTCATCTTTGAAGTTGGATGAGTAGAGTTTAGATCTGTTGGCTGAACAGAAGTGAGTGATGATATCTTGATATCTCAGGGAATAGTAGCTGCGTGATGAGATGCAGTGACTATGGATGTTTCCGAAGATGTTTCTTTGGAACAAATTTTAAGGAAGTGAGTCTGCTTCGGTGTTGTGGCTGAGTTCAGCAGGATGTTTCTGTTTAGTTTGAAGGCCGAGTTTCTCGAAGAGCTTTGGATTGAAAATTCTTTGGCATTGGTGTCAGGAGTGCAGCTCGGAGTGTGCTGTGTGTCGGCAGAGTTTTCTGGCTTATCTGTTTTCTGGAGAAGGAGTTCAGAAGCAGTAGAGTAGAATCCATTTCTTCGATGGGTTGGCAAGACCAGCATAAGCTGTTCTGATTGGTAAAGAGAGCACAGTTTTCTTTGGAATTAGATTAAGTTAATCGCAAAAGCGACTTGCGATAGTTGAGTATTATCTTGGATTGTTGGAGATTTTTTTTGGATATTTTCAGGAAAGTCAGAGTTGTCTTCATCTAGAGATTCAGTGGTTTCGGTGGATCAACTAGTTGAAGGTTGGTTTCTTGAGATGGAGTTTGTTGAAGCAACTCAGGATTTGAGAAACTTCTGAGTTTTCTCTGGATTATCGGAGATCTTCTTGGTTTTGTTGTCCAGATGTGCTTGTGTTCTTCATCAGCAATCTTTTCTATTCCAGATCAGAGTTATGCAGTGGAAGCAGTTTGGGAATGCATCTGCTTTTCTTTTCCGGATAGGAGAAGTTGTTTTCTTCTGATGGTTGTGAGTGGAGTTGTTCTTGATCTTGATTGATCGGGGAGGATCATTCTGATGAATTGGGATTGGTCTAGTTTGTTTCTTGAGACATCAGCAAGGATTTAGCTGATCATGTAGGATGTAGGAAGCTCGAGATCGTCCGAAGAGTTTTGTGGATCTGAAGTCTGATTTTGGATAAGTTTTCCCAGTTTTAGGAGCTATAAATTTTGGTAAGGTTGGGTAAGCTAGCTCCGAGATGTTTGGGATTTCTTCTGTGTTCTGTTTTGGATAAGTGTTTGATTTTCTGGATTGAATTGCCAGTTTGGACAACTGGAATTCGATATGTTTCACGTATCTCTAAGGGAGTACGTGTATATCTATTTCTGGTTTTGGAATCAGCTGTCGGGGAGATTTGGTTGTCGAGTCAGACTTGTCTATAGTCTGATATCTTATTCAGTTATAGATCTAGATGAGTAGGAGTTCTGTAACTCAGTAGTGTTGATTGTTTAGGTTTTATAGAGCGAGTATCCCGATGTTTACTTGGGAAACTCGAGGAAACTCTATCCAGAATTTTGTCTGGATAGTTAACTTTTTTTGATTGGATGAATTGATTGCTAGAGTTGTTAGCATATGTTTGATGTATGCTTGGTTTTAAAAATCTAAAATAGGTTATTAAATTACCTTTGCTCTAAATTTTGGGGACGAAATTCTTTTAAAGGGGAAGGAATGTGATATCCCGGAATTTTTGACAATATCAATTTAATAATCTTTATATAAAATTAAATTGATATTGACAATATTGATTAATAAAATATGTTTTGGTTTAAATAATCAAATTTAAATAATATTTAATTTGTGATTTGTCTTTTTAAATGCTAAAATAAATGTTTAAATTATAATGTATATATATATTTATATATATATTATAGTTTATCTTTGTTTTGGAATTTAATTAATAAATGAAGTTTTGTTTTTAAATTCTAATAAAATATTGAGTAATTAGGAAATTATGTTTTAATTAATATTAAGCTTTTAAAAATCTATTTAAATTAATAATTATATGGTTTGATAATATTTAAAATAAATGAAATTGTTTAAATCTGTCTTAGTTTAATTTTTGTTTTAAATTTAAGTAAAAATTGATTTTATTTCTTTTTAAAATATTATTTGATTAAATATGAATTGAGTATATTTTATATAAGTTTAAAATATAAGATAAAAAATGATTTAAATTCATTTAAA
Source organism: Allium cepa (assembly GCA_030765085.1). Classification (NCBI taxonomy): domain Eukaryota; kingdom Viridiplantae; phylum Streptophyta; class Magnoliopsida; order Asparagales; family Amaryllidaceae; genus Allium; species Allium cepa. Next base: position 706,781,377 of record CM060934.1, read on the forward strand.
TATAAAAGTGATTTATAATTTCTTTATAAATCATATAAAATTTGTTAATTGTTATTTGAAACCATATTAATAAATATTCTATTTTTTCTTAAATATAAAGAAGAATTAAAATAAGGAAATAAAGTCTTCATTTCTAAATTGAATAAATAGATTCTTTAAAATATTTGTATAAGTTTTAATTTATAAATTGTTTATTTACATTTTCTTAAAATAAGTAAATCATATATATTCTCATAAACATAAAATAAATTAAGGGAAACTCTTTTTAAACATATAAAAATATAACTAAATTTAATTTATGACAAGTGTTAACAAGTTAGTAATTTAAATAACATGTGTAAATGTAAGAACTCAATTTCATGACAAGTGTCATTGTCTTATTTCTTTATTTTTAATTAAGATAAATTTCAGTCCTCTTTTAAAAACATTTCACTTTTCTTATTATCTTTTAAAAATCAAATGCTAGTGAATCAGAGAAAAAAAAACTTAACCTGTTATGTTCCCAAAACAACAAATCTGAAGTAAATCATCTCCTCAAACCCAAATATAAATCACAACAACCTATAGTTCTGTTTCAAAAATCATGCTTAAACCTGTAATAAGAACATCAAACTGTATTTTCCATCTCTGGAAATCATCTGCATTCATCAACATGCAATTTTAAGGTTACTGCAGAATCAAAGTCTGCATTTCAACATACTGAAGACCACTACACTTGCATCTCTGCAAATTTGAGCAACCTGTAGTTTTAAAACCTGCATGCATGAAGTAGATAATCGAAGCAACATAAAGTTTCAGTTTAAAGCTATTCAAGTGTAAATTTTTCAATAAACATTGTGCTATGTTCCCCTGAGTTGCTGGTGAGTAACATTCTTGTTAAAATGAATTTAAGTTTATCATGGTTGCATAATTGATTTTCTGTGATGGATATGGCTTGTCATAAGTAGGATTCTGTATGTATATCTATGAATTATCTGTAAATATGTGGATGATGTGTGTGCATGTATGCTAATGACTGCAATGCCTCTGTTCCCAAGTTCAAGTCCAGATCTTTTGTTTTTTATTTATTTAATTCCCTATCTCTTGATCAGGTCATTGATATGATTTAAGTGACAAACAAAAATAGTTTGTTTGATCATATTTAAGCTTAAAATTTTAGTTAAGTTAAAATAAAATCAAACCTTCTCTGAAAATCAAAAAGGATCAGGAAACATGAATTTGTTTAAGAACATAAATTATTAAATTAAGATTTTGATCTGAAACCACTCAAGAAAACATGATTTTTAAGTCAGAAAACACAATTTATAGTTTGAGATTTTGGGGGCAGTTCACTTTTATCTGGTAAAGGTGAATTTGGGAAATTCTGTTGATTTTAGAAATTTGGGGGTTTGAAGTTCCTTCTGTATGGAGAAGAGTGATCAAGCATTTCAGAAAAATTATCAAATTGGGGAACAGATTTTTGGTTTAGCAGCGGTGAGGGTTTTGGTTCTGTAACCCTAATATTTAAACCTGTAGTAAATAGAATCGTTCTCACTCAACGTTTGATCGAGTGATTAGAAACTCTGGGAAATGGTTGCTAGGCCCTAGAGGAGTAAGTAGCCAGAGTTGTAGTTTAAACAATGGTCGGAGGGAGGAGGACTCGCCGTTGACAGGGTTTGTGGTTTTGGGGAGCTCAGTGTTTCCAGGTTTTATAAAGGTTGGACTTTGAATTTGGGTAATTGGTGATTTTCTGATGTTTTGGTAATCATGTTGGATTCAAGAGGGGGTTGGTGGATGAAGATGATCATCGTTGATGATCGGAAACTGGCCATGGCTATGTGCATGTGCACAGAGGTCAATTGGAGGTGGGTTTGGTTTCTGGAAAAATGTGGGGGAAGTGTTCTCGGAAAGTACTCGTGTTGCTTGAAGGTGTGACCCGAAGTTAGATTCTAGTTGACTCGAAGATATTGGTGCCTGGCTCGAGTAGTTTGCTAGTTCCAGGTTTTGTCTCTGAAACCTTACAATTTCAGGTTTTTATAAAAATTTAAACAAAATTTAAATTAAGTTAAGCAAAGTAAGATTTGAATTGGAATTGGATCAAGTTTAAATATGATTTCAAATGAAATTTTAATACTTGTTTCAAAATAAATAAATTTTATAAATGGAATGTTTTAAGCTGAAACCTGTTTACAGAATTTTAAGTAAGTTTTAATATCCGGAAATAAGATTTAAACCAAAGTTTAAATTTAAGTTAAAATCTTGATTTGAAATCTTGAATTCAAAATTTGCATTTGAATCTGAAGTTTTCAAAAAAAGAATAAGTTTATAAATTCTAGTGTTATAATTAAGTTTGTATATTTTATTATTTTATAACATATGTTTTTTTATAAAACTGAAATGGAATTTAAAACAGGATTTTAAATTTAAATTTTTGAACCAGAATCTGAAAACATAATTTGAATTCTGGATTGAAATGAAATAAGATTTTAATTTGAATGTTTTAAAATCACTTGAATATTTTAAGTATAATTTAAATTTTATTTAAATTGATTATAGGTTAAACTATTTATATAATACCTTAAGTAATTCTTTAATTTGAATAAAAAGTGTTTAATAATTGAATCTTGTTTAAATTTGATTTCATTTTAATTTTAATTTAAAATGGAATTTAGGAAAATTTAAAAGCAATTTGTTTTTAAATTTCTTGATAATGATAATTGAATCATTAACGAAATTAATGATTATCATTAAATTGATTTAAACTTAATGATTTATTAATTAATCTAGGTAATTAAGTTTTTAATTAATTAATTAATTTAATTAATAATTAGTTTAATTAAATAAATAATTAAGGGTTTATATAATTAATTAAAAGTTTAAGTAAGTTAATTAAATTTGATTAAAGTATGATTTAGAAATTAATTTAAATAAGATTTGATTAATTTAATTAATGAATTGAAATTATTAATCAAGTAATTAATAATTAATTAAGTTTTAATTATCACTTGAATAATTTAAGATTAATTAATGAGTTTCTTTAAATAAATTAAGAATTAATATTGATTAATTCAGTTAATTACTTTGGAAAAGTAATTAAAGTTTTATTATTGGTTAATGGAAGTCATTAACATAGTATTATTTTATAATTAATTAATGTGATTAATTTTAATAATTAATTGTATTAATTAGTTTAAAATAATCATTTGATAATTATTTTAGTATAATTACTTAATGAAAGTAATTAAGAAAATTAATTACTGATTGTAATTAATTAAGTTGTTGATTAATTAAGTTAATTAATTAAGTTTAATTAATTTAAATTAATCATTGATTTGATTTGAGAAGTAATTACAAATGGAAAATTACTTAGTGAAGAAAATAAATTACAGATGTAATTTAATGGAGGAGTTTGGGAAATTAATTACTTTGTAATTAATATGTAATTTATATGTTGTATAATTACCTAAGTAAGTAATTAATAATTAATTACTTAGTGTAATTAATTTAGGTTTAGATAATTGAGTTATTTGAAAATGATTAAAAGATGTAATTAATTTAATGTAATTAATTACTTAATCAAGAATGATTAATCAATAGAGATAAATGATAATTAATTTAATGAAGTTATTTAAAATAAAATAATTTGAGATCATTAATTTATATAATTAATGATATAAGTAAGGATTGATTAATTAAGAATAATTAATCAATGAAGGTATTAATTAATGTAATTAATAAAGGATTAATGTAATTAATTATGATGAATTAATTAATAAAGTAATTACAGGTTAATTACTGAATTTGGTTTGGATTAATTAATTTGTGAAATTAATTAGAGCTTAATTACTTGAATGTAATTAAAGGATAGTTAATCAAAAAGATTATTTAGGGTAACTTGTTAAGGGTAATTAATTGATTTATAATTAATTGATATGCAAGCAAGGTTTATATGGATGAATAATTAATTTAATTCATTTTAAATTAATTAAGGAAGAAGTAATTAATTTAATTCATTTTAAATTAATTATAGAATGGTGATTTAATATGTCTTTGCTTATGAATGATGATTGATATTACCCTGAATAGTTGAGATCTCAGTTATGAGATAAATGTTTTTGTGTGATTTGGATGTTATGGTAGCATTGAGTTGATAATATGATTTATCTGTTTGAGCTGATAATATAGATTATCTGATGTGATGATAATATTGATTATCTATTATGATGTTGTGAATTATCTATCTGTGTGTATATAGATAATATTGAATTGAATTGTTTTAAACTTTAAAACAACTTGGACCTAAAAGACACGCTTTGGATTTCGATGAGACCGGGATCGGGTTTCCATATTTGGATATCCGAAAACCACATCGATTCCAAATAATGTTAGGTCGTGAATCCAAATGGAGCTTTGTGAAGACTCGAGGTGTAAGGGTTATACGTCAGTATAACTCTATGGGTGATTCCGTAATGAGTTGACGGAATAGTGCTTATAGGTTCGAGATGAAGATTTAGAGTGCAAGGGTTATTGTCGTTAACTCTGAGGGTGATTCCAAAATGAGTGTAACGAGATAATGCCTTCGGTTTCGTTCGAACCCGGAACGAACTTGTATGGATTGAATGTTTTCAGAATACCGTCAGGTGGACGATGAGCATTCTAAGTGATATGTCCTATAAAGGTAATCGTAACCTCAAGCCTCATCAACCGGGAATGGCTAAAACAGGGGAGGTGCAACAAGGCTTCGTGGGTAGCTCCCACTGGAGGGCAAGATTGATCCCTGTCTAGAAGTCCCTTTATATTCGGTTGTGTGGGCGGTTGATTGCAACAACTGCCGGGGTTGTCTTGTTCGAAACTGTTCAGTAAGGAATGGTTCCGGCCTTGTGTTGCAGGGGAGTGGGAGTACTCCTCGGTACGGTGATCTAGGCCACGTACTGTGACGGGCGGTACCCCAGTAGCCCTGCCATTGTATGGAATCCACAATCCAATAAGTGCCAACGGTTTTGATTGTATTACCCACTTTTGTGGCTAGTAGCTGGAATTTAATAAATGTAACAATTTCGGCTATTTCTTATTTACTTGAAAACCCTAGACACTATTATAATATCATCGAATTTCCTATCAAATGTTTTGGTTAGCGTAAGGTAAAAACTTTTCCATGTTTATGTGTGGGAAGTCTTACGTGATACCTTTCTTTTCAAAAGGTTTTTTTAAAAGTTAAGCAACCTTAACCTGTTACTCACACCAGACCCATGTCTGACCCGGAGTTTATCTTTGTTTTTTTAAACTCTTGGGTACTCAAATTTTTACAGTAGCCAAGGGATTCATGTTAGCTTTGACGAATAATGGAGGAGCAATGGAGCAGAAGGCTTCTGCGTATAGATATATAGTTCCGCTGTGTGTTCTCTGTGATGTGATTGTATTGAGTTGTAAATACTAGACAGGTGATTATAACTGTCTAGTATATGTGATGTGTATGCTGTGTATCTCTGATTGGTATTGTATATTATGTAAATACTTATGTTATTAATATAATTTATTCGTTCCGCTGTTGCGATTCTAGTGTTGTTTCTTCTTTCTCTGCTTTCTTTTCTTCTTCTATCCCTTTCTTTCTTAATTGATGATGCGATTTTCTGGGAGTAGAAAGTCGGGTCGTCACAGTTGGTATCAAAGCCAACAGAAAATCGTCAAAGCTAACCTGAATCCCTTGGCTACTCGTAAAAATTTATAGCTATAAGAAAACTCTGACTTCCTGAAATTCCAGGAAATCTCTGTAGTTTAGCTATAAATTCCAATTTACATTTAAATCGTCAAAGCTAATCGTCAAAGCTAACCTGAATCCCTTGGCTAATCCAAAACAAAGAATTCTCTGTAGTTCGCAAAATTTATAGTTCCTTAAAACAATACTTTTTGACAGGTTTTAGATCTGATACCAACTGTGACGACCCGTCTTTCATTCCATAGAAGACGTATCATCGATAAGAAAAGAAAGAGATGGAAATAGAAAGATAGAAAGAAAAGAAACAACTATCATCAGAATCTCACAGTGGAAACGAACAAAATATAATATTACATATATCCCTTACATATGTTTACATATCAGAGTACACAAAATAATACCACTTCATTACATCTGACATTCATAAGAGTTCTTCACAACCCATACAACTCAAAACATAACACCAAAATGCCACTACAGCGAATATAGATAGATAGTACGTCTGGACTCCAGCTCCAGCTTCCAAAACATATGCTAATCCAAACCTAATCACTTGGCTACTCATAAAAATTTGAGTACTCAAGAGTTTATGAAAAACAAAATAAACTCCGGGTCAGACATGGGTCTGGTGTGAGTAAATCAGTTAAAGTTGCTTAACTTTAAAAATCATTTTGAAACAAAAGGTATCACGTAAGACTTCCCACAAATAAACACGGGTAAGTTTTTACCTTACGCTAACCAAAACCTTTGATAGGAAATTCAGTGATATTATAATAGGGTCTAGGGTTTTCAAATAAATAGAAAATAGCCGAAATTGTTACATTCATTAAATTCCAGCTACTAGCCACAAAAGTGGGTAATACAATCAAAACCGTATAGTCTCGTAGGGAAAATGGGTTTCCATCAATGGCAGGGCTACTTGGGTACCGTCCGTCACAGTACGGGGCCTAGATCACCGTACCGAGGATCACTCCCGATCCCCTGCAACACAAGGCCGGACCCATCCCTTACTGGATAGTTTTGAACAAGACAACCCCGCAGTTGTGGCCAACAACTGCCCACACAGCCGAATATATAAGGGACTTCTAGACAGGGGTAAATCTCACTCTCAAGTGGGGGCTACCCACGAAGCCTTGCTGCACCTCCCCTGTTTTAGCCATTCCCGGTTGATGAGGCTTGAGGCTACGATTACCTTTATAAAGAACACATCTCTTAGAATGCTCATCGTCCTCCTGACGATGATCTGAAAGCATTCAATCCATACAAGTTCGTTCCGGTTTCGAACGAAACCGAAGGCATTATCTCGTTACACTCATTTTGGAATCACCCTCAGAGTTAACGACGATAACCCTTGCACTCTGATTCACCATCTCGAATCTATAAGTACTATTCCGTCAAACTCATTACGGAATCACCCACAGAGTTATACTGACGTATAGCCCTTACACCTCGAGTCTTCACTCTTCACATAAGATTCACGACCTAACGTTATTTGGAATCGATGTGGTTTTCGGATATCCAAATATGGAAGCCCGATCCCGGTCTCATCGAAATCCAAACGTGTCTTAAAGGCCAAGTTGTTTAAAGATTTAAACAATTCAATTTAGATTTAAACATAGCATCACTCAGCATTATTAACAGATAATAACCAATATCTATCACATATACAATATCTCAATACAGGATATCTCAACTATCATTCAACAGATATCAACCATATTCAGATATCAATTCAAACAATCATCCACAAGCAAGCACTACTTTAATTCATATCATAATTAATTTAATTAATTTAAATTAAATTAATTACTTAAGAATTTATCACTTAATCTTGTTTAAACAAATGTTAATTAATTAATCACAATCATTTAATTAAATAATCATCTCTTAATTATCTCCTTATTAATTAATTACTACTTAATTAATTAATAATCTTTATTTAATTATCAATTAATTACTATAATTATTTATTAATTAAACTTGATTAAAAATTAATCATTCCTTAATTGGTTATTAATTAACCCTTAATTTTTAATTAATTAAGAATTAGAGTTGGAATTAATTAATTAATTTTGGTTATAACATCCTGGAATTTTTAACAATATCAATTTAATAATCTATAGTTAAAATTAAATTGATATTGATATTCTGTTATTAATTATTCAGATAAATTCAATAATCTTCTTTAGTAAATATTTAAATTTGTAATTTTATCTTTTAAAAATAATAAATTGATTTCTATTTATATATAAATATATGGTTTATATTTTAAATAGATTGGTATTGTTTTAATTTTAATAAATAAAGCATATTTTCTAGTTTTAATATTTGTAGTAAATTGGAAAATTTGTTTTATTTAATATTTAAGCTTTTCAAAGTTAAATAAATGATTTTGTTTAAATTTAATAATTGAATCATGTTTTAAAATTCTATATATATATACATTATAAATTGGAAATTTTGATTTTAAATTAGTATTGAGTTTTTAAAACTATTTCATAAATAAACATATGATTTTAAAATTGATAAGAAAAATATTAAAGTGTTTTAATTAAATTAGCTTGAGTTTTAAATTTAGAATAAATTCAACAAAATGGTTTTATGGCTTAATAAAATGGATATTTTATTGATAAAAATATAATCTTTTGTAAAATGATTTTAATTTAATAAAAAGAGATTTATAAAAGCAATATTGATATTGTATTGTTTTTATAAATAAGTTTTGAATACAATTTGCAAGTTGTTATTTCAAAATTGAATTTATATGTATAACTTGATTTGAAAAATATTTGATTTTGAATTTAGTTTGAATTTAAATTTAAAAGTATAAAATCTTAAATTGTTTAATTGTTTTAATTTTTATTTGTATAAGTTTATAAACATGATTTGTTCTTATTTCATTTATAAATTTATACACATGTTTAAATATAAACTAACAAGTGAATTTAGGCTAACATATACATTGATTCATAATTTAGTACTTATTATTTTAAAGCAAAACAATTGTTCAAAATTAGAATTTAAAAATAGACAAGTGTCTAACTTTTGACAAGTGTTAAAATTAGTTTTAATCTTTCTTTTATTTCCTTAAATCTGAGAATACATTTGTATAGTTTACAATCTTCATTCATGCATATATTTTTCATGCTCCTTAAACAAAAGAAAAAAGATCAAAACTCCTCATCAAATTCAAATAAACCTGCATATTCAAATCTTCCATCTACATACACAAATTTATCAAAACCCTGTACAAATCCTTCAATCTGCATTTCCTTAAAAAGAAATCCACAAATCTGCATAATCAAAACCATATTCAAATCTTCATATCTCAAATTCAAGCCAATCTGCATATTCACTTCCTAAAAATAAAATCTATACTTCATTTCAAAAGCAAAGTGAAGCCTGTTTTTTTCTTCACTCTGTTTCAAACCTGGAATGAATAAAGACCTTTGCATTTCTGTTTGAACCTAGGATTCTGCATGTCACTTTAAAAAAAAAGAGAAGAGCCTGCATTTTTCTGCACTCTGTTTAAAACTGGGAAGTGATAGCATCTGCATGTCTTTGGGGGGAATAGCTGCTGCATTTTTGGTGTTTCTGCAAAATTCATAAAGAACAACAGGGGTCTGCATTGACTGGTGAGTAACATTTAAAACCTTAAACTATATTAGGTTGCTTGATTAAATGTTTGAGATAAAAATTATGTTTGTGTGCTTATAAAATGTCTGTTGTAATTATAATTGTTTATGCATGTTGATTGTGTTGTGTAGTGTTCCCAGATTCACACACTGTTTAGAAGAATCTTTACAAATTGATTTAATTTGAGATTTATATCTGTGTTTTGGAATAATAAAAAGAAGTTTGTTTATCAGAGATTAGAATTCAGTTTATAAAGTAATGTGTTTTAACTTCTTAAGTTAAGATTTAAATTTTTAGGTGAGTTAATACAGGGTGTTATCTTTGTAAACACATGCAATCCCATTATATGTTGATCTTGATCAAAAATCAATCCTATTGATATTTAAATCCAGATTCATAAACTTAATACATTGACAAAACTTGATTTTTAAATCAAGTATTAATATTTTTAAGTGTATGCTTCATTTACAGTTTGGTCTGGAACAAAAATATGAATTTGTGCAAATTCTTACAATCTGTGATTTGTGGAAACTCAAATTTCTTCTTAGTTATAGAGTAAGGATCATAGATCCTTAGAAAAATCAGAAATGAGGATTTTATTGATTAGAATAGATGCAGTTTTGATTTTTAAAATTTAACCCTAGTTTTGAATGGGTTTAAGCATTGAGGCAGTGTGAGGAGTAGGATGGATCGAGTGCTATGATATCTGGGAAATAGGAAGTTGGTGTGTAGATAGGTTCGAAGCCGGAGAGGGTGGACCTCAGGTGGTCGGAGTGGCGAGAGGCTGCCGTTGACAGGTTTTGAAGGGAACCTGCTTGTTGTTACCAGGTTTTACATCTAGGGGTTCAATTTTTGATTCCGTGAATGATTGTTCGAATTGATAATCGCATTAAGGTGTTGGAGTGTTTCTGGATGTGGGGCGATCACCTCAGATGATCAGAGGTGGCTGGGATCACCGTGCATATGCACGGTGATGAATTTCCTGATGATTGTTGGTCTTATTTTGGTACTCGAGAAAATCTTGGAATTTCTCAAAACATTAGGGAAGTTAACTCGGGGGAGATGGGTTGCAGACTCGAAGTGATATTTTGGTGTGTCGGGTGTTTCTATTTTACAGGTTTGATAAAACCTGTAGCATCTAGGTTTAGAAATTTGTAAACCCTGAAGCTTTTGGTTGTAAAGAAAAGTTGAAATCAAGTTTAAATTCAAGTTTGAATTTTAGAGTTCAAGTTTAATTTAAAATCTCAGTTTTAAATAAAATTAAAGTTTCAAAAATTTAACTTAATTAACTATTTCATTTTGGTAAATGGTTGAAACTTTTTAGTAATGAGATTTTGAAAATATGAGTAGATTTGAAGTTTATTTAAAATTTGGAAATTCAAAAGTTAAATTTGAATTTCAGTTTTAAATTTTAAAGAAGGTTTAAATTGAAGTTTCAAATTAAAAGTAAATTTAAGTTATTAAAATTTTGAAATGAATTTACTTTAAAAAATTTATAGCACTTATTTGAATTGCAATTTAAAAAGTTTTAAATTTATTTAAATTTTGATAAGTTTAAAATTATTCTATTTTAAACTGGAATTTAAATTGAAATTTAAAAGGAGTTCAAAAAGCACCTTGTTTTGAATAATATTGTTTTAACATAATTAAGTTATGCTTATCTTGAAATTTAAATTTAGATTAATATTTCAAGATTAATTTAATTAATAAGGTAATTAAGATTAATTAATTAATTTAATTAATTAAATTTGGAATTAATAATTGATTAATGATTAATCAATTTGGAATTAAGATCATTAATTAAATTTTTAATTAATGATGAATGAATATTATTAATTATGTAATTAAGTTTTAAATTAAGGTTAATTAATTTAATAATTAACTTTAATTATTGAATGATTAAAGATAATTTAAATTATAATTAATTTAAGTTAATTACTTTATGAAATAATTTGAGGATGGTTAATGAAGGTCATTAACCATGATTATTCAACAATTAATTAATATGAATAATTTTTATAATTAATTAGATTAATTAATTTAATAATAATCAATTATAAAAGGTTTGAGTATAATTACTTGATAAAGTAATTAAGAAATTAATTACTTAATGTAATTAATTTAATTTAATGAGATTGTTTAATTTAATTAATTTAGTTTAATTAATTATAAACACTTGGGTTTTATAAATAATTACATTATGTAATTAATGATTTGGAAATTACTTAGTTAAGTAATTAATTAATAATTACATGATTGTAATTAAGTGAAGATGTTTAGGTATGATAATTTGGTTTAATTATTTAGTAATTAATCAAATAATTAATTAAGAAATTAATTTAAGTAATTAAGTTAGTTAATTACTTAGGGTAATCAATTTAAGAAATAATTAAGGATCATTAATTATTTAATTAATGATGTAATTAAAGATGATTAATTATGATTAATTAATCAATAATAGGTAATTAAAGGTAATTAATTAATTAATTAATTAAGGATTAATGTAATTAATTATGATTAATTAATTAATTGAAGTAATTAAAGGTTAATTACTGTTTTGTTTGAGGATAATTAATTTGTGTAATTAATTAAGGATAATTGCTTGAATGTAATTAAGAGTGATTAATCAAGAGTGATTAATTAAGGTAATTTATTTTGAATGATTGATTAATTGATTGTAATCAATCAAATGGTTGAGCAAGCAAGTTATGTATTGATGAAGTAATTAAATTAATTTATTTTAAATTAATTAAGGATGGGTAATTAATTTAATTCATTTTAAATTAATCAGAATTGGAGATAGTTAATTTAATTCATTTTAAATTAATTATATTACGGTATGAGTAAATCATTGCTTATGTATGAATGGATGTCATTGATTGACTTGGATGCTTTGTGATCTCAGTAATGAGATAACTGATATTGTATGGGACGTATGTTTGGTTGTATTGAGATGATAACATAGGTTATCTATTGTGATGTTGATATATGGATTATCTATTTGATATTGATAATATGGGTTACCTGTTATTGATAATGATTGATTATCAGTTATGATTTATAAGTTATCTATCTGTGTGTATATAGATACTGTAATTGAATTGTTTTAAACCTTTAAAACAACTTGGACCCTAAAAGACACGCTTGGTTTTCGATGAGACCGGGATCGGGTTTCCATATTTGGATATCCAAAAACCACATCGATTCCAAATAACGTTAGGTCGTGAATCAAAGTGGAGCTTTGTGAAGACTCGAGGTGTAAGGACTATGAGTCAGTATAACTCTGTGGGTGATTCCGTAATGAGTTGACGGAATTAGTTCTTATAGATTCGAGATGGTGGTTTAGAGTGCAAGGGTTATTGTCGTTGACTCTAAGGGTGATTCCAAAATGAGTGTAACGAGATAATACCTTCGGTTTCGTTCGAACCCGGAACGAACTTGTATGGATTGAATGCTTTCAGATCATCGTCAGGAGGACGATGAGCATTCTAAGAGATGTGTTCTTTATAAAGGTAATCGTAGCCTCAAGCCTCATCAACCGGGAATGGCTAAAACAGGGGAGGTGCAGCAAGGCTTCGTGGGTCGCACCCACTGGAGAGCAAGATTGATCCCTGTCTAGAAGTCCCTTTATATTCGGCTGTGTGGGTGGTTGCTAGCTACAACCACGGGGTTGTCTTATTCGAAACTTTTCAGTAAGGAATGGGTCCGGCTTTGTGTTGCAGGGGGTCGGGAGTGATCCTCGGTACGTTGATCTAGGCCACGTACTGTGACGGGCGGTACCCCAGTAGCCCTGCCATTGTATGGAATCCAAAATCCAATAAGTGCCAACGGTTTTGATTGTATTACCCACTTTTGTGGCTAGTAGCTGGAATTTAATGAATGTAACAATTTCGGCTATTTCTTATTTATTTGAAAACCCTAGACACTGTTATAATATCATCGGATTTCCTATCAAATGTTTTAGTTAGCGTAAGGTAAAAACTTTTCCATGTTTATGTGTGGGAAGTCTTACGTGATATCTTTCTTTTCAAAAGGTTTTTAAAAGTTAAGCAACTTTAACCTGTTACTCACACCAGACCCATGTCTGACCCGGCGTTTATTTTTGTTTTTTCATAAACTCTTGGGTACTCAAATTTTTATGAGTAGCCAAGCGAATTAAGGTTAGGATTCAGGTTAGCTTTGACGAATTATGGAGGAGCAATGGAGCATGAGGATTCTGCGTGTAGATATATATATAGTTTTCCGCTGTGTAGTTTTCTCTGAGTTGTTCTCTTGTATTGTATTGTGTTTTATAACTAGACATGTGTTTATAACTGTCTAGTATGAGTTGTATGTCTGTGTAACTCTGATAATGGTTGTAAACTATGTAATATTTATGTTATTAATATAATTTATTCGTTCCGCTGTGTAGATTCTGATGTTGTTTCTTTCTTCTCTTCTTTCGTTTCTCTTTTCTATCCCTTTCTTTCTTAAAGATGATGCGATTTTCCGAGAGTGGAAAGTCGGGTCGTCTCAGCTTGGTATCAGAGCATTAGGCTGAGTGATACCTAGGCTCTGAAGTATGTCTTTCTTAGGGAGCATTAGGTTGAGTGAATACCTAGGCTCTGTAGTGGTGTCTATCTTGAGAGAGCGTATTTGTAATTTTTAATATTTATATATATATATATATATATATATATATATTTATACCTATCTGTTGGGTTACCTGTTCAGGTTTTCCAATATAAGTTATAAAGGTAAATGGGGTAGTAGTGTGTGCAACACGACCTACCATTGGGTAGAGTTTGAATGTTTGAGGTTGGAGGTGTTTTGTTGAGACTGTAGACCTAACACTGTCTCGAGTGAGTTCTGTAGTGATGAAGAATTTCATTAATCTCTGAAGGAAACCTGTTAAGGTTCAGAGTTTATTTTTGAAGTTGGATGAGTAGTGTTTGGATCTGTTGGGTTGGCAGAAGCGAGTGATGGTATTTTGGATACCTCAGGAAGTAGTAGCTGCGTGATGAGATGCAGTGACTATGGATGTTCCTGAAGATGTTTTCTTTGGAACAAGTTAAGGAAGTGAGTCTGCTTCAGTGTTGTGGTTGTGTTCAGCTGGAGTTTCTGTTTGCTTTGAAGTTCGAGTTTCTCGGAGAGCTTTGTTTTGGAATTCTTTGGCATCTGTGGCAGCAGTGCAGCTTGGAGTGTTCTCGGTGTTGGGAAGAGACCTTCTGGTTTAGTAGTTTTCCTAAAGTGGAGTTCAGAAATAGTTGAGTGGACCCATTTCTTCGATGGTTTGGCCAGTGAAGTGTAAGCTATTCAATTTGGTTAAGAGAGAATAGTTTTCCTTGGATTTGGTTTGAGTAGTTCACAAAAGTGACTTGCGATTGTTTGAGTGTTCTCTTAGGTTATCTGAGTATTTATGGATGTCTTCAGGAAGTCAGAGTTTTGTTCGCATTTGGAGATTGAGTTTTCTTATCGTCCGGAATTCTAGGAGTGGTACCGTGTGGTTCAGCTTAATAGTAGAATGGTTTCAAGGAGATTGAGTTGGTGTAGCATCTCAGAGTTTTGGAGGAAATTCTGATTTTTCCTTATGGATTTGTTGTACCATATCTCTGGGGTGTGTTGTGCAGTTTGTGCTTGTGTTCTTCTTCAGCATTTTCTTCTACTTTGGATCAGAGTTGAGCAGCGGAAGCAGCTTGGAAGTGTATCTGCTTTTCTTTTCCCAAACAGAAGAAGTTGTTGTCTTCTGATGTTGAGGAGTTGAGTATGAGTTCTTGATCTTGGTTGATCTTGAGGAGATCTTTTTGTTGTGTTAATTGGTCTAGTTTGTTCTAGAAGCATCAGCGTAGGTTGAGCTGATCAGTAAGGTTATGGACAGCCCAGGATTGTCTGAAGAGATTTTGTGGATAAGAGTCGGAGGGATTTGGACTCTGAAGTCGGAGATTTAATTTTGGATAAGTTTTCTCTGATCAAAAGTGAGCTACAAGTTTGGGTAAGTCTGAGAAGTTAGCTCTGAAGTGTTTTGGATCTTTTCTGTGATGTTGGAGAATAAGTGATTGATCTACAGGATTGAATTGCCAGTTTGGATAACTGGTATTCGATGAGTTTCACGTATCTCTGAGGGAGTACGTGTATGATCTATCTCTGGTTGTGGAACCAGCAGTTCTGGAGTTTTGGTTGTTGAGTCAGACTCATTTGTAGTCTGATACCTTGTCTAGTGTTATAGATATAGTTGTATAGGAGTTTTGTAGCTTCATAGTATTGTTTGTTTGGATTCTTTAGAGCGAGTATCCCGGAATATATATATACCTGGGGAAACTCGATAAAATTCTATCCAGAATTTGTCTGGATAATTAGATTTGTTTGATTGGTTGTTTGATTGTTAGCATATGTTTGATATATGCTTGTGTTTTTAAATAAAATTTAATGAGATTATTAAATTATCTTTGTTTCAAATTTCGAGGATGAAATTATTTTAAGGGGGAAGGATTGTAACATCCTGAAATTTTTAACAATATCAATTTAATAATCTGTAGTTAAATTTAAATTGATATTGATATTCTGTTATTAATTATTCAGATAAATTCAATAATCTTCTTCAGTAAATATTTAAATTGGTTATTTTATCTTTTAAAAATAATAAATTGATTTCTATTTATATATAAATATATGGTTTATATTTTAAATAGATTGGTATTGTTTTAATTTTAATAAATAAAGCATATTTTCTAGTTTTAATATTTGTAGTAAATTGGAAAATTTGTTTTATTTAATATTTAAGCTTTTCAAAGTTAAATAAATGATTTTGTTTAAATTTAATAATTGAATCATGTTTTAAAATTCTATATATATACACATTATAAATTGGAAATTTTGATTTTAAATTAGTATTGAGTTTTTAAAACTATTTCATAAATAAATATATGATTTTAAAATTGATAAGAAAAATATTAAAGTGTTTTAATTAAATTAGCTTGAGTTTTAAATTTAGAATAAATTCAACAAAATGGTTTTATGGCTTAATAAAATGGATATTTTATTGATAAAAATATAATCTTTTGTAAAATGATTTTAATTTAATAAAAAGAGATTTATAAAAGCAGTATTGATATTGTATTGTTTTTATAAATAAGTTTTGAATACAATTTGCAAGTTGTTATTTCAAAATTGAATTTATATGTATAACTTGATTTGAAAAATATTTGATTTTGAATTTAGTTTGAATTTAAATTTAAAAGTATAAAATCTTAAATTGTTTAATTGTTTTAATTTTTATTTGTATAAGTTTATAAACATGATTTGTTCTTATTTCATTTATAAATTTATACACATGTTTAAATATAAACTAACAAGTGAATTTAGGCTAACATATACATTGATTCATAATTTAGTACTTATTATTTTAAAGCAAAACAATTGTTCAAAATTAGAATTTAAAAATAGAAAAGTGTCTAACTTTTGACAAGTGCTAAAATTAGTTTTAATCTTTCTTTTATTTCCTTAAATCTGAGAATACATTTGTATAGTTTACAATCTTCATTCATGCATATATTTTTTATTCTCCTTAAACAAAAGAAAAAAAGATCAAAACTCCTCATCAAATTCAAATAAACCTGCATATTCAAATCTTCCATCAACATACACAAATTTATCAAAACCTTGTACAAATCCTTCAATCTGCATTTCCTTAAAAAGAAATCCACAAATCTGCATAATCAAAACCATATTCAAATCTGCATATCTCAAATTCAAGCCAATCTGCATATTCACTTCCTAAAAATAAAATCTACACTTCATTTCAAAAGCAAAGTGAAGCCTGTTTTTTTCTGCACTCTGTTTCAAACCTGGAATGAATAAAGACCTTTGCATTTCTGTTTGAACCTGGGATTCTGCATGTCACTTTAAAAAAAAAAAGATAAGAGCCTGCATTTTTCTGCACTCTATTTAAAACTGGGAAGTGATAGCATCTGCATGTCTTTAGGGGGATTAGCTGCTGCATTTTTGGTGTTTCTACAAAATTCATAAAGAACAACAGGGGTCTGCATTGACTGGTGAGTAACATTTAAAACCTTAAACTATATTAGGTTGCTTGATTGAATGTTTGAGATAAAAATTATGTTTGTGTGCTTATAAAATGTCTGTTGTAATTATAATTGTTTATGCATGTTGATTGTGTTGTGTAGTGTTCCCAGATTCACACACAGTTTAGAAGAATCTTTACAAATTGATTTAATTTGAGATTTATATCTGTGTTTTAGAATAATAAAAAGAAGTTTGTTTATTAGAGATTAGAATTTGGTTTATAAAGTAATGTGTTTTAACTTCTTAAGTTAAGATTTAAATTTTTAGGTGAGTTAATACAGGGTGTTATCTCTGTAAACACATGCAATCCCATTATATGTTGATCTTGATCAAAAATCAATCCTATTGATATTTAAATCCAGATTCATAAACTTAATACATTGACAAAAACTTGATTTTTAAATCAAGTATTAATATTTTTAAGTGTATGCTTCATTTACAGTTTGGTCTGGAACAAAAATATGAATTTGTGCAAATTCTTACAATCTGTGATTTGTGGAAACTCAAATTTCCTCTGAGTTATAGAGTAAGGATCATAGATCCTTAGAAAAATCAGAAATGAGGATTTTATTGATTAGAATAGATGCAGTTTTGATTTTTAAAATTTAACCCTAGTTTTGAATGGGTTTAAGCATTGAGGCAGTGTGAGGAGTAGGATGGATCGAGTGCTATGATATCTGGGAAATGGGAAGTTGGTGTGTAGATAGGTTCGAAGCCGGAGAGGGTGGACCTCAGGTGGTCGGAGTGGCGAGAGGCTTCCGTTGACAGGTTTTGAAGGGAACCTGCTTGTTGTTACCAGGTTTTTCATCTGGGGGTTCAATTTTTGATTCCGTGAATGATTGTTCGAATTGATAATCGCATTAAGGTGTTGGAGTGTTTCTGGATGTGGGGCGATCATCTCCGATGATCAGAGGTGGCTGGGATCACCATGCATATGCACGGTGATGAATTTCCTGATGATTTTTGGTCTTATTTTGGTACTCGAGAAAATCTTGGAATTTCTCAAAGCATTAGGGAAGTTAACTCGGGGGAGATGGGTTGCAGACTCGAAGTGATATTCTGGTGTGTCGGGTGTTTCTAATTTACAGGTTTGATAAAACCTATAGCATCTGGGTTTAGAAATTTGTAAACCCTGAAGCTTTTGGTTGTAAAGAAAAGTTGAAATCAAGTTTATATTCAAGTTTGAATTTTAGAGTTCAAGTTTAATTTAAAATCTCAGTTTTAAATAAAATTTAAGTTTCAAAAATTTAACTTAATTAACTATTTCATTTTGGTAAATGGTTGAAACTTTTTAGTAATGAGATTTTAAAAATATGAGTAGATTTGAAGTTTATTTAAAATTTGGAAATTCAAAAGTTAAATTTGAATTTCAGTTTTAAATTTTAAAGAAGGTTTAAATTGAAGTTTCAAATTAAAAGTAAATTTAAGTTATTAAAATTTTGAAATGAATTTACTTTAAAAAATTTATAGCACTTATTTGAATTGCAATTTAAAAAGTTTTAAATTTATTTAAATTTTGATAAGTTTAAAATTATTCTATTTTAAACTGGAATTTAAATTGAAATTTAAAAGGAGTTCAAAAAGCACCTTGTTTTGAATAATATTGTTTTAACATAATTAAGTTATGCTTATCTTGAAATTTAAATTTAGATTAATATTTCAAGATTAATTTAATTAATAAGGTAATTAAGATTAATTAATTAATTTAATTAATTAAATTTGGAATTAATAATTGATTAATGATTAATCAATTTGGAATTAAGATCATTAATTAAATTTTTAATTAATGATGAATGAATCTTATTAATTATGTAATTAAGTTTTAAATTAAGGTTAATTAATTTAATAATTAACTTTAATTAATGAATGATTAAAGATAATTTAAATTGTAATTAATTTAAGTTAATTACTTTGTGAAATAATTTGAGGATGGTTAATGAAGGTCATTAACCATGATTATTTAACAATTAATTAATATGAATAATTTTTATAATTAATTAGATTAATTAATTTAATAATAATCAATTGTAAATGGTTTGAGTATAATTACTTCATAAAGTAATTAAGAAATTAATTACTTAATGTAATTAATTTAATTTAATGAGATTGTTTAATTTAATTAATTTAGTTTAATTAATTATAAACACTTGGGTTTTATAAATAATTACTTTATGTAATTAATGATTTGGAAATTACTTAGTTAAGTAATTAATTAATAATTAAGTGATTGTAATTAAGTGAAGATGTTTAGGTATGATAATTTGGTTTAATTATTTAGTAATTAATAAAATAATTAATTAAGAAATTAATTTAAGTAATTAAGTTAGTTAATTACTTAGGGTAATCTATTTAAGAAATAATTAAGGATCATTAATTATTTAATTAATGATGTAATTAAAGATGATTAATTATGATTAATTAATCAATAATAGGTAATTAAAGGTAATTAATTAATTAATTAATTAAGGATTAATGTAATTAATTATGATTAATTAATTAATTGAAGTAATTAAAGGTTAATTACTGTTTTGTTTGAGGTTAATTAATTTGTGAAATTAATTAAGGATAATTGCTTGAATGTAATTAAGAGTAATTAATCAAGAGTGATTAATTAAGGTAATTTATTTTAAACGATTGAATAATTGATTGTAATCAATTAAATGGTTGAGTAAGCAAGTTATATATTGATGAAGTAATTAAATTAATTTATTTTAAATTAAATAAAGATGGGTAATTAATTTAATTCATTTTAAATTAATCAGAATTGGAGATAGTTAATTTAATTCATTTTAAATTAATTATATTATGGTATGAGTAAATCATTGCTTATGCATGAATGGATGTCATTGATTGACTTGGATGCTTTGTGATCTCAGTAATGAGATAAATGATATTGTGTGGTATGGATGTTTGGTTGTATTGAGATGATAACATAGGTTATCTATTGTGATGTTGATATATGGATTATCTATTTGATATTGATAATATGGGTTACCTGTTATTGATAATGATTGATTATCAGTTATGATTTATAAGTTATCTATCTGTGCGTATATAGATACTGTAATTGAATTGTTTTAAACCTTTAAAACAACTTGGACCCTAAAAGACACGCTTGGTTTTCGATGAGACCGGGATCGGGTTTCCATATTTGGATATCCAAAAACCACATCGATTCCAAATAACGTTAGGTCGTGAATCAAAGTGGAGCTTTGTGAAGACTCGAGGTGTAAGGACTATGAGTCAGTAAAACTCTGTGGGTGATTCCGTAATGAGTTGACGGAATTAGTTCTTATAGATTCGAGATGGTGGTTTAGAGTGCAAGGGTTATTGTCGTTGACTCTAAGGGTGATTCCAAAATGAGTGTAACGAGATAATGCCTTCGGTTTCGTTCGAACCCGGAACGAACTTGTATGGATTGAATGCTTTCAGATCATCGTCAGGAGGACGATGAGCATTCTAAGTGATGTGTCCTATAAAGGTAATCGTAGCCTCAAGCCTCATCAACCGGGAATGGCTAAAACAGGGGAGGTGCAGCAAGGCTTCGTGGGTCGCACCCACTGGAGAGCAAGATTGATCCCTGTCTAGAAGTCCCTTTATATTCGGCTGTGTGGGTGGTTGCTAGCTACAACCACGGGGTTGTCTTGTTCGGCCTGTTCAGTAAGGAATGGGTCCAGCTTTGTGTTGCAGGTGGTCGGGAGTGATCCTCGGTACGTTGATCTAGGCCACGTACTGTGACGGGCGGTACCCCAGTAACCCTGCCATTGTATGGAATCCAAAATCCAATAAGTGCCAACGGTTTTGATTGTATTACCCACTTTTGTGGCTAGTAGCTGGAATTTAATGAATGTAACAATTTCGGCTATTTCTTATTTATTTGAAAATCCTAGACGCTATTATAATATCATCGGATTTCCTATCAAATGTTTTGGTTAGCGTAAGGTAAAAACTTTTCCATGTTTATGTGTGGGAAGTCTTACGTGATACCTTTCTTTTCAAAAGGTTTTTAAAAGTTAAGCAACTTTAACCTGTTACTCACACCAGACCCATGTCTGACCCGAAGTTTATTTTTGTTTTTTCATAAACTCTTGGGTACTCAAATTTTTATGAGTAGCCATGGGAATTCAGGTTAGGATTCAGGTTAGCTTTGACGAATTATGGAGGAGCAATGGAGCAGGAGGCTCCTGCGTGTAGATATATATATATAGTTTTCCGCTGTGTAGTTTTCTCTGAGTTGTTCTCTTGTATTGTATTATGTTGTATAACTAGACATGTGTTTATAACTGTCTAGTATGAGTTGTATGCCTGTGTAACTCTGATAATGGTTGTAAACAATGTAATATTTATGTTATTAATATAATTTATTCGTTCCGATGTGTAGATTCTGATGTTGTTTCTTTCTTCTCTTCTTTCTTTTCTCGTTTCTATCCCTTTCTTTCTTAAAGATGATGCGATTTTCCAGGAGTGGAAAGTCCGGTCGTCTCAGCTTGGTATCAGAGCATTAGGTTGAGTGAATACCTAGGCTCTGAAGTGTGTCTCTCTTAGGGAGCATTAGGTTGAGTGAATACCTAGGCTCTGTAGTGGTGTCTATCTTGAGAGAGCGTATTTGTAATTTTTAATATATATATATATATATATATATATATATATATATATATTTCTACCTATCTGTTGGGTTACCTGTTCAGGTTTTCCAACATAAGTTATAAAGGTAGATGGGGTAGTAGTGTGTGTAACACGACCTACCATTGGGTGAAGTTTGAATGTTTGAGGTTGGAGGTGTTTTGTTGAGACTGTAGACCTAATACCGTCTCGAGTGAGTTCTGTAGTGATGAAGAATTTCATTAATCTCTGAAGGAAACCTGTTAAGGTTCGGAGTTTATTTTTGAAGTTGGATGAGTAGTGTTTGGATCTGTTGGGTTGGCAGAAGCGAGTGATGGTATTTTGGATACCTCAGGAAGTAGTAGCTGCGTGATGAGATGCAGTGACTATGGATGTTCCCGAAGATGTTTTCTTTGGAACAAGTTAAGGAAGTGAGTCTGCTTCAGTGTTGTGGCTGTGTTCAGCTGGAGTTTCTATTTGCTTTGAAGTCCGAGTTTCTCGGAGAGCTTTGTTTTGGAATTCTTTGGCATCTGTGGCAGCAGTGCAGCTTGGAGTGTTCTCGGTGTTGGGAAGAGATCTTCTGGCTTAGTAGTTTTTCTGAAGTGGAGTTCAGAAATAGTTGAGTGGACCCATTTCTTCGATGGGTTGGCCAGTGAAGTGTAAGCTGTTCAATTTGGTTAAGAGAGAATAGTTTTCGCAAAAGTTACTTGCGATTGTTTGAGTTGTTCTCTTGGGTTATCTGAGTTTTTCTGCATGTCTTCAGGAAGTCAGAGTTTTGTTCGCATCTGGAGATTGAGTTTTCTTATCGTCTGGAATTCCAGGAGTGGTACCAACTGTGACGACCCGAGAGAATTCTTAAGTGTTCTCCCTTGGCTACATTTACATATATATATATATGTGTATATGTATGTATGTACATGTGTGTGTATAGTATAAGTTTATAATAGTGTGTGTATATATATTTATTTAGTTTATTATATATAATATATACATTAATTAACATAGGAAAACCAACACCACCATGCATACGCACACAACACACATAAATACACATAGGCACCCTTATTTAAACACACCTTTCCTTCCTTCCATTTACAGTTTGCCTTCACGTAAACACTCACACAATAATATATATACACGTTCGCACTTACTTCATTATCACCTCATGCACAAGGGATACTTACACAATGACTCATGGCCACGCACTCAAGGGAACATGCACAATCAGGGGAAATGAACCAAAGGGACACATGCATGCTTGTAGGCTTACAAGGCTACACGATCCAAAACTTATCCACCTATCCCCAAAAACCCAGCTACACTCATATAAAATGACACTGAAAGGAGGTTGATCGGTCACCACCACTGGTTGACAGGCACATGCCGATCGGTGGCCTTTACAGGTCGATCAGTCAATGACTTCTTCCCCATTTGATTGCTTGTAATAGGTATTTGCTTCCCTTGACTTGATTAGTCCATTTCCATACAAGATACATATGAAATTCTCTCCTTTATTCAATGACTTAGCTACTTCTAAACATTAATTACAGTGCCAAATGTTGAACATTCCTATATTTGGAGATTGCATTATTTATTTAGCAAATTCGGTTCCTAGAAGAATGCATAGACGATACTTCATCTGGGCATCAAATATAACTATTACAGACATAGTACTAAGTTTGTATTACTCACCTAAATCAACGCTTCTCCTTCATGCTTCCCTGCTGCTAACTATAATGCATACTTCTTCAACCAGTGAATGATTCTTTGATTGTAATGTGGTGTTGTGATGTTGAGAAGCTTTGGGTGAGAGCTATTTTAGTTTGTAGAATTTAATTTGATTTTTATTTTGATTATCGAAAGGTAGGGTATAGGGATGAATATGATTTCTCTGTAGTAAATTAACATTAAGGCTTAGGGTATATTTATAATTATGGTGGAAGTATCAAGAGAATGGAAAGCTTTGGAATTTAGATTCATCAAGGGATAGAGAAGTTTGGTTTTACAATTCTCAGGGAAAAAGATATTAGAGTTTTGTCTAAGCTTTGGGTTATTAGGCTTCACCTGTTTTACTTTTTATTTCTTTTCTTCCTTTTAGTTATTTCATGAAATAAAGCATATAAGCCCAAATAAAATTCACTTACTTTTTTAAACCACTTTCCAATAAATTAAAACTTTCTATATGCCATAAAATAATTTTCCAAAATTTTATTTAATTAATTAATTAATCCTTTTATTCAAATCGTTTGCTAATTAATTTCAGATTTACATTATTGAAATTTATTCTTTCGACCCAATATTTCTTTTTAATTCCAAAAATACCACCATAAACCTAATTACTTAATTTAAATCTTAATAAATTCATTAATTATTATTAGTTAATTCTAACCAATATCTTCTCAAATATGGGTTGTTACATACTCCCCCTTATGAAAATTGCATCCTCGCAATTCCAACATTAGAAGAATCTATAACCAGCTAGATATATTCTAAATCTACACTATTAATTAATACATAACAAATGAAGAATAGATTACACACTTGACTCATGTGCATCTCTGAATAACCTAGGATAATGTAACATCTCCTATCTGGAGTCCCGAAGCTAAGCGCTACAGATGCTGCAGTCATCCATAGTATTAACTTCCGGTGACCAAATATAGTAATGTTAATGGTATTCATAATATCAGAAGCGCTACAATATGAAATAAAAATCATCACAGCTTAAAAAACTTTTATGATTACATTTCATAAAACATGTTTCGTATCCAAGTTACATAATCTCAAACTTTTCCTAGGTTCAGATCAAATATAATTATTCTAAAATACGTCAGTTATTACAAAATATGCCAAGAGCGACATACGAAGATTCGCCTTGGTTGACTAGAATACTAAATGGTCATAATAGACTTAATACAACACAACGGAAATAAAAACATAACAACTCCTACATAGCTAACTTCAGCCTTCTACTCGTCTTGGGAAGCTTTATTCGTCCACCTACTAAAACCTAAAAATCCTTAACCCTCAGCCTACTCAAATCAATTTGAGCACCCAAGAGTTTAAGGGGAAAAACATAAAATTCGAGTCAGACATAAAGCCTGGTGTGAATAATACTATACATCTCGTTTATTTGATACTAAGTGAGATCATGCTGCTTAGCGAAACGGGTTTCCTCTCACCAGTACCCTTTTACAACATATCTATTGCAAATCTGAATCCTGCAACTAAAAACTGGTTAAAACAATAAAGCAATATCCTAAATAATGTTACTAAAAATTAAGGATGTTATAAACTCCCCTCCTTAAAGAATTTTGTCCTCCAAATTACGATAAGATATACAACAAAACAATCAAAAAGGTAAACGATACCATCAAACAAATCAGGATAAGCGTCTCTAATCTTGCTCTCAGTCTCCCAAGTACACTCTCTCTTATCGTCGCTCCACTGGACTTTAACTAATCTGACTGTCTTGTTCCTTGGCCTCTTCTCATCTCTCACGACTATATGAAATGACTTTTTGACTATAGTCAAATTTGGCTCTACTACTAAGTCATCTAACACAATCGGTTCTCTAGTAGACTCCGGGTCTCTAATACACTTTCTTAGATGAGAAATACGAAAGACAACGTGGACTCCTGCCAAACTATTCAATAACTCTAATCTATATGTGAGTTTC
Organism: Allium cepa; assembly: GCA_030765085.1. NCBI lineage: Eukaryota > Viridiplantae > Streptophyta > Magnoliopsida > Asparagales > Amaryllidaceae > Allium > Allium cepa. The sequence continues at coordinate 706,807,050 of CM060934.1, forward strand.
CCGATTCTCTCTACAATAGAAAATGGTCCTATGAATCTCAGTGCCATCTTCCCAATATTTCTCGAATCCAATCACACCCTTCATTGGTGATACCTTGACGAACACATGATCTCCAATCGAGAACTCCAAGTCTTTCCGTCTCTTATCTGCATAACTCTTCTGCCTAGACCGAGCTTCCTTCATCCTATCCCGAATTCACTCATTCTTCTCTGCAACTTCTCTAACGAAATCCGGACCAAGAACCATCTATTCCCAGTGTCTAACCAACAAACTAGAGATTTGCAAGGCCTTCCATATAAAGCTTCAAACGGTTCTATCCCTATACTATCCTGATAATAATTGTTATACGAAAACTCGACTAAGTGTAGATGGTCTTCCCATGATCCTCCAAAATATAACACACAAGCTCGTAACAAATCCTCCGAGACTTTGTTAACTCTTTTCATTTACCCATCGGTTTGTAGATGGTAAGCGGTACATATCTTGAGCTTGGTTCCTAAAATCTCCTGTAGACTTCTCCAGAACTCGCTAATGAACAAGGAATCTCTATCACTTACTATAATACTAGGAATTCCATGTAGTCTAACAACATTCTTCATAAACAACTTAGCCAAAATAGGTGTCATCCTATTTGACTTAAATGGAATGAAATGGGCACTCTTAGTTAACCTATCCACTATGACCCATAAAATTTCATTTCCTCCATTAGATTTTGGCAACCAATTTATAAAATCCATAGAAATAGAATCCCACTTCCATACCGGAATATTTAATGGCTAAAGTAACACACTTGGCTTTTGACGTTCGGTCTTTACCTGTTCGCAGTTCGAACACTACTTAACCAATAAGCCTACATCCATTTTCATACTTTTCTAGAAGAACTCCTCTTCATGTCTTGATACATCTTAGTTCCTCCCGGATAAATGGTGAACTTCTAACGATGGTATTCCTCAAGAACCTACTTCCTCACATCTACCACGCTTGGAACACATAACCTTTCTTTCTTAACCACACATTCTAGTCAAGACTAAAATCCTTCAAGTCATTGCTCTCTGTTACATCCCTTAACTTCTTGATCCACTCAACTAATACTGGGTCCTTTCCTTGCTTAGAAACAACCCTTTAAATCATAACTGGTCAAACTTCTAAACATGACATCATAGTAGTTTCCTTACTAGATCCAACTTTAGATCTCCACTGCACTCTACAAGTTGTCAACACTTCCAAATCCTTCCACTTAGCTATCAATTCCAACACTGCATATTGATGCTTTCTGCTAAGCGCATCCACAACCTTATTGCCTTCCCTAGTGTGTATTCAATTCCAAAGTCATAAGTAGCAATAAAATCTATCCATCTCTGTTGTCTCATGTTCAGCTCCTTCTAAGAGAACAAATACGTCAACCACCTATGATCCGTATATAGCTCAAACCTCTCTCCCAAAAGGTAATGTCTCAACACCTTCAATGCAAATATCACCGCAGCTAATTCAAAATCATTCGTTGGATATCTTACCTCATGCGGTCTAATCTGTCGAGAAGCATAGGGAATTACTTTACCTCTCTGGATTAACACAACTCCTAACCTAGTTCCACACTCATCTGTATATACTACCAAATCATGTTTCCCTACTGGAACAACTAGTACAGGTGCATGAATCAATAAGTGTTTCAAGCTCTAGAATGCTTTCTCACACTTATCTGTCCAAAAAAACTTCACATCCTTTCGCGTTAGCCTAGTCATCGGTATTGCTACCCATGAGAAATCCTTAATGAACCTCCTATAATACCCAGATAATCCAAGAAAACTCTTTATCCCGGTCACTGTCTCGAGTCTCTTCCAATTATTCACCGCTTAAATCTTAGTTGGATCTCCAGAAAACCCTTTCTCTAAGACTACATGACCAAGAACTTCACTTCCTTCTTCCAGAAATGACACTTCGAAAACTTCGCCTTCAATTGATGCTGCCTCAATGTCTCAAGCACCACTCTAAGATGAACTTCGTGTTCCCTTTCATCCTTACAGTATATCAAAACATCATCTATAAACATCAACATGAACTTATCCAAGTGCTCTTGGAAAATCTAGTTCATCAAACCCACAAAGAACATTGGTGCGTTAGCTAGTCCGAAGGACATCACTATCCATTCGTACCACCTATATCTAGTTCTAAACGCCGTCAAAGGAATACTGTCCTCTGCTATTCTAAGTTGATGGAAACCTATTGCTAGATCCAACTGAGAAAATACTTTGGCTCCACTCAACTGATCAAACAAATTGTCAATTTTGGGCAACAAATATCGATTCTTTATCATCTTCTCATTCAACTTACGATAATCGATACACAACCTTAACGATCCGACCGGCTTCTTACCAAAAACTGTGGTTGCTCCCTAAGGCGAACTAGTTTGCCTAATAAAATTCTTGCCTTCCAATTCCACCAACTGCACCTTTGGCTCCTTCATCTCAATAGGTGTCATCCTGCTTGGCGGTCTACTCACTAGTTCTGCTCTCGATACTAAATCTATCTGAAACTCAATGGCTTGTTTCAGTGGTAGTCCCCCTACGGATTCAAAAACATCCATGAATTCTCTAACCATGAAAATTCGATTCATCTCGTCTTCTGCCTCTAAAACACCCAACAAAGCATTCAACTCATAGCTAGGGTTTTCTACCATATATACAATCTGATCTGTCTAACCGGTATTTTCCTATCATGGCAAACTATCCTAGCATCATATTTACTTAACCAATCCATACCCAAAATAATTCCAAACTCTATGAAATCAAGCACATGCAAATTGCAAACAAAGGTATAACCTAACAAATCAAACTCTACATGGTCACACTTCATCCCAAATGTCGCATACCATCTTATCGGATTTGCAACCCTTAAGAAAGTAACTAAGTATGATGGTTTTAGGTTAATCTTATATACCAAATAACGAGATATGAAAGAATGTGATGCATCGGTATCAAATAGAATGCTAACTGACATACGATGAATCTGAAGCGTACCTCCCAACACATCTTTTCCTTTTTCCTCTGCTGTTGGCCTCGAGGTAGCTGGCTCCAATGCAAACACTTTTTCCTTGCCATCCTTAGTAGTCTCTTTGCACTGGTTTTTGTAATGACCAATTTGATCGTAGTTGGAACACCTCACCTCCTTCTCATACATGGCTTTCTTTCCTTTGCCCGTCCAACACTCATAGGCATAGTGTCCCTTCTTGTCACATTTATAATAAACTACTTTTGCCTTTCCCTTCTTAGAAGCTCCACCCTTCTAAGCCTTTCTTATGGAAGAAATTCCTTTTCTGACCCTCCCCACCTAAACTTTTTTTGCCTTGTTTCTCTCCAGAAAAGTAAGCATCTCTTCGTTCCTCAAAGCCATATCTTGCTAGGTCCTCAAACCTCCGCACATACTCAAGTACAATCATCGTTTTTTAGTAAGTATAGCCTTTTTTGGATTATTTATAGCATCCATTTTATATGGATCTGTTTATTCATCTCTATAGAATTCGAGTTTAGTCAATTCATTTGTGAAGAAGAGCCGCACGATAATTTTATTCGACCTAATAAAAAATGTGATATATAACTGGTCATATAATCGTGGTTATATAGATATCCCTGCTCCAACTCAACGAACTTCTTGAGCAGAGTGGACTTCAAAATCTCGGATAGAAACCTCTCCTTAAGTCTCCTTATGAACTCAACCCATGTCATCGTCTCTTCATTTATTCCAATTATAACTTTGTTGCACAAGTACAGCTCTGCTCCCTTAAGCTATCTAGAAGCAAGCCTTCTCTTCTGCTCATCATTAAGCCCCAAAGTAGCGAAAATCCTCTTGCAATGAAGCAGCCAATTCTCTACTTCGATTGCACCCCCAGCACCAACAAATGGCTTTCCTCCCAACCAAGGATAATCTCAACTCAGAATAGCATAGATGTTGACCACTGGAGCTTCCTGAACTCCTCCTCCAACTACTCCAATAGCAATAGCCGCATGCATCATGTTAACAGAGAGCTAATACATTGCTCTCATGTCAGCTTTCGGGACTCCAGCACCCACATTTCCAGCTTGTGCCTGACCTTGGTTTCTCCGGGTATTTGGTCTAGCATTTCCATTTGTTATGGTGCTTCCCCCTCTAAGGTTTACTCTTCCACTACTAGCGTCCATATCTATATTCAAGCCTCATGAGATACAGAAGAATAGCCAAAAAGAGATAGAAAACTAGAGATATAGCATATACTTATATATAACAAATATATGTACGTTACTATAGTGTTATCACATACCCCAATCTCATCTCTAATTCCTTAGGATTATGTTTTCAAAAATCATTTTAGTTTAAAGATTTTCATAAACCTATGCTTTGATACCAAGTTGCAACATTCCCTTTTTGGAGGCCCGAAGCTAAGCGCTACAGATGTTGCAGTCATCCATAGTATTAACTTCAGGTGACCAAATATAGTAATGTTAATGGTATTTATAATATCAGGAGCACTTGAATATGAAATAAAAATAATCACAGATTAAAACACTTTTCTGATTACATTTAATAAAACATGTTTCATATCTAAGTTACATGATCCCAAACATTTCTGAGTTTAGATCAAATACAATTATTACAAAATATGCCAAGATACATATATGAAAATGCCTCCTTGGTTGACCAGAGTACTAAATAGTCATAATAGACTTAATAAAATACAGCGGAAATAAAAACATTACAACTCCTACATAGCTAACTTTAGCCTCCTGCTCGTCTTCGGAAGTTTTATTCGTCCACCTACTAAAACCTGAAAATCCTCAACCCTCAGCCTACTCAAATCAATTTTTAGCACCCAAGAGTTTAAGGGGAAAAACATAAACTTCGAGTCAGACATAAAGCTGATGTGAATAATACTATACATCTCGGTTATTTGATATTAAGTGAGACCACTCTGGGTTTCCCCTCACTAATATCCTTTTAAAACATATCTTTTGCAAATCTTAATACTGCAACCAAAACTAGTTAAAATAATAATATCAGTATCATGAAAGCATATAAATCAGGTAATAAATGGACAATCTTTCTGAACAATATAGTTTTGTTTAGTTAACTACTAACTTTTGGCTGACTCGGGCCTACCAGATAGAATAAACAAATACTCTAACTTCTATAAGATACTCCTCTTCTGGACGGTCTGTCCTTAACTTATTTCTCCAGGGTCAACTGATCCTAATGGTTTTGCGGGCTCACTAATGATCTATTCTCATTATGTATATTCCTTTTTGTGTGAAACATCATTTTAGTCTTGCCTATGACAAAGCCCTACATATTGGAATTTTGGACTAAATTAGCTAGGGATTAATAGCTAATGTATAGGGCGCGACACTATACCAGTCCTATCTGGTATTCTAATGTCTAAGTCATTTTACTTAGGGTTAACTACCCATAAATTTTCCAAACCTTTTCTCTCAAATTGATTTAAACCTTTAAATCATACTTTAAACAAGGAAAATATGTTCTATGCTTTACTCAATTCACCTTGCCATGTTATATATTCTTTACATAATTATTTGTTGATGAAAACATTTAACCTTTGAAAGTACCTCTTTTGAATCCACTGAAAGTACCCCTTTCGAAACAAAGTAAACCACTTATATTTATAACCTTAGACCGAAGGCCAAAGCATATCCTTTCGAAACGATTGTAAAACATCACCTTCGAATGCTTTAAAACCTTAGATATCCTATCTTTAAAACACTTAACATTGCCTTTCGAAAACATTAGAAACCTTCCTTTTAAACCTTTTGAAATCATTGGTTCCCCTTCGAAACCTTTATTTACCTTTCGAAAGTATTAAAATCCTCTGTAAACATTAAACCTTTCAAAAACATTTGGATTTAAATAAAAACATGTGGAGACCTTCCAAAACCAATTAGAAACCTTTCCTTTCGAAACATTTGGGTTCTACCTTCCACAGAACAAGAACAAAAGGGTCATAAAACGACTAAGTCGAAAGCACTCTTTCGAAAGCAATTCCTAAGTAAAGAAGTGATGGTATCGAAATCAACTCTTCGAAAGCAATGGATATGTAGATAGGTTTTAAAGACAAAGTATCCTTTCAAAACCATTTGCTTCGAAAGGTGGAAGTGGCAGCAAGGGGTTTTGACTCCTTCGAACATTAATTAAATCAAAAGGTGCAACCTATTTCGAAACCATTTCTTTAAAACATCTTGACCTAGTCGAAATCTAACTAAGTCGAAAGCATTCCTTTCGAAAGCAAAGCAGGCGCATTTTCATTTGAATGCAAAGTAAGGCTTCGACCCCATCAGAATCTGTTATCTCGACCTAATACCTTTCGCCTATATCCAATTCACTATGTACCATGTCTTTGACCTTATGTGCATTGGTTTCGATGGCGATGGAGGCAGAAGTATTCAATCGAAACCAAGGTGTCAAAAGTGGCAAAGTATCTAAAAAGCATGTAAAATCTTATTTTTGTTTTTTAAAGTAATCTTTTGAACTAACCTGCCTTGTTTTTCAAAGTATTATTGGTTGCTAATTTTCTTTTCTAAAAATTCTGCAGAAATATCAAAAATAAACAATTTAATTTATTTACAAAATACTCCTTCTCCTTTTATAAATATATAAAACATTTAAGTCCCATACCTTAAATAATTTTATATATTCATTGAAACACTTAGGAAAATTCTAAAAAAAATCCTATTTAATATGTTCTTTTACAAATATAAATTTAGGACCCCAAACATATATAATTTAGCCATAAATTATTTTAAACCCAAATATCCATTTTCCTTACTAGAAAATTAATATAAAATCCACATTAATTTAAAAAATTATGAAAATTGAAATCCATCTCTAAAACATCATTTTTAATCTAAATCTAAAATCGCAAGGCATTTGGATGTCATTTAATAGGGTTTTCATATTAAAACATATCATAAAATCCATATGAAATATCATAAATCATCAACAAGAAGATATATATTTCTAACAATCAAAACATGGCAAAACCTCGCAAAATAATTTGAATTTAATCTAAAACCGAAAACAATTATTAAATATGAGATGTAGTCATTATTCACCTTAGCTATGTGATTAAGGAGTTTGAGATTTGAGAATTGATTAAGTTGATTTAGCTTCTTCCTTTTACTTATCTTCCTCTTATTCTTGCTTAATGGTGGCCAGCCTCTTAGTTTTAATTTTTGCAAATGAACATATGAAATGAATGGGTATAAGAGTTTAGGGTATAATGATCTACTTATTCCTATTTTGCCCCTCATCTAACTTCCCTAATTTATTTTATTTTAACTCATGTTAGTCCATTTATTAACATCGCATGGCCACCCTTACTAATCACAGATACAAATCCCCTAATCATTATATTATTTTATTTAATTTAACCAACTAAATATCCTAAATAATATCACTAAAAATTAGGATCATTACAAATAAGTCTGTATCATCTACCCCTCATCCCAGGTACAACTCGATAGGTTGTCAGACCACCGCACTTTACTGATGGGGCCTTCTTGCTCCTAAGCAAATGGACTTCTAAATCCACTGTACGAATCGAATGTTGCACATAAGTCAATTAAGGAGATATCTCGATGTCTGGAATGTCTCTTGATTTGATAACTGTTTAATTGTCTCTTAAGAACTTCCTCAAATGAGACACATAGAACACATTATGAATACCAGATAAGTTATTAAGTAATGCTACCTTATACGCCATCCGCCCAACAGGTTCAATAATCGAGTATGGTTGTACAAATTGAGGTGCCAACTTCCTTGATTTTCTGAACCTTGCTACTCCTTTTAGTGGAGATATCTTCACATGTACCCAATCTCCAACTGTAAACACCAATAGCCTCCTTCTCAGTCTGGATAACATTTCTATCGATCCTGAACCTATTTTATCCTTTGTCTGATTTGCTCTATCTTTTCTGTAGCTTCCCTCATAGAATCAAGACCTAGAACATATCTTCAACCAAATGCTGGAGATCAACACGGCCTTATATACAAAGTTTCGAATGGTGCCATGCCAATCTAGATTGGAAGCTGTTGTTATAAGAAAACTCAACAAGATGGATATGATCTTCCCAACTTCCATTAAAATCCAAAACATAGGCGTGGAGTAAATCTTCAAGTACTTGGTTAACGCGCACCATCTGCCTGTCTATTTGGGGATGATAGGTTGTACTGAAATTTAGTTTAGTCTAAATGCTTCCTCAAAGCTTCTCCAAAATTGACTTGTAAATAATGGACCATAGTCATAAATAGTGGAGTTAGGAAGTCCATGTAATCTCACTACTTCCTTCACATACAGTTTGGTTAAGTATGCCATGGTTTGAATTGACATCACTGGAATGAAGTGTGCTAATTTGGTCAACCAATCCACTATCACCCATATGCTGTCGTAACCACTTCTAAATCAGGGTAACCCATCCACAAAATCCATCGCTACCTAAAATCTCACGGTTAAAATTATTCCATTGGGATATATAAGTGAATCATCGACTATTAATTCACTCATACCTGATCCAACTTCTATTGAGGAATTTCTAATGGTTGTAGAAGACCACTGGGTCTTTGATGTACTGCCTTTACTAGTTGATAGGTCATACAACTTTTGACATACTCCCCTATATCGCGCTTCATCCCTCCCGAATAATATCGATACTTCATGTCCATATACATCTTGCTTCCTCTGGGATGAATGTTATAACACAATCAGTGAAAATCATCCATCACTTCTTTATATAGATTATCCAAGTCAGGTACCACCAGTCAATTTCTTCTTCGTAAACAACCTTGTGCATCCAAGGAACATTTGATGAGATCTTCATCTTTCTCTCAAGACTCTAACCTCTGAATTATAGCAAGAGTAGATGGGTCTCGCCTTTGAGCATTAACTTCCGATCTATCAATGATGGTCGAACAACAAGACTAGCCATTATCGCTCCAGTATCAAAATATGAGTCTCTTTCCCAAATATCACATAGAGAGAAGTTATAAATCCTTTCACTCTGCTATCATCATGAAGACCACAACTTGGAGCTTTCTACTTAATGCATCAGCAACACAATTCCCTTTACCAGGAGTATACAAAATATTGAAGTCGTAGGCTATCGAAAATTATAGCCATCGTGGTTGTCTCATATTCAGGTCTTTCTGTGTAAACAAGTAGTTCAATGATTTTATGATCTATGTATAGCACAAATCATTCTCCAAGTAGGTAGTGTCACCACGTCTTCAACGTGAACACTATAGCTGCTAGCTCCAAGTCATGCATAGCATATCTTACTTCATTTGGTCTTAACGGTCTTGATGCATATGCTACGACTCTACCCTTCTACATTAGAACAACACCTAAGCTAGAGTCACAAGCTTCTGTGTAGACTTCCAAATCTTGGTTGCTTTCTGGCACTATCAATATAGGTGCATTAGTAAGTAGCTTCGTTAACTTCTGGTAAGCTTCCTTGCACTTATCCATCCATATAAACTTAACTCCTTTTCTAGTGAGATAAGTTAGTGGCTGCACTATCTTTGAGAATCCTCAATGAATTATTGATAATGATTGGCTAATCCCAAGAAACTTTTAATTTCAAATACCATCTCTGGCCTCTTCCAATTCCGTATCGCTTTAACCTTAGTTGAGTCTACTGGGATAAATTCTTCAGAAAAACCATGGATAAGAATTTTCACTTGCTTCTACAAAAATGGCATTGGAGAACTTAACTTTTAGCTTATTCTGTCTTAATGTCTCCAGCAACGCCCTGGTGTGCTTTACGTGCTCCTCCATATACTTTTGAATATAATATAGAATGTCACCAGTAAATATTAGGACGAACTTATCTAAATAATCTCTGAAGACTCAATTCATCAGATCCACAATATAAGCAGGAACGTTTGTCATACCAAATGGCACCACCAACCATTCGTGCAAGCCATATCTGGTTTTGAACGCTGATAATGGAATGCTATCTTCAGCGATCTTGAGCCGATGGAATCCAGTGGCTAGATCCATATATGAGAGGACTTTGGCTCCGCTAAACTGATCAAACATATCATTAATTCGAAGGTAGGGATATTTATTATTGATGGCCAAATCATTAAGTTTCCTATAATTGATGCATAACCTAAGTGAACCGTCAACCTTCTTCCTAAATACTACTACAGCTCCTCAAGGCGAACTACTTGATCTCATGAAATGCTTTGACTCCAGTTTTGTTAGCTCCATCTTAAGTTCCTCATTCTCCTTGGTAGATGTTCTAATCAGAGGTCGACCTATAGGTCGAGCTTTAGGAATATGGTTTATTTAGAATTTTATAGCTCATTTAGGAGGTAAATCGGTAATCAACTCAAAGATACCAGGGTTTTCCTTAACCACTAGAATCCAAGCAATATTATCCTCGTCTCGAGCTTCAATAGCAAAAAGGGATCCTCCAAAATTCTCATTGATACTTCCAAGGACTATACAGATTCTTCCTTACGAATCCGAATGGCTTAGGGTCACGATTCCTTCAAGGTATAGAAGATGTGCTTCGTTACACTCAAGCCAATCCATTCCAAGTATAATACCAAACCCCATGCATTCAAACAAGTGAAAATCACAATAAAAGGAATAACCATCCATAAGTAGTTCAATATCTTTACACATAATACTAAGGGTCGCATATCCCCCAATGAGATTTGCAATCCTCAAAGATGTGACTAGGTAAACCACATCAAGATTGAGTTTATCCGCTAGTTCTTTCGATACGAATGAGTATAACACATCCATATCGAAAAGAAGCTTAATAGGTATATCTTTAAGTAGAATTATTTGCCCCAAAATTGGTCACAAACCCCAAGTATCGTGAAAGTACCAAGTTATGAATATAGATCAACGGTATCCTAAACACAAATCTCAGATCTAAGCAATATTAAGCATAGCAATTCAAAAATAACAATCAGTGACACGATATTTATAGTGGTTCAGCTATCTCCGGCCTACATACACTTCAAATTATAATCTTTTATTGATTTTTCTTGCTGTTTACAAATGATTACAACAATTACAATGGAGGAATTTGAGTAAAACAGCTGTGATGAAGTATAGAATTGAATCCGGCAGAGTCTAGACGTTGAATAGCCAAATGATCCCTTTTCTGTAGGCTTCAGGGGGCTATTTATAGGTGTAGGAGGCTGATATCGCGCTCAAACTTCAGGAGACTCCTTCTGGCACGTGAGTGGGCCCATGTGACCGATCCCAGAAAGTTTCGACTCGATTCGTGATCGATACGAACCAATTTCGTATCGATCAAAAAATGATCTAATTGAGCTGAAACTTGGCAGGAATGTTTTTTAGCTTATACGTAAGCTCCTGTGAAAATTTCGTAGCATTTGGACCTGTGGCTTAGGAGATATGATCGATGCAAGATTGCGTTTTCGTGAGCATTATCGCGTTCAAATACATGTTTCATATCCATCCCGCTCAACTCGATTGAGGCACACGTGTGTGATGTGACGTGGTGTGAGATTTTTGGATCGCTCCACCTTTTTTGCTGAGTCGACCAAGTCGTTAGTATTTGAAGTCCACCCAGATCCATCCACGTCTTTTCATTCGCAGTCATCTACCTCGACCCATATTCGCAATTTTGGTCCATGTCCAGCGTTTCGTAGCGATGCCTATAGCGCGTTTCGCACTGATCTTATACATGCTGATCGATCCGAAGCAGCTTTGGATGATGCGTGAAGGATCAATACAAGGATGGTGTAAGCCGATGGATACGAAGTAGGGCACGGATATGAATAAAGTAAATAGTTGGATACGAACGAAACCTTACCTGATGGATACGAAAAGAGGTCTGTAGAGTCGATGGGTTCGAACTTTTCACCAAACAAGATCGATTCGAAGCATGATGGATACGAATAGTTCCACACTGATCGACACAAACCCGATGAATTCGAATAGCACGGCCAAGGTTCGACTCGAAGCCGATCGATTCGAACAGATCGTTATCATGTTGTTGATCGAGTCGAACTTGATCGATTCGAAATTCAGCCTCCTTCTATGGATGCGAACATTGTGTTCTTTTTCTAACTTGCATCGATCATATCTCATTCATACGAACTCCGATTAACCTGAAATTTGAAACGTTGGCTTTTATAGCTTTGCTTGCCAATTATAGCCCGATCCGGACTCGGACAAAATTCATTGATGTCCACAGTGAACCTACGATGCATAATCGACATTCATGACTAGTAATCATTGGTTTTCCGTTAATTTTTGGGTATCTCAGCTTTGCCAAAAGGTGGGATAACACTTTGCCCCCCAAAACATGCCTTTTGGCAAAAGGTGTGTTTTGAATAGCTTCAAATCAAATGTAGCGAGTCCATGTTTTATTCAAAGCTAATAGCATTTTCAATCAAGTTTGCGGCTGTTCGAAGCCAAATCATTATCCATTTCTTCCTGTGGATGTTTAAGAATGAAATTCTACAGTCTCTCTGGACTATCAGTGGTCACTCCGGACCTTTGCCAAGTCCATTCCAGACTTAGTGATCGAATAGAAAGATCCTATTGCACTCCGGCGTTGCCTTCTATCTCTTGCACTCCGGCCCTAGATAAGGGTATAGTGATGTCTTGGTCGTTCTAGACCGATCGTAGCCTTTCCGGGCTCTTGCTGGATCCCATCCTATCACTCTCCGGTGAAGGGGAACAACGTTAAGTGAGTCGATCCTGTCGCTCTTCGGCGAAGCAACTCACTTCTTACACTCTGGTTCAGTGTATCTGAACATTAAGCGATGTTATGGCCTAAATCATGGACCGATCACAGCCTCTCCGAGCTCTTATCGAATCCGGATCCAATCACTCTCCAGTGAATAGGAAACGACGTTAAGTGAGTCGATCCTACCGCTCTCTGGCGAAGCAACTCACTTCTTGCACTCCGGACCCCACCTCACTGGGTCGGGTCATAAAGCGATCATGTTCAAACTGGTTTATAATATTCATCCTTTAACTCTACGATCAAAGGTTTATTTCAAGAAATTCAAGTTCATTTATTGAATTCAAATCCTAGATGTTCAATCTCAAATATTAGGAAAAACTAGACATTGCCTCTCCGGGCAGATCGATCTATCCCCATCTCAGAGTATGCCTAGGGATCTCTCCGGTTCCCTTACATGTGTAAGTGGAATAGCTGTTTTAATTTTAAAATCAAATCTAAGAAATCTAACCGACCAAAGTTCAAATCCTGAACTTGGTCCTTGACATCATAATCAGTTGATGACGAGTCTCGATCCCGATCCAGGATCAGTTCTATTAGGTGGATGCAGTAGTTGTTCAGGTCTCACGGCCGCCGTCCGTTCACTGGTATATTGTGGCAATCTACCACTCCTGGCATGTTCCTCCACCTCATCTTTCAGGTGGCGGCATTCATCGGTAGTGTGCCCATCCAGATCATGGAATAGGCAGTACTTTCCAGTTCTGCGCTCTCGCTCTGTGGGATCTCTCCTGGGTGGTTTTCGATAGGGCAGTTGCCCCCGAGTTTCCATGTAAATCCGTTCTAGGCTTGCCGTCAGATCTGTGTATTGCCTGAATCTAGGCTCTTGGAATTTCTTTTGTTTATCAGGACCATCACGTCTGTCTTCCTGCTTTCTCTTTCCTTTGTCTGCTCCAGACTGTTCCATGGTGGTTCCTTCGCCCTACACAGCGTTTGCTTCTTGCCTCTCGGCTCCTGATTCTTCTAGTCGAATGAATCTTCCAGCTTCATGATAGAATTATCCAAGATCTTGTGGTGGATCTCTTGTCAAAGAATCTTTGAATTCGGTGCCTTCCCTAACTCCTTCCACCGCCGCCATAAGAATCATCGATGGATCCGGGCGATCTACAGAAGTCACCGTTGCATTGAATCGTAGTAGAAAATCTTTTATGGACTCTCCGGTCCTTCGCTTTATCAAAGCCAAAGTCACACTCTTGGGTCGCGTCATGTGGACCCTAAACTGTCTCATGAAACAATCTGCGAGCTCGCCCCATGTTCTGATCGATCCAGTTTCTAGTTGTCTAAACCAAAGCGCAACCAAATCTGATAAAAATAAAGGGAAACATCGTGCCAACACTTCCTCGGATGCTCTAAGCACTTCCATATGTCTGATGTATCTGGTAATGTGCATGGTCCGGTCTGACTTCCCGTCATAAGGTTCCAGCATTGGTAGTTTGAACTTTGGAGGGTTCCTTGCATTTTTGATATTCGGAGTGAACAGACTCCGACCGACTTCTTCCAATCCTCCGCTCAACAATCCTCCCCTTATGATTCGTCGAACTAGACCAATCATTCTTTCATCTCCATCCGGGGTTTCCCTCTTGTCATGTTTCTATCTTGCCCCCTAAGTCTCGAAGGGAATTATGGTACATACTCTTCGTGTGGCTCGTTTGTACTAGCATTAGCTCCAGCCTGTCGATCTTTATCCATTGGTCTTCCAGTATCAGATCCTGAGGGTCTACCCCAAGCCTTTGTTGATTACCCTCTGGTTCTGTATTCTATCCTTCATTGGGTTCCCCGACCCTTGCTCCCTGTTCCACATTCGCAGTTGCAGTAGTTGGCCCAAGATTTTGTGCATTTGCTGCTCTCATCTGTTCGAAGAAGTTCTATAGTATCTCCTGTTGACTCTTCATTATTCTTTCATGTATCGAATTTTCCATAGCCTCCATCTCATCCCTGGTGATGTAGATCGAAGATTTTCCTTCTCCAGCTCCGAGGGATGCCTCTTGACTCCCTCCTTGTTGGCTTCTCTCAGCTCTTTGTCTTCTCATTGTTTGTCGAGTCATTGTCTCTAAGTCTGAATTCTTCAAGCTTGTAAATCTGAATTTCAATTCCGATGTAGCAGGTGCTAGATCTTCTCAGTGAAAGCACCAAAGTGTTTACCCTAAAATTGGTCACAACCCCCAAGTATCGTGAAAGCACCAAGTTATGAATATAGATCAACAGTATCCCAAACATGAATCTCAGATCTAAGCAATATTAAGTATAGCAATTCAAAAATAACAATCAATGACACAAGATTTATAGTGGTTTGGCTATCCTCGGCCTACGTCCACATCAAATGATAATCTTTTATTGATTTTCCTTGCTGGTTACAGATGATTACAGCAATTACAATAGAGGAATTCAAGTAAAACAACTGTGATGAAGTATAGAATTGAATCTGGCAGAGTCTGGATGTTGAATAGCCAAAAGATCCTTTATCTGTAGGCTTCAGGGGGCTATTTATAGGTGTAGGAGGCTGATATCGCGCTCAAACTTCAGGAAACTCCTGGCACATAAGTGGGCCCACACGACCGATCCCGAAAAGTTTCGACTCGATTCGTGATCGATACGAACCAATTTCGTATCGATCAAAAAAATGATCCAATCGAGCTGAAACTTGGCAGGAATATTTTTTAGCTTGTATGTAAGCTCCTGTGAAAATTTCGTAGCATTTGGACCTGTGGCCTAGGAGATATGATCGATGCAAGATTTCGTTTTCGTGAGCATTGTCACGTTCGAATCCATGTTTCGTATCCATCCCGCTCGACTCGATTGAGGCACATGTGTGTGATGTGACATGGTGTGAGATTTTTGGATCGCTCCACCTTTTTTGCCGAGTCGACCAAGTCGTTAGTATTTGAATTCCACCCAGATCCATCCACGTCTTTTTGTTCGCAGTCATCTACCTCGACCCCTATTCGCAATTTCGGTCCATGTCCATCGTTTCGTATCGATGCCTGTAGCGCGTTTCGCACCGATTTTATACATGCTCATCGATCCGAAGCAGCCTTGGATGATGCATGAAGGATCGGTACGAGGATGGTGTAAGCCGATGGATACGAAGTGGGGCACAGATATGAATAATGTCGATAGTTGGATATGAACGAAACCTTACCTGGTGGATACGACAGAGGTCTGTAGAGTCGATGGGTTCGAAATTTTCACCGAACAAGATCGATTCGAAGCATGATGGATACGAATAGTTCCGCACTGATCGACACGAACTCGATGGATTTGAATAGCATGGCCAAGGTTCAACTCGAAGCCGATCGATTCGAACAGATCGTTATCATGTTGTTGATCGAGTCGAACTAGATCGATTTGAAATTCAACCTCCTTCTATGGATACGAACACCGTGTTCTTTTTCTAACTTGCATCGATCATATCTCATTCATACGAACTCCGATTAACCTGAATTTGAAACGTTGGCTTTTATAGCTTTGCTTGCCATTTCTTGCCAATTGTAACCCAATCCGGATTCGGACAAAATTCATTAATGTCCACAGTGGACTTGCGATGCATAATCGACATTCATGACTAGTGAACATTGGTTTTCAGTTAATTTTTGGTATCTCGACTTTGCCAAAAGGCGGGACAACAAGAATCATACCTTCAAGTACTACAGGTGCCTTACCCTTGTCCTGTAAGGTACTCTTGGCTGTTTCCAATGCATTTAGCTTTTCGGTCTTCTTCTGAGATGTGGGGCAGTTATAAGTCAAATTTCTTTCCTTGTTGCAAATCCTACACTTCTTAGAAAATGAAATGAAGCTTGATTTGGTGCACCCCTTGAGTAATGCCCTCACTTTCCACAGTTATAGCACTTTAGAGTATCTTTGTCCTGACTCATAAACTCCAGTGTACTAGCTGTTGGGATCTTCTTGGTCTAAAATCCGAGTCTTTACTTTTTAAAACGAAATCTACACTTCTCACTGGAAGTTGCTTTGCCATTAGGAGCTTCCTCTTTGCTGCTGCCTTTCTCTTCTTCCTCAAGCCTCAATGCATCAACAATACATGAACACATGTAGCTTCAAATATATAAAATGATATACAAACACACTATCTTCCATCTATGTCCAATATCCACAAACTGGTCAACTCGTCCTTGAACCTAAAATGTCTCGGACTGACCCGAGTATTATATAAATAACACATAGGTCAGACTATGTTTAGAATATAGATGTCAATATAAAATAACAAATGGCATAGTATAAACAAGTGCAACACAAGTGGCACATGCATATCTCAAAACGTTAACAACTCTCAAAATCATGCACATAAAAGATAACCCATCTCAAAGTAAAGTAGATCGACACGTCAAATGGGTATATAACTGTTAGTACCAAAATATGGTATAACCACCAAAGATTTAAGTAGAGAATGAAATTAAAGAAAAGTAAATGAAAATGATTAAAAAGAACAAGACACCAAACGTTTATAGTGGTTCAGCTAAGTGTTGCCTATGTCCGCTTAAGGTTTCAATTGGTATCTTTCTATTTACAAATACAATTCATGTGGTCCGGTACCACTCCACAGGTAATTACGAAAAAAATATTAAAGTTACAAGGAAATGGAAAATATCCCTAGAAAAAAGCCCCTAGCTTCCTATTTATTGCTATAGGTTGGTGGGAAATGCTCCACCATGTTCTCTTTCATGATCCCCACGTTCATGCACCAGTTAGCCTCGAAAAGTCTTGGCAAGTCAGCAAGATCGATGGATAACAATACCCAATTAGGTAAAAAAATCAAATATCCGATCATCATCCAACATGTCCATAACATAAGAGAATCAACAATCAATAAGCATACAATCAAGTGATGTGCTACGAGATTGGTATAGCATGTCTATATATCTCAAGTCATATAATCAAATAGGGAGTCTCACATCACATGGCACTCTCCAGTGGGTTAAGAGGTCCTCGCCTCTAAATAGATGTCTAAAAATGGTATCCAACTAGTATAGTATAATTGTATGATCTCACATATTCTAGATGGGAGCTACACAACACATAACATGCTCTAGGGAACAACACAAAACATTGATAGCATACACCTCGCCCCATAGTATTGGTTACTCTTAGTCATCGTGACACAATGTCGATCGACACACTATGGTTATGAACAATTGCCCAATTGGTAATAGACTGTTTGGCTAGTATGGCATCAGGGCATATCATCACACAATCTAAATACCTACACACAACACGTGTATATATAAGGTGATGCGACATATCTAAGATGCGACTCCATGATCAGCCAACTAGGATGGACTCTAGTCTATCCGGATAAACAACACACAATAGACGCTTCCTCTAGACATTAACCCATAAAATAAGAGCGTCCCTCACTTATAGAAGTAATTAAACGAATATCAATGCAGGCATCCCATACCACCTAATGTTACTCACTTGTTTAATCAATGCTCGTAAACTACATTCCTTTGCCATAATAATATCATATACCATAAATCAAAAGAGTAATCTGAATAATATTACCAAATGTCCCATACCAGGTGGTGCTGTTAGTCTATTAACTTAACTTCCTTATAATCTAGAATTTTACATAATTTTATTCTCTATAACAAGTACAAAGAATAACCAAAGAAATATTATTGAAAGTCCCATGCCAGACAATACTATAACTTCATTTATTCTAATTCCTTGTTAAATAGAAATATAAATCTTTTTTTTCCAATTGATTCAGAAGGGGTTTTGAAAATATATTTTTCCCAATATCTTCAATACAATTTCAAATATCATTATTAAATATAAAGAAGGTTAAATTATAAAATTCTCATTATTTCCCTAAAATCTCTTACTGTTCTGAAAATAAAGATTTACAAACCTCCTGTTCAATTACAACGAAATCTATGTATTAGACCTTAATTAAGTTTCAAATCCCTTATTCTCCTTCAAAAAATAATTCACAACTTTGAAATTCTTCCTTAACAATTTCAAATAATAATACCACATTCCGATCAAAATATTCTGATCAAAATAATTTCCCAATGCAATAATATAAAATTCCATAACCTAATGTATTTAAAACCCACGTTACAACTTAAATCCCTTTTTAAATTACCCTATAAAAATAATTTATCAAACTAAAGTTCTCCTTTGTAATAACTCTTCTAAATATTTAACATTAAAATATAGATTTATATAATTTACTTGTACAACAAAATCTTAAAATTTCACTTTTCAAAATAATTTAATTCAAATACTTTATAAATATTTCTAAAGAAATTTAAAACTATTTCACATTATTTAAAATAATCAAATACAAAATAAATCACTTCAAAAAGTTATACTTTTTAATGTTAATCTCGTAAATAATAATTTCCATACAATAAGTAAATTGCACTCAACTTACTATTAATTTCAAAATATTATCTTACAATCTTCCAAATTTATTAAATTCAACTAGAATTAACAAATCACACCAAAATACAAAATTTAAATACTATTTTAAATATTTTAATAATCAAAGATAAATGAATAAAAACATAAATATTCAAAAATTCACTTATTTAAAGAAATTTCGCAAATCATCACTATCCAAATAATTTTTATTTACAATATTCTCAAAATTATTCCATTTTTCTATTTTCTGTCAATAGTAACATTTCCGATATTAAATAAGATAACTTATTCCAAGGTCACTAATTTTTCTTTCCTCTCAAGGCTTTCAATTTTAATTCATATATTCTTTTCTAATCAATTTTTAGTGTCTTGTCCAACTGATGCAATTATATATTTATTTTTCAACAATATATAATATATGTACTAAACAATCAACAAATGTTTCATCATAAGGATAAACTGATAAAGGATATGTCAACCAATTCCAATCAATGCAAACCATTTCAACCATTAGTCATCATACAACAATCAAATAAGTCATGGCAAGGGATCTAGACGATAGTAGCGAGTTATAGGGATAATCTCGAAAATTATGTGTTAATCCTTCTTAGCAATTTCAGCCCTTATTCTCCTACATCTGCCCTAGAAGCGCCTAGTCGGGGAAATCATCACTTTATTCGTGTTTCCTCCACATGTGCATGCATAGCCCTAATCGATGCCTAACTATGCGGTTTTTTTTGAATGTGACATCTATTAGTGCATGGATGGTAGAAGATAATGGATGCGGGTTTAGTTTTGAGGATCACATGCCGAAAAGAAGGACCTATAATGTGAAAGTAAAGGTAGCGGGCTTGCTTGTGTCAACATAGGCTTGGGCAGTAAACAAGTAATGATTTGAATTAAATTTGATTTCGATTAAATTACTTTTTAATTTAAATTCAAATCTTAATCCTCCTTATCTATTTATAATTGTACTTTCCAATTTTAAATTGATCGATCATATATTTGAGTACATATTGATAAATTATACAAAAAAATTAATTCAACAATTATTTTATCTTCGCTGATTTATTGATTTATTAGAGTTAGTTAATAAATTTCATCTATTATTAATGTCAAATGAAATTTCTTTTCATCTATACCAACCATATGAAAAATATTTACAGCATAAAATATTCATATTGATTAGAGTATTTTATTTTATTTGATTTCAATATATCAGCTAGAAAGAATTTAACGATTTAATTTAATTTATTAAAGCCAGCATTTAATTATTGATTCCAATTAAATAAATATTTATTATAAAATAATAATTGTCATAAACTGAATTCGAATATTTCTATTTCAATCGTATTTTTTTATTTATACGGCGTAAAAATCAGGGTTGTTACTAACTTTCCCGTTACGAAAATTGTATCCTTGCAATTTCTTATAATAAAGACGTCATACACAACCCATATCCTTACTTTCTTCGTATTCTACAACCTTCTATTAAACCAAAACTTACTCAATCCTCTATGTGGCTTTCACAATCCACTCATCTTATCGTATGCTATTATTTTAAATAGATTTAATTAATGACTTTCTATTTTTGCATATATATATATATATATATATATTGAAATTTATTTTGTAAGTATTGGATTTTCCAAAAAAATTCGATAGAGCCTCTTTTGTATGGAGAGCATTCGAAAAAAATCAAAATATAGTATATCACAAATCTATATATATCCCAACACGGGACATCTCGAAACATAAGAAAACAAGATAATATCACAATATATCGATGTAGCATAAAGCCACCATCACCATTTAGCCTAGTTATGCTTCATATGTACCAATCTGAACTCAAATTCAAACATTAGCTTCACTTGATGAGATATAATAGGTATATACTCAAAGCAACATAGAATTCTAGTTTTGACCACGTTCGACAAGTTTCAATAGTCAAAAATACAAAACAAGCAATGATTCCAAAGAGTGAATTGTAGCATAGTGTGTTAACTTTTCAAAACAACTTCCAGATTGCGAAAATGTTGTCTACTACTTGAGTTATATCATTTTTACCAAAGATATTAAATTCTGAAATAGCAAAATAGTGCAAGTCCACCTTTTAAATCCATGTGTTCAGCTTAGTAAATGTCAAAATTTTGCAAAACTAATCAAACAAAACTATTTCTCAAATTATAAGCATTTTGAAATAGGAAATATCATCAAAATTGGGCAAAAAGTTTGTAATTTATGTTCAAAATAGTTCAGCGCTGTTAACTGGAGTTTAAATTCTCGAAACAGCAATATACACCTGTTTTAACTCATGTTCAAACCATGGCTAGATTCAAAATTTTACACTGCATTTCAAATAAAAGTGGTTCTTTAATGACATAGCTTTCTAATGAAATTAAAATTGCTGAAAACAACTTAATAATTTGAGATTTAAGGTAACTAATCATAGTATTTCAAAAATTATTATAAATTGACTTCACTTTCAAAAATATTTCCTAAATCAATTATCAAACAATCATTAAATATACAAGTCTCCTTCAGTAATATTTTACATCATTTCAAAATGTTCCACCCTTATTTCAAAATATTCCAATGCTTTGAAACTAACTTTTCAAAAGTTTCATCGAATCGTTTCAAAATAATATTTATCTTGCTTCAGCATAAAACAAATTATACCTTCCTTGTAAAAGTTTGTTTTCAAAATATTTCAAAAAAATCTAATTCATATTAGGCAAATTCTATTCGTACACCATGGTTAACTGGGTTTTTAACCAAGAAAAAATCAGTAGAAGTTAGAATGTTGAGATGAAGACGAAACTAGTTGAAATTTTGAATGCACAGTTAGATAAGGCAAAGGAGTAGCTCAAGAAAGTTTCACCCAAAAATATGCCAAGTATAAAGGTTGATACTGACTTCATCATGTCAATGGGGACTTCTCATAGCTTTATGTTTTCAGCTCAAACTTTACGGGAGCCATTTTATGCTTATTCTATGTCTACTCAAGAAATTTCCAAGGGTTTTGCACAACTAATTACCAATGTTGAGGAGTTAGAAATCAAAATAGCATAACAAACTAAGAACTATCGCCAATATCAACCAATTACCTATGAAAACAACATGGGACAACTCATAATCAGTTGCATGAGGAGTGATAAAGAGTTTGACTCAATTGGAGTTAACCATAAATGTCGGCAACAATATGAGAGGTTGTTACCGACATGTGTGGTTAATCCAGGTGAGCTTGCAACTTTGCATACTCCTTTAGGACTTCATCTGGACTCTGTGCCAATTCTCCTTCTGGCTCAATACGACTACTACCCCTATAAATACAAACCATAGAGCAACTAAAACAAGATCCAGTTTCTACCATCACTGTGCAGAAGCTTTATCTCTTCTTCATCTCCTTCCTCTACACAATAGTCACTAAGCCAGCTTCTTTAGGCAATTCTAGGACTCAGAATCAGTCTAGCCCCTGTACTTGTGACTTATTCTATCTCAAACCTCCTAATAATCTCAAGAAAACTCTATTAAATCTATAGGAAACAAAGCCTTAAAGAGGACGTATGCCAAAGCTTATAGAACCACTATAAACTCTTATGTCTCTATTTCTTATCATTGTTTATTTTCCTCTATTTTTACAATTGTATGCTAGATCTTGGTCTCACATGTTTCCTACAACATATTCTTAGGTGTTGATCTATTTGTGGAATTAACATTTTGGAGCTTTCACTGAGAAAATCTTAATCTAGGCTTAGTTCTAGCTTGCTATTCTAGATTAGAAGAGACGCAATTGTTAGATCCAAGGAATTCGCTTTGAAAATTTATAGGCTTGTTGTTGGAGATCGATGACGCTTAGAAAATAGAGGACTACTTCTGGAAGATCCACGGGAGCAATAATTGATGGTGATGAAGCAAACCCTCAACAAAGTGAAGTGAACAATGCTAAGAATCATCAAACAGAGGTTAATACTGTAAATCTAGCACTAGGTCCCTCCACTCAACAAGATGTTGTGACTAAAGAGGAGCTTAACCAGATGGTTAATGAATTTACCCATAAAATTACTGATAGCCAATAGGCTCTCATGGATAAGATTGATGCTTTGCTAGTGTTAACCGGGATTTTTAACCCTGCAGAATTCAGAAGGGGTTAAAACATTCAAACTGAGCCAAAAAGACTCGAAACTAGACCAAAAGACCTAAAAGTACACAACAAAGAAATCCTGGGAGTTTGAACCAAAAATAAACCAAATATTTCGATTGGCACCAATCTGATCCAATTAGAAAATCCAAATTATTGATTTATGGAGTCTCCAATCCATATGCATTATATTCCTACATCTCTCTTAAACTTATCTACCAAGTTTGATAACATTCTGAGCATCCGAGTTGAAGAAGTCAAGACATATCTGAATTGGATTAT
Source organism: Allium cepa (assembly GCA_030765085.1). Lineage (NCBI taxonomy): Eukaryota > Viridiplantae > Streptophyta > Magnoliopsida > Asparagales > Amaryllidaceae > Allium > Allium cepa. Next base: position 706,830,633 of record CM060934.1, read on the forward strand.
AGTTCAATCTAATTTACAGGTGAATCATCGTCAACACAAGTTAAAAAGCTATGAAATCACATAGAAAATTTTGCATGCAAGAAAAGAATCCAACGAAGAAGGAGTTGTGCAAAATTTTCACAATATTTTGGATCGGCATCGATCCGATCCAATTGGATTTGTATCGATCAAAAAAGTTGGTTCAAAATTGCCACCAAAATTTATGTGCCTCCTCCTATGGATAACTACAGGCTTTTGGGACTCTGGCTCTGATCCAAGTGCAATCTATAGCCTATAAATACAATCTTATCTTCAACAGAAAGGGGGCTGGCTGCTCTGATCACTGGGGAAACTCTGCTACTAAGTTTCTTCAACCTTCTTCCTACTCACAATGGCTACCATGGGACAATCAAGTTCCTTCCTTTAGTCTCCATCAATGGTGGTCTAATCTTTCTTCGTTCAATTATTATAATAGTAAACAGCTTGTTCTTGTCATCAACAATCGATCTATTGATAAAGTGGACGTAGACTTTGTTAACAACCGAACCACTATAAAAATCTCAGTTTTCCCTACTTTATCTTGTCTTTTCAGCAATTTGAAGAGTGTTTAGCTCTACTTTATTTATACTGATAAATAAGGCTGGTGCATTCACAATCATATCAGGGTGTTGATCCATCTTTTGGATTAACATTTTGGTGCATTCATTGAGAAAACAACATTCAGGCTTAGATCTAGCTATCTACTTTGGATAAGATAGGTTCAGAAGTTAGATCCTCAATCTCTGATCATAAGATCTGCTGCTAAGAATCAATGGCACTCGAAAGAAGGAGAAATACTTCTTTAATATCCATAGAAGCTATAATTGCTGGATTAAAAAAAATCAATCCTCGGCAAATTAAACTCATTGGCGCTTACACAAAAGATCAGGTGTCGGGATCCTCTATCCAGTGTGAAGTTGTCAGTGGATATGAATTAAATAAAATGGTTGATGAAATTAATCAGATGATGGAAAATAAGCAAGGTGCTCTTATGGACAAATTTAATGCTCTATTGATCTTGCAGTCACATGCTACTCCAAGAAACATGAAAGAGTCCGCGGCTGCCAAGGAACAAGAAAATTCTTCCCACTTTGGCATAAACAGGAGAGTTGGAAAGCAAGGGTAGAAAGAGTGATAGGTGGAACCGCAGAAATTAATATGGAAGGAAATGCAAGCACTCCACCAAATGCGAGGCAACCAGCTACAAACTCGAATCTAGGGGCGAAAACCCCATGAGAATATATAACAATGGATTTCTCCGACTCAGAGGATGGGGAGCGACTTGGCAGCAACAAGTTGGAAGGAAATGCCAATGCATTCAATAACGTCGAGGAGATCCAAACTTCCCCAACCCGACCAACCGCAAACTAATGGAACCCTAAGGGAGTGTCTCTTCCGAAGACAGAAGAGCCTAGGCTTCAGTCCACTCACCAAGATCGTTTGCATAATCAAACACTTGGTGTAGTCACCGGCAACTAACCCGCACATTACCGAACATATGAGGCATATATCGTAGACATGGTCAAGTGACTAATGAATGAAAGTAAGGATAGAAGGGATGATGAATGTGGATCCACTCTAAGTCGGACTCCCTTCACTGAAAATCTGAATGAGCGGTACCCTGAAAAGTTCACTATGCTAACTAATATGTCTTACGATGGGATGAGAGACCTGACACCCCACTTGTATAAGTGCAGTTGGTACATGACGGATCAAATGCCTTGAATGCCATTTGATAAAGATGTTTCCCGATTTTCTTGGAGGGAATTGCTTCCATGTGGTTTACCAGGCTTCTGCCAAGATCCATTTCCACCTTCATCAACTAGCCACAAGATTCCTTAATCAATTTAGGCTTCACATGGCACAACCGATAGATGTGATGTCCTTAACCGGCCTATTCCAGGGACAGAATGAATCTCTGAAGTCCTTCATGAATCAGTTCAACATGGCGGTGGCTGAAGTAAGTAATCCAAATGAGGATATGGTTTTCATGGCCTTGGTCCATGCTATCCACCCCGAAATTGAATTTGAAAAACGAATCAAAATGAAACAACTTACCACTAGGAAGGACTTCAATCGAAAGGTGAGCCAGTATTTGAGATTGGAAGAAGCACATGAGTTAGAAAGGAAATCTGCTAACTTAAAACCAACCAACATTAGGCAGAGTGCTAAGGCGACAAACTAAGACGTAAACATTATCGGGACCGCTAAAGGAAACATAGGGGAATATGGAAATCAGAAAAGGAAGAACCAGAATTCAAACAAGCGAAATGGAAGTAACAAGCAACTTAAAGGTTTGAGTGTTGATACACTATATTTTGATCAATGACAATGTGCTTCAACAAATAGGAAGAGATATGTGCAAAACTAAAGGAAGGACTATGAAGACCAAGGATATCATAAGTATTTTTAATATATATATATATCTCGTAGTCTTAGTTTTATTGTTAAAATCTATCCTCAAGAAGCTTGCACAAAAACAAGAACACATTTCATAACTTAATATTTTGGTTAAATTCACTGTGCATAAAATACAAGTTCAGTCGACTGAACAGAAAATTTCAGTCGACTGAACCTATTACAGAACTACAACATGCACACAGTTTCAGTCAATTGAAAATGCCTGTTCAGTCGACTGAATTCAAACCTGCGAATTTTTATGAAAAGACACCTTCTTCTTCCCAAGAGTTGCAACCATTCTCCAATGGTAATGGATGCATCTCTTGCCTGAATCTTTTGCAAATAGATACATCTCTTCTACACTTATAAATACATGATTCTATCATTTGCAAATCATCAATTCTATTTGCTTTAATCTCTCTATTATCTTGATCATCTTTTTTGATTTCTTAAAGTTTTAAAACCATACAAAAACCACTTCAATTGCTTGAATCTCTGATTTATCTTAAATACTCGTTTGATTCATAGCAATTCATATTTCCTAAATCTTCATAAACACATTTCATATTCTTGAGGATAAGATTATAGGAAAGTTGTACTCAATTAGACTCATTAGTGTTATCAAGAACACAACAAGTCAGAAATACTTTTTGTACCTAGTTGAAGTCCTCTTCGGTAGTTGAGGTATGAAATCCCGTTCGGTGGTTCCGGTAAGTTGTAAACCTATTCATCCGGGTTAAGTGAGGGTTGTTAGTAGAATTCCTAAGAGGAGATTAGGTACTGGACGTAGGACAAGAAGTCCGAACCAGTGTAAAGTCTTGGTGTCTACTTTACTTATTGTTTATTGCTATCTACCTAGACCATTTCACTATTCCATATTATACGATACTACCACATAGATTCTTTCAATTGGTATCAGAGCCAGGTTGTCCTATAACCATAACATTGTTATTTGACATATTGATAATATGGAGAATAACACAAGCACAAGCACAACAACTGCATATAGCTCTACATTTGCAGAAGGACTATCTACCCAAAGACCCCCTCTATTCAATGGACTAAACTATAATTATTGGGCTACAAGGATGAGGATTTATATGCAAGCAACAAGCTTTGAAGCCTGGAATGCAACTCAAGCAGAATTCGTTATACCCACAACTGATTACTCTACATGGACACAAACTCAGAAGAATGAAGCTAGTGCAAATGCCAAAGCTATGAATATGCTAATATGCGCTTTGGATAGAAATGAGTTTAATCGTGTTAGCATTTATGCTACTGCACATCAGATATGGGATACATTTAGAACCATACATGAAGGCACAAAAAAGGTCAAACAAACAAAGATTTCCATGCTAAAGAACCAGTTCCAAAACTATAGAATGCGACAGAATGAATCCATCAATGACATGTACTCCAGATTTCAAGACATTCATCATGCCTTAATAGGATTAGGAGAAAAGTATACAGATTTTGATATTGTATCTAAGGTCCTAAATTCACTCACTGATGAATGGGAGAGAAAAGTCTTAGCAATTGAGGAAGCAAACGATCTATCTACAATGAAACCTGAAGAATTAATTGGAAACCTTATGTCTTATGAAGTTAACATGCAAGCTAAGAAAGACCAAGCACAGGAAAGAAAAAATGCGGCTTTTGACGCAGAAAAGGAAGAATCAGAGTCTGAAGTTGATGATCTAGCATTTATTGCCAAAAATTTCAAGAAATTATTAAAATATATAAAAGGAAATAAAAACGGTTCCAAAAAGAATTTCTTGAACAAACCTTCATCCTCAAATATAGAATGCTTCAATTGTCACAAGAAAGGACACATGCATAAGGATTGTCCAGAACAAAAGAAGGAGAATCAAAAAAACTTCAACAATAAGAATAAGAAAGACAAATTTAAAAAGAAGGCTTTTTCTATCACATGGGACGATTTGGATTCATCTTCATCCAAAAGTGATAGTGATAGTGATAGCGACAATGAACAAGCAAATGTATGCTTCATGGCTCAAGAATCTGAGGTCCCACTCAAGAAAAGAAAATGGATTTTGGATAGTGGTTGCTCAAAACACATGACCAGAGACAAAGAAATGCTTACAAATATTACATACTTCGATGGTGGCTCTGTTACCTTCGGAGATAACTCAAAAGGTTTCATCATTGGAAAAGGAGATGTGTGCAACTACGATATATCAAATTTACCCCTTATTACAAATGTTTCTTTAGTTAATAACTTAAAACATAATTTATTAAGCATAAGTCAACTATGCGACTAAGGTTTTAAAATACCTTTTTCTGAAAATAAATGTTGTATTTTTGATCAAAATCAAAATCTTATTTTTGAAGGAAAAAGAGATAGAAATATTTATGTTTTAAACATGAAAATTAATAATAATAAAAATATGTGTTTAATGGTCAAAGATAATGATCCTCGGTTATGGCATAAAAGATTTTGTCATATTAATTTTAAATCTATTCAAAAACTTTCAAAAAATGAATTAGTCAAAGGCTTACCAAAAATAAATTTTAAAATAAATAATATTTGCGATGATTGTCAATTGGGAAAATTAACTAAATCATCTTTTATATCTAAGAAAGTTATTTCAACTTTACAACCATTCGAATTATTACATATGGATTTATTCGGACCAACATAGGTTCAATCTATTAACCATAATTGATATGTTTTTGTAATAGTTGATGATTTCTCAAGATATACATTGGACTATTTTTATGAAAAACAAAAGTGATACATTTGAATATTTCAAATTTTTTATTAAAAGAATTCAAAATATTTAGAATTTAAAAGTCAAAAATATAAGAAGTGATCATGGAATTTGAAAATGAGTCATTTGAATTATTTTGTAAAAAGAAAGGAATAAATCATAATTTTTCATTTCCTAGAACTCCACAACAAAATGAAGTTGTAGAAAGGAAAAATAGAACTCTTCAAGAATGTGCAAGAACGTTATTAAATGGAAGTACATTACCAAAGCATTTTTGGGCAGAAGCTGTAGCAACTGCGTGTTATGTATAAATCGTATTTCCATACGACCTTTAACTAAAAACACTTCATATGAACTCTTTAATGGAAGAAAACCTAATATTTCGTACTTAAAAATATTTGGGTCAAAATGTTTTATTCTTAACACAAAAGACCAACTTGGAAAATTTGATCCAAAAGCTGACCATGGCATTTTTGTAGGTTACTCAGAACGAAGTAAGGCATATCGTGTTTTCAGTAAACGAACAAATGTAATTGAAGAAACGTTACATGCATCTTTTGATGAAAACTTTAATAAAAATACAATCATCAAAGATGATGAAGAGATTATATACAACACAGAAAATATAAGTTTTGAAAATAACGAAAATATTAATCAAATCAATAACATTCAAATTAGATCTCCTCCTAAAATCCTACTAGATCATCCTATACAAAATATAATTGTAGAAATTGACTCGCAAGTTCAAACAATAAGTCAACTAAACCAAATGGGACATGTTGCCTTTATTTCAACAATAGAACCTAAAAATCCTAAAGAAGCATCAACAGATGAATATTGGATTATTGCCATGCAAGAAGAATTAAATCAGTTTGAATGAAATAATGTATGGGAGTTAGTTCCTCGTCCTGATGACCAATCAGTTATTGTAACTAAGTGGGTCTATAAAAATAAAGTAGATGAATTTGGAAATATTACTAGAAATAAAGCAAGACTAGTAGCACAAGTCTATAATCAATAAGAAGGAATCGACTACGAAGAAACGTTTGCTCCTGTTGCAAGACTAGAAGCAATACGTATTCTATTAGCTTACGCTTGTTTTCATAATTTTAAACTTTATCAAATGGATGTTAAAAGTGCTTTCTCAAATGGATATATTAAGGAAAATGTATATGTTGAACAACCGCCTTTATTCACTTATGAAAATTATCCGAATCATGTATATAAATTAAAGAAAGCCTTATATGGTCTTAAACAAGCACCTCGTGCTTGGTATGAGAGAGTTAAGAGCTATCTAATAGATTCAGGATTTCAAATCGGAAAAGTAGATCAAACTCTATTCATTAAAAACACTACTAAAGACATATTAATAATTCAAATATATGTAGATGACATTATTCTTGGTTCCACTAATGAAAAATTATGTAAAGAATTTTCAAATATAATGACCAAATAATTCGAAATGTCTCATATGGGAGAATTAACTTATTTTCTCGGACTTCAAATTAAACAATTAACAAATGGAATTTTCTTAAACCAATAAAAATATTGTGTTAATCTACTTAAACGTTTTGGAATGGAAAACACTTCTGGAAAAACTACTCCTATGAGTACCACAACTCATCTCGATCGAGATGAAAATGGCAAGAGTGTAGACTAAAAGTTGTTTAGAAGTATGATAGGCTCTTTACTTTATTTAACGGCTAGTAGACCAGACATATGATGAGTGTATGTTAATGTGCACGTTTTCAAGCTAATCCTAAAGAATCACATTTAAGAGCCGTAAAACGAATTATGCGATATCTTAATAATACCTAGGACTTTGGTCTTTTCTATCCAAAAGATTGTCCATTCGAATTAGTTTCATTTAGTGATGCTGATTTTGGTGGATCTCGAACATATAGAAAAGGTACAAGTGTACATGCCATTTCATTGGAAAATCACTTGTATCTTGGTTTAGTAAGAAACAAAATTGTGTTTCGCTTTCAACCTGTGAAGCGAAATATATTTCTGCTGCTTTAGCTAGTACTCAAGTCATATATATGCAACAAACACTTAAAGATTTTAATATAAATTTAACAAACTCTACAATAAATTGTGATAATACAAGTACAATAAATTTATCTAAAAATCCAGTAAATCACTCTCGTACAAAAGATATTGATATTCGTCACCATTTTCTGCGTGACAATATCGAAAAAGGAATTATCAATTTAGAATATATTTCTACCGAAAAATCAAATTGTCGATATATTTACTAAGCCATTACTAGAAAACTCATTCATAAAATTACGACAAGAATTAGGAATAATATCCTTCAAAGATATTTTATAACAAGAATTATAATGGTAAGAAATCTAATACATAAGTAACATATCTCATACTTAATTAACTTCATCTAAACAAAAGTCAGACATGAATTTAGTTTACATAACTATGGGTTTAAAAACTTAATCATTTAATTTATACATTTGAATTAATATTTCATACACTAAAACATAACCATCCATTTCAAAGTAAATTATTAGCCATTAATTCAATCTCTGGTTCTAAATTCTTGATGATTTTACACCACATTTTTGTTATAACTCTAAATCTTTATATACATGTTAATAAAAATAAAAAATAAAAAATAAAATAATATATCTCTGTAGAAAAATGTCATCCAACAAATCAAATTCACCCATCATCATCACTTTTTCAGCCGATAGCTCAGCAGATTTACCTCATCTTCCTACGCCAACACCAACACACGAGCATGTTTATAAATGGGAAAATTATCAAACTGGTTATACACCGAATTCCAAGAAGGCCAAACGTTCGCTATTTTTTTCTCCCGATACAAAGAAAAAGATCGATCATCATTATCAACAGCAGCAAATAGACCTTCAACGAGAATTGTATTTTGAACAGAAAGTAACGGCTAAACGCTTAAGCTTTCTTGAACAAATTGGTTTGAAATTTTATAGCTCGAAGAAAAAGGATGTAAGTGAACCCTTACCTCGACCAGTTAATCCGTTTGATCCATCTTCATCGTATCGTACATCAAACAACCCAATAAATCCTTGGGTCTCGCCTCAAAGACCTCAATATAGTCCAAATTCATGGGACAAGAACTATATGGCAAATGAAGGATATAAAACACCAACAAAGAAGAGTCCATCTCCCAAGACTCCATCCCCCAAGAAATGATGATTTTGTGGTCAAAATAATGTTATTGTATCATAATATTAATATATAATTGTAATTATTTCATTAAATAAAACATTTGCATTCAAATAAGTGAAGAAAAACCAAAAATGCATAATTCAGTCGACTGAAATTTCCTGCTCAGTCGACTAAATATATAACGGAGACTTTCAGCCAATAGTTCAGTCGACTGAAAATCTCTGTTCAGTCGACTGAATTTTAGCCAGAAATATTTCGGCTTCCTGTTCAGTCGACTGAACAGAACATTTCAGTCGACTGAACGCTTTTTACCCAGTTTTTGTCCACCCTACTTAGCCATCTTTTACATTTTTACCTTTACTTTTCACCGTTTCCAAACTTCATCTTCCCAATTCTAAGAAAACCCTAACCCCCAAATTTCCATTTTTCCTAAATTTCTTCCTCAAACTTTCAACAATTATGCCTCCTAAACGTTCTAGAGCTTCAACTTCATCCTCCTCCGAGCCAATTGATGCCCAAATCGCTCAATGGCTTTACAATGGAGTTGCGGTCACGCGGTGGAACAAGATGAAGAAATCAAGGATCTTCGAGCACTCTTTTGTTGATTTCCAAGGTCTTCAAACCTACAATGTTCAAGCTTTGATAGAAAAAAGCCAATTTGACATCACTTCTAGACATTAATCGAAATGACCATGCCATCAAACACATTATGTTCAAATTATTCTATGCCAACCTCCACCTTGGACACCAAATTCCACGAAATCCGAATGATAGTGTTTGGAGTATGGTATGCGGGAAAAAGGTATGGTTTTCACTTGATCGCATTGCTCACATTCTCCTTAAATTTAGTCTATGTGAAGAGCAAATAATTAAACTTTAGTGATGCCTATTATAATGAGATCTAGTTTAGCTTTATGATAAATCACATAATCAAAATATGACTGGTATACTTTCATTTAAGGTAATTTAACAAAAGAAGTTAGGCATACACGGCGGTACAACAATGCAAGTCATTCTGTATTCCAAAAAGCAAGTAATAGAAATGAAATTTTGTTAGAATTAAACAAGAAATGAAAAGGATTCGAGTAACCAAACATAAATTTTACTTAAGTTACAATAAGTGGATCTTTTTATTATAATTTTTTATTAGATTTTTGGCAAAATTACGTTGTAATTTCTGCAATTACGAATCGAAGTTTTGAAGTTTTAACATTGTTTTTTTTTGCTTCTTATAATTGATTGAATCTATCACATTTATCAACTTGAAGTACTAAATGAACGCATCTTCATATACCAAATCCATATCCATCTTTTAGTTAACATTATTTAAACACTAATTAAGGATTAAATATGACATATATACAAAATTTAATGCATATGTTGATAATATTTAGAAATTCATGTATAAGATAAATGTCATTAGTTCAAAATTGGATGATTATTTTTTTGCTGTAAATAATATCACAAACATAGAAAATTTAGACTGAGAATATTTCTATGATATTATACCTACAGACAAACTGAAACTGCTATTGAATTTTTCATGTGATAAAACCCATGTGTATACCACTCGACCTTTTTTTTTCATGGTGTGGGACTATTCATTTTTGAAATGTGGACTTACCCACATACTATGTGAACACCTAACAACTTCCTTAAAACCCATGGTCACATAGACTAAATATCAATAACCGAGATATCAAATCCACTTCCTTAAGACCAAGAGCAAGGCTTATACACAAAGCCCTTATGAGGACCATAACCCCACGCACCGACTCCTATGAAATAGTGTATCCTAATAACTACCGGGCACTATACACTATATGGGGAAATATTAAAGTCAATTAGGTGCAATTGATACTTGATGAATTTCTGTCATTCAACAATGGGAAAATGAGAACGATATATTTTGGTGAATACATAATGCGACTTCTCCTAGACGTTGATACACCCTCACCAAACTCAGAAAATGTGGTGGTTCATCAAATCAACCATCGGACTATAAGCCTAATGAAACTACCGGTAAGGCCTCCTCGTATCATGTCTCTAGCTGAATGGGAAGCACGTCAACAAGCACCTCACCAACCTCAACCTCAAGCCTCACAACAAGAACCACTTGATCAAGATGATGAAATCCGTCTTGTTCAACTAGATTTTACTACAAATCAATCATTATCAAGGAATCAACAAATCCTTGATACTCATCTCAAAAAGGTTGATCACAAACTTGATAGGATTAAAGGGTTCTTCAACAAACTATGGGATGTCATTTCATGCACCAGCACCACTTCTGCTTCTACCTCTCGCGGCAAGCGCCCAGCTCCCACGTTCACGTGGACATCTTCCGAGGAGAATCCGAGCAGCAGCACTAGTGGTAACAGTGGTGGTCAAGGACGAGGAGCTTTTCGACAACCAACCGATGGACCAGTTATTCGTGAACCAGAAGGAGGACGTGAAGGCTCTTATGATTGAGACAGAGATCCGTGATCATTTTGATGGTTTGATTTCTGGAACTTTTTATTAATCTTCAAACTTTTAAAAAGGCTTGTATAAATAGCCTTCTTTTATTCATGAGACTCTATGGTTTGTATAACGTACACTATGGTTATGCATCAATGTGGTTACTTTGTTTAACAATTATATACTTCGACAAATTATTACTTCCTTGTTGTCAATGACAAAGGGGGAAAAAGTCTATGTCACTAACTTTGTTTTGTAGGAAAGAGGGTGCATATATTCAGGGGGAGGGAAGATAATAGGTATCGTCATCAATCAAAAAGGGGGAGAAAAAAGTCTATGTCACTAACTTTGTTTTGTAGGAAAGATGGTGCATATATTCAGGGGGAGGGAAGATAATAGGTATTGTCATCAATCAAAAAGGGGAAGAATGTTGATACGCTATATTTTGATCAATGACAATGTGCTTCAACAAATATAAAGAGATATATGCAAAACTAAAGGAAGGACTATGAAGAACAAGGATATCATAAGTATTATATATATATCGTAGTCTTAGTTTTATTGTTAAAATCTATCCTCAAGAAGCTTGCACAAACACAAGAACACATTTCATAACTTAATATTTTGGTTAAATATACACTGTGCATAAAATACCAGTTCAGTCGACTGAACAGAAAATTTCAGTCGACTGGACCTGTTACAGAACTACAACATGCACACAGTTTCAGTCAACTGAAATTGCCTGTTCAGTTGACTGAATTCAAACCTGTGAATTTTTTATGAAAAGACACCTTCTTCTTCCCAAGAGTTGCAACCATTCTCCAATGGTAATGGATGCATCTCTTGCCTGAATCTTTTGCAAATAGATACACCTCTTCTACACTTATAAATACACGATTCTATCATTTGCAAATCATCAATTCTATTTGCTTTAATCTCTCTATTATTTTGATCATCTTTTCTGATTTCTTAAAGTTTTAAAAACATACAAAAACCACTTCAATTGCTTGAATCTCTGATTTATCTTAAATACTCGTTTTATTCATAGCAATTCATATTTCCTAAATCTTCATAAACACATTTCATATTCTTAAGGATAAGATTATAGGAAAGCTGTACTCAATTAGACTCATTAGTGTTATCAAGAACACAACAAGTCATAAATACTTTTTGTACCTATTTGAAGTCCTCTTTGGTAGTTGAGGCAAGAAATCCCGTTCGGAGGTTCGGGTAAGTTGTAAACCTATTCCTCCGGGTTAAGTGAGGGTTGTTAGTTAGTAGAATTCCTAAGAGGAGCTTAGGGACTGGACGTAGGACAAGAAGTCCAAACCAGTATAAAGTCTTGGTGTCTACTTTACTTATTGTTTATCGCTATCTACTTAGACCATTTCACTATTCCATATTATACGATCCTACTACATAGATTCTTTCATTGAGGCCCGAAGAATACATCCGCTCAATGATACTCTAGAAAACATCTATCTTGCGACACATGGAACAGAAGAGTATAAGAAGCCGCTAAAAAATGAAGCAAATGAATAGCAAAAGCACTCCTAAAAGTACAGCCACTTCCATGAAACACATGACCACAACACAAATGAGTGTTGTCACCTAAAGAACTTGATTGAGAAACTTATTCGAGAAAACAAGCTTCAACAGTATGTGAGGAATCCATAGAATCCTGACCAACCCGCAATGCCCCAAGCTCCTAAAGATAGAGGGAATCAAGCTAGAACCAGCAAAGAAGGACCCAGACGGACTAACCAGAGACTCATTATTGGAACAATATCTAGAGGACCCCATCCTACGCAAAAGAGTTAGGGAGAAATGGATAGGTATGCCAGCTCATTAAAGCATGCTCCGAAAGATTCGTGCTTTGTAATCAAAGAATGGACCCCCTCCAAACAGTAGAGAACCTTAAACGATGAAACAATAATATGAAATCGATACATCGAAGAGATAGAAGCTTCAACTCTCAACCCCGTGGTCATAATAGTAGGAACCAAACCTGCCGTGGTCTGACGAGTATTGGTAGACAGTGGCAGCTGTGTGAATATCCTTTTCAGACACACCTTTGATCAGATGAAGATCAGCATGAAAGATGTATTCGCTTGCTGAACAAAGATTCAAGGATTCATTGGTGAACCCAAACAACCAGTCGGAACAATTGATTTACCCGTAGAGCTCGGAGAAGGTGACCGAAGAGTCACCCTTATCCAAACCTTTGTGATCGAAGATGAAAGTTCCACGTATAGTGCCTTCTTGGGAGGCGCGCCTTAAAAGATTTTAGAATCGCTTTAGCTAAATGGTGCATATATAGGAAATTTTTGACAGAGAACGGAGTTAGGATGATAAAATCATACCAAAGTGATGCTAAAGAATGCTATATCAAGAACTATGCGAGTCAGGGTGATAAAATCATACCAAAGAGTTCGGGGGAGGAACGTTCAGGGGAGGAATGGATAGTGTTGGTAGAACTGACGGTGTCTTACCCAGTTGATATGGATGACCCAACATGGGTCCTGAAAATTTGATTACATCTTGGAAACAAGATGTGACCGGAACTCATTAAATTTCCTCGCCCCAACCTGGACATATTCGTTTTGACACAATCCGATATGTGTAGGGTTTCACCAGAGATTGCTTGCCATGCACTTAATATTGATCCTACGTATACACCAGTAAAGCAGAAGAGACGTAGCCTAGGACCAGAATGGTCCAAAGCGCTGAGGGAAGAAGTGGATAAGCTAATGGCGAATGGTTTTATCTACGATGCAACTTACCTCGAATGGGTATCCAACCTAGTCTTGGTCCAGAAGTCTAATGGAAAATGGCGAACAGGTATCGCCTACTTAGACCTAAACAAAGCTTGCCCAAAAGACAATTTTCCTCTGCTTAGAATTGACCGACTTATGGACAGGATAACTGGACATGAACTACTATAATGCTTATTCAGGATAGAACTAGATTATGATGCATGAACCTGGTCAAGAAAATACTAGTTTCATTACTGATCTAGGACTATACTACTATAAAGTGATGCCATTTGGCTTAAAGAATGCTGAAGCAACCTACCAATGACTAATGAATGCCATGTTTAAACATCAGATCGAGAAGACTATGGAAGTTTATGTAGACGATATGTTGGTTAAATTGCGTATTGCTGCAAATCACTTGGACAACCTTGCCCAAATGTTTGAAATATTCTGCCAATATGGAATGAAGCTCAATCCACTTAAATGTCACTTCGAGGTAGCCTTTGGAAAGTTCCTGGGATTCATAGTAAGTGCCAGAGGCATCGAACAAATCCCAAATAGATCATCGCTTTACGGGAAGTTGAGGCCTCGAGGAACAGGAAAGAGTTACAAAGCTTGAATGGAAACGTTGCAGCGCTAAGCTGATTCATCTCAAAAGCAATCAAAAAATGTATACTGTTCTTTTACGCGCTAAAGAAGGGAAATAAGAACTGCGAATGGAATCAAGCTAGTCAAACTGCATTCGAAGTGCTACTGCATCATACGACTGGAAACCCTGCCAATCAGGTCCAAGCCGGTGGACGGAGAAAACTTGTTCATCTACTTAGCAGTCTCACCTATGCATTAAGTGCCATTCTTATATGTGAACAATCTAGGATCCAGTGACCCATATATTACATCAGCAAATGGTTCACTGGAGCCAAGAAAAACTACCCGAAATTGGAAAAGCTAGCATATTGCCTCTTAATCACATCCAGAAAATTATGACCATATTTCCAAGCCTACCCGATCAAAGTACTAACATATCAACCCTTGAAGAAAGTGTTGTTCCACCTCGAAACCTCCGAGCGGCTTATCAAATGGAACGTCAAATTGAGTCAATATGAAATCACTTGCCACCCTCGAAAGTCAAACCAATGGGTAGGTATTGGCAGGTTTCATCGTCGAATTTACTATACGCGATAATGAAGAAGAAATTACTCTAGAAGTGAAAGCACAATGGAAGCTGTTCTTCGATGGTGCATCAAACAACTTCTGCTTGGGAGCAGGGGTAGTGGTTGAGACTCCCGAAGGATAATCCATTTGTTATGCCTTACGCTTGGAGTTCCCTGCAATAAATACGAAGCATTGATAGTCGGGCTAAAGATTGTGAAGGAACTTGAGATAAAATCTGTACACATAGCGAATCTCAACTAGTCATTTTTCAAGTGGAAGGAGAATACCAGGCTCGAGGGGAGAACCTTGTCCCATACCTATCTAAAGTGCAGCAACTATTAAACGACACCGAGCATTACAACATAACTCATATCTCGAGGGAACAAAACACGAAGGTTGAAACCTGACCACTCCAAGCATAAGCGAAATGGATATCAACTGGATTTTTAATACAACCAAAGAAATAGAAACTTGGATGGGACACTCCACCAAAAGGGATTCTCTACCCCCTTTCTCAGATGTGCTGTTAGAACCATATATATGGTGTTTTGATGATAACTACCATACAACAATGCTACTTATATATTTATTAAGTTATTTCGGGTCAAAATAATGATAGAAAAGGTGAAAAATAAATTGGCTAAAAAATATGCGAAGCTAGGACTCGAACCCGGGTGGGCTAAGTGATGAGCGCATGCTTTTACCATTAAAATAAGCAAGCTTTGAAAATTATGCTTATTCAATCGTCTGAAATCCTTGCTCGGACGACTAAACTAGCCTAAGTTGTATAGCTTATAAAAAAACAACCCATTAAAACAAGCCTGAAGTTTTGGTCCAAAATTAGCCACTTTCAATCGACTGAATTTGATCCTTGGTTAACTGAGCTAGTACAAAAATGGCTGTTTGTTTGAATTGGTTCCTTCATGTCTCTATGCTCCAGAAGTTGCATCTCTTCTCTCCTGCAGCCACTTCTCTTCATCAATGGAAAAATTGAAAGGTTGCACCCTTACATTAGCATCCCTACAACAACTATATAATCCCATAACCATTCCTAAATCAACATACATTGAAACAAAACTACATGCTTTGAATTCTAGGCCTCAAACTCTCAATTCCTAAGCAATACTCCAAATTCCACAAAATTCTTGTGATTCAGAGATTTCAACTAGTGTACTTCATCTCCACATCCCATATTCTAGTCGAATAAACTCCTTAGCCTCTACACCTCCACCTAATATATTTAGGTCTGACTATAGGAGTTATTATACATCAAAGTGACATTCTGTATATACATATACGTTGTGTCAGAAAGTAACATTTGTTACACTACTTGTAACTGTTGTTGAAGTCCTATTTAGTTGTTTGCGCGGAGTCTGTAAACTTGTTCCCCCAGGTGAAGTGAGGGTGTTGATAGTGAAATTCAAAAGAGGTGCTTAGGGACTGGACGTAGAACGAGAGTTCTAAACTAGTATAAGATCAACCGTGTATCTACTAGTTTATCTTTGTTGCATTTACATTGTTTACAACTGTTGGCCATCTTTGATCCTGTGCATAACGACTAATATGTGCGACCAACAACGAAGCTTCAAGGATCCTAAGAGAAGTTCACGAAGGTGACTACGGAGATCATACGAGGGGGGCAAACTCTTGCAAAGAAAGTTCTCCGGTATGGGTATTTTTGGCCAATAGTAAACTGCGATGTAGCAGATTACGCCAGATGGTGCGAGCAATGCCAAAGATTCAGCAAAATAAAAAAAACACCTTCAATGGAGCTAATAGATGGTCATCCCATGGCCATTCGCAATCTGGAAAATCGATCTGATTGGTGTATTAACAATGGCTAAAGGAGGAGCCAAATATGCTATCGTTGTTGTTGGCTATTTCATCAAATAGGCCAAAGTGGAACCGCTTGCCAATATTATCACAAATAAAGTTATTAAATTCGTTATTAAAAATATTATTTGTAGGTTTGGTGTGCTACAAAAAATAATCGGGGATAATGAGACTCAATTCGAAAGCGTTGAGTTTAAATACTTTTATAAACTCTTCCGAATCAAGAAAACCTTTTTCCTTGTCGCACTCCCACAAGCAAATGGGCCAGTGGAAGTAGTAAACAAGATCATAAGTTCACCATCAAAAAGCAACTAACTAAAGAGAAAGAAAATTGGGTCGATGAACAACCACTTGCACTATGGGCTTACAGAGCAACGTACAAGTCTGCAACTGGGCACTCTCCATTTGCCCTAGAAAATGGTTCATATGCAGTGATCCTAGTTGAGCTAGAAGTCCCATCTCATCAAAGGCAAAACTTCGATAAAAGGAAGATCGAGCAACTCCTACTTGAGTCACTTGATATAGTTGAAGAGAAGAGGGAAGAAGCCGAATAAAGGACTGTCACTCACCAGAAAAGGGTTGTAGGGTACTTCAACTCTAAAGTTTATAACTGTACCTTCAAAGTGGGAGACCTTATCCTCAAGAGGGTCTACCCTATACTAGGAGTATTCGGACCAAACTGGGAAAAACCCTATGTGATTGGTCAGAAGCTAGGGGATGGCATATTGAAGCTAACAACCATTGATGGAGCCCAAATTCCTCGAGCATGGAATAGTGAATCGCTGTGTCCTTTCTTTATCTAAGACTATCTTATGTATTTCTTATTTCCAGCAAATAAGCTATCTTGGAATACCGGAGGCATTGTATATAGGCAAAGCTTGCCCAACTTTCATAAATAAAATTGCTTTGATTTCTGAACCAATAAAAATGTGTTCACAAAAGTAACCTACTGAGTCGACGGGTCAAATCGACTCAAAACCACCCGATCGTTGCTTGAGTTAGTGGAACCACGCTTAAGTATGCCCCATCTACCCGTCGGGTTGATGGAAGCAAATCGACTCAAACCATTGGATCGATGGAACTCGATCCTTACCATCTAAGAACTAGTGTTACGTCGGTAACACTGGGAAGGCCCCAATCAAAGTCGTGCATTGCTTCCTGGGTCATGGACCACGCTGTAGGAATTGGAAAAACTCGTGTTGCCCAAAGATTGATAACGCCAAGAAATTCCAAACCTTTTCGTATCGACAGGTTATATCGATCCCAAAAGCCATGTATCCCATAAGTCACGCACACTTCCAAAAGCCATGCAGTTTGTAAGCTGCGCACACTTTTAGAAGCTGCGCATTTCATAAGACACACATACTCTTAAGTACTGGTATTGTCCCGGTAATGCCGAAAAACTTGTCTATTGCAGGACTTGCAAGAATCAATTTACTCCCACTATCAGGAGTAATGGGCATGGATCCAGCAATGTCGCACGACTAAATGTCGGCAAAGAATTCTGGTTATTGACTAACGAAATCCCTGGAGTCGAGATGCTCAAGTCACAATTCCCGAAGATATGAACCACAAAATAGACTCAGTTATAGAAATCCGAAGAAACTAACAGATCAATCGATCATTTGTCAAGTGTTTGAAGTAAACAGCCCCGTGAACTGGGAGGCACACACTAATAGTCAACCAAAAACCAAATACTTCAAATTTCCGTTACTCCAAAAAAAGAATTTAGCGATGATTATAGGACTAGATAAAATAGCAATAAATAAAATTGGCATACGTGCATGATATATAGATAAGTAAACAAATAAAGTCACAATCAAAATGTCGACATCGCATTACTTATTACATTTTCTATGTATAACAACAAACGGGAGTGTCGTGCCTACACAATATCGACAAAAAATAGGAAAATACAAAATATTACTATGACAATAACAAGAAGAATGCCAAGTGCATATTCTTCAATTGTACAAAAGGTGATCAAAAACAACAAAAGGAGGAAAAGACAAATCAAGATGCCATCTCACCGCTTCCTCGGATGCCTTTCCTACCTGTATTTGCAGTTTCTCAAGCTTATCCTTTCCCGCGGCAATCTCACTCTCTGAAGCATGCCCGCTGGCGGAATTCCTTTCCCTTTATGCTTGTGGGATCGGTGAGTGCTCTTCGATGACATCTTCCGTGCTTTAACCTTTTTCTTTTTCACCGCGATCATCTGTTGCTCGGTCTTCGGCTGCTCAACCTCTACTCTATCTGGTTGGTTGCCTTGGCCTGCTTGATCTCATGTATTACTAGCTACTAAGATCTCCTCTTGAGAAACAAAAGGGTCGTCCAAACTATGTAGCTCCATAATTTGCTCAGAATTCGAACCAGACTACGCGCTAGAAGAGAAGATGACGGTTGACCTACTTAAAATAGTAGCGGACCCAACATCACGATGAGAAGGCAATTCAGCGGAAAGAGAAGATTGATCCTCAATATCAGAATAAAAGGCAGTAATCTTGGCAATTTCTTCGGGCATGAATTGAAAATCTTCAAGCATAGGAGAGATAAGAAAGTTACCTTCTATGGGTGTTTGTTCATGTGCAACAACTTCAAAGCCTTCACTGTTGCCTTCCTTCGATGGCGGCATGACTACAAGAGAAGTGGCAACGATCCTTTCGTCTGTATGATGATGTGAAGATGGCTCGTTTAGGACCAAAGGAAAATGTTCGGTAGCAGCCTCGGTGATGGCTATGACATTGATGGTTTCACGATCCCTCTCTAGCATTAAGAATTTCTAGCCTTCCACTAGAGCTGGGTGTGATTCTTCCTTCAAGTAGGCCTGAACCAGCTCCTCTTCGATGTAACCAACACCCATGTGTTGAAATTGGGTCAGAACTTCTTCCCAAACTACAGCGAGCGTGCGAGGGAACAATCCACCCAAGCGATTGAGGCTACCCAAATGAAGCATGGAACTAACATAGAAGTCTAAAATGGTAGCATCCAAGGCTTCCATTTTCTTAGCAAAAGTATCTTAGAGCTCTAAAAGGCCGGCCTCCATACTAGCCTTCTCTACTGCCAATTGATTCTTCTCGACATCCAAAGTCAAAATTTGCGCACGTAAAGAGACAATTTCCCAGGTTTGACGACAACTTTCTTCTCCGCCTCGACCACTGTCTCACTTGCATTCAGTTTTTTCTTTAGAGCCACCTCATCGGTGTGGCTCTTCTTTATTTCATCTGGGAGGATAAGTGCGGTTCGATTGGTAGACTCCTTTAGCTCCTTGAATAAAGAAGCACTCCTACTTGCTCTCTTTAGGGCATTATGCTCTCCTTCTTCAATCTCTCAATCTCCAAGTCATGGTCCACAAGCTGCTTCTCCTATTCACCTTTTTCGGACTCAAATGAGAGAATCTCCCAGTAATAATTTTGATTAACAGTAGAAAGCTGCATGCATAATTTCTCCCACCCTTCGGCGTGCTCCAAGCCGCTTTAAATCGCATGGAGATAGGATGAATAAGATTCTGCGTGAACCGACTTCAAGTTAGGTTTATCAAAAAATTACCCCTTAAGAACAAGTTGGATAACACAACTTGTAGGAGCGATGGACCGGCAGGAAGAATGTAAGGGACTGCCTTGAAACAGGGGGAGAAGTGGACACAACTGCATGAGTGAAGTAATTCACGACTCTGGAAGCGGAACGACGTCCCCAGTAGAAGTAGGAAGCTGAACAGTGGGTACATGTTCCTGATCTTTCTTTAGCTTCTTTGATGGGTCGTTTCGTTCAATCGGGATTTTCTCCTTTTCATGACTGCTTCCTCTACCGTGATATTGATCCTTCTTAGCTCGGTGGTGCTCTTCTGTCTCATAATCTTTTCTCCTCCTTCTCTCTTTATTAGTTTCACGAGAGGCGTAGTAACTAAATGAATGCCTTTACGAATGCTGAGACTCAAGTGCTCGGTTAAGATTATCGCAGAAGACACAAGACATGATCCTTATAGCCAATAACAAAAGGGCTTCAGAAAAAAGGCATTTGATGGATTAAAATATCCTAAGAGAATAACAATGAAATGCGTGATCCTGGTGTAGTGTGTGCTACTGTTTAATGACCATGGCAGAATACACAAACAGGATCAATCGTCAACTAACGTCGGGACATCCATTTCTGTGGAACTGATGTGGGTAGGCTGGGGAGGCAACCCTTTCGAAGAGAAATCGCCCGTTAGGGCACCCATATCTACAAAAATGTCGCTCGCATCTCCCAAGTCAAAATCACCGCCCTCCGGCAAAAAGCTAGGAAAGGACTCGTTCTTGGGAGGAGCTTCTTGAAAACATCCTTTAGAAGGAGGTGTGGGAGTGTGTTCGGGACTCAACTCTAGGGCCTTTTCACCTAAATCGACATCGCCTTCTTCATATCCATATGCCAATTTATTTCTTCTTCGATTAAAGGGAACCCCTCATCGATCTCTCCTTCCTCCTTATCGTCGATAAATGGAGCTTTGCTTGTCTGATGAATAAACTCTTCTTCTTTTCTCCTTCGAGATCGAAGGCATGTTGGGCAGACTGTCAACCCCAAATTGAACATGGGCCTCTTTAGAATTTTTCTTTGACCCATCGGATAAGTCACTGTCTTCCTCCTCCTTATCAACATCATCACCTTCATCAGAATCATGGGAAGAGGAAACTGAGCAAGTCAGGGTTTTGGAGTAAGAACGGGCACTAATGAATCCAACAGGCCTCCTATGATGAACGAGCCCACTACGGTGAAGATTTTCATTCGTAAGCAGAGATCATGGGCTCTCAAGCATCGACCAGTTTCAAGGCGCTGAGAACAGGGTCAAGTGTCGGATCTTTATTAATCTTCGGGAGAACTGCAAAAGAATATACGATCGTTCAAAATACTTTTTAGAGCTAAAGGAAATTCCATGCATGGTGAAAGAAACTTACCCCCCGTGGTCCACAGACGGGTGAATCCCTCTGGACACTTGGCAAAAGAGAATTGATTTTTGAATGAGGGTACCTTGCTAGGAAGATCAAGTATAAGCTTTCGGCTACGTTACGCCTCAATATAAATGAGTGACAGGTTTGCCCCCTTTTTTAAATAACGGGAGATACTACAACTCAGCAAAGATTAAGGCACGGTTAAGTGTTCGCATAAACAGAATATACAAGCAAGTTAGCATGGCGTAACCATTCGAAAGGATTTGGAATGGAGCTAACCCCATGTTCTAAAGAGTCGCCATAACAAAGTGATTTAATGGGGGCACCGCACTATACATACAAATGCAGCGATGGCAAGCCATGTATCAGTTCTCTTTTGCCAAATGGAGGATTTGCATCATTCTATATAAGAAAGATTGTGTTGAAAACGATCAGGTATGCCAAATCCTTAAATTATAAACAACTAATTTGGTTGATACTTTGAATTTGGAAGGCAATTGATGTAGACCAATCACCGATCGAATTCCAAATATTAACCTTGAGTGTGTGTGATGTATAATAAATGTAAGGAAGGGTTTGGCATCCTAAATGCTGTGAATAAACCATTCCATGTAGATAGCTTACTCACACTGGAAAAAGCGAATCGTATCAGCTGTTAAATCTTTTCTTCTACACTAATATGTTATCAATCAACGATCGATAACGGGTCCGTTGTTTGAAGTGACATGGAAAGCACTTCTTATTCCAGATACACATATTATGCAATGGCAAGATCAAACTAATGCAAGCAACTGTAGACCGATGAGTTTGAATCGGGAAGAAAATTATTCGCATAAGTCAATTTTAGTTTCCTGGAAAGTGACAACAACCTAAAATGCATGTAAGACGCAATCCTAAGTTATTATCACCTTCCAAAAAAACCAAAATCAATCTGTAATCCGCAAGTTGTCATGCCGAAATCTACTATGAAATTTATTACAAGTTAGTATTGATTCTTTGGATGAAGATAGCAAAACATGTCGAGCACCGGGGCAAAACCCTGGCTTCATTTTGTGAAGAACTTTGGACTTGGTTTACTATCTTCTTCCACAAAATCACAATCAGCTCAAATCTTCCACTTCATCCGTCATCAGCATAACCTCACCGTCGATCGATGATGTAATAACACATCAAAATCCACTTCATCGACCTTCTAAATTGAGAAAAGCGATGAGTTCTTCAATTCAGGATGGCTCGAACCAAATTATTTGGATCGACGGCACCTCAAGGAAAGCAAAATCAAGGCAGCGGGTGGCACCAGGTGTGAGGATCAATGGCGCTCTGGTGATGGCAGAAGATGGATCGACAAAGTTTGGTTTACTTTAAATCGGCTCGGCTAGAAACTTAAAATGGAAGAATGGAGATCCGATTCCACTTATATAAAAAAGAGAAAGGTGAAAACTTTTCCTAAGTACTTGGATTGGTACCAATCCAATTTTTCCCCCCAAATGACCTCAAACTTTCCTTGTTTTCAAAACTTGACGTTCGTATTTGTTATGGAAGTTATCAAGTCAAGGTCACTCTGTAATTGCCACTAATGAAGATTTCCACTAAGGACCAGGTTGTTAGCCAGAATACCACAGGTAGATACTTAAGGAAAGCATACTCTGGGGATAAATAATTCCAGAGCACGCCTTGTTTCCAATGAAAGCATGCTTTGGGAGGCAAATGTTAACAGAATTTTTAACCCAATAGAATTCAAAAGGAGTTAGAACATTCAAAACGAGCCAGAACGACTTGAAGCATGGTCATACGACCCAAAAGTACATGGTAAAGAAACCCTGGGAGTTTGTACCAAAATACGCAAAGTATTTGGTTCGGCACCGATCCAATCCACTCGGATCAATATTGATCCAAATTATTAACTTTTGCATTCCCCAATCCATAAGCATTATGTTCCTATATCTCTCCTAAACTTATCTATCAAGTTTGATAACATTCCGAGCATCCGAGTTAAGGAAGTCAAGACATATCTGATTCAGATTAAAGTTCAATCTAATTTACAGGTGAACCATCGTCAGAACAAGTCAACAAGCTATGAAATCATATGGGGAACCTTGCTGGCAAAAAGGGAAGCCAACAAAGGAGTTGTGCAAAAATTTCATAATATTTTAGATTGGCACCGATCCGATCCAACTGGATCGGTACCGATTAAAAAGGTTGGCTCGAAATCACCCCAAACTTTACGTGCCTTCTCTTATGGATAACTATAGGCTTCTGGTACTATGGTTCTGATCCAAGTGCTATCTAAATCCTATGAATACCACCCTATCTTCAATAGGAAGGAGGTTGCCTGCTTTGATCACTGGAGAAACTCTGCTACTAAGATTCTTCAACCTTCTTCCTTCTCACAATGGCTGCCATGGGACAATTGAGATTTTTCCTTTTGTCTTCATCAATGGTTCTGCGCTAAGCCGAACTTCATTCACTAAAAATGTTCTAAGATAATAATATCCTAAGGTGTTTACTATGTCGACTATATCATCGCATAATAGAACGACGAGCCCTAAACAACACTTGTACAAATATAAGTGGCATATGGATCGACCTAGCGTGACGAATGCTATTCGCTATAGATATTACCCTATCTTTTTGGAAGGAGTGGCTTCCATGTAGTTTACTAGACTTGCATCGAGGTCTATTTTCACTTTTGACGAATCAACAAAAAGGTTTCTAGAGCAGTTTAGACTCTATACTGCACGAGTAAAAGATATGATGTCCTTATCAAGCTTTTTCCAAGGACCCAACGAGTCACAGAAACCTTTCGAGAGTTGGTTTAACATCGCAGTTACTCAGGTAAGCAATCCAAAGGAGGATATATTTTATGGCTTTGGCCTAAGTCATTCACCCGGATACAGATTTTGATAGATGGATTAAAATGAAATAGCCCATTACCATGGAGGAATTCCATCGAATGGCAAACCAGTTTCTAAGACTGGAAGAGATAAGTGTAGTCGAAGGCAAAATAGTCGGTGAGCTACCAAAGGAAATGGTTCAGATAAATGTCGCGGTTAAGTGGAAGGAGGCAGTCCTAGAGCTACAACAGGAAAGAATTTGAATTGGAAGAAGAGGAATCATAACTCTGGTAGGTTCAACGGGAACGCGAACATTTATGGAATCTTAGACCCGAGGATTATACGCCGTTTAATGCTAGTTTGGAAAACATGTACCTTGCCACTCAAGGAACTGAGCAATAAAATAAACCACCTAATCGGGAAGCGTCTGAAAAACAAAAGAAATCGGGGAAGTTTTGTCGCTATTCATGTGCATAAAACAAATGAATGTCAGCATCTAAAGGACTTAATTGAGGAAACTAATAAGGAACAACAAGCTCCAACTATTCGTGAAGAAATTGTAGAATTTTGACCAACCTTCAGGACCCTAAGTTATAAGCGATCGAGGAAATCAGTCCGGACCCAACAGAGAAGGGGCCAGACGAACTGATCAAAGGCTAGTGATAAGTACCATGATTGGAAAACCATACCCAATGTTGAAAAGTTAGGACAGGATGGAGCAATATGCTAGTTCTTTGAAACACGCTCCTTCGGAAACTTTTCATGTCATTGAGGATGGAACCCTGCCAAACAGCAGAAAATGATAAAACATTATATTCCAAAATCCGGATACTGAAGGAATAGAGGGGCTAACTCTTAACCCAATGGTGGTAAAGGTATAGAGTGTTAGTTGATAATGGAAGTTTGGTTAGCATCCTTTTTCCAATAAACTTTTGATCAGATGAAGATCAGTATGAAGGATGTGACCACTTGTAGAATGAAGATTCAAGGATTTGCAAGCAAACCAAAACAGCCAGTCCGGATGATTGACTTACCTATGGAACTTGGATAAGGCGAATGGAGGGTGGTACTTTTTAGACCTTCATGATAACTGATGAATTCTTAGCTTACAATGCTTTCTTGGGCCGACCAGCCCTTGCTGATTTCAGAATAGCTTTAGCTCCATGGTGCCTCACAATGAAGTTCCAAATGGAAAATGGGGTTGGAGTGCTAAGAGAAGACCAAAATGCGGCAAGAGAATGTTACATCGCCAAATTACGTGAAGCTAAACGACGTGATAAGGGGCATAACACGCAAGCATAACAATTACAGAACGACCCTTGTCTCAAGGACCATAGTCATTTTGACAAGACTATGGACCCTGGGAATAATAGTGCATGGTGTTAGAACCTTGAATTTTGATGTTTTGATTATGACAACTATATAAGTAAATATTATATGAACTAACCGTGTTTGCAGGAGAATATACCATTTTACTTGAGAAATAATCTAACAGATTGCAGACCAGATTTCGGATAGAAGCTTCAGTAATATATTTAGTCTATGGTCTAAGTCTAGCAGTAAATTCATGTTAAAATCTCTTTGAAGTGGTACATGCATGCACATGCAATCTAAAGTTTTTTAAAATATAGTTTATATGCTAAAGTTTTTTGAAACATAGTTCGTTTTCAGAAAATTCTTTGATATGGAAAAAAACAGGCAATTCAACCGACTTAATAGTATAGTTTAGTCGACTAAATGTTGTGCGTGTGCACAACTTATCTTGAACATTCAAATAGCTGAAGTGGATAATTTAGCCAGCTGAATAGTATGGCTTTTCGCGATGTTTTCTTGCTGATTCAATTTCAAATCGATTCAACTGCCTGAATTGTTCTATTCAGACGGTTGAATCTTCATAACGGCTATATTTGAAAAGGAACTTCATTTCAGCGAATAGAAACAACTCTTGATTCAAGAGTTGCTTCCATATTCTTTCATGACTACTTTCCACGAATGACAGCAACTCTTAATTCCTATGTATAGCCATGAAATTCATTGTTTTAATCACCAATTCTGATTCTAATTCTCATTCTTATTGTCTAAACATTCTTGCCATTTGCATTCAATATTTTCCTTCTAATCACTCGTTCATTTAAGCAAACTTATTAGTGATTGAATAACTTCCCATCTTCACAAATTACACGATATACCACAAAGGAGAAGATTATAGAAAGGGTGTACATTATGACTTATTAGTGCTACTCAAGAGTGTACTTGGTCAGAAACGATTTTACTATTTGTATTGAAAGTCATGTTTAGTTGCTCAGATAGTTGAAGTCCTATTCTGTTGCTTAAGTGGTAGAAGTCTTGTTCGGTTGCTTAGGCGCTGTAATACATGTTCCTCTGGGTCAAGTGAGGGTTGATAGTTGAATTCCAGAAGAAGTCTGGGACTGGACATAGAACGGAAAGTTCAAACCAGTATACAAATCTTTGGTGTCATTTACTTTATTATTTACTTTTATATTCTGCACTAGTAGATAAATTAGTTAATATTCCATATTATACGATCTATAATCACTTTCACTTGGTATCAAAGCATGGTCATTGTATAACCATAACACGGTTATTTGATATTCAGTTAATATGGAAAATAACACTAGCACAGGTTTTATTGAAGGTCAATCCACTACATGACCACCACTATTTAACGGTTAGAATTATAATAATTGGTCAACCCACATGAGAATTTGTATGCAAGCAAATGGATATGATACTTGGAGTATCACTCAGAATGAATACACTATACCTACTACACCATATGCATAAAAGTCACACGCACAAAAGATAGTTGCTACCTTAAATGCAAAAGCCATGAATATGTTTTTTTGCTTTAGATAAGACTTTATTTAATAGAGTTAGCATGTGTACAACTGCTAATGAAATTTGGAGAACTCTTAAAGTTACACATGAAGAAACAAACAAAGTTAAACAAAGCAATATTTCTATGCTTAAAAATCGGTTCCAAAATTTCATAATGAAATCGAATGAGACTATAAATGAGATGTATTCTAGATTCCAAGACATATATCATTCAATATTAGCACTAGGGGAAAAATACACTGATTTTGGTATTGTTTTGGAAATCCTAAACTCTTCAACAGATGAATGGAAATGAGAAGTCTTAGCTATTGAAGAAGCAAAATGTATCTCTACCATCAAATTTGAAGAGTTGATAAGAAATCTCATGTTGTATGAAGTAAATTTGCAAGAAAAACGAGATCAAGCCCAAGATAGAAAGAATATAGCATTCCAATTTGAACAAGAGGATAAAGATTTAGATGAAGATGACATGGTATTTATAGCAAGGAATTTCAAAAAGTTTCTAAAATTTTGAAAGAACAAGAAATTCGGGAACAACGGGAGAGACAATACCAATAAACCACCAGTTTCAAATCTCGAATGTTATGAATGTCATAAGAAGGGTCACATAAAGAAGGACTATCCTGATCGAAAGAAAGACAGGTACAAGAAAAAGAAGGACAAGTATATGAAGAAGCAAGCATTCTCTGTTACATGGGATGATTCTAAATCGTCTTCATCATCAGATAATGACACTAACAGTGATTCTGAACAAGCCAATATATGCTTTATGGCTTTGACCGACGATGTAAATGATCTAACTTTTGATGATTTAATTGATATAATCTTTGATTTATTGGATAAACTTAAAGAAGTTAAAAGAAAGTATAAAGATGCTTTAGAAAAATAAACAGAAGTGAAATAGAAGTTAATATGCTCAAAGATGAAAAGAAAATCTAAGAAGAAGAACTTGTTAAAACACAAGAATCTTTGTCTAATGTATCTTCTCAACTCACTATGCTATCAAATGAAATTGAAGTTCAAAAAGAAAAGAATATGACATTAGCTTTAGAAAATCACAATTTAAAATCAAATGTCAAAATTCTTGAATTAAACAATACTAGTCTCAAAACCGAGTTAGAAAATATTACTAAAAATGTTTCTAAGTTTAATAGAGTTAGAGAAAATCTCTATAAAATTATTAAAAACTCTCAATCTACTTTTATTAAGAAAAAGTTAGGATATAAAAATTCCTCAAAATCTAATTCAAAGAGGAATAATTTGCCATATAAAAATTTCAATATACATAAGAATTTTGTAAAAGCAAAACTAAAACCAAAGGTTCACTCAAAAGAAGGATATTTGCAACACAAATACTATAAAGATTTGGGTACTAAAAACTAATAATAATTCAATTAGAAATAAGTATATTAAGTCTTTTATAAATTCAATTCATAAAAATGAAGATTTTACTTATAAAGGGAATTCTAAACCCACTTGGGTTTGGTTTCCTATGATCTAACTCTTAGGACCCTAATAAAAAGTGGGTACCAACGTCATCTTGATATTTTTTGTTGGTACCAACTGAGAAAAGAGGAAAGCAGATGATTGATAGTGGTTGCTCAAAACATATGACATGAAACAAAGATATGCTGACTAACATTATCTACTTAGAGGAGGATCTGTCAGATTCAGAGATAATTTTAAAGGTTTTGTCATCGATAAAGGCGGTGTGAGCAATGACTGTACATCCAACTTACCTCTTATTACAAATTTTTTACTAGTACAAAATTTAAAACATAATTTGCTTAGTATAAGTCAACTATGCAATAAAGGTTTTAATATATCCATTTTGAAAAATAAATGTAATATATTTGATCAAAACAAGAATCTAATCTTTGAAGGAAACTAAAGAATGAAATATATACATATTAAATATGAAAGTTAACCATAACACAAAAATGTGTCTAGTAGCCAAAGAAAATGATCCTTGGTTATGGCACAAAAGATTTTGTCATATAAACTTTGCAGCAATAAGCAAATAATTTAATACATGGTTCGCGGAAAATGAATTTTAAAGTAAATAGTATTTGTGATGCTTGTCGGTTAGAAAAATTAACCAAATCAACTTTTAAATCAAAGAAAATTATTTTGACATTACAACCACTTGAGTTATTACATTTAGATCTTTTTGGACCAACTCAAGTTCAATCTATAAATCATAATATATATGTTTCGTGATTGTAGATGATTTCTCAAGGTACACTTAGATAATATTTATAAAAAATAAAAGTGATACTTTTGGAAATTTTAAAATTTTTACTAAGAGAATTTAAAAGTTTAAGAATATAAAAATTAAAAACATTCAAAGCGATCACGGTGGTGAATTCGATAATGATTTTTTTTAAATATTGTAATAAGAAAGGAATTGTTCACAATTTTTCATTTTCTAAAACTCCATAGCAAAACAGAGCTGTAGAAAGGAGAAATAGAACACTTCAAAAATGTGCTAGAACCTTATTATATGGAAGCACTCTACATAAACATTTTTGGGCAGAAGCTATAGTGACTTCTTGTTATGTTTTAAATTGAGTCTCCATTAGACCATCAACAAAACATACCCCATATCAACTTTTTAATGGAAGAAAACCTAACATATCATATTTTAATTTTTTTGGTTCAAAATGCTTTTTATTAAATACTAAAGACCAACTTGGTAAATTTGATCCGAAATCCGATGAAGGAATATTCATTGGATACTCGAAACGAAGGAGGCAAATAGAATTTGTAATAAAAGAACTAAAGCAATTGAAAAAACACTTCATGTGTCATTCGATAAAAATTTCAAATTTAGTAATAAAAACGAAGATGAAGAAATAATTCCTAAATCATATATCACAGAAGCTGATATCGAAAATAATGTTGAAATTGAAAACAAAAATTTACCAAATGAAAATGAAATTCGAACTCCACCAAGACATATAAGTAATCACCCAATTGAAAAATGTCATTGGAGAAGTCAATACTAACGTATGAACTCGAAATCAATTAAACCAAATGGGTCATATAACATACCCATCAAATATTGAACCCAAAAATGATAAAGAAGCCTCAACTGATTGTTACTAGATTGTAGCTATGCAATAAGAGTTAAATCAATTTGAACGAAACAAAGTTTGGGACTTAGTTCTTAGACCTAGTAATAAGACAGTCATCGGTACTAAGTGGGTTTACAAAAATAAATCCGATGAGCAAGGGAATTTATTCGAAACAAAGCTAGATTAGTTGCTCAAGGATACAATCAAGAGGAAGGAATAGACTACGAAGAAACATTTGCACTTGTAGCCAGACTAGAAGCAATACGTATTTCATTAGCTTTCGCTTGTTTTCATAATTTCAAACTATATCAAATGAATGTAAAAAAGTGCTTTTCTAAATGATTTTATAAAGAAAATGTGTATGTAGAACAAATTCCTTTATTTGCACAAGAAAAATTTTCAAACCATGTTTATGAGTTAAAGAAAGCTTTATACGGTCTAAAACAAGCAACTCGTGCTTGGTATGATCGTCTTAAAAGTTATCTTACAAATTTTGGTTTCAAAATTGGAAAAGTAGATCAAATTTTGTTTATAAAACAAGATAAAAATGATATTTTAATTATACATTTTATGTAGATGACATCATTTTTGGTTCCACGAATGAAAATTTATGTCAAGAATTTTCAAATATTATGACAAGAGAATTTGAAATGTCTCATATGGACGATCTTTCATATTTTCTTGGATTACCAATTGAACAATTAAATAATGGAATTTATCAATCAAGAAAAATATTGTAATAATCTAACAAAACATTTTGGTATGGAAAATACTTCTACTAAACCCACACCTATGAGCACTACGGTACATCTCGATCGAGATAAAAATGGCAAAAGTATTTACGAAAAACTATATCAAAGTATGATCAAATCCTTACTTTACTTAACTACTAGTCGCCCAGATATAATGATGAGTGTATGCTTGTGTGCATGATTTCAAGCAAATCCTAAAGAATCACATTTGCGAGCAGTGAAACGAATTTTGCGCTACTTAAGTAAGATTAAAGACTACGGTCTCTTTTACCCGAAAGAACGTTCTTTTGAGTTAATATCATATAGTGATGCTGACTTTGGAGGATGTCGAATGGATCGAAAGAGTGCAGATGGTACTTGTCATTTCATTGGGCAATCTTTAGTATCTTTGTTTAGTAAGAAACAAATCTGTGTTTGACTTTCGACGTATGAAGTAGAATATGTTTCTGCTGCTTTGGCGTGTACTCAAGTAATATACATGCAGCAAATGCTACAAGATTTTGGTATAGTTTTATCTAAATCAACAATTTATTGTGATAATACAAGTGCTATAAATTTATCGAAAAATCCTATAAATCACTCAGGAACTAAACATATTTATATTTGACATCATTCCCTTCGTGATAATATAGAAAAAGTATGATAACCCGGATTTTTGGACATCTATTAATTGATAAATTAGCTGGATTAAGTTAGTAGAAATACCGATTATAAGTTAAACAAATAATTCTGATAATAAATATATATATATATATCTGGATAAATATTGGTTTGATAATCTTCCTAATATAATTATTTAAAATTGGCAAAATTATTATTTTCAAACAAAATTAAATATGTGTTTGTTTATATATATATATATATATATATATATATATATATATATATATGAGTTGATTTTAAATTGAATTTGGATTTGAGATTGAAATTCAAAAGATAAATATCTTAAAATAAATTGGATTTAAAAAAATATGTATATGATTTTTATTAGTATAAAATTAGTTTTGTATTATTTTCGTTTAAAAGATTTGCTAAATATAAATTAAGAAAAAGTATTAACTAAATAGAAATTAAATATAAAGTTTTATAAAAACATTTAAAAAATTAATTAATACATGCATAATTACAAATTTAAGTTAATTAACATACAAATGACAAATGTTAGCCATTTTTAACGAGTGTCACCATTTTCTTTTATTTTTAAAAATCATTAAAACAAGCTATAAGTATATCTATACATCCTCCTTCAATTCTTTTCTATCTTCATTTTCAAACTAAGAAAAACAAAATTCGGTAAACAAACTCAAACCAGAAATTCAAAAGCAACAACTTTTTCAAACGTGTAGCAAACTCAAGCAATTTCATCTCAGATTTAAGTGGGATCAACTCAACTAAGCAAGACAACCAAGTTTCAGATCTAAAATGATTTTCCAATTTCAAGTTCAAAGATCAAGGGCATTCCAATTCAAAGCTTTGTTCAAACAACTGATAACTGTGAGTAAACAAAACAACATCTTGTTTAACTCAGTGCATATGAAGATTTTATGATATAATGAAGCGGAAATTGTTGCATGAGTGAAATTAGATCTGCATGTTATTAATATGAAGTGATATATGTTTGCATGTCTAGATATATCTATGCATCCCTGTTTCTAAGTTATAGGGTTTAAAAAACTAATCAAAAATTCAAAATTCCTTATCTAATCTCTTGTAGGGTTTGGTATTCAAATAAATTATGTTTGTTTAAACATAAACTAAGTTTTAAAATTATATTTAAGTATAATAAGTATGAAAATTATCTAGAAATTTAGAAATATAGTGAAAAAGAAATTCAAGTCAAAAATTAAGTTGTTAAATCCTCAAGTTTTGATTGTATATTTGGATCCGTGATTCAAAACCATGATTTTTAGTATAGATTTCATGATTTTTAGCGTTGGGAATGTTGAGAATTTCCTAGTTGATTGGAAATTGCATTTTGATTAACCTCTGGCGGAGGTTCTGGAGAGGTCGGGGTTCATGCTGAGGGTAGCTCGTGGATCGAGGGTGGTAGGAAAAATAGCCGGAGAATTTATTAATCATCGGTGGGGCTGGTCGACGGTCAACTAGGGTTTGAACCCAAGTTTGGTCAAGGTCTAGAAATTGGATCACTGCGTCGTCTCTGGGGCATCGGGGTTCGTCGAAGGTTGGGGAATGGAAGCGTGGATGGTCGGAGGAGCTAGGGAAAGAATTTCATGGGTGTTGGTGGTCGACGGCGTCGAGTCGAGGAGTTTTTAGATGATGGTTGCTGTTCCAGTTTGATCAATATATCTCGATTTTGATTGTCGGCTTGTGATGATATCTGGGTGGTCGGAATCGTTGATGTGAATGGTCGTCGAGGTGTTGGAGGTTTCGGCGATGGTCAGAGCCTCAGCGATCAACGGTGCACGTACACGGCGAGGCTTATGTGTCTGTGTTTTAGGAAGAAGGTTGGCTCGAAGGGTTGTGTCTCGGGGAACAACTCGAAGTAGCTGCCTTGTGTCTCGAGTATGGACTCGGGTAGGATTCGTGAGTGTTATTATATGTTAACAGGTTTTAAAGTTTTTAAACATATCAAGTTTTTTAAAAAAAGAGAAGAAATACTCGGGTCTGGACTTGAGTGCATACCGAGCTGAACCCGAAGTAAATGATTATAACATGTTTAAAGTTTTATAAAAGCAAGTTTTTAAAATTTTAAATAAATCAAATTTTCTTTTATAATTTATGATTTTAAATATTTGGTTTTAAGAAAAGTGGTAAGATTTGTTTAACTTAAATTTATTAAGTTAAATTCTTAAGATATTTTTAAACTTAATTTTAACTATAATTAAGTAGTTGATTAAAAGATAAAGTGTTTTTAATTTATGTGTTAATGATAATTAAGTAATTAATAAAGATAAATGGTTTATCTTAAAATTAATTAAGGTCTTGGACAATTAATGAGTAATTATATCAATGAAGTAATTAAAGAGGAAATGATTAATTAATTAATGATTAAGGATTAATTAATTAATTAATAATTGAGGATTATTAATTAATTAGAGATAAATTAATTAATTAGAGATTAATTATTTGGTAATTAAAGATTAATTTATTGGTAATTAGAGATTAATTAATTGGTAATTAGAGATTATAATTAGAGATTAATTAATTGTTAATTAGAGATTAATTAATTGGTAATTAGAGATTAATTAATTGATGATTAGAGATTAATTAATTGGTAATTAGAGATTAATTAATTGGCAATTAGAGACTAATTAGTAATTAGAGAATAATTAATTGGTAATTAGAGATTAATTGATGTATGTAATTACTTAAGTGATAATTACTTAATGTAAGTAATTAAAGGATTAATTTGTTAAGGGTTAGATAATTTAATTAGTAATTAGAGGATAATTAATTAATAATTAAAGGTTAATTAATTGAGAATAATTAACTAATGGGATAATTACTTAACGATAGTAATTATGGATAATTAATTCAGACGGATAATTAAAGGATGATTAACTAATGGTTTGTAATTAATCAATATTAGGTAAGCAGGATTTAAAGTAATTAAATTAGTTAGAAATGGTACAATTGATTTATCTTGCTTATTGATGATTAAGATATATTGAATGACTTAGATTATTTGATATCTCTGATATGTGATTTGTGATGCTTTGTGATATGAGGCACTTTGTTGAACTGTGATATTGTGTGTTATCTATCTGAGATGAAGTGTTGTGTTAATATGAATTCCTGAATATAAATTGTGTTATTTAAACTTAAACATTTGGCTTAAAGAATAACATTGGATTCGAAGAGAACGGGGTCAAGTATCAGTAAATACCTGAAACCACTTCGATTTGTAATCTACAATAATTCTTTATAGATTTGATTTGTGCAATCAACAGTCTGGGATGGAATAATTTAAGTAAACTGGACCATTGAAACTATATAATGGTACTTAGGGATTGATTTGTGAAATAAGTATTGGTTCTAACAAGTTAAGAACTCGTCGTGAGGTACGAGTTACCCCGGCTTTCAGTTATGTTTAAACTTAGTATTTCAAATTTTATGGGTTTACTCACGTTGGTTTCCAGCCTGACCCGGGTGTTACTTTGATATAATGCTCAAGTCAGACAGAGTATTACAGATTTTCAGGTTAGGACGTTCTAGAGCTCAGGAGGCGAGCTGGATGGCAGGAAAGTATGGAGATATCACTGTGTATTTGAGATGTATTAACTGTAGTCTGGGACAAGTTGTACAACTGTCCAGTTTATGTATATATATTGTAACTCTGATGTATTGTTATAATATTGACAATTACAGCTTTCTTTATATAAATGCTATTATTCTGATTTTATATTTTGATCCGCTGCGAATGTGAGATGCTGTTGTTTTCTGTTCTTTTTCTACTTCTTCTTCTTCCTCTTTTCTTTAACAATCTGAAATTTTCCACGTTCAATTGCTCGACATTTCTACCGTGAATGTATTAATGTCGAATTTTCGAGGTCGAAATTTTGTGCCGTTACATTTTGGTATTAGAGCAGAAGGTTAAGTGAGAACCTTGGCTCTGGTAGATTTACTCATTAAGAATAGGGTCAATAGTACCCTAGAATGAGTTGAGTGTGTGTGTGTGTGAGAGAGCGTACTTGTTATTTTCTTATATAAAGATTTTAAGAATATTTGATTCTTATATAAGTTTATATTTTGATATATAAAGAAATAATTTTTCTAATTATTATAAATATTAAGGTAATTGGTTGTTGTTTTATAGGAATTAAATAAAATAATTAGAATTAAGTGGTAATAGAAATACAACCAAACAGAATTTGGATAATATGAACTATATAAATAAGATAAGCTAGAAATGGATTCAAACTAGAGAATAAAATCCTGAAATTTGTAAGAGTGTTTTCAGAATGCTGAATTAAGTTACCTTGATTTTATTATCCATTAAATTATGAGATAATATATAGTGAATTGGTTTCCAGTTATGATAACCTTGGTTATTATCCTAAGATGCTTGTTGTATCTTGATAATGGAATGTTTATTAATGATTGTAACGACCCATAATTTTCGATTATTAAAATATTAATTAAATAATATTTTATAATTTTATATTGAAATAAAACTAAAAAAAATTAATGTTACAAGGAGAAGAATAACTAGAATGTAATGTTAGTAATGTTAATATAAGATAATTGCTAACTATTTTAATCTAATTTCTAATTAATTGAAGTGACTTTAAGGTTATAATTAGTTATAACTAAAAATAAGGAAATACATTGAACGTTGAAATTATATGTAATCAATTAGAATTGACTAATATTGAATATGAAATCAGTGGTGTTGTCTGAACGCTACTGATAAATATTTAAAGTAATTTGAAACTAATTGAAATACATTGGAGGTTGACTTGGTTATGATTGTAAATAATGAAATAAATTAAATGATGTAGATGGTGAACTTGTATGTAGTTAATTGAAATAGGTTAATATTGAATATAAAACCTTTTTGGGTAAGCAAATTATAACCCTTGGTTGTAAAGAATAAGATAAGGGGTATGAATTATTATTATAAACCATTGTATTAACTATTTTCTCATTAATTTATCGTTTTAATATTGAATGGGTAATTAATTGAATTAAGGCAATTGAATGTTCGGTTTAATGTTGAAATTGTATGTTGGTGATTAAAATAATTGTAACGTTATTTGATGATAAGTTGAAATAAGGAAATGAATTAAATGTTATATAAAAGGGGAAATTATATGAAATTAATGGAAAATTGAGTATAATCAGGATTGTGTAAGTAGTCATAGCATTTGTTGTTAATAATAATCTTGTAAATGCGATTAAGTAAGTAAAAGGTAACATTTGTCATTCATCACCTATTTATTTAATCCATTGAAATTAAATTGAAAATCAATTGCAGTTAATCTAATTACCTACTACAGTTAATATGGACTAAAGTGATAAATATAGAAGATTGAGGTAATGAAATGGTAAACCAACGTTAAGTGTATATATATAATATGATAATTGATTGAATAATAAGATTAAAAAAACAAAATAAGTATATGTTGGAATTTAAATTAATTAATGAATTTATTGGCGTTAATTTGACTTGGAATCTTCTAATAAAAGGGAAAGAGAATTTATTTGAAATTAATGGCGTCTAATGAAAGAAATGTACATTTGTTATAATCCGTTATAAGTGTAATTTTGAAACTAATTACAATTATGTCGGATCTTTCAATTTAAAAAAAAAGAAACATTAATATTAGTTTTTGGATTTAACGAAAGAAACATACATTATTGTAAAAAAATAAAAAGAACATTTTAATGAAAATAAAACGAACATTTTCATTTTTAAGGTAAAAATAATTCTATATAAAGAAGAAAGATATGAATTTTAAAACAATATTTTACAGTCATTAAGTATACATTTGAGGCTGTATATAAGTGATTTTAACACTAATCTTGATGTTTAAATTTAATTGACTTTTTAGGTTGTGCAATTCCCCTATGAGAAAAATATTATTTTGAAATAAAAAAAAAACTTGAATTTGAGTTCTAGATCATCTTTTATGTTTTTGTAACGTTACACTGGTTATTGTATTCAAATTTATTTACTATATGTTAATTATGTGTAAACGAGTGTGAAAAAGGGTATATTCAGTGATAATATATATAATTGAGTGGATCATGCAATTAACTTGATCCTAAGTGGTCCCTTCATTTCCTTATTATTCAATACACCTGCCACCATTTCCACATTTGGTTTTATTGCAATTCTTTGATGTAATTGAAACGTGAATTTATATCCTTTCTTATTCTTCCGTTTTGTTTATTTATTTCCTAAAGCATCTACTTAGATCATACAGTTTTGTTTTATTTGTCCCTTCCATACATATTTCATTTGTCACTTCCCTTTCTTCTTTTGTTTTATATCATATATCATTCTTTCCCCTAGAAATTTCTTATTTTTCAAACATCAAACCTCTATTTGTTTCCCTCAAAGTCTCAATGTCAACATAGCTTTATACCTCTACTTAATTGCTGCCAATTCATTTTACTGAAGCTATGTTTAGAAAAAGAAAAGAATAAAAAAGTGTGAGCATCCATTTCTTCCTTAACCACATACGTACCTTTCCTCATCGCCTTGCCTTCTTTTGCAAGAAGACTTCAAAAAAATTGAACAATGAGAATTAGCCTTGATGGTTTTGGCTTTCCACATTTTGCCTTTGTTTTGGGTACATCAAATTTGAAAACGTGAGTTATTAAAGTTTCTTATTTTAAGAATTAAATATGTATGTATTTTTATTTTATTTTGTATCCTTATAACCTGAATATCTTCCTCATACGAGCTTTGATACATGCGTAGTTTCTTCCCTTGGACTCGTATTGGAATTCCTAATAACATAAAATAGGTTTGGCTGAGTTTGGAGACTATTGGAAAAGGCATCTTTGTTTGGATTTTTGCGTTCTAAATATCAAAGGTGAGTGTTTTGACCCACTCACGAATACTAGATTATCCTATGCTAGTTAAATTAAATTTATAATGTGATTATAAATTTATTAATTGCTTTTGGTATTATTAGATTGTCATTTAAGTTAAATTTGAATTTATATTGAATTGAATTTGCCATTTATTTAATAATGAATATAAATTGCAAGTTATACACCTGATAATGATAATCAGTTGATTGTTGTGATTTATTGGCTGATTTGGATGTTGGATTGTGATGGATGTTATTAGTTGTCATTTTGGATGATTGGATGTTTATTTATGTATATATCTTTGTTACCACTATGGATAGAAATGATAACTCGAGCGGTTTCCATTGATTTGGAAATTTTGATTTGGATACTGGTTGAAATGACATATAACCGTGTAATTTCTTTAATTTGGATTATTTATTAGAATTGAATTATTTGAAAGATTTAAGTTTTAAATTTAAAATTCAGATCTATTTTAATTAAAATGATTAAGATTGGTATTTTTGAATCGTTTGGAATCTTTTAAATAATTAAATCCACATTGTACACTTTATAGGAGATGAAATTCTTGTTATACATCTCTGAATCCATTATAGTAATATTTCTATTCTACTTATTTTGATTTGACTTAAATAAGATCTTTTAGTCCTGACTCGAGAGTTTTATCTTTTTATTACGCTCGGGTCAGTCTGAGCTTTTTTAGTGTATTGAAGACCATTATATTTTGGAGGATGAAGACGAAGACGAGTCTACTATTTATTATTAATTATTCCACTACATCATGTGTTCCGCTGCATTATTTATTTATTTCTACTGTATGTATAACTCTGATTTGTATTGTAAAGGTGTAATCAAATGTTATTTGTAAAACAGCTTCGTGAACTGTTTATTTGATTTTTATATTTTGTCATTCCGCTGTGAGATTCTGTGTTTTATCTTTCCTTATTTTCTATTATTTTCTTATTTACCCCATTAACAGTCTTACCTTTTGAATGATTTTAGTTGACATGTGTGGTTTATTGTTGATTTAAATCCTCCAAAAGGGTGGGATGTTACAGTTGGTATCAGAGCTTTGGTTTAGACATACCTTAGCCTGTTGGGGTTAACTCATTAGAGATAGGGTAGTAATACCCTAGAATGAGTTGTCTAAGTGTATATATGAGAGCGTGTATTTGTTAGTTTTATAAAAGTGTTTTATATAAGTTTTGAAATGGATTTTTTTCCTAATATTATATGATATGCAGAGGATTAAATTTTTATAACTAATATAGTTATTTGTAATGTGTTTGATTTATGAAATGGTGATATTTAGTTATTATCATTTATTGTTGATTAGTTGCGTTTTATCAGTTTAAAAGCATTGGCTAATTATTGTTGTTGTGAATTTTGTTGTTTTTGACCGTAGTTCAACTATTGAAAAACAAAATATTTGGATATTTTGGATAATCAAAACCTTCTGAATTAGTATGAATTTAATGTGAATTGATTATAAATAAAACCATGACTTGTAAATTGTTATGAAATAAATGGATGTTATAATAAATGGTTATAAATAAAGTTGTGATAACTTTAAACCTGAACAATATCTTATAAAAAGGAATTATGTTTTTATAATTTGGTTATAAACTTAAGAAAATTCCTTATGAAATGATTTGGTAATAAATGTAATATTAAATGAGAAATATTACATGTAGAATGAATGTAATTTAAATTGAAGAGAAATATAAGCAATATTATGAGAATGAATAAATTAATGTTATATGTTAAACGGAGAAATTATGTGAAACAAATATTAAAGTATGAAATGATACTTTCATTAATCAATGAGATTAATAATGAATTTAGTTGAAGTATAATTGTGATGAATCAAATTGAAATAAATACGTAAGTTGTGCGTATATTATTTTATTCGCATAATTAATTTGATCCGGATTTGAGTACGTAAGTTTGAGGTGAATTACACCATTTCGCATTAGAATTTTTCATTCGATTCTTAATGGTGAATATTGATATGGATTTTTGGTTTGATTCTAGAGTTCTCTATCATAGTGTATGGCTATGCAAGGAGAATGATGGTTTCTAGTCAAGAAACCATATCGAAGTCCGCATTAGGGAAGTTGAATGGACAATACTAGTTCGAAAGCGAACTTGTGTGATCGAGCGAACGATCGAATGTAATGTTGAGAAATGATGACATGTGTACATCTTATGTTCTAATATTATTGATACGCTTTGGCATTGAAATTGAAAGTTGTTGGGTTGGATATCTTTGTAATTTAAATTGTGATTTTCTTTTATGAAAAACTACTATTAATTTAAAACCATTTTTCAAACTACTTTCTTTTATTTTCCTTATACAAACTATTTTCTTTAATTTTTCTTATACAAACTATTTTATTTTCAAACTATTTTACAAACTATTTTATTTACAAACTATTTTCCACAACCATTTTATATACCAAACTATTTCACAAAATGATTGTATATAAAAAAGAACTATTCTAAATTCAAAACCTTTTGCAAAGCAAAAATGTTCAATTCCATATGGATCTTCATGCAGCATAATTGATTTGCAAATTTTTATTATTGCATAAGACAAACTTTATATAAGTATAAGGTGATTTTTAAAAATGTTGATTTAGGTTTTTGATCTGAAGAGATAAATCTTATATATAACGGAATTTATATAAGAATGATTTGATATATTTGAGACTATTGATTTTGGGAAATACTCTATCTGAAAATGAAATCTTATATATGATGGAATTTATATAAGTGCGATATTTGAAGCTATGATTCTGAATGGTGACTATATATGGTATGATATATTTTGAAATAAATGATATGGGAAGTACCTTCCATCGGGCCCCTTCGGTGGGTCATTTATCGGATCCCTTTGGTGGGTCATTTATCGGATCCCTTTGGTGGGTCATTATCGGATCCCTTTGGTGGGTCACTTATTATATTCATTTGATATTATTGGATAGCGTAAATCGATGGGTGAGATGCCTACAGCTACAATTGATTCCGCTGGGATAGCGGCATAACCATTGCGTAACTGCAATCCATAGGGGAACGTACTTTCCATATCTATTTTCAATGATTTTAAGTATTTTCATTGGGTGTTGAAACAAGTCTGCTAAGTACTTGGAGAATTCTAGCCATGCGTCTGATCAACGCTTGGCCAGAGTCTGCAAGAACAAGGATAAACCTGTTAAAACATCGAGTTATAAAAGTATTTTGATAAAGTATTATATAAAAGATATTTTGATCATTTTTCCTTTCTAAATACTTTAAAATGTTTAAATATTGTTTATTTATGTACAACATGGTTTAGTAGTAAATTATTAGTGTTCTAAATATTGTCAAAAGTTATTAATTAAATAAAACATTTTAAAGTTAATGATTATTGATTTATTAATGATGTTTAAAAGTATTTTGAGATTTAAAACTAATAAAACTTAAACATAATGGATTTAAAGTTTTCAATAGCTTCTTTTTAAATATAAGTAATGATGTAAGTAATTGTTTTCAAATAATTTACATATATTTAAAAAGATGTTATTTAAAATTACTGAAATGGTATTAATAAATGAAGCAAGAAAATTTATAGAATTTTTTTTGTAAAGTATTAAAACACTAAAGATGATTGATTTGCAAATGAAGTTTTCAAATGAATTTTTTTTTGTAATTTTTTTTATAGGTTTCTTTGAATGTATAATTTGAAGATATATTATATAAATGGAAAAAATGATTTGCGAAGTTTTAAATATACTTGGAAAATAAATTAGAATCTCAATTTTGGAAGTATGGTTTTAAATAATTACTTGATTTCGAAGTACTAGTAGTAAATTTATAGGTTTAGTTACTATTTGAATTTTGTATTAAACCATGATAAATGTTTTTCCCATGATTTGAATATTCATTTTAAACCAAGTGTGTAAAATTAATCATGAATCTATGAAAATTTATACTTTTATTTAGATATTTAGTGCAAGATTTGAGTATGCTATTAGTTTCACTTTAATAATCTAGAGTTTATACTTATTTTGGAATATTGAGTCTAATAAATTATCAGATTTAAGGAACTTTATTTTTAAAATCTTATCATAATGTTTTAATATAAATTTTTGATACAAATTTCTAACATTGTTTAAACTTTGGGAAAGTCCTTGCATAATGCTATAAAGATGTTTTAAATTTATCTTATATTCCTACTAAGTGAATGAGGTTAAATGTTTTAATTGAATTTTTAGATATACTGAAGTATTTCTTTTCTCTTCAAGGGCGAACACCAAAAACTTAATTTTTTATTCTATAACCAAATTAAGGTATAAAATTAAGTAAGGCTGTAGAAGCTTAAGTAATATTTTGTGAAATGATTCATTAATGGCTTAAATCTTTAATGGAAGACAAATTATGTAAGTGATTGGCCTTTATATAAATAATAATTAAATAAATAAATAAGAATGGAATTTTACGAATAAAATATATAAGAAATTAGAAATTTGTAACTTGTAAATCAAAAGATATAAAAATTTAGAATATGTAATCATTGAATATTTTGTTAACTAACATGAATAAAATAAACTTGTATAACACTCAATTACATTCTTAAAACACATATATTTACCAAAAATGTTTAATAAGTTGAAATGTTAATAGAATATGTAATAGAATATTATACAGGTAAAACTTAAGTAATGGAAGCGTTCAATGAAATTATTTCTAATTAAGAATTTTGATGAACAAGAAATGTTATGTATGTAAGTTAATATTGTGAAATAATTTATATATGTACATGTAAGAAAAAGAAAAGGACGTTATATGAGAAAAAAAAGAATAGTAATGATGTAAAAAAAAAGAAACCAATTAAATAAACTTAGATATTGTGTTGAAATTATTGGTTATTTTGGCTTTTGAGATGATAGGAAAGGATACTTCTAACTCTATAAGGATGTATAGATAATATATCAAGTATTTATCTAAGGCTATTGAGCATAGGGTACACTTAATAGTCTATTTATCATCTTGTATGACTAAAAATGTCTGAACCTGAACAAATCATCAGTTTGGTTGCTATGGACATATGATTGATTCCTTTGTTACACATGATGGTCATGTTGTTTGTTTGCATGTGACTATTATTATATTGTGTTGATTTGTTTGTTATTAATTGAAGCAACTTAAATATATCTCTTTTCACGTATTATTAACTTCTTTGGATTTTACAAGTGAAGTACAAGTTTATGGAAATAATAGCTACTGCTTTTGGTTTCATAAATTAAGCGTTCTTTTCTCGACTAATAGGTATATTTTTGGATTACAGGTTTCTAGCAATATTATATTGTTTCCCATGGTTTGGGATGTTTATTTTTTTAATATGATATATATATATGATGATTATAGATATTATTATTTCTCCACGACCTCTCCGTACAAAGGAGACTCTGCCGAAATTTTTCGTAAATTTTAGACTTAATTTTTTTGTGAAAAGTGAAATATTTTCAAACTTTGGTAGACTTGAATATGAAGAATTACTTGTAATTAACTGTATATTCTATTTAAATTAATTAGTTATGAA
The DNA here is from genome assembly GCA_030765085.1 of Allium cepa. Taxonomy (NCBI): domain Eukaryota; kingdom Viridiplantae; phylum Streptophyta; class Magnoliopsida; order Asparagales; family Amaryllidaceae; genus Allium; species Allium cepa. The sequence continues at coordinate 706,874,692 of CM060934.1, forward strand.
AATTAATTGTTTATAAATTGAATACTTTGAATAAAATATAATGATTCCTTATTTTCTCCTTTTCCTAATTTCCTCCTTTTCCCTTTTCGAGGACGAAAAGTTTTGAGTAGGGGAGAGTGTAACGACCCATAATTTTCGATTAATAAAATATTAATTAAATAATATTTTATAATTTTATATTGAAATAAAACTAAAAAAATTGATGTTACAAGGAGAAGAATAACTAGAATGTCATGTTAGTAATGTTAATATAAGATATTGCTAACTATTTTAATCTAATTTCCAATTAATTGAAGTGACTTTAAGGTTTTAATTACTTATGACTAAAAATAAGGAAATACATTGAACGTTGAAATTATATGTAATCAATTAGAATTGGCTAATATTGAATATGAAATCAGTGGTGTTGTCTGAACGCTACTGATAAATATTTAAAAGTAATTTCAAACTAATTGAAATACATTATAGGTTGACTTGGTTATGATTGTAAATAATGAAATAAATTAAATGATGTAGATGGTGAACTTGTATGTAGTTAATTGAAATAGGTTAATATTGAATATAAAACCTTTTTGGGTAAGCAAATTATAACCCTTGGTTGTAAAGAATAAGATAAGGGGTATGAATTATTATTATAAACGATTGTATTAACTATTTTCTCATTAATTTATCGTTTTAATATTGAATGGGTAATTAATTGAATTAAGGCAATTGAATGTTGGGTTCAATGTTGGAATTGTATGTTAGTGATTAAAATAATTGTAACGTTATTTGATGATAAGTTTAATTAAGGAAATGAATTAAATGTTATATAAAAGGGGAAATTATATGAAATTAATGGAAAATTGAGTATAATCAGGAATGTGTAAGTAGTCATAGCATTTGTTGTTAATAATAATCTTGTAAATGCAATTAAGTAAGTAAAAGGTAACATTTGTCATTCATCACCTATTTATTTAATCCATTGAAATTAAATTGAAAATCAATTGCAGTTAATCTAATTACCTACTACAGTTAATATGAACTAAAGTGATAAATATAGAAGATTGAGGTAATGAAATGGTAAACCAACGTTAAGTATATATATAATATGATAATTGATTGAATAATAAGATTAAAAAAACAAAATAAGTATATGTTGGAATTTAAATTAATTAATGAATTTATTGTCGTTAATTTGACTTGGAATCTTCTAATAAAAGGGAAAGAGAATTTATTTGAAATTAATGGCGTTTAATGAAAGAAATGTACGTTTGTTATAATCCATTATAAGTGTAATTTTGAAATTAATTACAATTATGTCGATTTGGGATCGTTCAATTTTAAAAAAAAAGAAACATTAATATTAATTTTTGGATTTAACGAAAGAAACATACATTATTGTAAAAAAATAAAAAGAACATTTTAATGAAAATAAAACGAACATTTTCATTTTTAAGGTAAAAATAATTCTATATAAAGAAGAAAAAAATGAATTTTAAAACAATATTTTACAGTCATTAAATATACATTTGAGGCTGTATATAAGTGATTTTAACACTAATCTTGAAGTTTAAATATAATTGACTTTTTAGGTTGTGCAATTCCCCTATGAGAAAAACATTATTTTGAAAGAAAAAATACTTGAATTTGAGTTCTAGATCATCTTTTATTTTTTTGTAACGTTACACTGGTTATTGTATTCAAATTTATTTACTATATGTTAATTATGTGTAAACGAGTGTGAAAAAGGGTATATTCAGTGATAATATATTTAATTGAGTGGATCATGCAATTAACTAGATCTTAAGTGGTCCCTTCATTTCCTTATTATTCAGTACACCTGCCACCATTTCCATATTTGGTTTTATTGCTATTCTTTGACGTAATTGAAACGTGAATTTATATCCTTTCTTATTCTTCCGTTTTGTTTATTTATTTCCCAAAGCATCCACTTAGATCATACAGTTTTGTTTTATTTGTCCCTTCCATACATATTTCATTTGTCACTTCCCTTTCTTCTTTTGTTTTATATCATATATCATTCTTTCCCCTAGAATTTTCTTATTTTTCAAACATCAGACCTCTATTTGTTTCCCTCAAAGTCTCAATGTCAACATAGCTTTATACCTCTACTTAATTGCTGCCAATTCATTTTACTGAATCTATGTTTAGAAAAAGAAAAGAATAAAAAAGTGTGAGCATCCATTTCTTCCTTAACCACATCCGTACCTTTCCTCATCGCCTTGCCTTCTTTTGCAAGAAGCCTTCAAAAAAATTGAACAATGAGAATTAGCCTTAATGGTTTTGGCTTTCCACTTCTTGCCTTTGTTTTGGGTACATCAAATTTGAAAGCGTGAGTTATTAAAGTTTCTTATTTTAACAATTAAATATGTATGTATTTTTATTTTATTTTTTATCCTTATAACCTGAATATCTTCCTCATACGAGCTTTGATACTGCGTAGTTTCTTCCCTTGGACTCGTATTGGAATTCCTAATAACATAAAATAGGTTTGGCTGAGTTTGGAGACTATTGGAAAAGGCATCTTTGTTTGGATTTTTGCGTTCTAAATATCAAAGGTGAGTGTTTTGACCCACTCACGAAAACTAGATTATCTTATGCTAGTTGAATAAATCTATAATGTGATTAGAAATTTATTAACTGCTTTTGGTATTATTAGATTGTCATTTAAGTTAAACTTGAATTTATATTGAATTGAATTTGCCATTTATTTAATAATGAATGTAAATTGCAAGTTATACACCTGATAATGATAATCAATTGATTGTTATGATTTATTGGCTGATTTGGATGTTGGATTGTTATGGATGTTATTGGTTGTCATTTTGGATGATTGGATGTTTATTTATGTATATATCTTTGTTACCACTATGGATTGAAATGATAACTCGAGCGGTTTCCATTGATTTGTAAATTTTGATTTGGATACTGGTTGAAATGACATATAACCGTGTAATTTCTTTAATTTGTATTATTTATTGGAATTGAATTATTTGAAAGATTTAAGTTTTAAATTTAAAATTCGGATCTATTTTAATTAAAATGATTAAGATTGGTATTTTTGAATCGTTTGAAATCTTTTAAATAATTAAATCCACATTGTACACTTGATAGGAGATGAAATTCCTGTTATACATCTCTGAATCCATTATAGTAATATTTCTATTCTACTTATTTTGATTTGACTTACATAAGATCTTTTAGTCCTGACTCGAGTGTTTTGTCTTTTTATTATGCTCGGGTCAGTCTGAGCTTTTTTAGTGTATTGAAGACCATTATATTTTGGAGGATGAAGACGGAGACGAGTCTACTATTTATTATTAATTATTCCACTACATCATGTGTTCCGCTGCATTATTTATTTATTTCTACTGTATGTATAAGTCTGATTTGTATTGTAAAGTTGTAATCAAATGTTATTTGTAAAACAGCTTCATGAACTGTTTATTTGATTTTTATATTTTTTCATTCCGCTATGAGATTCTGTGTTTTATCTTTCCTTCTTTTCTATTATTTTCTTATTTACCCCATTAACAGTCTTACCTTTTGAATGATTTTAGTTGACATGTGTGGTTTATTGTCGATTTAAATCGTCCAAAAGAGTGGGATGTTACAATGATTAAGCAAAATGAAATGTTTAAAGGAAGTAATAATTTAGATAAGTATGACTTATAAATGAGAATTGAAGATAATTAAAATTGTGAAGTTTTAAATCTGAGTTCAGAAAATTTGAAATTATTTCAAAATGTTAAAATATATAACAAATAATATTTTTAAATGTAGAGATCTAATTTTAAAACAAGAGTTGTTTTAAAAAAATTTACAAAAAAAGAGAATTTGTTTTGAAATTAAAAACCAAGAGTGGTTTAAAATTTAAAGTATGACTTGAAATGCAAAAGAAATGAATATGTATATATGTGGGATATACATGATATCAAAGATGATTTGAAAGAAACTCTAAGTGTTGAAGCTTTCCTTGGAATGTGATGTGAACACCCAAAGTGAAATAAGTTTTGAACTTATAGGTGGGAAGATTTTTAAATTTAAAATTTGAAATGGGAATTAAATTTGGGTAAAGTTAACGGGATTAAAAGAATTATATTTAACTTAGGGGAAGTTAAATGAGTTTAGAATGAACAGCCTGAATTGTCAATTTCAAAATGAAATTGAGATGTAACTTAGGAAGTTAAATGGGTTGATTTGAAATGGGAGTTATGTGCGATCTTAAAGCAAGTTTGAGATCTGGAAATTGGAAATGGATGCTATTGATGAATGTATTAAATAATTTGGATGTTTATTTATTATGACTTATCCTGGTATCATCCTGTTGTTATTAATAATCTATGAAACTGAGAATTGGATTATTTTAAATGAATTAAGAAATGGATTGAGGTAATATACATTCATTACTGAAATAAAATAGAAATAAGATTGAACTTATGAAAAGGAAATCGCTTTGAACTTAAAGATTTAAATGTTAGAAATGTGCTTGCTGGAAATTGTTAAGAATTGGTTTTGAAGATAAAATTGGGTAATAAATTTGATTCTGAAGATTAAATTGTTTAAAAAGTTTTTGAACTCTTACTTGAACCTTGAAATAAGTTAAGTAAAGCTAATTAAAAATGGAATTTTGAAATTTGGACTCAGAATTAAATGGTTTAAAGATTTAAGTTGTTAATTTAAAAGTAAAGGTTGATTGGATTTAAAGGATTAAATCGACATTTAAAAATTTAACTCGAATTTATATAATTCAAGATGGTTTAAAATTGAGATTTGAATTGAAATAGTTCAAACTGAATTTGATTTGTATTAAATGAGAACTGTGATTGAAGTTGAATAAGTTTAAATTCAAATTGGAATTGTGTAACGACCCGGAAATTCCGATCTCGGAAATTCCAGATAGTTAGAGAAAAGAAGAAAAGAGATAGAAGAAGAACAGAAAAGAAATACACAATCTTACATTCGCAGCGGATAAAATATAATATCACATAAACAATAGTTATACAAAAGAAGCTGTACTTGTCAAATTACACTTTAATATATGTCAGAGTTACAATAAATTTACAATCACAGAACAGATGAATCAATCTGTTTCAGATATTATAATATATCATAGCAGAGACTCTCCATACGATTCTGCTCTCAAACTCGCCTCCTGAGCTCCAGAACGTCCTTACCTGAAAATCTGTAATACTCGGTCTGACCCGAGCATTACATCAAAGTAACACCCGGGTCAGGCTGGAAACCAGCGTGAGTAAACTCATCAAACAAGGAATACGAAAGCATACAATTTATATAAACCCGGGTAACTCGTTATTTACTACAAACTCACATCTTACTATAGTCAACACATATTTCCACAAGCAATCCATAAGTACCTTTACTTAGTTACACCTAGTCCAGTCATTTAAATCATTTCAATTCAGCCTGTTGATTTCACATATCAACCCATAAACATCATTATAGGTTACCAATTGAAGTGGGTTCGGGTATTACTGATACCCGATCCCGGTCACTTCGAATACAATATCATTTTAACCCAAGTTATTCAAGTGTAATAGAATTTAATTTCAAAAAGGATGTTACTTCTTACACTGCAATTTATCATCAATAGATAACTACATTATCACTTTTTAAACCAATCATCTCATATCACATAGCATTACAAATCACATATCAGAGATATCCACTAATCTCCGGCATACAATATTATTCAATCGTTCATAAGCAAGATAAATCAGTTTATGCCATTCTAATTAATTTAAACAAATTAAATTAATTATACCAATCATCCTTAATCCTGCTTATTTAATATTACTTAACCATAATTCCAATTTATTTATCATTCCTTAATTCATCAATCTCAATTAATCATCCTTCACTAGTTAATCTTTAATTATCACACATATTAATTAGCCTAACCATTCTTATTAATTATCTTTGAATTAATCTCCTAAATCAATTAACAAAAATTATTTCCCTGATCCTTAATTAATTACTCTAATTAATTATCATGTACTTACTTACATTGATCAATTGTTCCTTTATTAATCACATAAGATAATTAACTAGCCCTTCAATTATCTTTCTTAGCTAAATCATACTTCCTAATTACACTAAATAATTACTTCTCGATTACTAATATTTAAGTAGTTATCACGTTTTAGTAATCTCTATATATATTTCCTTCCTTAATAAATAACATTAAGCAATTATACTTTAATTTCTTTCATACTCATTAATCAATTTCATTAAGTAAATTATACCTAATCAATAACCAAGTGACTATCTTTACTTAATTAACAAATTAATTAATCATATTTTTTCCTTATTAATTTCAACTGGTAATTTATCCATTCATTACCCTGTAAACAAATTAATTAATCTTTAATTATTAATAGATAAATCTCAACTATCAATCAATTTCCTTCAACACAATGTAATTAATTCTTAATCAATTTATAATTCAATTATTTAACCTTTAAATTTTCTGATGAATTATCCATTAACTAAAGCTCAATTATTCAACAACCCTATTTACAAACAAATTAACTCATAACGATCAATTTAACCATCCCTTTTAACTTATTATGGATTAATTGTGCCTTATCATATATTAATCAAATAAAGTAATTATACCTAAACTTCTTCCTAACACAAACTTCTAATAAACAATTTCCTACTCGTGCTACAGGACAAACCCGATGTCCACTCGGGTCTAACCCGAGTTCACTTCCCTTTCACATTTAGTTTAAGTTTGAGATGATAACCTGTAACCAACTGTTATCAGGTTTAAAAACATTCGGCATTAACTCGAGTTTAAACTCGAGCGATCAATCCACTATCTCGTGTTACTCCCCAAGATACATCATCTTCCCATCAACTCCCATACTAACACAAATCCACTGATACTCTTGCCTGTGCATATGCATCGGCAATTAACGCCGCCGCGATCATCACCAAGACCCCCCACACGTCAGCAATCCACCTTCCTACCAATTTCGATCAACCATACGCCACCACCTGATCCAAATAAAAATCGAGGTATCACAGTCGAACTTGAACCGTAACTTCACCAGAAAACCCCCCCTTCACCACGATTCTGACCATCAATCTCTTCGAAACTTCGGCCACATCACCGCGAGGTCTCCACGCAGCCATTCCGAAAATCACTCGCAACTCGATCCACTCCTCAATTTCCAGTTACGAAATTTCGAACGCGACTCAAAAACTCTATGCTAAACCCTACTATCCCCAAATTCTAATCCCTCGATGATCGGTTACCTCCTCCTCTATTTTTCTTGGGATCATCGATCATAACACCCGCTCCAACCCAAGCTACGAGCTTCGAAATCCACCCAGTCGCCAGTACTTGCCCAAAAACTACTTTCAGGTCATCACTGAAATACTCCACCATTACCCATCTAAAATTAGAATGTTTAGTTCTAAAAATCAAGTCTTCCATTGGGGATTAAGATTATAAAGTTAAGTTTATAAATTAAGGTCATTGAAATTTAACATAAATTGATGATCCATTGTATTTTTATTTTCTTCCAGCGAATGTTTTATTTTTAAAACTTAAAAACATTTTCAAATTTTAGTTTTAAACTTAAACAAACATATTTTGTATAAGAATCATGGTTCAACAGTGAAAATATCAAACAAAAATGTATTTTTTTTTCAATCTGTACTCTGCACACATTTTATTCAAAACAGAGTTGCATTTTGATAATTCATTCACATGAAAGCAGATTTAAAATAAATAAACTTAGTTCATCAACATGCAAACAATTTTATCACCAAGCAACTAGTTATGCAAGCAAATTTTAGTTAAAAACAGTTAGTGTTTACCCACTTGTTTGATAATGCACAGTGTTGAAAGATAAGCTTTGATCTGGGTTTTATTATAATCTAACTCTTACAAGTTATAATCCAAACATGCATAGTTAAAGATAATCAGTATCAAAGTGGTAATTGGGTCTGTTATGACCAGACAGAGACATACACAAAAGTATCTACAGCAAAAATCAAACCCAATACTCAGGCAATTCATGCAAACAACTATATCGAGACACTTATCGACCATCAATTGTAAACAGTTATAAAGCAGAAACTTGGCTTTAAGAAGGCAGATTTACTCACCTTTATGATGAACAGGGAAGCACACAGCTTGAAACTGAAACTGCCAACTTGATTTAGATCTGATCATTGATCTTGATTCAGTTTGTTTTAAATTTCCAGTTTTGATCAGGACTTAGCTGCTTTGATGATGAATTGAAATCTGATTTTATTTTGAGCTTCCAGATTTTCGATTGTAATGGTTTGTAGAAAGAATTGCTGCTCAAGTTTCTATTTTTTTCTTTTCTAGTTTGTAAAATTTTCTTGCTTCAATTCCTATATCTGGTTTTAAATTGTTTTACAAGCTTTTTGGGTTCTTAGATTTTGAAAATGAAGATGGAAAGAAAAAGAAATGAGAAGTGGGAAGGACATATATTTTGATTTATGATTAAAAGAAAAATAAAAGAAAATGAATGTAAAATTGTGACACTTGTATTTGTTGCATGTAAATAATGTTAACATTTGTTAAGCTTATGATGTATTTCTCTTACATTTGTTTTAAATGTATATTTTTCTTTTCTATGTTTACACTAGTAAATTTTTTTCTTTCATGTTATGATGTATTTAATTAATTTAAGTATTATATTAACATAGGGTTTAAAAATTTATAAATTATGTATTAGGTTAATAAATATTTATACACATATTTATCTATTATGTTTTATTAAATGATGTTCTTTAAATATACAACTATTTATTCAAGTAACATTTTCAATGTATTTGTTTGAAATTTCAAATTCAAACTCCAAATCACAATTCATTTATAACCCACACAAATCCTATATATTTTTTTCCAAGTTCAAATTTAATTTAAAATCAACTCATATCCATTTTTAAACGAACATATTTTTAATTTTATTTGAAAATAATAATTTTGCCCCATTTAAATATTTATATTAGGAGATTATCAAATAAATATTTATCCAGATATAAATATTTAGTATCAGATTTATTTGTACAACTTATAAATCAGCGTTTTCAAATGTTTAAAAATTAGATGATTATCCAATTATTAGATATCCAAAGTACGGGTTATCACATTCCTCCCCCCCTTAGAATCTTTTCCTCCTCGAAAAGGAACGAAGCCATAATTTATTAAAATGCTTATTTTTAGAAAAATTATTCTTTGATCATTTTTCAAACACCCTTGAAATCTATATAATATTGCCAAAATACTTTTATAACTCGATGTCTCAACCAGTCCATCCTTGTTCTCATAGAAATTCGGTCATACGTTGATCAGGCGTACAACTGAAAATCCATAAGTACTTAGCAGACCCATTTTCAACATCTAGTGAAAATACTTAGAAAATAATTTTATTGAAAATATAGAAAACAGTTTTTGAAAATTGAGGATATATCTTTGGTGAGAATGCTCTGGAAATCATCACCCCCGTCAATGGTCACAGTTACATTCCAAGGTTATGTTGCCGTCGCAGCAAAAGTCCATGTAACTACAGGCTCTCTGCGGCCTCTCGATTACACCATGGAACCCTCACAGCAGATCACAGTTACATCCAGGGTTACGTTGCCATCGCAGCAAAAGTCCATGTAACTGCAGGCTCTCCGTGGCCTCTCATTTTCGCTGTCGAAATGAAACCCCTCCACTCCTACATAGGTCGCAGTCTGCCGATATAAAATCAAACGCAGACTGTTGGCTCTCAGTGGCACACACGACTTTCGCTATGTTATACCATAGATCGCAGTCTACCGATATATAATCAAACGCAGACTGTTGGCTCTCAGCGGCACACACGACTTTCGCTATGGTATACTCCACTCATAATCCCCAGGAACTAGTTTAGTCCGGACTCCTCACAGGATCAACTTTAGAACCCCCCCTTGGGGCTCAAGGCAGCACCACCCGGTGGTACTCCTGAGAAGTTCATTTCAAGGGAGCGCCTTTTTCCCCAGAGCCATCATCAAAACATTTTATACTATACATATATAGTATCTTTTAAATCATACACCTAGTATGATCTCATACAAAGCTCCTTTACTCAAAATCGATTATTCCAAAATCGGTAATTCTCAAACTAGGCTTTCCAAATTCTCATATTGATTTTACCCAAAAATCAAAAGCCTTTTCCAAATCCAAAGGTTCCCAAAACCCTTTTTCCAAAATCCTCATATGATCCTTTATATATATATTCAGATATATAAAATATTTTAAAACTTTAGATCATTTCAAACTTGTATAAACTCCATTTATACTTCAAACATTTCCAAAACCCTTTTCTTCTGGCAAAAGATTCATCAAGGGGAGTTTCATTTTATAAAACAAAGATACTTAACTTTGTTTACTCAAATATTCAAATTTGATTACTCTTTTCACTATCAATTTCATTCAAATCCGTATGATGTACACATACCATTCGTACGCCATACTAATCTGATCGCTTACTCGATCACACAATTTCACTTCCGAACTAGTATCGTCTACCCGACTTCCTAGTGCGAACACAGATCTGGTTTCTTGATCAGAAACCGTCATTCTCCTTGCATAGCTTAACTATGATGGAGAATATCCAGAACCAATCAACAATCCATATCCAGGTTCGCCGTCGAAAATCGAGTGAAAAATCCCACTCGGATTGATATAATTATCTCGAAATTCTGTGCTCGAATTTGGATCAAATCACTATGCGAATAGAATAACATACGTACACCCTACGTATTTATCTTTATTAGTTATTAGCCAAATCAATTCCATTTCTATTCACATTCATTTTGATTTTCATTCACTTACTCACAATTGCTTCAATCCATTTGGATTATCACCTCTATTCTTATCTCGATTGGGTATTTAACCAATAACAGTTTGAACTCCGCCCAATTTAAATTTAGAATAATTTGAAAAGTTAAAGAAATAGATAAGTAGTTGAAAAATAATTACTAGTTTGTAAAATAGCTGTATAATAGTTCAGTAATTGTAAAATAATTGGAAAATAGTTAAATAGTCATAGAAATTTTAAATAATTGCAAAATAGCTATAAAATTGTAATTAGTAATTGAAAATAGTAATTAGTTTATAAAATAGTTAGAAAATTGTTAAACAGTTTAAAAAATAATTGTAAACAGGTATAAGATAGTTTGGCTTTTCAAAAGAAAGGTTGTTTATATAATGAATAGCTTGGAAAAATAGGTTTATATTAAAACAATTTATATTAAAAATAGTCCAGAGTCAAACTGCTCACTTCCCAATCTCCATTCTCATCAATTCAATTTAAATTTCCTCTACCATTTAAATTGACCCAATTCCAATTTAAATAACTTTAATTTCCATTGAAATCTATTTAACCCAATTCAAGTTGAATTCCTCAGTTCTTTCCAAATTTAACTTTATTCAACCTTTGATCTCAAAATTTATTAATTCAAATAAATTTTAATTAAACTAGTTCCAATTTCAATTCATTTCAACTCCAGTTTGAATTAATCCCAATTTCAAACTTCATTTCTAAATCAAGTTGAATTATTCTTGATTTCCTTCCAAATTCAATTCAAATTCCATTTGAATTTAAAACTATTCAACTTTAATTACAATTCCAAATTATTCAAATCAATCCAATTCAAATTTTTCATTTGAATTTTATACTTATACATCTCCAATCACAATTTCAATTAATTCAAATCAAATTAAATTTGAACTAATTTCAATTCAAATTCCAAATTTAAACCATCTCGAATTATATAAATTCGAGTTAAATTTACTAAGGTTAGCTTAACCCTTTAAACCAAGTTAACCTTTATTAAAAGCTTTTAAATAATTTAATTTAGAATTCAAACTCCATTTTTAATCTATTTCAAAGTTCAAATAATTCAAACTCTTTTTAAACAACTGCATCTTTGAAATTCAATTTATCATCAAATTTAAATTTTGAAATCAAACTCTTGAAGTTTTATCTTATATATTCAAATCTTAAGTCCAAAATGATTCCATTTTACCTTGATAGTGGATATATTACCATACCCAATTTAAATTAATCATTTAACTTCCCAAGTTAAATTTTAATTTCATATTGAAATTCCCAAATCAGGTAGTCCTTTCAAACTTATTTAACTTCCTCTAAGTTAAATTCAATTCACTTAATTCAGTCAAAATCACACAATTTGAATTCCATTTAAAATTAAAAATTCTTTCCCATCTATAAGTTCAAAAACTTATCACTTTGGGTTTTCACATCTCATTCCCAATTAAAAATTCAATATTTGGAGTTTATCTCAAACCAACTTTGATATTATGCATAAACATATTTATTCCTTTACCAACCAGACTATACTTTTAAACCACCCTTAGTTTCAATTCAAACAAATTTTCTTTAAAATTTTCAAACATTTCTTATTTTTAAAATAAGATCATATTCAAAGTAGTTTGAATAATATTATTTCCTTTAACATTTTGAAACTAATTCAAAGGTTTAAATTTAGAATTCAGAACTTTACAATCTGAAACTCACTTTAAATTTACCTCCCTTCTAATTTACATGTTATTCTCTTTAAAATGGTTACTTTCCTTAAAACATTTTATTGTTTATTGAAAAACAATCATCCCATCATTAAACACAATATCCATTCTATTTTCTGGTTTGAAACCAATTCTAATTCATCTTATTCTGAAATACTTTTTCAATTCAAAATTTTAATTTTAAGTTGAATCCATTTCAAACTTGTCTTTAATTTAATTAATACTACAACCAATTTCCTTAATATAATAGATAATCTATTTCTTATATAAGATTCATTTACTTTTGAAATCATTTAAAAACCTTTATATAAGAAAAGAACAAGTACGCTCTCTCATATATATATATATATATATATATATATATATACACACACACACACTCAACTCATCCTAGGGAACAACATACCATATCCTTAATGAGTAATCCCACCAGAGCCAAGGTTCTCGCTTAACCTTTAGCTCTGATACCAAATGTAACGACCCAGAAATTCCAGATAGTTAGAGAAAAGAAGAAAAGAGATAGAAGAAGAACAGAAAAGAAATACACAATCTTACATTCGCAGCGGATAAAATATAATATCACATAAACAATAGTTATACAAAAGAAGTTGTACTTGTCAAATTACACTTTAATATATGTCAGAGTTACAATAAATTTACAATCACAGAACAGATGAATCAATCTGTTTCAGATATTATAATATATCATAGCAGAGACTCTCCAAACAATTCTGCTCTCCAACTCACCTCCTGAGCTCCAGAACGTCCTTACCTGAAAATTTGTAATACTCGGTCTAACCCGAGCATTACATCAAAGTAACACCCGGGTCAGGCTAGAAACCAGCGTGAGTAAACTCATCAAACAAGGAATACGAAAGCATACAACTTATATGAACCCGGGTAACTCGTTATTTACTACAAACTCACATCTTACTATAGTCAACACATATTTCCACAAGCAATCCCTAAGTACCTTTACTTAGTTACACCTAGTCCAGTCATTTAAATCATTTCAATTCAGCCTGTTGATTTCACATTTCAACCCATAAACATCATTATAGGTTACCAATCGAAGTGGGTTCGGGTGTTACTGATACCCGATCTCGGTCTCTTCGAATACAATATCATCTTAACCCAAGTTATTCAAATGTAATAGAATTTAATTTCAAAAAGGATGTTACTTCTTACACTGCAATTTATCATCGATAGATAACTACATTATCACTTTTTAAACCAATCATCTCATATCACATGGCATTACAAATCACATATCAGAGATATCCACTAATCTCCGGCATGCAATATTATTCAATCGTTCATGAGCAAGATAAATCAGTTTATGCCATTCTAATTAATTTAAACAAATTAAATTAATTATACCAATCATCCTTAATCCTGCTTATTTAATATTACTTAACCATAATTCCAATTTATTTATCATTACTTAATTCATCAATCTCAATTAATCATCCTTGACTAATTAATCTTTAATTATCACACATACTAATTAGCCTAACCATTCTTATTAATTATCTTTGAATTAATCTCCTAAATCAATTAATAAAAATTATTTCCCTGATCCTTAATAAATTACTCTAATTAATTATCCTGTACTTACTTACATTGATCAATTGTTCCTTTATTAATCACATAAGATAATTAACTAGCCCTTTAATTATCTTTCTTAGCTAAATCATACTTCCTAATTACACTAAATAATTACTTCTCGATTACTAATATTTAAGTAGTTATCACATTTTAGTAATCTCTATATATTTCCTTCCTTAATAAATAACATTAAGCAATTATACTTTAATTTCTTTCATACTCATTAATCAATTTCGTTAAGTAAATTATACCTAATCAATAACCAAGTGACTATCTTTACTTAATTAACAAATTAATTAATCATATTTTTTTCTTATTAATTTCAACTGGTAATTTATCCATTCATTACCCTGCAAACAAATTAATTAATCTTTAATTATTAATAGATAAATCTCAATTATCAATCAATTTCCTTCAACACAATGTAATTAATTCTTAATCAATTTATAATTCAATTATTTAACCTTTAAATTTTCCGATTAATTATCCATTAACTAAAACTCAATTATTCAACAACCCTAATTACAAACAAATTAACTCATAATGATCAATTTAACCATCCCTTTTTAACTTATTATGGATTAATTACCCCTTATCATATATTAATTAAATAAAGTAATTATACCTAAACTTCTTCCTAACACAAACATCTAATAAACAATTTCCTACTCGTGCTACAGGACTAACCCGATGTCCACTCGGGTCTAACCCGAGTTCACTTCCCTTTCACATTTAGTTTAAGTTTGAGATGATAACCTGTAACCAACTGTTATCAGGTTTAAAAACATTCGGCATTAACTCGAGTTTAAACTCGAGCGATCAATCCACTATCTCGTGTTACTCCCCAAGATACATCATCTTCCCATCAACTCCCATACTAACACAAATCCACTGATACTCTTGCCTGTGCATATGCACCGGCAATCAACGCCACCGCGATCATCACCAAGACCCCCCACACGTCAGTAATCCACCTTCCTACCAATTCCGATCAACCATACGCCACCACCTGATCCAAATCAAAATCAAGGTATCACAGTCGAACTTGAACCGTAACTTCACCAGAACCTCCCCCCTTCACCACGATTCTGACCATCGATCGCTTTGAAACTTTGGCCACATCACCACGAGGTCTCCACGCAGCTATTCCCAAAATCACTCGCAACTCGATCCACTCCTCAATTTCCAGTTACAAAATTTCGAACGCGACTCAAAAACTCTATGCTAAACCCTACTATCCCCAAATTCTAATCCCTTGATGATCGGTTACCCCCTCCTCTATTTTTCTTGGGATCACCGATCATAACACCCGCTCCAATCCAAGCCACGAACTTCGAAATCCACCCAGTCGCCAGTACTTGCCCAAAATTTACTTTCAGGTCATCACTGAAATACTCCACCATTACCCATCTAAAATTCGAATGTTTAGTTCTAAAAATCAAGTCTTCCATTGGGGATTTAGATTATAAAGTTAAGTTTATAAATTAAGGTCATTGAAATTTAACATAAATTGATGATCCACTGTATTTTTATTTTCTTCCAGCAAATGTTTTATTTTTAAAACTTAAAAACATTTTCAAATTTTAGTTTTAAACTTAAACAAACATATTTTGTATAAGAATCATGGTTCAACAGTGAAAATATCAAAGAAAAATGAATTTTTTTTCAATCTGTACTCTGCACACATTTAATTCAAAACAAAGTTGCATTTTGATAATTCATTCACATGAAAGCAGATTTAAAATAAATAAACTTAGTTTATCAACATGCAAACAATTTTATCACCAAGCAACTAGTTATGCAACCAAATTTTAGTTAAAACCAGTTAGTGTTTACTCACTTGTTTGATAATGCACGGTGTTGAAAGATAAGCTTTGATCTGGGTTTTATTATAATCTAACTCTTACAAGTTATAATCCAAACATGCATAGTTAAAGATAATCAGTATCAAAGTGGTAATTGGGTCTGTTATGACCAGACAGAGACATACACAAAAGTATCTACATCAAAAATCAAACCCTATACTCAGGCAATCCATGCAAACAACTATATCGAGACACTTATCGACCATCGATTGTAGACAGTTATAAACCAGAAACTTGGCTTTAAGAAGGCAGATTTACTCACCTTTATGATGAACAGGGAAGCACATAGCTTGAAACTGAAACTGCCAACTTGATTTAGATCTGATCATTGATCTTGATTCAGTTTGTTTTAAATTTCCAGTTTTGATCAGGACTTAGCTGCTTTGATGACTTAGCTGCTTTGATGATGAATTGAAATCTGATTTTATTTTGAGCTTCCAGATTTTCGATTGCAATAATTTGTAGAAAGAATTGCTGCTCAAGTTTCTATTTTTTTCTTTTCTAGTTTGTAAAATTTTCTTGCTTCAATTCCTATATCTGGTTTTAAATTGTTTTATAGGCTTTTTGGGTTCTTAGATTTTGAAAATGAAGATGGAAAGAAAAAGAAATGAGAAGTGGGAAGGACATATATTTTGATTTATGATTAAAAGAAAAATAAAAGAAAATGAATGTAAAATTGTGACACTTGTATTTGTTGCATGTAAATAATGTTAACATTTGTTAAGCTTATGATGTATTTCTCTTACATTTGTTTTAAATGTATATTTTTCTTTTCTATGTTTACACTAGTAAATTTTTTTCTTTCATGATGTATTTAATTAATTTAAGTATTATATTAACATAGGGTTTAAATGTTTATAAATTATGTATTAGGTTAATAAATATTTATACACATATTTATCTATTATGTTTTATTAAATGATGTTCTTTAAATATACAACTATTTATTCAAGTAATATTTTCAATGTATTTGTTTGAAATTTCAAATTCAAACTCCAAATCACAATTCATTTATAACCCACACAAATCCTATATTTTTTTTCCGAGTTCAAATTTAATTTAAAATCAACTCATATCCATTTTTAAACGAACATATTTTTAATTTTATTTGAAAATAATAATTTTGCCCCATTTAAATATTTATATTAGGAGATTATCAAATAAATATTTATCCAGATATAAATATTTAGTATCAGATTTATTTGTACAACTTATAAATCAGCGTTTTCAAATGTTTAAAAATTAGATAATTATCCAATTATCAGATATCCAAAGTACGGGTTATCACAAATTGATTTGAATTTAGGATAGGAATTAAAATTAATTCAAATCAAATTGGAATTGAATCAATTTAATGAGATGGGAAATTGATTGAAATGAGAAATTGGAAAATTGAACCAGTTGAATCTGAAACTATTTTTGAATAAATTGTTTTAATATAAACTGTTTTAAATTTGTTTTCCTAGTTATCTACTATACAACCTTTTTTATAAAACCCAAACTATCTTATACTTATTTTACAATTATTTTGGAAACAAATTACTATTTTACAACTGCTTTACAAACTAATCACTATTTTACAACTACTTACAAACTAAGTATTATTTTGTAACTATTTTGCAACTATCTAACTATTCTATAACTATTTAACTACTTTACATCTATTTTAAAACCACTTAACTATTTTACGTCTATTTATGACTAATGACTATTTTACAACTACTTATCTATTTTAAAGTTTTCAAGCTATTTTCTAAATACAAAACAGTTAGAGTGCAAACTGTTAGAATTGAAGTGATAACCAAAATAGAAATTGAGGCGAGTATGAAGGTGAATAGAAAGAAAATTAATTTAGCTAATAGTCAATGAAGATAAATACGTAGGATGTATGTATACTATTCTATTTGCATACGATTTGATCAAGATTTGAGCACAGAATTTTGAGATAGTATATCGATCCGAGTTGGGAATTTTCACTCTATTTTCGACTGCAAACCCTGGATATGGATTTTTGATTGATTCGGGAAATTCTCTATCGTAGTTAGGATTATGAAAGGAGAATGACGGTTTTTGATCAAGAAACCAGATCTGAGTCCGCACTAGGAAGTCGGGTGGACGATATTAGTTCGGATGTAAAATTGTGTGATCGAGTGAGCGATCGGATTTAATATTGCGCACGGATGATATATATACATCGTATGTGCTAGAATGAAATTGATGTTGAAATTTTGAAAGAAATGAAGAATGATTTTTGAAAAGAAAAGTATGTTTTGAGAAATATGTATAAATAATAGTGGAAATTGGATATTTATATGATTAAAATTCACTTTGGAAAGTGAGTAATATGGCAAGTAACTTTATAAAAGAAAATCAAATTTGAATGTTGATTTGGCGTAGTAAAGTTATATATATTGTTATATATGATAAACTCCCCTATGTTGAATTTAAAACCAGAGGAAAAGGTTTTTGAAAAATATTTGAAGTATAAATGGGGAATTTATATAAGTAATCCAAAGATTATTTTCAAGTTGGAAAGGATAAGTTATATATATATCTGTATGTATATGTATGTATATATATGTATGATTTTGTGAGAATGATTTTGGAAAAAAGGTTTTGGAACCTATGGATTTTGGAAAGGCTTTTGATTTTTGAGAAAAAATAATTTTGGGAATTTGGAAAGCCAAGTTTGGAACTATCGATTTGAGATATCGATTTTGAGTAAAGGAGATTTATGTGAATCATAAAGGGTATGATTTGAAGATACTATATGAAGTATAAAATGTTTTGAGATTGGCACTGGGGAAAAAGACGCTCCTATTGAAATGAACTTCATAAGAAGATCCACGGGGTGGTTCTGCCTTGAGTCCTAAGGGGGAGGCTCTAAATTGGATCCTGGGAGGAAGTCCGGACAAATTGAAGTTCCTGAGGATTTTATGTTATGGGTAGCGAAAGTCGAGGGCGTTGATGCCTATAGAGACATTTGGGTTATGCTGTGACGACAGTGTAACTCGATGTCACTGCGATCTACTGCAGACCATAGCAGAAGTCGTGTGGCCATGAGAGCCAATGGTCTATGTTTGATTTTTCCACGATGGCAACGTAACAACGCTGACCATGATCTATGAAGATATAGCAAAATTCGTGAGTCCGTAAGAGCCTAAGGCTACATTGGGACTCGACTAATGCAGTCTGCGATCTATGTAGGAGTGGTGAAGTTTCATTTGGCAGCGAAATTCGAGGGAGCCGATGCCTACAGTTACATGGATTTTTGCCGTGATGGCGACATAAACCTGGATGTAGCTGCGATTTGTGGTGGCTTCCATGGCGTAATCGAGGGCCATGGAGTGCCTACAGTTATCTATGGATTTTCCAGGATGGCAACATAACCATCGGATTAACTGCGACCATGGAGGGGGTGATGATTTCCAAAGCATTCTCACCAAAGATGTTTCCTCTATTTTCAAAAATGTTTTTTATATTTTCAACAAAATGTTTTCCCACGTAATTTCACTGGTTGTTGAAAATGGGTTTACCAATTACTTATAGATTTTCATTCATACGCCTGATCAACATATGACCGAATTTCTGTGAGAACGAGGATGGACTTGTGGAAACATCGAGTTATAAATTTTTTTTGTAAAAACTATTTTGGTAATATTATGTAGATTTTAAAGTATTTAAAAAAAATTAAATGTAATAACCCATAATTTTCGACTTCGAAAATTCCAGATTGTTAGAGAAAAGAAGAAAGAGGTAAAAGAAGAACAGAAAACAAACATAGAATCTCACATTTCGCACCGGATCAAGATATAATATCAAATATTAGCATTTACAAAGAAAGCTGTAATTGTCACTTTACATTCAATACATCAGAGTTATAACCATAACTAATGAGACATTTATATCAACCAGTCCCAGACTACTATCAATACAACTCTCATACACAGCGGCAAACTCCATACGTTCCTGCCATCCAGCTTGCCTCTTGAGCTCTAGAACGTCCTAACCTGAAAATCTGTAATACTTGGTCTGAACTCCAACTGTCACCCCCCATCCTTCATTCCACAGAAAGACGCATCATCATTAAGAAAGACAGGGATAGAGAAGAGAAAACATAGAAAAGAAAGAACTAAACGATATCAGAATGTAACGACCCATAAATTTTTAATAATTTTATTTCTTTTATTTAATTAATTGAATTTTTGTGAAATTTTAATTATTTGAATTTTGAAATAAAATTTTTATATTTGGAATACATCTCTTTTAACATAACACCCGGTAATTTTTCATCAGATAATATGGAAGTTTATATTCTAGTGTAAGTTTATTTCAATATATAACAGTTAAAAATATGATGGTAATAAAATGTTTTCCAAACCTGAATATTTTTACATAGAAAATTATAAATCAACTTTTGAGCAAGACGTCATATTTCATTTCTCCAATTTTTATTGTTACTGCTCCGTCCAGCTTATTTTTGACGAAATAACAGCATTTTGATACCGATATCGACTGGTGATCGGATAATCGTACCACTGACATCTGTACACCGTTTTGATCGTCTTGTCGTGTTGATCTCCATAGTATATTCATTCGTGCCTTTTGTTATTCAGTACGCGGTGAAAACCGCGAAAAGTTTAACTGTATCGGTACCTATTCGAGCCCATTTGTTTTTCGTGACTATCCAATTTCCTACCGTACAAAATTAGTAGCCACTAGCCATCATTATTTTCAGAATTTATTATGACTTTTGGTTTCTTACCTTTTATTACCCACTGTGCAAACAAATAGCCATCAGTTGGTCATTAATGTTTTAGCTGTTGACTATCAATATTCCCTGCTATTAATATAATTTATCAAAATTTGCTTCTGTTCAAATTCTCTCAGCCCTGTTCCTGTGTCATATAGAAGACAACTCATCTTGTTTTCTCACCTGCTCATTTGTTTTGTAGCCTATCTCCTTGTCTTCCTACCACCGCCTATTCCTCTACGTATGCTTGCATCTCCAAGGCTGTTTCTCCCCACCATCTCTCATTGTTGCCATTCGATCCTTCCTCTATTCACTTCGGCCTGTTAATGTCAACACCCCACTATGAACAGTCGGGCCAGCACACTCAGATTCGCCACAACCCATGTGCACGGCAAACCACCAAACCGAGCCACCATATCAACCCCTAGTCCATAGCAACACCTTACAGCCGAGACCCATCACCACAGCTCTCCGCCCATTGAATGCCTCCACTGCTCCTTCCACCGTGTACCGCAGTTCTTCCCTCCGGCATGCACTGCCAACCGACCACCTCTCCGCCGTTTCCAGCACCGCCACCCTCCACTGCCCACAACACCCTGTAGCCATCAATTCGTTTCCCTGCCCCACACCCAAACAGAGCATAGCGTGCCGCACCTATGGCTGTTGTCCCCTCCTTGTTTCCATCTTATGCCTTACTGGTCGGCATATATAAATATATTGGTATGTTGTCATTTTATTTATAGTATAGTCACTGTATATGGAACTTAGGTATGGTACAGTATGATTTTAAATTGTTTAAGTGTTATATTATATAGTATTATCTATATTAGTTTTCTACTTCTGGCCTGTTCGTACGTATATTTGCAGTATTTTAATATCTGATGTTATATATTATTTTATAGAATATATTACGCTATATACATACACTTTATCTATTAGTCTTTTGTTTATACGTAAAATGTTATATTGCAGTCCGTATTGCGTGTATATATTAAAAACAGTATATATATATAGAAATTTATATAGGTTTCATATTATATTACATGCTTGAGTTTTATTTATAGTTTGTAGATTTATAAAACGAGGGTTGGTTTTAAAAATTTATATATATAAAATATTGAGTACAAATAGATGTATATTTATCTGTTTGTGTTATATATATTTTTGTATAAAGTAAGTTTACTTGATTTATTTTATAATAAGGTTGGATCTGTTATTGATATAGATGAATGTCAGTGTATATAGCTATACATATATACAGTATATCAATATAATCTTGCTTTTACTGGGGGAAAGTATATTTCATATATTCTACTAGTCCTGTTAAATTTTATAACAGTACAATTTAAAAGTATATTGGTTATGTGTTTTGTTATAATGATATTTATTAGTGTTGTAAAGTATCTGTTATATAATTACAGTATATATATATATATAATAAAGAAAATTGGTGTTTACTATGTTTATAGTTTACAGTCTATATATATATATATATATGTATATATGTATATATATATTTAGGTGTGTCGTTTGTTATGTAAATATAAAAGCTTATATTTTAGTTTGTATAAATTGCTTTGATGCTGTATATATATAATTATATGGTGTTACTATTGCTATGTTTATATGTATATAAAGATGTGTCAGGTTGTTGAGTTTTATACCTATTGCTTACTAAATATTTTATTATATCTATGTGTGCATTTTCTTTAATGATTATTTGAGTATATTCTATTTTTGAAAGATTGATGCTTTATGAATTAATTTATATTAGTTAGTATGTAGTGTATATGTTTTATGTGTATATATATCAAGTGATGCAGATTGTTGTACATGTACATATCAGTTATTGCATACATAGGATGTGTTTAAGCCAATATACCTATATAATTAGTATTATACGTTTTACAATTTATAATAGTTTACTTATAATATAAGATGGCTTCTTGTATATCTTTTTTATATGTTTAAAGTGTTACAGAGCACAAGAACTGTATATATTAATACATAAGTTATATTAGCCCTTATTTTCCTTATAGTGTGTATATATTTGACCGTAAAATATAAATTTAATTTAAACAATGGTTTTGAAACACACACACACACACATATATATATATACATAATATTTTAAAAGTGTGTTTGAATATAAAATATGGTTTTATATATGTACATAGTTATAGATATATGTTCACTTATACCTTATCTCCATCGATCCAGTTCTGATTTGATTTTGTCAGTTCCTTGTCTACCAGCTTGTCCATCGAATCCGTATCAATCTAGCTTTGATTTGGAATTCGTGCTTGCATTTCGTAATCCAATTTCCGTGTCAAATCTCTAGCCTCAAAGATGAGAAATTACTCATGATTAACGTTCTTATATTTATTATATTTGATTTCAATTGAAACGACAATTAAAATATGATAATGTTAGTTATTTACATTGTTATATGTATGCCATTATATGCTATCTGTTCACCTGTGACATCTGATATCATTATCTGTTATTTAGATTGATGATATATGCCTATCATGTTAATATCATATCTGTTATCACTCTGCAAGTTCCCTGTCAGTATAGAATTCACTATAGGTTGATATGATACATACCCGAATGGACTTTAGAATAGGAGAAAATCGTTATGGGTTGAAATGATAGACCCAAACGATTTTCAATTAAATTGAATTTGGGATTGCGGGTTGATATGATATATGCCCGTATATATATGTATGTATGTATGTATATATATATATATATATATATATATATAAATTGTGGATTGAAAGGATAAATATCCGTATCACTTGACCTATGATAGAAAATTATATACAGACACCGTTGGCCTATATATAAAAATATTTTGAAATGATTTCTAGGGTTTTGAAAAGTATATGGGTTTATATAAATATTGATTTTTGATATTAAATAAATGCTACTTTATAGGTATAGTTAAATTCTTGATTTAAGCTGCATATAAATTTGTTTGATATAAAATAAATTTAATAATAAAGTTGTTTTTTAAAAATATAATATGGATAAGTATTTATTTAAATTATATTTTAATATATAGTTTATAATGATTGGATAAATTAAGGTTGAGAAGATGGTTTTGAAATTGATTTGAAATTGGATTTAATTAAGAATTTATTTAATTAATCGATTTGAAACGTATGGAATTTGGATTTTAAAGGGATATAATTTTATAACTTTGATTTTTGGTTTAAGGTGATTAAATGAATAATCAAGTTTAAATAAATGGAAGGAATATTCAATTATTTGAAATTTGAAGTTTTATTTAAATGATATTGGATTTATTAAGTAAATATTTCAAAACTAAATAATAGTAATTGAATTGGATATATATGGAATTATCAAAATTTAGTTTTGAAATTATGGAATATTTAAAGCTTTGAAATATATGGAATTTGAAATGGTTTATTCGAGGTTCAAATTTGTATTTGAAATTGATATAAATTGAAATGGATTATTGAAAACTGAATTGAGTTGAAATTTATGAATTGAGATTTGATTTAAATTTGAATTTTTAGATCCAGGTTGATTTGAATCAATTTGTGAAGTTGAATTTTATCTTGTGAAGTAATTTTAAATTTAAAACCATCTTATTATATATACTGTTTGAACATCTAAATTGTTTAAGGAATAGAAGTTATGGTTTCAAAGCTATTAATTTCAAAGTATTATGTGTGAAATGATATATTTTCAAGTGTTTGGTTTCAAAAGTGCTATAACTTTGAATTACTATGATTTTGGAAATGGATATATTTGAAATGGAAATGACATCATATTTGGTTTTGAAATGGAAATGAAATCGTATCGATATGGTTTTTGAAATGGCAATGATATTTTGGTTTTGAATGATAAACTCTTTTGAAATGGCCGCGGTGTTATAAAAATGTTTGGTTGTTAAAGAGACCGAGATCGGAAGTTGTCATACTCTCTACCAACTCCGAAAACCACTTTAACAACCGTGGATGCGGTGGAGATCGCAGAATGAAGTAGGATGGTGGCGACGTCCTATTAAGGTATATACGTGGACCCGACTCCCATGAGCTGGCATAAAATGACTAAAACAGGAGCAATCGATGGGCTAATCAGGTCTCTCCTCTGATCGGACACACTCCTTCGATGCCATTCTATTACTTTGTGATTGATTGGGTGCGCCTTTTGATTTTGGGAGTGTGGCTCGAGGTGGGCGGTAGTAGCTACTACGCGTTACCACCAACCCAGAAGTGTAATTGGTATATCTACCCTCGAATTGCCTAGTTGTGTCGTGTCACCTACCCTAGCGCCTTGTACGAGTTTGATTTGTGTCGTACCTATAAAGTATCCTCTGGTAGCCTCCCGATTAGGAGGTATTACGGTATTGTATAGACTATTGGCACTATAAAATGTGTTAAGGGGGACATGGGTAACGCCTTAACGCTAATTTTAAATATATTATACTTTACTTTAGACATTATTATAGCGTATATTACTACATAGTAGATAGTTTAACGGATCCTCAGAGGATGGTTATCCCAAACATCCTTTGAGTTGCTTGTATTTCAGTTGTTATTTCACTTGAGTTGGATTTTTTGATATAAGAATGTTAATCCTGACTCGAGTGTTTTGTGTACTTGCTTTACGCTCGGGTCAGACTGAGTGATACAACATTCTAGACTCACCTTTGGAGTTGGATCTTTGCTTGGAGATCCAGCTATCTATGTCGCTTTCAGCTATTCAGTTGATTTCAATGATGTATTCTGATCTTCTATTTGACTATTGTATTCGAGACTTCTGTTGTATCTTATTTAACTCTCATATATATAGTAGCTTCATGAACTACTATGTCCTTGTTTCCGCTGCATTATATTACTCTGTGTCTGTGATTCTGTAATTTATTTATTTACTGTATATGATGAGTTCGCAAAATTTAAAATAACAATTCGGTATTTTGAGCAATTCAAGTCCGACATATGTGGATGTGAATGGTTGAAAATACCGGGCCGTTACATATGGTATCAGAGCTTTGGCTCTAGGCAAACTTAGCATGTATGGTAAATTTAATTACGAAGTCATTTCGTTCGAGCTTGAATTCTTTCCTCTTTGATTTGAATTTCCTTTGAATTTTGGAACGTCCCTCGGTTCCGAAATCCATTCCTGTCCCTCATTATTCATATTCTTCTGAATTCTGGAGCATCCCATAGCTTTACGTCAGGACTTGTAAAGGGGTGAAACTCCTTTACAATGGCATCGATTCACCAGAGATTTATATATCCTTGGTTTAGATGCTAATATCTCTTGTTATGCTCTCTTGAGATCGGATGTAGATTTGCCTCAGAATTACACATCGATTGAAGTTGCCCATGACATGTATAAGTTTATCTATCTCCCTATTCTGTTCATCTTATCTTTTGTTTCGAACTTATCTTCGAATCAGATTCTCTTTGATTTAAGTCCATCAAATTTGAATCTCTATCCTTGCTTTGAAATGCATCCTTGAAACGTCAAGCGAGGAAGTGTATTAATATTTAAAATAATTTATATATGGTGTTGTTTGAATTGTTGATGTTGATTTGGGTTTTCGATCGACTCGTTTGATCAACGCTATCGATAGTTTCATTGAAATCAGGGTTGACTCGATTGAAGTTGCCCATGACATGTATAAGTCTATCTATCTCCCTATTCTGTTCATCTTATCTTTTGTTTCGAACTTATCTTCGAATCAGATTCTCTTTGATTTAAGTCCATCAAATTTGAATCTCTATCCTTGCTTTGAAATCCATCCTTGTATCGTCAAGCGAGGAAGTGTATTAATATTTAAAATAATTTATATATGGTGTTGTTTGAATTGTTGATGTTGATTTGGGTTTTCGATCGACTCGTCTGATCAACGCTATCGATAGGATTTCCACAACACTTGAATAGAGAAAACTGACACCATATTGTTTTCAAACTTGGTAACGGATAAAATTTTGTATAATTATATTATATATATAAAGTATAATTTTCTAAATTTTGATAATTCATTGAATTGGATGTTAAGAAATAATATTTGACTTTGTATATAGCTTGTAATCACTGGCTTTTGTCTCATATATAAATAATTGAACTATAAAACATGGTTATAAATTAATTTAGAAATTTAAATTAATTTAAAACAAGAAACTAAGAATTTAAGTTCCGATAGTTTCGAACTTGGGTTTAAAGTTTAAAGGGTGTATTATTTAAAGTATTTCAAGTAGAAATTGTTTCAAAGAATTTTATAAGTTTTAAATCAATGCTCTTCTCTTTGTCGCTGGAAAATAATTTCGGTGATGACTGCAGCATCATCGACGTTCATTTTCGAGTTACGAAGTGAAGTGACCAATTCGTGGCTTTGCTATGCTTCTGATTTGGTAAATTAAATTGATTTAAGTTTCTAAAGTATGACTTGACATATAATATATATTAGTATATGATTTTAGACCCAAGTTGATAGATATAGTATATATAGATATATGTATCTCTAAATAGTTTGAAGTTAATCATAAATTTAATTCTTAAAAGATGATTTCAAAATAAAGCCTAAATTTTTGAATAAATATTTAAACTTGAAATAATTGAATTGGAAAATTATACTTGTATAATATTTAATTGCATTCCAATATAACTTAATTAAATTATACAGAAGTTAGATATGTAATTGGATAATATACAATATAAAATGGCTTTATAAATAAAATCTGAATAGTTATAATAAATGTTATACGCTTAAATTTTAATTATAAAAATGGTAATAGAGTTAAATAGAATAATAAATTAATTGAATGATATATGTGATTAATAAAATAAATTTTTGTTTTGAAATGTAATAAATTGAAATTGAATCAAGTTAATGAAATGTCTTGAATTTAAAATCAATTGTTGAATAAAAAATTAATTTGTATTGAAATTTATATGGTTTGAACTAATTGTTTTACTTTGTTTTCAATCTATTTTCTTTTTGGTTGTTTCTATTCTCCTGCCTTCTTCCTTTTCGGGGACGAAAAGTTTTGAGTGGGGGAGTGTAACGACCCGTAAATTTTTAATAATTTTATTAGCATTATTCAGTTAATTGAATTTTTTGTGAAATTTTATTTATTTGAATTTTGAAATAAAAATTTTATATTTGGAATACGTCTCTTTTAACATAGCAACTGTTAAATTTTCATCAGATAATATGGAAGTTTATATTCTAGTGTAAGTTTATTTCAATATATAGCAGTTAAAATTTTGATGGTAATAAAATGTTTTCCAAACCTGAATATTTTCACATAGAAAATTGTAAATCAACTTCTGAGCAAGACGTCATATTTCATTTCTCCAATTTTGACTGTTACTGCTCCGTCGAGCTTATTTTCGACGAAATAACAGCATTTTGATACCGATATTGACTTGTGATCGGATAATCATACCACTGACATATGTATACCGTTTTGATCGTCTTGTCGTGTTGTTCTCGATAGTATATTCATTCGTGCGTTTTGTTGTTCAGTACGGGCGTAAACCGCGAAACGTTCAACTGTATCGGTACCCGTTTGACCCATTTGTTTTTGGTGACTATCTAATTTCCTACAGTACAAAATTAATAGCCACTAGCTATCATTATTTTCAGAATTTATGATGGCTTTTGGTTTCTTACTTTTTTTTACCCACCGTGCAAACAAATAGCCATCAGTCAGTCATTAATGTTTTAGCTATTGACTTCAATATTCCCTACTATTAATATAAATTGCGTGGTCCAATTTGCTTCTGTTCAAATTCTCTCAGCCCTGTTCCTGTGTCATATAAAAGACAGCTCATCTTAATTTCTCACCTACTCATTTGTTTTGTAGCCTATCTCCTTATCTTCCAACCACCGCCTACTCCTCTACGTATGCTTGCATCTCCAAGGTTGTTTCACCCCACCCTTTCTCATTGTTGCCATTCGATCCTTTCTCTATTCACTTCGACTTGTTTATGTCAACACCCCACCATGAACAGTCGAGCCACCACAGTCAGATTCGCCACAACCCGTGTGCACGGACAACCACCAGACCGAGCCACCATATCAGCCCCTAGCCCATAGCAACACCTTACAGCCGAGACCCATCGCCACAACAATCTGCCCATTGAATGCCTCCATTGCTCCTTCCACCATGTACCGCCGTTCTTCCCTCTGGCATGCACTGCCAGCCGACTACGTCTCTGCCATTTCCAGCACCGCCACCCTCCACTGGTCGCAATACCCCATGGCCATCAATTCGTTTCCCGGCCCCACACCCTAACAGAGCAAGCGTGCCGCCCCTGTGGCCGTTGTTCCCTCCTTGCTTCCATCTTATGCCTTACTGGTCGGCATATATAAATATATTGGTATGTTGTTATTTTATTTATTGTATAGTCACTGTATATGGAACTTAGGTATGGTACAGTATGATTTTAAATTGTTTAAGTGTTATGTTATATTGTATTATCTATATTAGTTTTCTACTTCTAGTCTGTTCATATATATATATTTGCAGTATTTTAATATTGATGTTATATATTATTTTATAAAATATATTACGCTATATATACACTTTGTCTATTAGTCTGTTGTTTATACGTAGAATGTTTATATTGCAGTCTGTATTGTGTATATATATTAAAAAGCAGTATATAGATAGAAATTTATATAGGTTTCATATTACATTACGTGCATGTGTTTTATTTATAGTTTGTAGATTTATAAAACGTGGGTTGGTTTTAAAAATTTATATATATAAAATATTGAGTATAAATAAATGTATATTTATCTGTCTGTGTTAAATCTATTTTATAAAGTAAGTTTACTTGATTTATTTTATAATAAGGTTGGATATGTTAATGATGTAGATGAATGTCAGTATATATAGCTATACATATATACAGTATATCGATACAATTTTGCTTTTACCGAGGGAAAGTATATTTCATATATTCTACTAGTCCTGTTAAATTTTATAACAGTATAACTTAAAAGTATATTGGTTATGTGTTTTGTTATAAAAATATTTATCAGTGTTGTAAAGTATCTGTTATATATAACTACAGTATATATATATATATATAATAAAGAAAATTGGTGTTTACAGTGTTTACAGTTTATAGTCTACACACACACACACACACACACACACACATATATATATATATATATATATATATATATATATTTGGGTGAGTCTTTTGTTATATAAACATAAAAGCTTATATTTTAGTTTGTATAAGTTGCTTTGATGCTGTATATATATAATTATATGGGTGTTTCTATTGCTATGTTTATATGTATATAAAGATGTGTCAGGTTGTTGAGTTTTATACCTATTGCTTACTAAATATTTTATTATATCCATGTGTGCATTTTCTTTAATGATTGTTTGAGTATGTTCTGTTTTTAAAAGATTGCTGCTTTATGAATTAATTTATATTAGTTAGTATGTAGTGTATAAGTTTTATGTGTATATATATCAAGTGATGTAGATTGTTGTACACGTACATATCGGTTATTGCATACATAGGATGTGTATAAGCCAATATACTAATATAATTAGTATTATAAGTTTTACAGTTTATAATAGTTTACTTATAATACAAGATGGCTTCTCGTATTTCTTTTTTTTATATGTTTAAAGTGTTACAGAGTACAAGAACAATATATATTAATACATAAGTTATATTAGCTAAGTGTGTATATATTTGACTGTAAAATATAAGTTTAATTTAAACAAAGATTTTGAAATACATATATATATATATATACACACACACACTTAATACTTTAAAAGTGTGTTCGAATATAAAATATGGTTTTATATATGTACATAGTTATAGGTATATGTTCACTTATACCTTATCTCCATCGATTCAGTTCTGATTTGATTTTTTAAATTCCTTGTCCACCAGCTGTCCATCGAATTCGTATCCATCTAGCTTTTATTTGGAATTCGTGCTTGTATTTCGTAACCCAATTTCCGTGTCAAATCTCTAGCCTCGAAGATGAGCAATCACTCACAATTAACGTTCTTATATTTATTAAATTTGATTTCAACAATTGAAATATGCTGCTATTAGTTATTTACATTGTTATATATATTCCATTATATGCTATCTGTTCACCTGTGACATCTGATACCATTATCTATTATTTGGATTGATGATATATGTCTATTATGTTATTATCATATCTTTTATGACTCTGGAAGTTCCCTGTTGTAGGATCAATTCCACCCTAGAGGGGGGGTGAATAGGGTGATACTATTAATTATAAAAATTAATTGAGAAAGCTTATAGAATAATTTCAACACAGATCACAGAATAATAACAGCATAGATAATAGCAGAATAATAAATGCAGAAATAGAACGACACAGAATTTACCCAGCTTCGGC
Source organism: Allium cepa (assembly GCA_030765085.1). NCBI lineage: Eukaryota > Viridiplantae > Streptophyta > Magnoliopsida > Asparagales > Amaryllidaceae > Allium > Allium cepa. The sequence continues at coordinate 706,905,912 of CM060934.1, forward strand.
AAAACCCTGCCTACGTGCTGCCCCCAAGGTTTCTACTAGAAATTAAGTAGTCACATGCTTACACACGTAAACTCGCGACACCTGCTACTGACTAACCTAACTCTATGCTCAAAACCCTGCCACAACTCAACCACTGAGTTGCGAATTCTCAAACTACGCCACGTAGTTTGTCCCTTAGTCACACGACTAGAAATTACAATGATTTTAAGAAGGAAATTAAAAATGCTTTAAAAACAATAACTAAACCCTAATTTAAATAATTTAAACCCTTTTTAAAATTAAAGCCTAAAAGAAAGGCCAGCCTAAATTATCCCTCTCTTTTATTTATTTCCGGCCCGATTTCTTTGAGATGAAAAATATGGCGGCTTCCTTTATGCTCGTTCGTTCCTCTTTGCGAAACTAGGGCTTTCGAATTACAATCAAAGCTGCACCTTAGTTGATTGATCGATGGGGGTTTTGCGTGATAATTTGTTCTCGTTCGAGTTCCACTCAGCTGCTTCGATGTTGATCGAGTTCGATTGATTCTGGTATGTAATTTATTCTTTCTTTTCTGGTTTAATGCTTGCTTGAACTCGATACCATTTGCCGATGATGTTGATTGCAATTTATAAGATTCGTTCTCCTAAATTTTCGTCGTATATTATTATTTGAATTCGTCAATATTTTTTGCTCTGCCGCTTGATAATGCTTGAACGTTTGAGATGTTTTATAACTTGTTTAATACGAATATATTTTCGTTGCTTGAATTCCACGGCATTGATTTTGACTCCTTGGTCATCACGTTGTTGACTTTGATTTGAAACACGGCTTTAACTAACGATGTTGGTTTTTAGTTGATTTCGTATTCTCTGTTTCGAACTTCCTTGACCACCTTGGCTCTGACTCGAGTTTGACTTTGTTGGATGATTTCCTTTTGACTTCGATTATACTTTGTTAAACTGAAGATTCCGGCCTTGACTTTGTTTTGAAACATTTCATTTTACTTGTATCAATTTTTGCAAGATCATTAGTCTAGTTCCATTCTTGTTCATGTATTCACTGTGCATTCATTGTTTGCCATATTGGCTTCACTGCATCTTTATTTACCTGTACATTTGAGTCTGGTTCCATTGAGTCTGAATTTGTGCTCTGGTAGTCATTTATGCATCCCTTACCTGTTGCACTTCCAGTGTATTGATTGTCTGCACTTTGTCCTGTTTACTCAAGTCTGTTAGTCGAGCTACATCTGCTTGTAGTTGTTGAGCTTTCATTATAGTCTGGGTCTTCATTTGGTTGTAATTGATTTGCACTGCTGTTCCTTCACGGCTTCAACTTGAATTTGTTATAACTATTAAAGGCTTTGTAGTAATTTATGGTTTGAACCATAACTTGATTACTGCAACTAGTTATATAAGTATATCTGCAAATCATGTTGTTTGTAGCTAGTTCACATGACATGTAGCTTTGTGGAGTCTGGTTGCATTCTGGTTTGTAGTCTCACTTCAACCACATTGTCACTGTATGTTGTGTTGTCTGGTCTTCGACATTTCACTGATATCACTGGTGCATCACTTGACTTGTGCATATGCATCTATGTTGAGTTGAGTTTTGTAATTGTAGTCTTTGTACCATGCTTGTTATGAGTTTGAAGTTGAAGTAGTCATGTGTACTTTCTGGTTTTGGTTTCTTGATGCGACTATGCACTGTATATACATGTGCCATTTCATTTTCTTCTCTGATCTTGTTTATAATGAACTAGTCAACACTTGATTCTTGAGTTTTGGCCATTTGCACCTGTGTCGAATCCAACTTATAGCTCGGGTTTGACCTTGTACTAATTTCGTGACTTTATATTTATTTCACTTGTGTTGAACCCGGCTTGATTTGGGTTTGACTTTGTGCTCACCTATCCCTGTAATATTATCAAGTGTATATTGGTGTGCACGGTCTTGTGGCATGTACAGTGATACACTGTGCATGTCACAAATTGTTCGTGTATGATGAATTCAAATTTAAATGATGACGAGCAATGCAAATAACTGAGGCAAATATTATTTTCAAAATCCATATTTTATTTTATAGTGCAAAAATATTTCCTTTTCAATTTTACTGCTTCGGTGTATATTTTTGAGATTGCTCAGATGATGGATTCACATTGGAATAAAGTTGAAGATAAAATACGAGTTGAGTGAATGAGTGATATGTAGTGATGTCAGATGTAAAAATGAAATTGTGATGTAAATGTATTTGTATTATAATCAAAGTTGTATATGTATAGTGAGAGCTTGAATTTGTACTATTCAAAATTGTAATAAATATTTGTTTGAATAAAAATTCTGTTTGAATTCAAATTCCGTGTTATTTATTTTTATTCAGCAAATATTTATTTAGCCTATGAAAAATAAAATAGTACATTAATAAATACATTTACATGAATATATATATATATATATATATATGTTTATTATCATCAAACGAAAATCATATAATCGCATATTCAACAATATCCTCCTTTTGATGATAACAAACATATATTTAAGATTTTGAATATTTAAATGTATTTGATCATTGATATGCTCTAATTGCTCCCCCTATTTAAATGCTTCCTCTCTACACAAAGCTCCCCCTACAAATATGCATACAATCAAATAATATGCAAATGAGCCTAGATGTAAACGGGATCCGGGACCGTCTCGGCCCCTTTTGTTATCAGCAAAAGAGTAATAGTGTTAGAGAAAATAGAGATAAGGTGATCGATATTAATTCAACATTAAAACTCAATTGAATATAAATATTAAATTGCAATAAAGAATCAAACAAAAATCATAAATATTTTGTTAGGCGCTTATTCCACTTTTAGAATGATGAAAATGATGTCATCATATAAAACCATACGGTTGTGTCTATTTGTGGTATATTTATATCAGGAATTTGAATATCTACTAACCATGCATAACCGTTAGGACTTTTAAATGAGATTAGCAGTATTCCAATTTTATTTTAAAAAATGAATTCAAGTATCTTGTAACCATGCATAACCGTGAGGACTTTTAAATGGGATTAGAATCAACTTGTTTATTTTTAAAAATCAATTTTTGATATGCGTTCCATGCATGCATAACCGTGAGGACTTTTAAATGAGCATGGAAGCATATAACAAATTCCAAGTAATTCACCCACGCATAACCGTGAGGACTTTTAAATGAGAGTGAATACTTTGGTATTTATTTATTTATTATTATTATTATTATTATTATAAAAGAAATATAAAATGAAAAACGAATGATTCCTGTTTAAAGTACCACATATCGACAAACTATATTGAATTTTGATGAGTGATAGCCGTTAGAAATATGATAGAAATAGAGATGGTCATGGAATTTTTACCAACAAAAGTTTTATAACTCTTCTTTAAATTTCTAAAGAAATTTACTAATTATACCGTCTCGAGTCATAATATATGATAAATATCAACACTCGTCACTTTTTCAATCACTATTTATCTTTTTGATAATTATTAGGGAGTCAGATTAGTCAAAGTAGTCATTTAAAATCAAATTCAAAAATAATTATGAAATCAATTTTTCAAAATGACTAATCTAAAAATATGGTCAAAAATGATTTTCTTGAGGGGGCTATATGAGAAATGTTTCTGCTAATTGAAAATTATTTGAATTGAAAAATATGCAGATATTTTCTTTGAAAAAAACGATGCAATTACTAAATGTCTCAACAAAAATCACGTTCAACTAGTAATTTTTCTATCAACTAGATTACCAGTGTAATCTGCATCTGAATTTCTCTTTCACTCAAAATTATCATTAATTGAATTTGATAGACCATGAAGTATGCACCAAAATTTTCAAACTCAATTTTAACGACATTCTCTTGAATTTGAATTGAAGCCGTGTAAATAATCAGAAACCGTGAATATAGAGTTAGCCATATTATAACCAAATGTATTATCATCCAACAAACACTATTTTTAATCCAAACTAATATATATGAAGTAATTCAAAGAATCTTAGAGATTTTTATAAGAATATAATTGGCCAACAATTTTAAGTGAGTCAAAATCAAAATCATCATTATCACATTATTGGTTGATTTAATTCAGAATACGGTGCAGATTATCACATTTAATATATCGTTCAAAATATACCATTACCTGTTTTACCTTTACGATATTTTTCGTTGTTGTCCATTTTGATTCTGTCACCTTTATATTAGGCTAAGGAACTTTGCTTTGGCGCCCCTTGTGTTTCTGGAACATCCAAAATCCAGAGAACACTGTTGTTGTTTCTTAGCCTGCCACCACACCTACATGGGAAAAGATTTATGTGACCTATTTGTTTTTATAGGTCCATGGTTGTTAGTGGCAGAGTATTTAGAAAAATAATTTTTTGGAGACCCAAAACTATTTATAATTGTTCCCTTCGACACCCAAATTTGTTTAACTTTGAAAGATTTTATATTTGTACCTTTTGGAACCCAAATCGGTATAGTTTTCACATATTTGGGTCTATACCAACAATTATTGTAATTGTATCCATATTTTCTACAAATTGTGCACATAGAATTGACTTGATTAATATTGCTTTCAACATTTTCAGATTGATTATATCCAAGTCCTTGTTTAACCATAGTAACAGTTTGCTTTCCTAATAGCATATTCAATGATTTTTCACTTTTTGAAAATTTATCTAAAGTCGTTGACAATTGTTGGACTTGTGTTTTGAGAAATTCATTTTCGTTTAACAATTGTGTGCACTTTTTAATAGAATTCTCTCTCCTAGTATTTTCACTTTCTTTCAAAATCAAAATTTCATTTTCAAGTGATTTTATATTGATTTCTGATTTTTTAATTCCTTCTTCGAATGTTGGACACTTATCACACTTAGGGATCCTACTTTGATAGTTTTTAACTAATTGGTCAAGTTGTTCATTTAATTCTATCAAAGTGTCTTTTTGTGATTCAAGTTTACCGTATTTTCCCTATGTCTTTCAAAACAACCATTTACTTCGTGGAAATATATAAGTAATTCTGAGTGAGTGAGTTTTGATACCTCGCTTGGCTCGTCATCGTCACTATCAGTTATATTCCCTTAAAGGCACATATCTGCTTTCTCACTCTCACTGCTAGAACTTTGATTATCTTTATCACTTGTATTCCACGTGGCTGCAAAACTTTTCCTTTTTGATTTCTTTTTAAAGTTGCGTCGATTTTGAGGACAATTGGGCTTGATGTGTCCAGGTTGGTTGCACTTATGACAGATGATCTTTTGTTCTTCTGGATTATCCAATATTTTATTTATTCTGCTTTTCTATTTTTGATGTAGAGCTAGGTTTCCGTATTTGTAATTCCACCTTTTGACTTTCTTTATTATCAGCTCCAATTCTGCTGCTCCGTCATCATTGTCATCGTCATCACTTTCAGTTGTTCCTTTGAGAGCTATTGATTTCTTTCGAGTATCTCCTCCTTCACGCTCTTCCTTGAATTTCATTTCTAGCTCATAAGTGGTGAGATTTCCGATGTGTTCTTCGACTTTAATTTGTTTCAAATCTTTTGATTCTTGAATGGCAGTCACTTTGGCTTCAAAATTTCATGGAAGGACTCTGAGGATTTTTCGGACTATCTCCAACTCTGTGTATGATTTTCCAAGAGCTTTTGATTTATATACGATATTGAAAAGTCGTCCATGCATCTCTTGGACATTTTCTTCCTTCGCCATTGTGAAGTTCTCATATTCGCTGCTTAGCATGGCAAGGCGAGATTCTTTGACTTGAGATGTTCCTTCGTGAGTCACTTCTAGTGTGTGCCATATTTCCTGCACAGTTAGACAATGTGAGACACGATTAAATTCAAATTGATCCAATGAACAGATAATAGAATTCATAGCTTTAGCATTAGTATTTTGTAATTTATTTTCTAGTTCTGTCCATTGTTCCTTTGGTTTATCTATTTCCTGATTATCTACAGTTATAGTCGATGCTCTATAACCTGTCTCAACAATATTCCAAGCGTCAATGGTTTTCAAAAAAATTTCCATCCTATTTTTCCTGTAAGCATATTCACCATTGAACATTGGTGGTCTAACTATGGATTGACCCTCAGCAAAAGCAGTATTAAAAGAAGCCATTTTAAAAATTCAACTTTTTAAAACAAAAATTGGTTTTAGTAAAATCAAAATTTTAAAATAAAAACGGCTTTTGTTCCTAGCTCTGATACCACTTATAGGATCGATTCCACCCTAGAGGGGGTGAATAGGGTGATACTATTAATTATAAAAATTAATTGCGGAAGATTATAGAATAATTTCAACACAGATCACAGAATAATAACAGCACAGATAATAGCAGAATAATAAATGCAGAAATAGAACGACACAGAATTTACCCAGCTTCGGCAAAACCTTATCTACGTGCTGCCTCCAAGGTTTCTACTAGAAATTAAGTAGTCACATGCTTACACACGTAAACTCGCGACACCCGCTACTGACTAACCTAACTCTACGCTCAAAACCTTGCCACAACTCAGGCACTGAGTTGCGAATTCTCAAACTACGCCACATAGTTTGTCCCCTAGTCACACGACTAGAAATTACAACGATTTTAAGAAGGAAATTAAAAATTCTTTAAAAACAATAACTAAACCCTAATTTAAACAATTTAAACCCTTTTTAAAATTAAAGCCTAAAAGAAAGGCCAACCTAAATTATCCCTCTCTTTTATTTATTTCCGGCCCGATTTCTTTGAGATGAAAAATATGGCGGCTTCCTTTATGCTCGTTCGTTCCTCTTTGCGAAATTAGGGCTTTCGAATTACAATCGAAGCTGCGCCTTCGTTGATCGATCGATAGGGATTTTGCATGATAATATGTTCTCGTTCGAGTTCCACTCGGCTGCTTCGATGTTGATCGAGTTCGATTGATTCTGGTATGTAATTTATTCCTTTTCTTTTCTGGTTTAATGCTTGCTTCCTTTATGCTCGTTCGTTCCTTTCCACTCGCCTGTACATTTGAGTCTGGTTCCATTGAGTCTGAATTTGTGCTATGGTAGTCATTTATGCATCTCTTACCTGTTGCACTTGCAGTGTATTGATTGTCTGCACTTTGTCCTGTTTACTCAAGTCTGTTAGTCGAGTTGCATCTGCTTGTAGTTGTTGAGCTTTCATTATAGTCTGGGTCTTCATTTGGTTGTAATTGATTTGCACTGCTGTTCCTTCACGGCTTCATCTTGATTTTGTTATAACTATTAAAGGCTTTGTAGTATTTTATGGTTTGAACCATAACTTGATTACCGCAACTAGTTATATAAGTATATCTGCACATCATGTTGTTTGTAGCTAGTTCACATGACATGTAGCTTTGTGGAGTCTGGTTGCATTTTGGTTTGTAGTCTCACTTCAACCACATTGTCACTGTATGTTGTGTTGTCTGGTCTTCGACATTTCACCGATATCACTGGTGCATCACTTGACTTGTGCATATACATCTATGTTGAGTTGAGTTTTGTAATTGTAGTCTTTGTACCATGCTTGTTTTGAGTTTGAAGTTGAAGTAGTCATGTGTACTTTCTGGTTTTGGTTTCTTGATGCGGCTATGCACTTTATATACATGTGCCATTTCATTTTCTTCTCTGGTCTTGTTTATATTGAACTAGTCGACACTTGATTCTTGAGTTTTGGCCATTTGCACCTATGTTGAATCCAGCTTGTAGCTCGGGTTGACCTTGTGCTAATTTCGTGACTTTATATTTATTTCTCTTGTGTTGAACCCGACATGATTTGGGTTTGACCTTGTGCTCACCTGTCCTTGTAATATTATCAAGTGTATATCGGTGTGCATGGTCTTGTGGCATGTATAGTGATCCACTGTGCATGTCACAAATTGTTTGTGTATGATGAGTTCAAACTTAAATGATGACGAACAATCCAAATAACCGAGGCAAATATTATTTTCAAAATCCATATTTTATTTTATACTGCAAAAATATTTCCTTTTCAATTTTACTGCTTCGGTGTATATTTTTGCAGATTGCTCAGATGCTAGATTCACATTGGAATAAAGTTGAAGATAAAATACGAGTTGAGTGAATGAGTGATATGTAGTGATGTCAGATGTAAAAGTGAAATTATGATGTAAATGTATTTGTATTGTAATCAAAGTTGTATATGTATAGTGAGAGCTTGAATTTGTACTATTCAAAATTGTAATAAATATTTGTTTGAATAAAAATTCCATTTGAATTCAAATTCTGTGTTATTTATTTTTATCCGGCAAATATTTATTTAGCCTATGAAAAATAAAATAGTACATTAACAAATACATTTACACGAATATATATATGTTTATTATCATCAAACAAAAATCATATAATCGCATATTCAACACTTGTCAATATAGAATTCACTATGGGTTGAAATGATACATACCCGAATGGACTTTTGAATAGGAGAAAATCGATAGGGGTTGAAATGATAGACCCAAATGATTTTCAATTAAATTGAATTTGGGTGTGATATCCCTGAATTTTTGGCAATATCAATTTAATAATCTTTATTTAAAATTAAATTGATTTGATAATATTGATTAATAAATATGAATTGATTTAATAATCTAATTAAATAAATATTTAATTGGTGATTTTATCTTTTAAAAGCTAATAAAATGTTTCTATTTATAATGTATATATATATATATATATATATTTGTATATATATTATATATAATCTTTGGTTTGGAATTTAATAAATAAATAGGTCTTGTTTTCAAATTCTAATAATATATTTAATAATTTGGAAATTATGATTTAAATTAATATTAAGCTTTTCAAAGTTATTTAAATTAATAACTATATGGTTTGTAAATACTTAAGATAAATGTTATTGTTTAATATATCTTAGCTTAATTTAAATAATAAGTTTGTTTCATTTCTTTTAAATATTACTTGATATGTATGATTTGAAAAAGAAGTTTAAAATACAATATGGCATATGGTCTTAATTCATTTAATAGTAAAAGTGATTTATAATCTCTTTTATAATTATTTAAAATTATCAAATTTGTTATTTGTAAATAATAATTATAATACTTAGGTTTTATAACCACAAATAATTTTTAATGAACATAGAATTGTTATTTTTAAATTTAATAGGTAGTTATATATGTATATATACAACTTAATATTTTAAATTGAATTTTTATAATTTAATTTGAATTTGAATTAAAGATATTTGTATAAGCTTTTATTTATAAATATAATTGATTTTATTTTCTTTGAAAATTATCTATATATGAATAAGTATTTGTAATTTATAAATTAATATAAAAACTTTCATGTAAACATTTAAAATAAAAAGAAAATTAAACAAAGACAAGTGTTAACATATTAAGTAATCAAACAACATGTGTCAATTTATGAATTAAACAATATGACAAGTGTCATTCAATTTTCATTTTTTTATTTTATTTTGTAAAATTAATTTCAGCCTTTATAACATTGTCTCCTCCTCTTCAATTTTCTTTTCAAATTCTAAGCTAAGAAAACAAATCTAAAATCATCTCTAAAACCAAAAACATATTCAAATCGGTAAGTAACACTCCTCAAACCAAAAATGTAAATCACAAGAACCTGTAATCTCATCAATTCAACAACCTATAGTTCAGTTTCAAAATTCAAATTTAATACCACTTCAACATACTGGAAATCATCAGCAAGCAAGCAAACCTGTAGATCAATTTCAAAATCAAAGCTTTAGCATTTTTCTTCAAAGCTGGAAGCATGCATGCAACTGCATCTTTTCAAACTAAAGCAAGCATTCCAGTTTTTAAGATCAAAGATTTTATTTCCAGCAACTAAAGTTTTCTAAGGCAAAGAACACTACAGTTTCAAGATTTATAAACATGTTCTGTTCATAAGTTGAAGGTGAGTAACATCCCACTTTTAAAGTTTTAAGTTGAATCTGGTTGCTTTATTTTTCTGGAAATTAAGTAGTTTTGAATGGATGTATTTGATTAAATTCTCTGTGTATATACATGGATGTATGAATGCATGCTTACCGTGGTGATTTATTCTTGCCTGTTCTTAGTTTCCAGGCTTAAGTTCTGATCAACAATCATGATCTCATAATCTAATCCTTGCTAAGGTTTAAATTTTCAAATAAAATGTGTTAATTGTATCATAGATCAAAGACTTAAATTTTATGTAAGTTAAATAAATTGGTATTAACTCTGGGAGTCTAGAATAACAGTGCAAAACTTTATACAAGTAAGAATTCAAATATCCTGATTTCTTGATTCAGGAATATAAGTTGATTACCTAAACTAAAACATGATTTTTAAAACTAAAATCATAATTTTTAATTTAGTTTTGGACATGCATTTCTAAGATGAACAGAAATTGAAGATTTGGTAGTTTCTGGTGACCTAGTTGATAGGGAAGGTCAGGGTCTTCTATGGCGGTAGAGGAGTAATCGGAGGGTGTGGGAAAAATGGCCGATGGGTGTGCAAGTCACAGTGGAGGCGGCGGTGATCAGAAATTGATTTGAACCCTAATTTTAAACAAGTTGGGAAATTTGATCATCTCAGTCTCTATGATTGATCGAGTGCGATGGGGCTTTGAGAGATGGTAGCTGGATCGATGACGAGGGCATGGTTGGAGCTGCAGCATTTACGGTGGTCAGAGGATAGTGGTTGAGGCGTTGATGGGTTTGGGTTCGTGGTGGTTCTGTGTTCCAGGTTTGAGTGTTGAGTCTAGATTTTGATTTCTAGATGATGGAGACGATCTGAAGATCTAGGGATGGTGCGTGGATGGATGTCGATGTGATGAAGCTTTGGTGAATGGCCGGAGTTGATCAGAGTCATGGTGCATTTGCACCGTGCACTTTTGTTCAAGTGGGTTTGGTTTTGGTGCAGATGAACTCGATTTTGCCTCGAGTAGTTCGAGTATTTACTCGAAGGAATTTAGGGTAAGACTCGAAGAAAAATATAATGGGCTCGAGTAAGTGTTAGTTTCAGGTTTTAGACCTGACAGTGTTCCAGTTTTAAAATTTAAACTTAATAAAAAACTATAAAGCAGGTTTTTAAAACAAAGATTTTGAAACAAGTTTAAATCTGAATTCAAATGAGTTTGAATTATAGTTTTTTTAAAATAAATAAGTTTTATAAAAAAAGAATGTTTTTAACAACTTTAATTTTGTTAAAGTACTTTATAAAGTGGTTTTAAAATCTGAAAATAAGATTTAAACAGGATTTTAAATTTAAGTTAAAATCTGAATTTAAAGCTTAGTTTGAATTCTAGTTTGAAATAAATAAAGTTTTTGGATTTAAATGTTTTAAAACGACTTTGAATATTTTAAATATGGTTTGAAATTTGAAAATGAATTTGGTTTAAATTTCTTTTAAAAATTCCTTTAGAGCATAAGTATTTCTTTAACATGTAATTAAAAAGTTTTTGAATTGTTAAACTTTGTTAAAGTTAAAATTGCATTCATTTTAAATTTTAAATTTAAAATGGAATTTAATAGTAAATTTAAAAGCAAATTGTTTTTACAATACTTTGTTAATGATAATTAAATCATTAATAAGATTAAGGTTTATCTTAAAGTTAATTAGGCCTTAATGATTTATAGTTCATTAAATTATTAAGGTAATTAAGATGGATAATTAATTAATTTAATTAATTAATAATTTGTTTAATTAATTAAGTAATTAAGGGTTTTATTTAATTAATTAAAGGATTAAGTAAGTTAATTAAAATTAATTAAATTGTAATTAAGAAATCATAATTAGATAAGATTTGATTTTAAATTAATGATTTGGAATTCATTAATAAAGTAATTAAAATTTAATTAAGTTATAGATTAACACTTAATTAATTAAATGATTAGATATTAATTAATGGGTTATTATAGATAGATTAATTTGGAATTAATAATGATTAATCTCAGATAATAACTTTAGAAAAGTATTTAAAGATTTGTTAATGGTTAATGAAGGTCATTAACTTAGGATTATTTAATAATTAATTAATGTCATTAATTTTAATAATTGATTAGATTAATTAATTTAAATATAATCATTTGTGAATTGTTTAAGTGTAATTACTTAATGAAATAATTAAAAATAATTACTGATTGTAATTAATTAAGTTTATTTTGATTAGTTTTAAGCTAATTAATTAAGTTTAATTAATTTAAGATAATCACTGGATAATTTAAGAAGTAATTACTTAATGTAATTAATGAAGGATAATTACTTAGTGAAGTAATTAAGAAGATAATTACTGGATGAAATTAAATTGAAGGATAATTAGGTAATGGGAGATTTTGAGATTAATTACTTTATGTAATTAATATAAAGAATAATTACTTAGTGGAAGTAATTAATAATTAATTACTTAGTGTAATTAATTAAGAATTGGTTAATAAAGTTATTTGAAGATAACTAAGAGATGTAATTAATTAAGTGTAATTATTTACTTAATGAGATTAATCTATGGTAATTAATAAATATAATTAATTAAAGATTAATCATTAGAGATAATTAATTAAGGAGTAATTAATTTATCTAATGAAGTAATTAAGGTAGTTAATTACTGAATGAGATTAATCAAGAGTGATTAATCAATATGGTAATTGATGATTAATTTCTTAATGTAATTAATTTAAATAGGGAAATTATAAATAAAAATAATTATGGATCATTAATTAATATAATTAATGATGTAAGTAAGGATTAATTAATTAAGATTAATTAATCAATAATAAGTGATTAATGAAAGAATTAATTAATGTAATTAATTAAGGATTAATGTAATTAATTATAGTTAATTAATTAATGAAGTAATTAAAAGGTTAATTACTGAATTTGGTTTAGAATAATTAATTTGTGAAATTAATTAAAGGCTAATTACTTGAGTGTAATTAAAGGATAATTAATCAAGGTTGATTAATTTGAGAGTAATTAATTAATTGATTTGTAATTAATTAATGGATATGTAAGCAAGATTTATAATTATGAAGTAATTAATTTAATTTATTTTAAATTAATTAAGGATGAAGTAGTTAATTTAATTCATTTTAAATTAATTATATATAGTGATCAATCCTTGCTTATGTATGGATGATTGATATTGATTTCCTTGAATGGATTGTGATCTCAGATATGAGATAAGTGATGCCGCGTGATGTGGATGCTTTGGTTGCATTGTGATGATAATATGAATTATCTGTTTATGATGATAAATGTTGATTTTCTCTTGTGATATGTGAATTATCTATCTGTGTGTATATAGATAATATTGAATCGAATTGTATTAACTTTAAAATAATTTGGCCTTAAAAGATACGTTTTGGATTCGGTGAGACCGGGATCGGGTTTCCATATTTGGATATCTAAAAACCACATCAATCCAAATTAATGATAGGTCGTGAATCTCAAGTGAATATGAAGAATCAGAGTGCAAGGGTTATCGTCGTTAACTCTGAGGGTGATTCCAAAATGAGTGTAACGAGATAATGCCTTCGGTTTCGTTCGAACCCGGAACGAACTAGTATGGATTGAATGCTTTCAGAACATTGTTAGGTGGACGATGAGCATTCTAAGATAGATGTGTTCTATAATGGTAATCATAGCCTCAAGCCTCATCAACCGGAAATGGCTAAAACAGGGGAGGTGCAGCAAGGTTAACTGGGTCATGCCCAAGTAGGATGAGATGAACCCTTGTCTAGAAGTCCCTTTATATTCGGCTGTGTGGGGCAGTTGATTGCAACAACTACCGGGGCTGTCTTGTTCAGGACTATCATGTAAGGGATGGTTCCGGCCTTGTGTTGCAGGGGAGTTAGGGTGGCTCCTCGGTACGGTGATCTAGGCCACGTACTGTGACGAGCGGTACCCCAATAGCCCTGCCATTATATGGAATCCAAAATCCAATAAGTGCCAAAGGTTTTGATTGAATTACCCACTTTTGTGGCTAGTAGCTGGAATTTAATCATGTAACAATTTCGGCTATTTCTTATTTATTTGAAAACCCTAGACACAATTATAATATCATCGGATTTCCTATCAAATGTTTTGGTTAGCATAAGGTAAAAACTTTTCCATGTTTATGTGTGGGAATTCTTACGTGATACCTTTGTTTTCAAAGATTTTTCAAAGTTAAGCAACCTTAACCTGTTACTCACACCAGACCCATGTCTGACCCGGAGTTTATCTTCTGTTTTCTTAAACTCTTGGGTACTCAAATTTTTACGGGTAGCCAAGGAATTCAGGTTAGCTTTGACGAATTGTGGAGGAGCAATGGAGCAGGAGGCTTCAACGTTAGATATATAGTTTCCGCCGCGTGTTCTCTGCGTTGGTATCTCTTTGTTGAGTTGTATTGAGTTGTAATAACTAGACAGGTGTTTACAACTGTCTAGTATGTGATGTATATGTTGTGTAACTCTGATTTGTATTATATATTATGTAATACTTATGTTATTAATATTATTTATTCGTTCCGCTGTTGAGATTCTGGTATTGTTTCTTCTTTCTTTCCTTTCTTTTCTCTTTTCTGTCCCTTCCTTTCTTAAAGATGATACGACTTTCTGTGGAGAAAAAGTCGGGTCGTCACAGTTGGTATCAGAGCACTAGATTGAGTGAATACCTAGGCTTTGGAGTGATTTCTTTCTTGAGAGAGCATATATGTAATTTTGATATATATATATATATGTATGTATGTATGTATGTATGTATTATTTCTACCTATTTGTTGGATTACCTGTTCGGGTTTTCCAATATATGATAAAGGTAGATAAGGTAGTGATGTGTGTAACACGACTACTACCATTGGTTGGAGTTTGTATGTTTGAGGTTGGAAGTGTACCTGTCGAGACTGTAGACCTAATAACGTCTCGAGTAAGCTTTGCAGTGGTGTGAGGATTTCATTGATCTCTGAAGGTAACCTGTTAAGGTTCGAAGTCCATCTTTGAAGTTGGATGATTAGAGTTTGGGTCTGTCGGTCGGGCAGAAGTGAGTAATGCTATCTTGATACCTCAGGAAGTAGTAGCTGCGTGATGAGATGCAGTGACTATGGATGTTTTCGAAGATATTTCTTTAGAACAAGTTTAAGGAAGTGGGTCTGCTTCGGTGTTGTGGCTGAGTTCAGCAGGGTGTTTCTGTTTGGGTTGAGGTCCGAGTTTCTCTAAGAGCTTTGGTTAGGAATTCTTTGGCGCCTGTGTCAGCAATGCAGCTCGGAGTGTTATGTGTGCTGTCAAGAAGATCTTCTAGTTTAGTAGTTTTTCTAGAAGTAGAGTTCAGAAGCAGCAGAGTGGAATCCATTTCTTCGATGGATTGGCTAGACCAGCATAAGCTGTTCTGATTGGTAAAGAGAGAATAGTTTTCTTTGGATGTTAGTCTGTATTGATCGCAAAAGTAACGTGCGATAGTTGAGTATCTTCTTGGATTATTGGAGATTTTTCTGGATGTCTTCAGGGAAGTCAGAGGTTGTCCGCATCTAGAGATTTAGTTTTCTTATCGCTAGGATACCATGAGTGATTCCGTTGGTTCAGTTTAGTTGAAGGATGGTTCCTAGAGATAGAGGTTGATGAAGCAACTTAGGTTTCGGAGGAATTTCTGAGTTTTTCTATATGGATTTATGGAACCATACTTTTCTTGGTTACGTTGTCCAGTTTGTGCTTGTGTTCATCATCAACATTCCCATCTACTCCAGATCAGAGTTGTGCAGCGGAAGCAGTTTGGGAGTGCATATGCTTTTCTTTTTCGGATAGGAGAAGTTTGTTTTCTTCTGATGGTTGTGAGTGCAGTTTGTTCTTGATCTTGGTTGATCTTGGAGGATCATTCTGGTGGATTGGGTTTGGTTCAGTTTGTTTCTGGAGACATCAGCGAAGGTTGAGCTGATCAGGTAGGAAGTAGGCAACCCAGGATCGTCTGAAGAGTTTTGTGGATCAGAATCAGTGATCTGATTTTGGATAAGTTTTCTCCGGTTTTAAGAGCTATAAGATTGGGTAAGGCTGGGAAGCTAGCTACGAAGTGTTTCGAATCTTTTCTGTGTTCTGTTATGGATAAATGTTTGGTCTTCTGGATTGAATTGCTAGTTTGGATAACTGGATTCATTATGTTTCACGTATCTCTGAGGGAGTATGTGTATGATCTATCTCTGGTTTTGGGAACCAGAAGTTCAGGGAGATTTGGTTGTTGAGTCAGACTTGTCTGTAGTCTGATATTATGTTTAGCTTGGTAGATCGAGATGAGTTGGAGCTCGGTAGCTTAGTAGTGTTGATTGTTTGGATTTTGAAGAGTGAGTATTCTGGAGTTTATACTTGAGAAACTCGAGAAAATTCTATTCAGAATTTTTGTCTGGATAGTTAAATTTGTTTGTTTGGGTGAATTGGTTGCTATGGTTGTTAGCATATGGTTGATAATATATGCTTGTGGTTTAAAATTAAATTTTTAATGCGATTATTAAATTACCTTTGTTTTAAATTTCAGGGACGAAATTCTTTTAAGGGGGAAGGAATGTGATATCCCGGAATTTTCGGCAATATCAATTTAATAATCTTTATTTAAAATTAAATTGATTTGATAATATTGATTAATAAAATATGAATTGATTTAATAATCTAACTAAATAAATATTTAATTAGTGATTTATCTTTTAAAAGCTAATAAAATGTTTCTATTTGTAATGTGTGTGTGTATATATATATATATATATATATTTGTATATATTATAGATAATCTTTGGTTTGGAATTTAATAAATAAATAAGTCTTGTTTTCAAATTCTATTAATATATTTAATAATTTGGAAATTATGATTTAAATTAATATTAAGTTTGTCAAAGTTATTTAAATTAATAACTATATGGTTTGTAAATACTTAAGATAAATGTTATTGTTTAAAATTATATATTAGCTTAATTTAAATAATAAGTTTGTTTCATTTCTTTTAAATATTACTTGATATATATGATTTGAAAAAGAAGTTTAAAATACAATATGGCATTTGGTCTTAATTCATTTAATAATAAAAGTGATTTATAATATCTTTTATAATTATTTAAAATTATCAAATTTGTTATTTGCAAATAATAATTATAATACTTAGGTTTTATAACCATAAATAATCTTTAATGAATATAGAATTGTTATTTTTAAATTTAATAGGTAGTTATATATGTATATATACAACTTGATATTTTAAATTGGATTTTCACAATTTAATTTGAATTTGAATTAAAGATATTTGTATAATCTTTTTTTTGTAAATATAATTGATTTTATTTTCTTTGAAAATTATCTATATATGAATAAGTATTTGTAATTTATAAATTAATATAAAAACTTTCATGTAAACATTTAAAATAAAAAGAAAATTAAACAAAGACAAGTGTTAACATATTAAGTAATCAAACAACATGTGTAAATTTATGAATTAAACAATATGACAAGTGTCATTCAATTTTCATTTTTTCTTTTATTTTGTAAAATTAATTTAAGCCTTTATAACATTGTCTCCTCCTCTTCAATTTTCTTTTCAAATTCTAAGCTAAGAAAACAAATCTAAAATCATCTCTAAAACCAAAAACATATTCAAATCAGTAAGTAACACTCCTCAAAACAAAAATGTAAATCACAAAAACCTGTAATCTCATCAATTCAACAACCTGTAGTTCAGTTTCAAAATTCAAATTTAATACCACTTCAACATACTGGAAATCATCGGCAAGCAAGCAAACCTGTAGATCAATTTCAAAATCAAAGCTTTAGCATTTTTCTTCAAAGCTGGAAGCCTGCATGCAACTGCATCTTTTCAAACTAAAGCAAGCATTCCAGTTTTTAAGATCAAAGATTTTATTTCCAGCAACTAAAGTTTTCTAAGGCAAAGAACACTCCAGTTTCAAGATTTTATAAACATGCTCTGTTCTTCAGTTGAAGGTGAGTAACATCCCACTTTTAAAGTTTTAAGTTGAATCTGGTTGCTTGGTTTTTCTGGAAATTAAGTAGTTTTGAATGGATGTATTTGATCAAATTCTCTGTGTATATACATGGATGTATGAATGCATGCTTACTGTGGTGATTTATTCTTGCCTGTTCTTAGTTTCCAGGATTAAGTTCTGATCAAAAATCATGATCTCATAATCTAATCCTTGTTAAGGTTTAAATTTTCAAATAAAATATGTTAGTTGTATCATAGACCAAAGACTTAAATTTTATTTAAGTTAAATAAATTGGTATTAACTCTGGGAATCTAGAATAACAGTGCAAAACTTTATACAAGTAAGAATTCAAATATCCTGATTTCTTGATTCGGAAATATAAGTTGATTACCTAAACTAAAACATGATTTTTAAAACTAAACTCATAATTTTTAATTTAGTTTTGGACATGCATTTCTGAGATGAACAGAAATTGAAGATTTGGTAGTTTCTGGTGACCTAGTTGATAGGGAAGGTCAGGGTCTTCTATGGTGGTAGAGGAGTGATCGGAGGGTGTGGGAAAAATGGCCGATGGGTGTGCAAGTCACAGTGGAGGCGGCGGTGATCAGAAATTGATTTGAACCCTAGTTTTAATCAAGTTAGGAAATTTGATCATCTCAGTCTCTATGATTGATCGAGTGCGATAGGGCTTTTAGAGATGGTAGCTGGATCAATGACGAGGGCATGGTTGGAGCTGCAGCATTTACGGTGGTCGGAGGATAGTGGTTGAGGCGTTGACAGATTTGGGTTCGTGGTGGTTCTGTGTTCCAGGTTTGGGTGTTGAGTCTAGATTTTGATTTCTAGATGATGGAGACGATCTGATGATCGTGGGATGGTGCGTGGATGGATGCCGATGTGATGAAGCTTTGGTGAATGGCCGGAGTTGATCAGAGTCACGGTGCATTTGCACTGTGCACTTTTGTTTTCTGGTGAAGTGGGTTTGGTGTTGGTGCAGTTGAACTCGAGTTTGCCTCGGGTAGTTCGAGTATTTACTCGAAGGAATTTAGGGTAAGAATCGAAGAAAAATAGAATGGGCCCGAGTAAGTTTTAGTTTCAGGTTTTAGAAACCTGACAGTGTTTCAGTTTTAAAATTTAAACTTAATAAAAAAAATATAAAGCAAGTTTTTAAAACAAAGATTTTGAAACAAGTATAAATCTGAATTCAAATGAGTTTGAATTCTAGTTTTTTTAAAATAAATAAGTTTTATAAAAATATGAATGCTTTTATCAACTTTAATTTTGTTAAAGTACTTTATAAAGTGGTTTTAAAATCTGAAAATAAGATTTAAACAGGATTTTAAATTTAAGTTAAAATCTAAATTTAAAGCTTAGTTTGAATTCTAGTTTGAAATAAATAAAGCTTTTGGATTTAAATGTTTTAAAACAACTTTGAATATTTTAAATATGGTTTGAAATTTGAAAATGAATTTGGTTTAAATTCCTTTTAAAAATTCCTTTAGAGCATAAGTATTTCTTTAACATGTAATTGAAAAGTTTTTGAATTGTTAAACTTTGTTAAAGTTAAAATTGCATTCATTTAAAATGGAATTTAATAGTAAATTTAAAAGCAATTTGTTTTTAAAATACTTTGTTAATGATAATTAAATCATTAATAAGATTAAGGTTTATCTTAAAGTTAATTAGGCCTTAATGATTTATAGTTCATTAAATTATTAAGGTAATTAAGATGGATAATTAATTAATTTAATTAATTAATAATTTGTTTAATTAATTAAGTAATTAAGGGTTTTATTTAATTAATTAAAGGATTAAGTAAGTTAATTAAGATTAATTAAATTGTATTTAAGAAATCATTAAGTAGATAAGATTTGAATTTAAATTAATGATTTGGAATTCATTAATCAAGTAATTAAGAGTTAATTAAGTTATAGATTAACACTTAATTAATTAAATAATTAGAGATTAATTAATGGGTTATTATAGATAGATTAATTTAGAATTAATAATGATTAATCTCAGATAATTACTTTAGAAAAGTATTTAAAACTTGTTAATGGTTAATGAAGGCCATTAACTTAGGATTATTTAATAATTAATTAATGTGATTAATTTTAATAATTGATTAGATTAATTAATTTAAAGATAATCATTTATGAATTGTTTAAGTGTAATCACTTAATGAAAGTAATTAAAAAAATATTTACTAATTGTAATTAATTAAGTTTATTTTGATTAGTTTTAAGCTAATTAATTAAGTTTAATTAATTTAAGATAATCGCTGGATAATTTAAGAAGTAATTACTTAATGTAATTAATGAAGGATATTTACTTAGTGAAGTAATTAAGAAGATAATTACTGGATGTAATTAAATTGAAGGTTAATTAGGTAATGGGAGATTTGGAGATTAATTACTTTGTGTAATTAATATAAAGAATAATTACTTAGTGGAAGTAATTAATAATTAATTACTTAGTGTAATTAATTAAGAATTGGTTAATAAAGTTATTTGAAGATAATTAAGAGATGTAGTTAATTAAGTGTAATTAATTACTTAATGAGATTAATCTAGGGTGATTAATAAATATAATTATTTAAAGATTAATTATTAGAGATAATTAATTAAGGAGTAATTAATTTATCTAATGAAGTAATTAAGGTAGTTAATTACTGAATGAGATTAATCAAGAGTGATTAATCAATATGGTAATTGATGATTAATTTCTTAATGTAATTAATTTAAATAGGGAAATTATAAATAAAAATAATTAGGGATCATTAATTAATATAATTAATGATGTAAGTAAGGATTAATTAATTAAGATTAATTAATGAAAAATAAGTGATTAATGAAGGAATTAATTAATGTAATTAATTAAGGATTAATGTAATTAATTATAGTTAATTAATTAATGAAGTAATTAAAAGGTTAATTACTGAATTTGGTTTAGAATAATTAATTTGTGAAATTAATTGAAGGCTAATTACTTGAGTGTGATTAAAGGATAATTAATCAAGGGTGATTAATTAAGATGATTTATTTGAGAGTAATTAATTAATTGATTTGTAATTAATTAATGGATATGTAAGCAAGATTTATAATTATGAAGTAATTAATTTAATTTATTTTAAATTAATTAAGGATGAAGTAATTAATTTAATTCATTTTAAATTAATTATAGATAGTGATTAATCCATGCTTATGTATGGATGATTGATATTGATTTCCTTGAATGGATTGAGATCTTAGATATGAGATAAGTGATGATGTGTGATATGGATGCTTTGGTTGCATTGTGATGATAATATGAATTATCTGTTTATGATGATAAATGTTGATTTTCTATTGTGATATGTGAATTATCTATCTGTGTATATATAGATAATATTGAATCGAATTGTATTAACTTTAAAACAACTTGGCCTTAAAAGATACGTTTCGGATTCGGTGAGACCGGGATCGGGTTTCCATATTTGGATAACCGAAAACCATATCGATCCAAATTAACGATAGGTCGTGAATCTCAAGTGAAGATGAAGATTCAGAGTGCAAGGGTTATTGTCATTAACTCTGAGGGTGATTCCAAAATGAGTGTAACGAGATAATGCCTTCGAACCCGAAACGAACTTGCATGGATTGAATGCTTTCAGAACATCGTCAGGTTGACGATGAGCATTCTAAAATAGATGTGTTCTATAAAGGTAATCGTAGCCTCAAGCCTCATCAACCGGGAATAGCTAAAACAGGGGAGGTGCAGCAAGGTTAAGTGGGTCATGCCCAAGTAGGATGAGATGAACCCCTGTCTAGAAGTCCCTTTATATTCGGTTGTGTGGGTCAGTTGATTGCAACAACTACCGGGGTTGTCTTGTTCGGGACTATCCAGTAAGGGATGGTTCTGGCCTTGTGTTGCAGGGGAGTTAGGGTGGCTCCTCGGTACGGTGATCTAGGCCACGTACTGTGACGGGCGGTACCCCAGTAGCTCTGCCATTGTATGGAATCCAAAATCCAATAAGTGCCAACGGTTTTGACTGTCTTACCCATTTTTGTGGCTTATAGCTGGAATTTAATCATGTAACAATTTCGACTATTTCTTAATTATTTGAAAACCCTAGACACTATTATAATATCAACGAATTTCCTATCAAATGTTTTGGTTAGCGTAATGTAAAAACTTTTCCATGTTTATGTGTGGGAAGTCTTACGTGATACCTTTGTTTTCAAAGATTTTTCAAAGTTAAGCAACCTTAACATGTTACTCACACCAGACCCATGTATGACCCGGAGTTTATCTTCTGTTTTCTTTGACTCTTGGGTACTCAAATTTTTACGAGTAGCCAAGGGATTCAGGTTAGCTTTGATGAATTATGGTGGAGCAATGGAGCAGAAGGCTTCGGCGTTAGATATATAGTTTCTGCCGCGTGTTCTCTGTGTTGGTATCTCTTTGTTGAGTTGTAATAACTAGACAGGTGTTTATAACTGTCTAATATGTGATGTATATGATGTGTAACTCTGATTGGTATTATATATTATGTAATACTTATATTATTAATATAATTTATTCGTTCCGCTGTTGAGATTCTGGTATTGTTCTTCTTTCTTTCCTTTCTTTTCACTTTTCTATCCCTTTCTTTCTTAAAGATGATACGACTTTCTACGGAGAAAAAGTCGGGTCGTCACACTGGGATTGCGGGTTGAAATGATATATACTAGTATATATATATACATACATACATACATATATATATATATATGTATATATATATATATTGCGGATCGAAATGATAATATCTGTATCACTTGACCTAGGATAGAAAATTATATACAGGCACCGCTGGTCTATATATAAAAATATTTTGAAACGATTTCTATGGTTTTGGAAAGGCATATGGGTTTATTTAAATATTGATTTTTGATATTATATAAATGCTGTTTTATAGGTATACTTAAATTTTTGATTTAAGCTACATATAAATTTGTTTGATATAAAATAAGTTTAACAATAAAGTTGATTTTTTTAACATATAATATGGATAAGTATTTATTTAAATTATATTTTAATATAGAGTTTAAATGATTGAATAAATTAAGGTTGAGAAGATGGATTTGAAATTGATTTGAAATTGGATTTAATTAAGAATTTATTTAATTGGTCGATTTGAAACGTATGGAATTTGAATTTTGAAGGGATATAATTTTATAACTTTGATTTTTGGTCTAAGATGATTAAATGAATAATCAAGTTTAAATAAATGGAAAGAATAGTCGGTTATTTGAAATTTGAAGTTTTATTTAAATGATATTGGATTTATTAAGTAAATATTTCAAAACTAAATAATAGTAATTGAATTGGATATATATGGAATTATCAAAATTTAGTTTTGAAATTATGAAATATTTAAACTTTGAAATATATGGAATTTGAAATGGTTTATTTGAGGTTCAAATCTGTATTTGGAATTGATACAAATTGAAATGGATCATTGAAAACTGAATTGAGTTGAAATTAATGAATTGAGATTTGATTAAAATTGAATTTTTGGATCTTGGTTGATTTGAATCAATTTGTGAAGTTGAGAAAATTATTTTATCTTTTGAAGTAATTTTAAATTTTAAAACCATCTTATTATATATACTGTTTGAACATCTAAATCATTTAAGGGATAGAAGTTATGGTTTCGAAGCTATTAATTTCAAAGTATTATGTTTGAAATGGTATATTTTCAAGTGTTTGGTTTCGAAAAGTGGTATAACTTTGAAGTACTATGATTTTGGAAATGGATATATTTGAAATGAAAATGATATCGTATTTGGTTTTGAAATGGAAATGAAATCGTATTGATATGGTTTTTGAAATGACAATGATATTTTGGTTTTGAACTATAAACTATTTTGAAATGACCGCGGTGTTATAATAACGTTTGGTTGTTAAAGAGACTGGGATCGGAAGTTGTCATACTCTCTTCCAACTCCGAAAATCACTTTAACAACCGTGTACGCGGTGGAGATCCGAGAATGAACTAGAATGGTGGGAACGTCCTATTGAGGTATATACATGGACCCGACTCCCATGAGTTGGCATAAGGTGACTAAAATAGGAGCTATCGACGGGCTAATGTGGTCTCTCCTCCGATCGGACACACTACTTCGATACCATTCTATCACTTTGTGATTGATTGGTTGCACCTTTCGATTTTGGGGGTGTGGCTTGAGGTGGGCGGTAGTAGTTGCTACATGTTACCACCGGCTCGGAAGTGTAATTGGTATATCTACCCTGGCTTGCCTAGTTGTGCCGTGTCACCTACCCTTGCGCGCCTTGTACGAGTTTGGTTTGTGTCGTACCTATGGAGTATCCTCTGGTAGCCTCCCGATCAGGAGGTATTACGGTACTGTATAGACTATTGGCACTATAAAATGTGTTAAGGGGGATATGGGTAACGCCTTAACGATATTTTTAAATACATTATACTTTACTTTAGACATTATTATAATAGCGTATATTACTACATAGTAGATAGTTTAACGGATCCTTAGAGGATGGTTATCCCAAACATCCTTTGAGTTACTTGTATTTCAGTTGTTATTTCACTTGAGTTGGATTTATTGATATAAGAATGTTAATCCCGACTCGAGTGTTTTGTGTATTTGCTTTACGCTCGGGTCAGACTGATTGATACAGCATTCTAGACTCACCTTTGGAGTGGAGCTTTGCTTGGAGATCCAGCTATCTATGTCGCTTTCAGCTATTCAGTTGATTTCAATGATGTATTCTGATTTTGTATTTGACTACTGTATTCGAGACTTCTATTGTATCTTATTTAACTCTCATATATATATAGTAGCTTCATGAACTACTATGTCCTTGTTTCCGCTGCATTATATTACTCTGTATCTATGATTCTGTAATTTATTTATTTACTGTATATGATTAGTTTGAAAAAATTAAAATAACAATTTGGTATTTTGAGCAATTCAAGTCCGACATATGTGGATGCGAATGGTTGAAAATACCGGGCCGTTACACAGGATCTCTCAACGGAACGAATAAATTATATTACATACATAATATATCAATAGTATCATATACATCAGAGTTACACAGCTCAATACATCACAAATTAGACAGTTATAAAACCTGTCTATCATACAACTATAATACAATACAAACATCATCACAGAGATATAACACAGCGGAAATACAGATATCTAAACGTTGGAGCCTCCTGCTCCAAATCTCCTCCAGAATTCATCAAAGCTAACCTAATCCCTTGACTACTCATAAAAATTTGAGTACCCAAGAGTTAAATAGGATAGAAAACAAACTCCGGGTCAGACATGGGACTTGTAACGATCCCAATTTTTGATTTAAATTTAAATTAATAATTAATGTGAATTTTAGATAAATTCTAAAATTATTTTGAATTTGAAGTGTATATATGAGTAAATTTGGGTTTGACTTTAAAATTTGAATTTTGAATATTGAATTTGTATTTAAATTTGAATAAAAGACTTAGAAAATGATTTGGGTAAAAATATTATTTATATTTATTTATGGGTAGTTAGTTTTATAATTATAAAAATATATTAATATAAATTAGATGTTGATAGTTAAACTTTAAAACATAGAAATAAGACAAGAAAAAAAGAAATATACATTCAAGTATGTAAACAAATCAAATTTGACGTGAATGATAATGTGAAACATGACAGGAAAATATTTATGAAAGTGTAGACTAGGAAAAAGAAAGATAAGTGTAAGCTTGTATAAGAAGACATAAGAGAAAAAATAAATAAAAATAAAAGAGGGTAAGTATAGAAACGTAAAGGACCATTTCATTAAATGCTTTCACCTTAGTACACAACATTGGTCAATTCGAAATGTTATAAAACATTTCAGCCTCCAAAATCTTGCCTGGTAAAAATCTCTGATGTTGTACAAACAAAAATGATAACACCCTGTACATTTCTTTTATATATCAACCTTCCTCATTTCATTTCATTCATCCAAAGCAGAAATCTTAAGTAAATATCATTCATAACTTAAACAAAGATTCAACATAAACTACAATACCATCAACTAAAACCAAAGATTAAAGAGGGAGACTACAGCTAGCAAATTCAAACTTGTTTCAAAAAGCAAGCTCTGTTCTTTCTTCTGGAAAATAAGGTGAGTAACATCATCTTTCAACTCTAAAAACGAATATGGTTGCCTTTTTTGTGATAAATATTGTAGTTGTATATATGTATGTTTCTGTAGATGGATGTTTGTATACTTTTTGTAATCTCTGGAACAAACTGTTTTAGTTTTCAAGTTTGAATTTTGATTCAAAATTTATTATTCTTTGATTTGATAACTTTTAAATTTTAGAATACAAAAAAAATTGTTGTTACCTCCTAGCTTAGAGTTTAAAATTTAATTAAGTTGAAATAAATTTGTATACTGCTCTGGGAAATCAAAATAACAGGGTAAACTTAAATAGAAGTAAACTCAAACATTTTAATTTATTAATTCAGGATCACAAGTTGAATCTTTAGCCTATAACATGATTTTTAAACCAAACCTCATAATTTTTAGTTTGGAATTATAAGAGCAGTTTTGGGTTGAACAAAATATGAGAATTTGGGTTTCTCTGATGATCCTTTTGTGCTGGAGGGTCGGGGTTCTTCCATATGATAGAGGAGTGAACGTAGCAGCTGGGAAAAATATTGGACAGTGGTGTAATTCGCCATGGAGGTTGCGACAGAGAGTTTCTTCCTAGAACCATAGTTTTCGATGGATTTGTTGAATCGCCGCGGCTAGAATAAGTGATCGAGTGCAGCGAGTTTTTAGATGGTGGTGGCTTGACCGTAGTCGAAGTGATGGTCGGAGTTTCACGTGTTCTGGTGGTCGAGGTTGCGGAGGCGACGCGTTGACAGGTTTTGATCGAGGATGTTCCAGTGTTTCCAGATTGAGCTTTTAAGCTTTAATTCGATTTCGACATGATGATGGAGTTTTGGCGATCGGAGATTGATTCATGGATGGACTTCGACTTGCTCGAGGTAGTGGTGGCGACTGGAGTTGCTCATCGGCGACGTGTACGTGCACTTGTCTGGTGATCTGGATATTATTACAGTTTTGTTTGGGAATGGAAGCAGGGTTGAACGCGTGGTTGTCCTGAGTTGTCTCGAGTGTTTACTCGAGCAAATTTGTATTGGACTCAAAGTTTTTGGGCATTGGACTCGAAGTAATAGGATAGTTGCCTCGGGTTGTTTTATCTTGCTACAGGTTTATTAAACCTGTCTGTAGTTTTAAATTTAAGCAAATTTAAATGAATTAAAATCTGTAAGCTAGATGTAAACAAAGTTTAAATCTAGTATGAAGTTTAGATTCAAATGAAACTTATAATCTTAAAGTTTTTAAAATGAAATTTGAATCAGATTTTAAATCTGAATGTTTTAAACAAGTTTAAATCAAATAGCTTTTTAAAAGGTAAATTTATTTTCAAACAAATAATTAAACTTGACTTTTAAATGGAAGGTTAAATGTTTTGTTTTAAATTTGAATTTGCAAATTAAAAAGTAATGTATTTTAAGGCTTAAATTTTTAAATAAAAATTTAAGTAATTTAGTTAGAACCTTTTCTTATATAGGTTTATAAGTCGATATTTAAATTTGGTTAATGTTTAAATATATAATCATTTTGAATCTTAAATTCAAAATGAAATTTGAATCAAAATTTGAAAGTGTAATGTTTTAAATACACTTTGGTATTAATGAAGTTATTAACAAAGAAATGGATTACCTTAGAGATAATTAAGGTATTAAAATGAGTTAATGAATAAGATAATTAAGGAATGACTTCTTTATTTAATTTATAAATTAATGATTTGAATTAATTTATAAGTAGAGATTAATTTGGAAAGTAATTAAAGAATTGTTTTGGGTTAATGAAGGTCATTAACTAAGATGGTGTAAATTATTAATTAATGTGATTAATTTTAACAATTAATTAGATTAATTTATTAATGATAATCATTTATGAAATTGTGTACGTGTAATCACTTTATGAAAGTAATTAAGAAGTTAATTGCTCATTGTGATTAATTGAGTTTAATTTAATTAATTTCAGTTAATTATCAAATATCGTGTACTGGATTGATATTTCTGATATGTGATTGTGATGCTATGTAATGTGAATTGCTTCGTGCTGAACTGTGATTGTGATTTGTTTCTATGTGTATGTGAAAATCCTATTTGCCCATAAACGACGTTTAAACTTCGATGCGACAGGGAGTCGGATTCCAGTTGGTAATCCGAAACCCACATCGAATTGTAATGACGACTCTTTGTGATTGATAAATTTATTTTATCTGTGCTATGAATGAAGATAAGCATTATGGATTATACCGCTTATCAATATCGATATGTCTGTGATGATTGATGATGTTGCACTATTGTGTGAAACCCCTGGACCACACCATACACACACAAATATGGATTTCATGAGGAAATCGATTAAGTCACAGATTTTTCTGAAATGATTTTTAAATAGACAATTTGAATTCAAATGGTATTGAAATGGAATCGGGTTAAATGTGAAAAGCTTTTGAAATGAAATTTCAAGAAAAATTTATTTTTGAATAACTTGATAAAGTTTTGAAATTTAAATAATTTGATTTAAATTTGAATTCAAAACTTGAAATTGAATTCTATGATTTGAAACTAAGGATTAAAGAGGTTATACCAGTTACATATGGGTTAAACCATTTTAAAGGTATTGATTTGGAAATTTGAATTTAAATTCAAAGGCATTAACTCATGCAAATATAATTGGATTCTTCCGAAACGAAAACTGTTTGTTTTCAAATAATAAAAGCTTTCACATAAGAAGTGAACTTCCAATTTGTGTTAAGAGGATTTCTAGTTTGAAATAAAAATGATTTCCAAGTTATGGAAAGGATTTGAAAGCTATAAGTTAAATCTTTGATTTAATGATTTAATGATTTAATGAGTTAATCAAATTGAATTGAAAATTGATTTGGAAATCTATGAATGGATCTTTGTGAAACTGGGTGAATTTTGTGGAATAAATCTTTTACTTAAAGATTTGAGGTGGTAATTTGTTTAAACCGTTTGAAGAAAGGTTTTGGCTTTCTTTGAAGTTGTGACTTAACTGAAATCCCATATCCATATGTTTTTAAATATTGCACTCATTATTCGGTTTAGCCGGGAGAGGACCTTTGTGTCATATAACCCATTCCGAATAATGATACGACGTTATGGATAGCATTTGAAGATCGATGGTGAAGACCGTGTATTTGTGAGGACGATAGGATAAGCTATCGATTGTCTCTGCACCACTGATCCCCGGTATAGAGATTCCCTAAGTGATGGGAAGTCCGATCGGGATTATGGATACCCGGATTGCAAGGGCTTCTTCGGAAGCGCCTTCGGTTCTTTTTGAACTCGGAACAGACTTGTATGGTTGTATGTCTGACACTACACTTTGAGATATAAAGCAGGTTTATTTCAAATACATATCTGTTGGTGGCGGAGAATTTATTCTCTTAGCTTAACACCCTTCTCTGAGACGTACGAGCTCAGAGGTTATGAAGTTGAAGGTTATTAGCGATATATTGCCAATTTGGTAAAGTGGCATGCTAAGTGCTGCTGTGTGTTGATGATCATTTGTTGATCATTTGTGATCAAAGCATGGCTTTCGTGTAAAGCGTAGCTTTGTCGACGAAACCTCGTCGAGCCTCACAAACCGGTAACGGTCGAAACAGGAAAGATGCGGCAAGGTTTCAGGGGTAGCTCCCCTAAGGTATGACCATTCCTTCTGGAAACGGGTAGTATCATGGTATGGATCCCAGGTACTTACTCATGTGGGCATTGTAGTATATTTTATTACTGTATGATGTTGTTGGTGTAGAGGATCCTCGTATAAAGGTCCCAAAGGACCAGGGGTGGCATATCTGTAGGGATTACTCCCGAGCAGGGAGGAAACCGGCCTTGTGTTGGCAGAGAGCCGGGTAGGTTCTCGGGGCGTCCTGCCAGAGGCGTTCCCTTATGGCAGTAGGAAGTTCCTTAGCCTGACCATTTGTTAGAAATCAAACAAAACAATACGCGCCCTGTATGGTTTTAGTTGTATAACCTGCCATGGAATGTGGCGGTAACCTTATTGAACATGGTAGCTATAGTAGGCATACGACGAAATGTGGTATGCTGGCTAAGATTAATATTATACTTTTGAAATGTTTTCCACTATGCACTAATAATAATATCAAAAAAAGGGTTATCGCCTATCAAGCATTTTTGACTATCATAAGGAGAAATCTCCTCCAATTCTGTGTTTGCATGGTGTGTGTGGCGGGAGGCCTTATGGTAGTTTCATTTTCCAAAAGCATTGCGGTTTTCAAATCTAAATCTTTTGATTGTTTTAAAACATAAACTGTTTTTGTTGCTCACACCCATCACATGACTGACCTAGAGTTTATTGTTCCTTTCCTAAACTCTGGGTGCCTATAATTTTTCCACATGGACAGTCTAGAGTTGGGTTTTTCAGATAATCGAATAATAGGAATTGATTCGATAGCCTACGAAGCCCTTTGGATTGTGGGTTGCATTTTCTACACTTCAGCATTCGCAGCCGATCTTGCTTATCTTGGTGTGGTTGTTCGAGCTATCTGTAGTTTGGAGATGGTGTTGCAGTTGCATTTTGGAGATGTATTCTATTGAAGACATTATCTTTCCGCTGCTATTTCTTGTATCTCTAATAGTGTTGATATTCAGTTGTATCAGTTTATTCTGTCATCATTGTATCTGGATATTGGTTCATGTTGTATACGATATTATTCATTTTTCTTCCGCTGTATTGTACTTAATGGTGTTGTAAGCTCCGGCGAACCAGATTCGACTTTTGGATCTGCGGCATTGGAATACGAGTGTCGTATTCGGTGCCGATTTTCGAAGGTCGAGTCAGGATCGTCACATCTGGTATCAGAGCTGAGGGTTAAAACTTTAGCTCAGGAGTATAACACGTTAAGTAGCTCATTAGAGATAGGGTGAAGTGAACCCTAGAATGAGTATATCCATAAGATATTTGTTCGTAAGCCTCAGTAAATTCTCTTACTATCTATTGATAGTGAGTATGAGCGTAAGAAGAGAACGAGATAGGGGACAGGGGACGACTACAATTGGTCAATACCCTGCAACAGTGGAAACAATTTTCTTATCAATCTCCTTTGATTCGTCTTTCCAAATTCTTTTGATTGCTTCATGGCAGCTGCAAGGAGAAATTTCGGTGTGATGGTGGCTCTACGAATCGTTGTAGAAAATCCTTACTTCGTATCTTCATCAGTTTCTTATCATTTTTTCGATCTAAACTCTAATAAATTTGGAATTGGAAATTTTAAATAAATTGGAAATTTTAAGATGAGTTAAATTAATAGAATATGAAGCTAAATTTGAATTGAATCGATAAAATGATTTCGTTTAAAACCAAATTTTAAATTCTATTATAATTTCTTGGGTAGATCGAAGTCCGAAAAGGGACAAATTGGTATATACTTTGAGATATTCCGACCTAAGTTGGAATCCATACCTAATATTTGAAAAAATTATAGCAGATTGAATCCATCTATCAATCTCTTTTGTTCAGCATCTCTTTTCGATTCTTCGATGGTTCCTGGTAGATCCAGGGAGAAGATTTGATATATTTGCATAGGACATAAACTCCAAATAAGTCGTAATTGTTTGTTTGGATGAATTGATTGTTTTGATTGCTATGGTTGATAGGTATACTTTAGTTTCTAAACTACAAGTTTTGAAATTGTATCCATATATCTGTCTATTTTGGGTCTCGATATATTTTATGAATGGTCAGTTATCCCTTCGAACTAACCAGTGCCCTGCATATTCGTAGATTTGATGACCCGAGTATCCTGTGTAGTATTGAATGAGTTTGTTCTCATATCTATTGGTGATATTCTGATTTGGTAAGCCAAATACAGAATAGATATCCAGTTTGACCTAGAAAACTGTTTCTCTATCTTTGTGTATCTATCTTTGTTGTTCTATGCCTGTAAATTTCGGGGACGAAATTTCTTTAAGGGGGGAATCTGTAACGATCCCAATTTTTGATTTAAATTAAAATTAAAATTAATGTTAATTTTGGATAAATTCCAGAATTATTTTGAATTTGAAGTATATATATGAGTAAATTTGGGTTTCACTTTAAAATTTGAATTTTGAATATTGAATTTGTATTTAAAATTTGAATAAAAGACTTAGAAAATGATTTGGGTAAATATATTATTTATATTTATTTATGGGTAGTTAGTTTTATAATTATAAAAATATATTAATATAAATTAGATGTTGATAGTTAAACTTTAAAACATAGAAATAAGACAAGAAAAACAAGAAATATACATTCAAGTATGTAAACAAATCAAATTTGATGTGAATGATAATGTGAAACATGACAGGAAAATATGTATGAAAGTGTAGACTAGGAAAAAGAAAGATAAATGTAAACTCGTATAAGAAGACATAAGGACAAAAAAAAGAAAAAAAAAGAGGGTAAGTATAGAAACATAAAGGACCATTTCATTAAATGCTTTCACCTTAGTACACAACATTGGTCAATTCGAAATGTTATAAAACATTTCAGCCTCCAAAATCTTGCCTGGTAAAAATCTCTGATGTTGTACAAACAAAAATGATAATACCCCATACATTTCTTTTATATATCAGCCTTTCTCATTTCATTTCATTCATCCAAAGCAGAAATCTTAAGTAAATATCATTCATAACTTAAATAAAGATTCAACATAAACTACAGTACCATCAACTGAAACCAAAGATTAAAGAGAGAGACTTCAGCTAGCAAATCAAACTGGTTTCAAAAAGCAAGGTATGTTCTTTCTTCTGGAAAATAAGGTGAGTAACATCATCTTTCACATCTAAAAATGAATATGGTTGCATTTTTCTGTGATAAATATTGTAGTTGTATATATGTATGTTTCTATGGATGGATGTTTGTATACTTGTTGTAATCTCTGGAACAAACTGTTTTAGTTTTCAAGTTTGAATTTTGATTCAAAATTTATTATTCTTTGATCTGATAACTTTTAAAATTTAGAATACAAAAAAAAATTGTTGTTACCTCCTAGCTTAGAGTTTAAACTTTATTTAAGTTAAAATAAATTTGTATACTGCTCTGGGAAATCAAAACAACAGGGTAAACTTAAATAGAAGTAAACTCAAACATTTTAATTTATTAATTCAGGATCACAAGTTGAATCTTTAGCCTATAACATGATTTTTAAACCAAACATCATAATTTTTAATTTGGAATTATAAGAGCAGTTTTGGGTTGAACAAAATATAAGAATTTGGGTTTCTCTGATGATCCTTGTGTGCTGGAGGGCAGGGGTTCTTCCAGATGATAGAGGAGTGAACGTAGCAGCTGGGAAAAATATTGGACAGTGATGTAATTCACCATGGAGGTTGCGGCAGAGAGTTTCTTCCTAAAACCCTAGTTTTTGATGGATTTGTTAATAGATCGCCGCGGCTAGAACAAGTGATCGAGTGCAGCGAGTTTTTGGATGGTGGTGGCTTGACCGTGGTCGAAGTGATGGCCGGAGTTTCACGTGTTCTGGAGGTCGAGGTTGCGGAGGCAACGCGTTGACAGGTTTTGATCGAGGATGCTCTAGTGTTTCTAGGTTTGAGCTTTTAAGCTTGAATTCGATTTCGACGTGATGACGGAGTTTTGGCGATCGAAGATTGATTCATGGATGGACTTCGACTTGTTCGAGGTAGTGGTGGCGACTGGAGTTGCTCATCGGTGAAGTGTACGTGCACTTGTCTGGTGATCTGGAGATTATTACTGTTTTGTTTGGGAATGGAAGCAGGGTTGAACGCATGGTTGTCCTGAGTTGTCTCGAGTGTTTACTCAAGCAAATTTGTATTGGACTCGAAGTTTTTGGGCATTAGACTCAAAGTAATAGGATAGTTGCCTCGGGTTTTTTTATCTTGCTACAGGTTTATTAAACCTGTCTGTAGTTTTAAATTTAAGAAAATTTAAATGAATTAAAATCTGTAAGCTAGATGTAAACAAAGCTTAAATCTAGTATGAAGTTTAGATTCAAATGAAACTTTGAATCTTAAAGTTTTTAAAATGAAATTTGAATCGGATTTTAAATTTGAATATTTTAAACAAGTTTAAATCAAATAGCATTTTAAAAGGTAATTTGTTTTCAAACAAATAATTAAACTTGATTTTTAAATGGAAGGTTAAATGTTTTGTTTTAAATTTGAATTTGCAAATTAAAAAGTAATGTATTTTAAGGCTTAAATTTTTAAATAAAAATTTAAGTAATTTGGTTAGAACCTTTTCTTATATAGGTTTATAAGTCGATATTTAAATTTGGTTAATGTTTAAATATATAATCATTTTGAATCTTAAATTCAAAATGAAAATTTGAATCAAAATTTGAAAGTGTAATGTTTTAAATACACTTTGGTATTAATGAAGTTATTAACAAAGAAATGGATTACCTCAGAGATAATTAAGGTATTAAAATGAGTTAATGAATAAGATAATTAAGGAATGACTTCTTTATTTAATTTATAAATTAATGATTTGAATTAATTTATAATTAGATATTAATTTGGAAACTAATTAAAGAATTGTTTTGGGTTAATGAAGGTCATTAACTAAGATGGTGTAAAACATTAATTAATGTGATTAATTTTAACAATTAATTAGATTAATTTATTAATGATAATCATTTATGAATTGTGTACGTGTAATCACTTTATGAAAGTAATTAAGAAATTAATTTCTCATTGTGATTAATTGAGTTTAATTTAATTAATTTCAGTTAATTATCAAATATCGCGTACTCGATTGATATTTCTGATATGTGATTGTGATGCTATGTAATGTGAATTGCTTCGTGCTGAACTATGATTGTGATTTGTTTCTATGTGTATGTGAAAACCCTATTTGCCTATAAACGACATTTAAACTTCGATGCGACAGGGAGTCGGATTCCAATTGGTTATCCGAAACCCACATCGAATTGTAATGAAGACTCTTTGTGATTGATAAATTTATTTTATCTATGAAACTGTGAATGAAGATAAGCGTTATGGATTATACCGCTTATCAATATCGATATGTCTATGATGATTGATGATGTTGCACTATTGTGTGAGGCCCCTGGACCACACCATACACACATAAATATGGATTTCATGAGGAAATCGATTAAGTCACGGATTTCTTTTGAAATGATTTTTAAATAGACAATTTGAATTCAAATGGTTTTGAAATGGAATCGGGTTAGATGTGAAAACTTTTGAAATGAAATTTCAAGAAAAATTTATTTTTGAATAACTTGATAAAGTTTTGAAATTTAAATAATTTGATTTAAATTTGAATTCAAAACTTGAAATTGAATTCTATGATTTGAAACTAAGGATTAAAGAGGTTATACCAGTTACATATGGGTTAAACCATTTTAAAGGTATTGATTTGGAAATTTGAATTTAAATTCAAAGGCATTAACTCGTGCAAATATAATTGGATTCTTCCGAAACGAAAACTGTTTGTTTTCAAATAATAAAAGCTTTCACATAAGAAGTGAACTTCCAATTTGTATTAAAAGGATTTCTAGTTTGAAATAAAAATGATTTCCTAGTTATGGAAAGGATTTGAAAGCTATAAGTTAAATCTTTGATTTAAAGATTTAATGAGTTAATCAAATTGAAATGAAAATTGTTTTGGAAATCTATGAATGGATCATTGTGAAACTGGGTGAATTTTGTGGAATAAATCTTTTACTTAAAGATTTGAGGTGGTAATTTGTTTAAACCGTTTGAAGAAAGGTTTTGGCTTTCTTTGAAGTTGTGACTTGACTGAAATCCCATATCCATATGTTTTTAAATATTGCACTCATTATTCGGTTTAGCCGGGAGAGGACCTTTGTGTCATATAACCCATTCCGAATAATGATACGACGTTATGGATAGCATTTGAAGATCGATGGTTAAGACCGTGTATTTGTGAGGACGATAGGATAACCTATCGATTGTCTCTACACCGCTGATCCCCGGTATAGAGATTCCCTAAGTGATGGGAAGTCCGATCGGGATTATGGATACCCGGATTGCAAGGGCTTCTTCGGAAGCGCCTTCGGTTCTTTTTGAACCCGGAACAGACTTGTATGGTTGTATGTCTGAAACTACACTTTGAGATATAAAGCAGGTTTCTTTCAAATACATATCTGTTGGTGGCGGAGAATTTATTCTCTTAGCTTAACACCCTTCTCTGAGACGTACGAGCTCAGAGGTTATGTAGTTGAAGGTTATCAGCGATATATTCCCAATTTGGTCACGTGGCATGCTTACTGCTGCTGTGTGTTTATGATCATTTGTTGATCATTTATGATCAAAGCATGGCTTTCGTGTAAAGCGTAGCTTTGTCGACGAAACCTCGTCGAGTCTCACAAACCGGTAATGGTCGAAACAGGAAAGATGCAGTAAGGTTTCAGGGGTAGCTCCCCTAGGGTATGACCATTCCTTCTAGAAAAGGGTAGTATCATGGTATGGAGCCCAGGTGCTTACTCATGTGGGCACTGTAGTATATTTTATTACTGTGTGATGTTGTATGTGTAGAGGATCCTCGTATAAAGGTCCCAAAGGACCGGGGATGGCATATCTGTAGGAATTACTCCCGGGCAGGGAGGAAACCGACCTTGTGTTGGCAGAGAGCCGGGTAGGTTCTCAGGGTGTCCCGCTAGAGGCGTTCCCATGTGGCAGTAGGAAGTTTCTTAGCCTGACCATTTGTTGGAAATCCAAACAAAACAATACGCGCCCTGTATGGTTTTAGTTGTATAACCTTCCATGGAATGTGGCGGTAACTTGCTATTGAACATGGTAGCTATAGTAGGCATACGACGAAATGTGGTATGCTGGCTAAGATTAATATTATACCTTTGAAATGTTTTCCACTATGCACTAATAATAATTTCAAAAAAAGGGTTATCGCGTATCAAGCATTTTTGACTATCATAAGGGGAAATCTCCTCCAATTCTGCGTTTGCATGGTGTGTGTGTGGCAGGAGGCCTTATGGTAGTTTCATTTTCCAAAAGCATTGCGGTTTTCAAATCTAAATCTTTTGATTGTTTTAAAAGATAACCTGTTTTTTGTTGCTCACACCAGTCCCATGATTGACCTGGAGTTTATTTATTAATTTCTTACTCTAAGTAATTAAACTTTATTTATTAAGTAATTATACTTAATCATTTCATAAGTTATTTCCTTAATTAATTAACTTAAATTAATTACATTAATTAATTAAAT
The DNA here is from genome assembly GCA_030765085.1 of Allium cepa. Taxonomy (NCBI): domain Eukaryota; kingdom Viridiplantae; phylum Streptophyta; class Magnoliopsida; order Asparagales; family Amaryllidaceae; genus Allium; species Allium cepa. The sequence goes on from CM060934.1 coordinate 706,943,180, forward strand.
TAATCACACTTAGTAATTTCTCCCATAATTACTTCCATTAAGTAATTTCTCTTTAATTAATCGACCCTAATTACTTAAATTAAATAACCCTTAATTAATTAATTAACTATTCTTAATAAATCAATTAATTACCTTAATTTAATTATATAAATTAATCATCTAAATTAATTAAATAATTATACAAAATTATTTTTGTTAAAAATACCACAATTAATTAAGATAAACATTTACCTTAATTAATCACTTATTTGTTATTAAGTTAAATGCTTGGAAACGATTATTTATACAAAAATCATTTTTGGATTCTTTGATCATTAAGATTAAATACCCTTACTTTAATCACATCCTAATAACCTCATTAAATCATATTTGAAACACTTTGAGATTAATTTACAAATTTTATCCAAGGTATAATTTCTTTAAAACAAACAAATTTTAATTAATTTACTTTCACATTGAAACTTTACCAAGGAAAACTTTTATTTAATTAACTTTTAAAAACATATTATGAAGTAATAATTAGATTTTTAAATGAAAGATTAAGTTTAAATATGGAAAATGAATTTTGTTTTGGGAAAGAACTGATAAAAGAAGAAAGTGGATGGAGTAGAAATAATATATATCCTTGATTATGATTTTATAAAAATAAAAGAAAATAAATATAATTGAGACACTTGTTTAAATGTATGCTAATAACCATACACTTGTATTTATATAATGTCTTTTAGCTTACATTTGTAATTCTTGTATATAAATTATCTACATTTGTAATTTCCATACATAAATATGTTAGAAATAACAAGATTTGAATTTAAAAAATATTTAAATAGAAATTGATGATAGCTTTTACTGGGAAGTGAGATTTACAGTAAAAACTTATATATATCAAAATTTCGATTTGATCAATTGGTGAATTCATGATTATAATCTGAACTGTCTTCAAAACCTAGGATTTTTAGGAAAGGAATCATGAATTTTAATTGTGTAATTCGAGAGGAATTGTATGATGAACGAAAATTGGGTTTCGAGGGAATTCTGGTGATCGGTGGCACTTGGGTGGTCGGGGTCTTGGCTGAATCGAGACTAGTGATCATCGATGTCAGAAAAATATGGTTGGGAAATTCTTGTTCGCCGTGGCGGCGTGGGATGGTCGAGGTAGGCTTTAACCCTAGCTTTGGGTCAAGACTGGCAATAAGATGATTGTGTCGTCGTCGGTGCGTCGAGGCTGATCGATCGTGGGGGAAAGGGTGCTTGGATTTTCGATAAGGCCGTGGGCGAGGTGGCGAAGCCTCTGGTGGTCGGCGTTGCCTGGACGAGATGAATTTGGATCGGAGATTTTTTTTTCCAGTTCGAACTGGTAGGCTCGATTTCGATTTCGAGCCAAAGTTGGAATTTGGGTGGTTTGGATCGAATGAGGAGATGGCCGATGACTTGTTGGTGGAGGTAGTGGACGCCGGAGCATCGCCGGCGATAGGTGGACGTGCACCAGATTCCTATGCACTTGAGTTTGGTTTTTGGGACGATGGGTTTATCTCAAGTTTTGACTCGAGGTAGAGTAGGGTTTGGCTCGGGTTTGCTTCGTGTTGTTTGCGGGAGTGTTTAGTATGGGGGAAAAAAATTTAACATTGAATTTATCTTTAGTGTTTATAAATATTGAATTCTAACTTAAATCTCTTTTGAAAATTTAATACATTGAATTCAAATCAATGCTCTAAATTCACCTAACATATATATATATATACTTATATACCTATATACGAACACACTTAAAAATTTTAACATTATTAAGTTTACACATCACTATTAATATATATTAATTTACTATAAGATATATCACTTCCAGATATTTATATTTCAATATTTATCATAGTTTCAAATCCATCCAGATATCTTTTATTACCCGAACTTATCTATTTAACTGAATAAAACCAGTTAATTGTCCAATTATCATATAACAAAAATCCGGGTTATCGCTTCGTGTTTCACTGCCAAATAAATTGAAACTTCTCCACTATGATAGGGGTTCCTCGGATTTGCTTCATTATAGCATGATAGGGGGTTCTCACTTCGTGTTTGGTGGCGAGCAGGAGACTCTTAGCCCTACATGTCCCTGCGAGGGTTGGTTGCGAGTCGAGAGGCTGGCCGTAAAAGCAAATTCGAGGTACCACTGTATGCCATGGCAGAGAGTGGCCATTGTCGATGGTTGAAAAGCCTAGACCGTTACATTTGGTATCAGAGTAGAAGGTTAAGCGAGAACCTTGGCTCTGGTGTGTTTACTCATTAAGGATAGGTTCAGTGGTACCCTAGAATGAGTTGAGAGAGAGAGTGTGTGTATAAGATCGTACTTGTTATTTTCTTATATAAAGGTTTAAAAATGGTTTTTAAAAAATAAAATGACTTTTATATAAGTTTATATTTTGATATATAAAGCAATATTTCTTTCTAATTATTATAAATACTAAGAAATTTGTTGTTGATCATTGCAATTAAAATTAAAATAATGAGAGTTAAGTGCTAATAGTAATACAACCAATTGAAATTAAATGAAGATAAGTTTGAAATAGATCCAAATTGGAACTAAATCCTGAATTTGTAGAAGTAAGAATAAGATAAAAGTGAATTGGTATCAAGATATGATAATCTTGGGTATTATCATCAATTGTTGTTGTGTTTAATAATGAAATATTTGTTAATGAGTAGGCAAAATGAAGTAAACTTTTAAGATGTGTATAACTTATAAATTGAAATGGGTTTTAAATTGTGAAGTTTTAAGTCTAGAAACATCTGAAATTGTTTTCAAAATGTTAAAAGAAATGATATTATTCAGACTATTTTGAATGTGATCTTATTTTAAAATAAGAGATGTCTGAAAATTTTAAAGAAAGTTTTTTTTGAATTAAAACCAAAGGTGGTTTAAATTTTAAGATATAATTTGGTGTGCAAAGGAAATAACTTTATATATATAATGGATATACATGATATCAAAGATGATTTGAAAATAAACTCTAAGTGTTGAGTTTTAGATTTTTCCTTGGAATGTGATATGGAAAACCAAAGTGATAAATCTTTGAACTTATAAGTAAGAAAGAATATTGATAGAAATTTAAAATTTGAAATGGAGGATTCAAATTTGAGTAAGGTTAACGGGATTTAATTGAATTTAACTTGGAGGAAGTTAAATAAGTTTGAATGAACAACTTGATTTGGAAATTTCAAGATGAAATTGAGATTTAACTTAGGGAAGTTAAATGAGTTGATTTAGAAGGGAGATATATAAGATCTCAAATAGGTTTGAGTTCCGGGAATGGGTAATATATGCTATTGGTGGATGTTTTAAATAAATTGGATGTTTATTTACTTTAACTTATCCTAATATCATCCTGCTGTTATCAATAATCTATGGAACTGTGAATTGGTTTGTTTAAAATGGATCAAGAAGTAGATTGAGATAATATCTATTCCATTATTAGAATTTAATGGAATTAAACTTTCATTTGAAATTACTTAACTAATTTTGATTTTAAAAATAAAAATTGAACTTGTGAAAATGAGATCACTTTGAACATTAAGATTTGAGTGTTTAAAATGAACATGTAACTAAAATGGTTAAGGATTGGTTTCAAGATTGAAATTAGGTAATAAATTGAATTTCAAAGATTAAATTGTTTAAAAAAGATTTGAACTATGATTTGAACCAAGAAATAAGTGCGTGAAGAAGTAAAAGTTAATTTGATTTAAAGAAATTAAATCGAAAATTGAAAATTTAACTCGAATTTATATAATTCGAGATGATTTAAAAGTGGAGATTGGAATTGGGATTAATTCAATATAGAATTGAAATAAATTGAAAATGGTTCAATTTGAAATTTATTTGAATTAATTAAAATTGTGATTAAAGTTGAATAAGTAAATTCAAATGGAATTTGATTTGAATTTAGAAAAGAAACTAAGGTTAATTCAACTTGAATTGGGATTGGATCAATTTTAATGGGATGGGAAATTGATTGGAAATGGAGATTAGGAAGTTGTATAGTTTGGCTCTGGACTATTTTCAAAATAAGTTGTTTTAATATAAACCTATTTTTCCATGCTATTTACTATACTATCTTTATTTTTAAAGACAAACTATTTTATACTTGTTTTACAATTATTTTTGGAACTATTTAACTATTTTACAACAATTTTATAAATTAATTACTATTTTTTAACTACTTTATAACTAATTACTTTTTTAAAACTATTTTGCAATTATCTAACTATTTTATAACCATTTGACTATTTTATAATTACTTAACTATTTTACAGTTATTTTACAAACTAATAATTATTTTTCAACTACTTATCTATTTTTAACTTTTCAAGCTATTTTCTAAATTTAAGCTGGACAGAGTTCATCTGTTTATAATTATATACCAATTGAGATAAGAATTAAAGTGATAATCCAAATGGAGATTGAGGAAAACGTGAATAAGTGAATAGAAATCAAAAATGAATGTGAGTAGAAAGGAGAAATTGATTTTACTAATAATCAATGAAGATAAATATATAGTGTGACGCCCCACTTCTATAACCACACTAGCCAAGAACACTACGGAGTAATGCTGTCAAATAGCACGGAGAATAAGGCTATTGAGGAGCGAACATCCATGTAATTTCTTTGTGCGAGCATCAATATGTCAGATAGTATAGCATGCATTTCATTTAAGAAGGAAATCCGACATACCGATACAAACTCAAAGCTACTACACAGTGGCTTTATATAATCTTCGGAAATAAATATAGAAATAAACATAACACAAATCAGTCACAGACATCCATATCACAAAGGCGGAAAAAGATATGAATATATAACACATGAAAGTGTACATCAGAGTAGTGGTCTGAAAGATCCACAATAACACAAAAGAATAGCAACATGTGCTATACAAAAGAATACATCTATGAGTCGATATCTGTATACAAAAAAAACTACTAATCTAAGTAGTTAGCCAAAAGTCAGAGTAATAGATCCCTGGAAAGAAGTCAAGCAGAAGCACCTGTAACATCTCGGTCTGACCCGAGTATTATTCCATAAGAAAATAATAAACGGATTGGTCTAGCTATAAATATCAGATGACATGATATAGAATAAGAGATATAACATAAACCTATAATAACCATAATGGCATACTACTATAAGTATGTAAATGATAATCAACCAAAGATTAATCAATATCACAAGAATCTTCTCAAAGATCCAAATCCACAAAAAGGTAATGACACACGAATTCACCAATGCACAAAAATTGATAAAACTTATCAATGAAAATCACGAAAAGTGGTGAAGCACAAATTCCAGAAATCAACACACGAATTCCAGAAATCACAAAAAAAAGGGGAGGCCTATCACAAAACGGGAGTATGAAAACTCGCCAACACGTGTATCACAAAACGAGACGTTATCGCCTGGTAGCTAACCATTAATTTTGAGCCGAGGCTCCACAAGAATGGCCCGAAGACCGTGGGGCGCTACCCCACATATGTGAGTCAAAACATCACACAAACGGGGTTTTGTCTCCTCCGTAGACAAAGAGACATCACACAATTGCTAGTCTAAATCACAAAAATGATCGTCATTGATCATAAAGAAGTGTCAATTACACTAAGCTAGTAAATATATGAGTTTAGCTTCATGTCCCATAACCACTTGCTTAACTTAAATATTTACGAATAAACTGTAGATCTTCACTAAAAAATTATCACAAGAGGTTCAATCGAACAAGTCCAAGAATTAACCAACGAAGTAAAGGCAAGCATTTCATACCACTTGTTTTACTAAGCCGTTTAATTAGATTTCTCATTCGAGTGAGGTAAAGGCTTGTATATACTAATAGATTGGAAAACGGTTTAGGAAAAGAGCTTTGTAATAAAATAGTGTTGAAATCGCTTTGATGAAAGAGTTTTGATATTTACTACTAGTATTGAAACCTTTATGTTTTTAAAGTGACAAATCACAAAAGTGATTGTAGAAAAAATCAATCACAAAGTTCACCTTCGAAGACGTGAATAAAATCCAAGGAAATCGGTTCCAAATGCATCAAAGTAGAAATTCCCTTGCGACCCAACATGGCCGACCTAATGAGTTAAGTAAGCAGGCCGAGACGTTGCGACCTAAAGTGGTGAGCGACCTAGCAAGGTTGCATGGCCGAGCGACCTAACCAACTAAGGCCGAACGATCTAATCCATCTCGCGACCTAAGAAAGTGATGGCCGAGCGACCAAACCATTTAAGGCTGAACGACCTAACAAACTCGCGACCTAACAAAGACAAGGCCGGGAGACTTAACGGTGAACATGGGGTCAAACGACCTAATGGATCGCAACCTAAAGGGTTGGCAAGGCCGAGCGACTTAGCAGGGTGCGCGACCTAGAGGATGTGCTCGTGCGACCTAACTTGGTGGATGGTCGAGTGACCTAAAGGGTTGGCCGAGAGCTTTGCCAAACGACCTAGGGTGAATGACCTAACGTGTCGCGACCTAGCGACCAAATGAGGTAAGTAAGGCCGAGCGATCTAACGATGCAGATGTGAGTTAAAAAGGTCGAACGACCTAAATGCGAACGACTTAAGGTCAAACGACCTAATGAGGAACAACCTAAGGTCTTACGACCTAAGGTGGAATGGGCTAAACATACAGGGGCGACTTTTCCCCCTGGCCGAACGACCTAAGCCCAGTAATTCACCAAAAACACTAAAAATTGGAGTTTTTCGCCAATCCAATCCAAACCAAATGCAAATGTACATGCTAAAGTGATAGGAATTTATTCCCAACAATCCAAGATAGTTATAGACAAGAATGTGAGATAAAACTCTCACCTTTGCACAAAAATCAATGAAGATGAAGCTTGAAAGCAAAGCAAGAATCAACCACAAGCTTGAATCAATGGCTTCACTTTGGATTTGGAGTTAGATGTTGGATTTGAAGTTGAAACCTAGGCTTGGAGTTTTAATTTTCCATTCCCTCCTCCATTTTTGATGAAGCTTGAATGTAAAAGAAAATAGAATAAAGTTATGAAGAGAAGGAGTGAAGGTTGGGCCTAATAGGCTAAGTCCAAACCAAAGCCCAAAGCGGAAAAGTAGTGAAATTCCACCAACTCCAAACATATCAAAGTTTACACCTAAAAAGATTGCAAACGTCATTTCGAACTCAATGGAAGTGATCTCGAGTCCTAATTTGACCGTATGCAAAAAGTAGCTTTTCGGACCAAAATCCGACTAACGGTAAAATATTTAAATATAAAAATCGCAGGGCTCAAGAATAGAATCGGAATTTCGAAGACATTTTCGTAATTGAGAAACGTGAAACACGTCATGAATAGCAGAAAATTGAGCCGGTAATAAAAGGCGATAAGCCACGGAACCAATACGTTCGGTGATGGGAAATGGACCAATATATCGAGGCGCTAACTTTCCTGATCGACTGAAACGTATAACACCCTTCATAAGTGAAACACGAATAAACACAAGATCTCCCATAGAAAATTCTAATTTCCTTCTCCGGTTATCGGCATAGGATTTTTGTCTACTCTGGGCTTCTTTCATCCTTTGACGAATAAGGTCAATCTTTTCTGTGGAATCCCGAATAAAATCTGGACCTAAAACCAGCTTCTCACCGGCCTCGAGCCAACAAGAAGGAGATCGGCATGGCCTTCCATAGAGTGCCTCGAAAGGTGCCATACCAATACTAGATTGGAAACTATTATTATAGGAAAAATCAACAAGAGGAATATGATCCTCCCAACTTCCACCGAAATCAAGAACACAAGCACGAAGATGATCTTCAAGAGTTTGATTCACCCGCTCGGTTTGTCCATCGGACTGAGGGTGATAAGCGGTGCTGAAATTAAGCTTCGTTCCCAAATCTTTTTGAAGACTCTTCCAAAATCCACTAGTAAACAATGGATCACGATCACTAACAATAGAAGTAGAAACACCATGCAATTTAACAATTTCTTTGATAAAGAGTTTAGCCAAAAGGGGAACGGTTCGATTGAACCGAACGGGAATGAAATGGGGGGATTTAGTAAGTCTATCAACTATCACACATAAGCTATCATGACCCGAACGAGAACGGGGAAGGCCGTCTATAAAATCCATGGAAATTTTATTCCACTTCCAAATTGGAATTTCTAAAGGTTGCAATAACCCACCGGGCCTTTGATGCTCTGCCTTGACATGTTGGCAAGTCATGCAACACTTAACAAAGTTAGCAATATCAGATTTCATTCCCTCCCAATAATAAAGTCATTTCATGTCTGCGTACATTTTACTACTACCGGTATGAATGGTAAATTTAGAACGATGAGAATCTTCTAAAATATCTTTTCGAAGATCACTAATATTTGGCACGATAATTCTGCCAAATCTTCGAATGCCGCTACGAGAATCAATATCAAAGTCTTTCAAATCTTCAATGTCAATTTTACCCTCAATCATTGGCTAAGAAGAACCAATACATGATCTAGTCCTTGGGCTTCAAGAATGCGGTCTAAAAGAGAAGGACGAGCCTCTAGACTACATAAAACAAGGGATGAACATAAATCGGAAACTCGATCTCGAATTTCACAAGTGGATAAAATTCCAAGATCATTCCATTCAGATATCATCATAGAAACAACCGCTTGTTGCTTGCGACTAAGTGCATCGGCAACTCGATTTCCCTTTCCGGGAGTATAAAGAATATCAAGATCATAAGCTGCAAGAAATTCGAGCCAACGTTGTTGACGCAAATTTAGTTCCTTTTGAGAAAATAGATACTTCAAAGATTTATGGTCGGTGTAAAGAATAAACTTTTCTCCCAAAAAATAATGACGCCAAATACGAAGGGCGAAAACAATAGCCGCGAGCTCTAAATCATGAGTGACATATCTAGTCTCGGCTGGCTTCAATTGCCTAGAAGCATAAGCAATAACACGTTCTCTTTGCATAAGAACGCACCCAAACCAACGCGACTAGCGTCGGTATAAACAACGAAATCTTGATTCCCCTCGGGATTAACAAGAATAGGAGCATCAGAAAGGAGCTCTTTTAATTTCTGAAAAGAAGCTTCACATTTGTCCGACCAAATGTATTTAACACCTTTCTTTGTCAAATTAGTAAGAGGCATGACAATTTTTGAAAAGTCTTTGATAAAACGACGGTAATAACCCGCCAATCCGAGAAAACTACGGATTTCCGTCACACTCTCCGGTCTCCGCCAATTTTGAATCGCTTCAATCTTTGAAGGATCCACGGAAATTCCGGATTCGGAAATAATATGACCAGGAAACTTCACACGAGATTGCCAAAAGTGGCATTTAGAAAATTTTGCTTTCAATTGATTGCTCCTAAGAGTTTCCAACACAATCAGAAGATGCTTTTCATGCTCCTCCTCGGTTTTAGAATACACAAGAATATCATCAATAAAGATGAGAACAAACTGATCGAGGAAGTCTTTGAAAACTCTATTCACAAGGTCAACGAAATAAGTCGGACCATTCGTCAAACCAAATGGCATAACAAGCCATTCATACGATCCATAACGAGTACGGAACGACGTCAAAGGAATACTATCCTCTACAATACGAAGCTGATGAAAACCGATAGCTAAGTCTAATTGTGAGAAGACTTTAGCACCACTAAGTTGATCTAATAGATCATTAATCCGAGGTAAAGGATATTTATTCTTGATAGTAAGATCGTTAAGCTTGCGGTAGTCAACGCAAAGCCTAAGTGTTCCATCGGATTTCTTCACAAAAATAGCCGAAGCTCCCCAAGGAGAGGAACTAGAGCGAATAAATTGCTTCGTCTCCAATTCGGATAATTGTTTACGCATCTCCTCATTTTCTCTATTGGACATACGATAAGGAGGACGAGTGATAGGTTGAGCTCCAGGAATGAGATTAATTCTGAACTCAATTGCTCGCTTAGGTGGTAATCCTACAACGGGCTCAAATATGTCGGAAAATTCACGAACAACGTGAATAAGAGAAATAATATCTTCCTCATCATCATTATCGTCATCATGAGGATTTAAAGAATATAAAGATGCAACCAAGCTGGAATCCGAATCTTTAAGATCAATAGAAATTTGCTTAACAGATTGAGGATGTCGAAGATAAATAGTTCGCTCGGGACATAGGATTTGGGCTTCATGACGGTTAAGCCAATCCATTCCCAAAATCATTCCAAAGCCTAAGTAGCGCATAACATGCAAATCGACTCGGAAAGAAAGATCACACAAAATAATCTCGACATCTTTACACAATAAACTGATTGTTGCGGATCCATCAACCGGATTCGCAATTCTCAGAGAAGTCATAAAACACATAACATCCAAAGAAAAAGTATCAACAAGTTCTTTTGATATAAAAGAATGGGACGCACCCGTATCAAAAAGAACTCGAATAGGATGATCACGAAATAAAATAATGCCATCAAGGATAGAATGAGAAATACCTTTACCACGAGATGTGTTGCCAGGGGCTTGAGCAACATTAAGCTTCCCATCCTTCCTGCCTTGAAGTTTGGGACAAGAAGATAAATAATGATCCGGGCTTTTGCAATAACGACAAGCTCGAGACTTTGAACACTTGTTCGCATAATGGTCCTTGGAACCACAGTTGTAGCATTGCCTACCACTTGGGGTAGAAGTCTTAGTTGCCGGAGAGACTTGCTTCCCTCTCTTATTGTTGGGATAATGACCTTTAAACTTGTAGGCCTTTTCTTGTTGTTGAAGTTTGGTTTGAAACTCACAACTTCAACATCACTCTTTCTATCTGCCTCTTCAAGACGAAGAGCAGTATCAACGAGTTGATCAAAAGAGACTTCTAATTTTAGAAGTAATGGCTTCTTAAGATTTTTGTTCAAGCCATAAACAAATATTTGGTTCTTCTTCAATGGGGTGTTGATATATTCAACCCCATATTTGGAAAGTGACTCGAAAGATGCGACATAATCAGTCACGGAGGATTCACCTTGAACAAGGTCTATGAAACGACGAGCCAATGTCACTTTCTCAGCTTCTGGTACAAATTTTAATTTGAAGCGTCCCTGGAATTGCTCCCAGGTGAGATCCACCTCATTAATTTCAGAAATAAGAAGTTCGTACCTGTCTAATGCTCTTTCTTGGAGCATACTAGAGGCCACCTGAACACGGTGAAGATCAATAAGATTCATGCGAGAAAAGATTCGATCGCACAATCTTAGCCAAGCCTGGACTTTGATAATAGTCTTAGAACCTTTGAATGGCTTTCCACCCAAATTGGTATAATCGTTGCACAAACATGCAAACCCAGACCTAGGGTGAGTAGTCTCCGGATTGGATCCGGCTGCCTAAGCATTCCTCACCAGGTCAAGAAACTGCTGGGCAGACATAAATACTCCATCCTGGGAAGTTGCACGAGATTGACTGGCGCTGGGACGGCCACGTCTAACCATTTCTCTTCCTTTTTGAAAGAAAGGAAGAAGAAGGATAAGGTTATTTACCAAACGAATATCAAGCAATCTTGATAGATAAACAAGGAATCATAAATAAAATAGGATGAATCGGTACGAAGACTCGAATTAAATCCTAATGCACGATTCCTAAGATGGACTTAGGACGATGATCCTTGCTAGATTATTCTTTATTGTTCCGAAGATTGGCTCTGATACCAAGTTGTGATGCCCCACCTCTATACCCACACTAGCCAAGAATACTACGGAGTAATGCTGTCAACTAGCACGGAGAATAAGGCTGTGGAGGAGCGACCATCCATGTAATTTCTTTGTGGGAGAACCGATATGTCAGATAGTATAACATGCATTTCATTTAAGGAGGAAATCCAACATACCGATACAAACTCAAAGCTACTACACAGTGGCTATATATAATCTTCGAAAACAAATATAGAAAAAAAACATAACACAAATCAGTCACATACATCCATATCACAAAGGCGGAAAAAGATAGGAATAAATAACACATGAAAGTGTATGTCAGAGTAGTGGTCTGAAAGATCCGCAATAACACAAAACAATAGCAACATGTGCTATACAAAAGAATACATCTATGAGTCGATATCTGTATACAACAAAAACTACTAATCTAAGTAGTTAGCCAAATGTCAGAGTAATAGATCCCTGGAGAGAATTCAAGCAGAAGCACATGTAACATCTCGGTCCGACCCGAGTATTATTCCATAAGAAAATAATAAACGGATCAGTCTAGCTATAAATATCAGATGACATGATATAGAATAAGAGATATGACATAAACGTATAATAACCATAATGGCATACTACTATAAGTATGTAAATGATAATCAACCAGAGATTAATCAATATCACAAGAATCTTCTCAAAGATCCAAATCCACAAAAAGGTAATGACAATGAATTCACCAATGCACAAAAATTAATAAAACTTATCAATGAAAATCACGAAAAGTGGTGAAGCACAAATTCCAGAAATCACAAAAAAAGGGAGGCCTATCACAAACGGGAGTATGAAAACTCGCCAACACGTGTATCACAAAACGAGACGCTATCTCTTGGTAGCTAACCATTAATTTTGAGCCGAGGCTCCACAAGAATGGCCCGAAGACCGTGGGGCGCTACCCCACATATGTGAGTTGAAACATCACACAAACGGGGTATAGTCTCCTTCGTAGACAAAGAGACATCGCACAATTGTTAGTCTAAATCACAAAAATGATCGTCGTTGATCATAAAGAAGTGTCAATTACACTAAGCTAGTAAATATATGAGTTTAGCTTCATGTCCCATAACCACTTGCTTAACTTAAATATTTACGAATAAACTGTAGATCTTCACTAGAAAATTGTCACAAGAGGTTCGATCGAACAAGTCCAAGAATTAACCGATGAAGTAAACGCAAGCGTTTCATAGCACTTGTTTTACTAAGCCATTTAATTAGATTTCTCATCCGAGTGAGGTAAAGGCTTGTATATACTAATAGATTGGAAAACGGTTTAGGAAAAGAGCTTTGTAGTAAAATAGTGTTGAAATCGCTTTGATGAAAGAGTTTTGATATTTACTACTAGTATTGAAACCTTTATGTTTTTAAAGTGACAAATCTCAAAAGTGATTGTAGAAACAATCAATCACAAACTTCACCTTCGAAGACGTGAATAAAATCCAAGGAAATCGGTTCCAAATGCATCAAAGTAGAAATTCCCTTGCGACCCAACATGGCCGACCTAATGAGTTAAGTAAGCAGGCCGAGACGTTGTGACCTAAAGTGGTGAGCGACCTAGCAAGGTTGCATGGCCGAGCGACCTAACCAACTAAGGCCGAACAATCTAATCCATCTCGCGACCTAAGAAAGTGATGGCTGAGTGACCAAACTATTTAACGTCGAACGACCTAACAAACTCGCGACCTAACAAAGACAAGGCCGGAAGACCTAACGGTGAACATGGGGTCAAACGACCTAATGGATCGCGACCTAAAGGGTTGGCAAGGCCGAGCGACTTAGCAAGGTGCGCGACCTAGAGGATGTGCTCGTGTGACCTAACTTGGTGGATGGTCGAGTGACCTAAAGGGTTGGCCGAGAGCTTTGCCAAACGACCTAGGGTGAACGACCTAACGTGTCGCGACCTAGCGACCAAATGAGGTAAGTAAGGCCGTGCGACCTAACGATGCAGATGTAAGTTAAAAAGGTCGAACGACCTAAATGCGAACGACTTAAGGTCAAACGACCTAATGAGGAACGACCTAAGGTCTTACGACCTAAGGTGGAACGGGCTAAACATACATGGGCGACTTTTCCCCCGGGCCGAACGACCTAAGCCCAGTAATTCACCAAAAACACTAAAAACTGGAGTTTTTCGCCAATCCAATCCAAACCAAATGCAAATGTACATGCTAAAGTGATAGGAATTTATTCCCAACAATCCAAGATAGTTATAGACAAGAATGTGAGGAAAACCTCTCACCTTTGCACAAAAATCAATAAAGATGAAGCTTGAAAGCAAAGCAAGAATCAACCACAAGCTTGAATCAATGGCTTCACTTTGGATTTAGAGTTAGATGTTGGATTTGAAGTTGAAACCTAGGCTTGGAGTTTTAATTTCCCATTCCCTCCTCCATTTTTGATGAAGCTTGAATGTAAAAGAAAATAGAATGAAGTTATGAAGAGAAGGAGTGAAGGTTGGGCCTAATAGGCTAAGTCCAAACCAAAGTCCAAAGCAAAAAAGTAGTGAAATTCCACCAACTCCAAACATATCAAAGTTTATACCTAAAAAGATTGTAAACGTCATTTCGAACTCAATGGAAGTGGTCTCGAGTCCTACTTTGACCGTATGCAAAAAGTAGCTTTTCGGACCAAAATCCAACTAACGATAAAATATTTAAATATAAAAATCGATAAATATGCGGGTTGTTACATGTAGGATGTACGTATATTATTCTATTCGCATAGTGATTTGATCCAGATTCGAGCATAGAATTTCGAGATAGTATATCGATCCGAGTTGGGATTTTTCACTCGAACCTGGATATGGATTTTTGATTGGTTTTCGAAATTCTCTATCATATTTATGACTATGCAAGAAGAATGACGGTTTCTGGTCAAGAAAACAGATCTGTGTCCGCACTTGGAAGTCGGGGGAATGCTATTAGTTTGGAAGAGAAATTGTGTGATCGAGTAAGCGATCAGATTGATATTGCGTACGGATGATATGAGTACATCGTACGGGTTTGAATGAAATTTCTATTGAAAATTTATGGATAAGAACTGTAAATAATTTTTGAAATGAAAAGTATATTTTGTGAAATATATGATGAAATAAAGCGGAAACTGGATATTTCGATGGTAACAGTTTACTTTATGGAAGTAAGTAATATGGTAAGTGACTTTATAGAGTAATTAAGCTTGAATATTGATTTGGCATAAACAAAGTTATGTATATATAATTGATAAACTCCCCTTGTTGAATCTATAGCCAGAAGGAAATGTTTTTGGAAGTATTTATAGTATAAAAAGGGACTTTATACAAGTATGAAATGATCCAAAGATTTTTCAAGGTTATATATATATATATAAAGGATTTTATGAGAATGATTTTGGAGAAAAGATTTTTGGAACCTATGGATTTTGGAAAGGCATTTGATTTTTGGGGGAAAATCAATTTTGGAAATTTAGAAAGCTAGTTTGAGAATTATCAATTTTAGGATAATCGATTTTGAGAAAAAAAGATTTATATAGGATTCATACTAGGTGTATGATTTTGAAGATACTATATGTGTATAGTACAAAGTGTTGTGAGAATGGCTTTGGGGAAAAAGACGCTACCTTGAAATGAACTTCTTAGGAGTACCATAGGTTGGTACTGCTTTGAGCCCCAATGGGGGAGGCTCTAAAGTTGATCATGTGAGGATGTCCGGACAAACTGAAGTTCCTGAGGATTATTGGGTAGTGAAATTAGAGGGACTTTCGTAGGCGCTGATGCCTACGGAGGCATTTGGGTTATGCTGTGACAACAGTGTAACTCGATGTCGCTGCGATCTACTGTGGACCTTAGCGGAAATCGTGTAGAGGTGAGTGTCAACAGTCTACGTTTGATTTTTCCGGGATGGCAACGTAACATCGGTAGACTGCGATCTATGGTCGAGTGAAGAAGTTTCATTCTTTTGGCAGCGAAATTCGAGGGCGCTGATGCCTACAGTTATATGGGTTTTTCTATGATAGCAACGTAACCCCAGATGTAACTACGATCTGTAGCGGGTACAATGGTGTAATCGAGGGGCGCGGAGGCCTACAGTTATCTATGGTTTTGCCGTGATGGCGATGCAATCATTAGGTTAACTGCGACTATGGTGGGGGTGATGATTTCCAGAGCATTCTCACCAAAGATGTTATCTTTATTTCAAAAATGTTTTCTATGTTTTCATAAAGTTTTCAGAAATATTTTCCAAGTATTTTCACTGGGTGTTGAAAATGGGTCTGCTAAGTACTTATAGATTTTCAGTCCTACGCCTGATCAACGTATGACTGAATTTCTATGAGAACCAGGATGGACTTATTGAGGCATCCGGTTATAAAAAGTATTTTTATAAAACTATTTTTGTGATATTAAGTAGATTTTTAAACCTTTTTTTTAAAAAAAGGTGTTATAGTTGAAAATGTTAAGTATTTTAATAAAATTATGATTTCGTTCCTTCTCAAGGGCAAAAAGATTCTAAGGGAGGAGGAATGTGATATCCTGGAATTTCAAACAATTAAAAATGTGATAATCCCCTTTATTAATTATTTAAAATTGGTAAAATTTGTTATTTCAAACAATAATAATAATGTGATGTTTTTAAAAATAAGATATAAATAGATTTTAAAAATAGAATTATTATTTTCAAATTGGATTTGTGCTTGTTTAAATTTATATATATGTATATATATTTGAGTTGATTTTAAATTGGATTTTAAATTGAAATTGAATTTGAATTGTAGTTTGAATTCAAATTTTAAATTTAAAAGATAAATATCTTAAAATATTTTAAACTTAAAAATATATTATATATGATTTTATTTAGAATATAATTGGTTTTATATTATTTTCTTTTAAAGGATTTTATTTATATAAATTGAGAAAGGTATTTATTAATTAGGAAAATTAAATACAAAATCATTTAAATCATTTGAAAATAATTAATAATTAATAATTACAAGTGTTAGCTTTTAAATCATGTTAAGTAACATGTGTAATATGTTTAATAAGTGTAATGACAAATCTTAATAATTGAACAAGTGTCATTTCTTTTTATTTTCATTTTCTTTAAATTTTTAATGAATCCTAAAAAACTCTATATAAACTCCTATCGTTTTCTTCATTTCTTTTTGATATCTTCTCATTTCAAAGCAAAGGACACTCAACCTGTAACACTATTTTTTCAAATAAGAAAATCCAAAGAAATAAACCTGTAACCAATTCTCAAAACAATTCAAAACCCTGTAAACCATTTTATCTTCAACCTGGAATATCAAGCAACCTTCTCAAAGCAACTTCAATTCTGTTTTAAAAGTTAATCATTTCAATATCAAGTTTCCAGTAAAACAAGCTTTTAAGCATTTTTTATCAAATCCCAGTTTTTCAAGCTTTGTTCATCTTTATCAGGCGAGTAAACATATTTCTTTAAAAAGATTAACATGGGTGAATATTGTAATGCATGTGTTAAATCTAGAAATAAATGATGTAAGTATGGATTTTAGGGATGATTTAAATAGGATATAGTTGAATTGCATTATATGTTTATGAATATAACTGCGTGTTAATATGTTTAACTCTGTTCATAAAACCACAGACTCAAGAACAACTAAAATTTCAAATTCTCTTTATGCAATTGTTTATAAGCTTTGATTCCTAAATGAAAAATGTTTATAACAATGTATTATCGATTCTAAAAACGGATGCAAGAATTTATGTTTATAAATTACTAAAAATTTATAAATAATAGTAGAAATCAAAAATGGGTTAGAAATTGATCAAGCTTATTTTAGTTTTTGATTGTATAAACTGATTCGTAATGCAAAGTGATGAATTTAGGTAGAAAATTTATGATTTTTAGATAAGTAATTTAGGAGGAATTGCAAGTTGAACGACAATTGGGTTTTGGCTGTTTTCTTATGATCGACGAATTTTGAGGGGGGTCGAGGTCAGTACTGAAGCAAGTTGGGTGACATGGCACTTAGGAAAATTGGTCTTTGGATTTTCAAACCATCGTGGTGATCGCTGGCGTCGATTTATTGTTTAAAGTATAGTTTCAGGTCGTCACTGCTTTTAGTAGGCTGAGCGACGCCGTGATGTTTCGAGTTGGCTCTGGGATAGGGGAATGGGAGCGTAGACCTCAGATGAAGGTGCAGGCTCGAGACCGGAGCCTCCGGTGGTCAGAGATGGGTGATTTGAGGTGTTTGGTGATCGGGATCTTCATTTTGGGTTGCGGAAATTGTTCGATTTCGATTTTTCAAAGTGGCTGGTGTTTCTAGGTCATCGGAGAGTTAGAGAGGGTCGTCGGTGATTCGTTGGTGGCGACAAGCATGGCCGAAGAACGGCGATCACATGTGTATGTGCACATGTGTCTGTTAGTATCTGTTGTTTGCTGAGCATTTAAGCTTCGGGAGGAAGAAAGATTCGCTCGAAGTGGTGCACGAGGAATTGAAGGGGGTAACTCGTGTTGATTTCAAGTGATGAGATGAGGTTTGGTTGGATCGAGTAATGACTTAGGTTTTGCTTAAGTACTTGGTGCTTAGGCTCGGGTTGGTAGTTTAGTTGCGTAGGTTTCCTAAATAAATTTTATAAACCAGATTTAATAAGCATAATAGATGTTTTACAAGTTTTAAAGGCAAGGCAAAGCCAATTCTAAAAAAAAGTTTTCCCAAGCAAACATTTTCAATTTAACTAATTTTTCAAATAAAGTATTGATCAAGTTATAAGCAAGTTCCAAAATTTAATTATTTAGAGTAAATTGTTTTTGAATTTAAAATGTTCGGTATTGATCAATTATTAAGTAATTAATTAAATAAATTCCTAATGTAATTAGGTAAGTGCTTAAGATTTATGAATTAATTAATGAAAGATTAAGATTAAGATTAACGTAATGTGTGTAATCAGGGATTAATTATTGATTAATCAAAGGTTATTTAATTAATGATTAACGGTTAATTAATTTAATTTAAGTGATTATGGAATAAATACTTAATGGAAATAATTACGAGATAATTAAATTACTTAAATGATAATTACTTGATGTAAGTAATTAAAAGATAAATTTGTTAATGATTAATTAATTTAATTTGTAATTAAAGGTTAAATTAATTAATAGTTAAAGGTTAAACTAATCGAGGATAATTAACCAATGGGATAATTACTTGATGGGAGTAATTAAAGGTAAATTACTTAAAGGAAGTAATTAAGGATTAATTACTTAGTGTAATTAATTAAAGGATTTATTAAATAAGGAAATTAATTAAGGGATTAGTTAACTAATGAGTGTGATTAATTAATGGTTAATTAATCAATGTAAGTAATTATAGGATATTAATTTGAGTAATTAATTAGGGATAAATGTAATTAATGTGAAGGGGTGAAGATCAATTAATTTATATTATTACTTAAAGGCTAATTACTTAAGGTAATTAAAGAGGATAATTAAGGGGTAATTAATTAATGGTTTGTAATTAATTAATGTTAAGTAAGCAGGGGAAAAAGTGATTGAAGTAATTAATTTAATTTATTAGAAATGGTATGACAAATTAATCTTGCTTATGAATGGTTGAATGATATTGCGTGCCTTAGATTAGTTGATATCTCTGATATGTGATTTGTGATACTATGTTATATGATACGTTTGGTTTAAACTGGGATAATTTGGTAATCTACTGATGATGAATTACTGTGTAAAGGTGACACTCTGTATCTAAAGTTTGAATTGTATTTCACTTGAATAACTTGGGTTAAGATGACTTGGGATTCAAAGAGACCAGGGTCGGTTATTAATAAATACCCAAAACCACCTCGATTTGAAATCTTCTATAATTCTTTATAGATTTGATATGTGTAAACTATAGGCTGGAATGAAATAATTTAAGTGAATTGGACCATTGAAACTAAGTAAGAGTACTTAGAGGTTGATTTGTGAAATAAGCATTGAATATAACAAGTTAAGAACTCGAAATGAAGTACGAGTTGCCCCGGGTTTTTCTTTTATGGTTTGAACTTAGTATTTCAAATTATATGGGTTTACTCACGCTGGTTTCCAGCCTGACCCGGGTGTTACTTTGATGTAATGCTTGGGTCAGACCGAGTTTTATAGATTTTCAGGTAGGGACGTTTTGAAGTTCAGGAGGCAAGCTGGATGGCAGGAACGTATGGAGTGTAACCCGCTGTGTATTAGAGTTGTAATGATAATAATTTGGGACATGTTGATATAACTGTCCAGTTATGTGTATATGATTGTAACTCAGATGAACTGTATGTAAAGTAACAGTTATATCTTTTCCTTATAAAAAGGCTATTATTTGTTATTATAATTTGTCCACTGCGAATGTGAGATGTTGTTGTTTTCTGTTTTTCCTTCTTCCTTCTATCTTCTTCTTTAACAATCTGGAATTTTCGAGATTGAAAATTCCGAGTCGTTACATTTTCAAAATGCAACGACCCAAAATTTTTGACTCCGAAAATTCCAGATTGTTAAAGAAAGAAGAAGGAAAATAGAAACAACAACATCTCACATTCGCAGCGGATAAAATATAATAACAAATAATAGCATTTTTATAAAGAAAGCTGTAATTGTTACTTTACGTACAATTCATCAGAGTATAATCACTTATACATAAACTGGATAGTTATACAACACATTCCAAACTACAATCCATACAGACTATACCGTCTCATATATACAGCGGAAAACTCCATACGTTCCTGCCATCCAGCTCGCCTCCTGAGCTCCAGATCATCCTAACATGAAAATCTATAATACTCGGTCTGATCCGAGCATTACATTAAAGTAACACCCGGGTCAGGCTGGAAACCAGCGTGAGTAAACCCATATAACATGAAATTCTAAAGCATAAAACTATATAAAACCCGGGGTAACTCGTACCTTACTACGAGTTCTTAACTTGTTAAATTCCATGCTTATTTCACAAATCAACCTCTAAGTACCCTTACTTAGTTTTAATGGTCCAGTTCACTTAAATTATTTCATTTCGGCCTATTGATTACACATATCAAATCTATATAGAATTAAAGAAGATTTCAAATCGAAGTGGTTTCGGGTATGTACTGATACCCGACCTCGGTCTCTTTGAGTCCTATGTCATCTTAACCTAAATTATTCAAATGAAAAACAATTCTAACTTTAAATACAGGATGTCACTTTACACAGAAATTCATCTCGATATGTAACCACTTTATCACCATTCAACATATCACAAAACATTTTATAACAGAAACATCAAATAATCCAAGGCATTCTATATCATTTGATCATTCATAAGCAAGATTAATTAGTCACACCATTCCAATTAATTTAAATAAATTAAATTAATTTCTTAAATCACTTTTAATCCTACTTACTTAACATTAATTAATTACAAACCATTAATTAATCATCTCTTAATTATCCTCTTTAATTACATTAAGTAATTTGCCTTTAATTAATAACACAAATTAATTAACCTTCACCCGTTCACATTAATTACATTCTTCCTTAATTAATTATTCAAACTAATTATCCTATAATCACTTACATTGATTAATTATCCTTTAATTAATCACACTCATTAATTAACTAACCCTTAATTAATTTCCTTAATTTATCAATCCTTTAATTAATTACACTAAGTAATTAATCCTTAATTACTTCCCTTAAGTAATTTACATCTAATTAATTACTTTCATCAAGTAATTATCCCATCAGTTAATTATCCTAAGTTAATTAACCTTTAATTATTAATTAATTTAATGTTTAATTACTAATTAAATTAATTAATCCTCAACGGACTAATCCTTTAATTATTTACATTAAGTAATTATTATTATTATTTAAGTAATTGGTCATCCCTTAATTATTCTCTTTAATTACCTTCATCAACTAATTATCATTAACTAATTTCCAATAAATAATTAACTTAAAGTGAATTAATCATCTTTTAAATTAATTATCTTAATTAATTAATCATCTTAATAAATCAATCCTTTAAATCATTTACACAAATTGATTAACCCTTTATTAATTATCTTAATAATTAAACTGATTAATTATTCCCTTAACTGATTACATTAGTTGATTAACCCCCCTTAATACACTAATAATTTATACTTTATCAAATCAGATCACCCTTGAATCAAATAGGAATTTTCCTATCATAATAATTACTTTTAAAAAACAATTTTAGAGCATTTTAAAACGTTAGAAACTCGCTTAAAACTTGTTAATACTTCGATAAGTTTTGAAAAAAAAACTTGATTACAACAACTTATAAATACCCGAGCCAAAATATATAGTTCTCGAGTTAACACTCGAGCGAAACTTCTTCCCAGCTCCTTCTACTTCTCCTCTTCCACTTTTTCTTCTTCTTCCTCAATTTTTTCTCGGCCATGCACGATCATGTGCACATGCACACAATACCCGACCCCTCCTACTCACCATCGATCAGCCCCGCAAAACATCCCTGACCACCTTATCCCACTCTTCCACCCAAAAACCTGATCGAGTCAACCCATTGCAAAATGATCACCCAGCCCAAAATCTAGAAACCTCTCTGACATTCCATCACCTTGCCATGATTCCTCTGGCCATCATTCTTCTCCAAAATTTACCATGAGCCTCGCCACAACTGCCCTCATCTAATCCCCCGGGACCGTACACTCACCATGACACCCTTCCGCCGCCATTCACCACTGAACCCAAACCATCCTTACCCTCACAAAACCCTACTTGGCGTCAATCTCATCCCACGACGCCGAATAAAATAGGCCACCATTTTTCCCAAGCTTAACCTTCCTTTTGCCAACTCCTTATCGAACGGCAAACCCCAGAGTCGCCGAGACCATCCCAAATTAGGTAAAACCCATTTGTCGTTCATCTCGTGATTTCTCTTGATTTAAAAGCTTAAAATTCCAGATTTTATTTTTAAAAATCCTAACTTTTAATAACAAAACAATTTAAATACCTGAAACAACATATTATTTAGTTTGAGATTTTGATATGTTTAAAAATTCACTGTAATTTATCTTTTTACTTTTAAATCTTACTTGAAACTGTTTTAATCAAAAATATAGCTATTCCTAACATCTATTGTTTATACATCATAACAAATAACAGATTAGGGGAAAAGCAGATAATTTTTTTGAATCATTTTTAGAATCTATGAACTATGAATAGAGCAAACATACTCATTCCAGACGTGCACACAATCATCACATATATATATATACATGAATTCCTATTTAAACAATCATGCAGACACAATCACAATTTATTTAAGTAATTACTGCATACATCTAGATGTTTTTAAAAATTATTTAAAATCCTTAAATAGAATTGTTTACTCACCTTAAATGCTGGAAACAGAGAAAGCCTGTATAGTTGTTTTGAAAACTGGACCAGATTCTTGATTTCAGATTCTAGCTTTGGTCAAGTTGAACTTGAACACTGGAAGTTTTTGAATCTAGTCTGATCTTTGATATCGATTTACTACTGGATTTGTTGATCCTTGATCTGAAATGCTTTGGGTTGATTTAGTTTTGAAGTTGCTTGATGACCCAGGTAGATGATTGCTTGACTGATTTTCTGTTTTGATTTTGTTTGCAGGCTATTTCTCTGGTCGTATTTTTTGTTACAGACTTTGTTTCTCTTTGCTTTTTTGAAAATTTGAGGATAGGAAAAAGAAATGAAGAGAAGAGAAAGATGTATATAGAGATTAAATTTTATGATTTTAAAAATAAAAGAAAATAAAAATATAATGGGGACACTTGGTAAATAGGCTTACGAATGTCATATGCATGTTATAATTAAACTAACATTTGTAATTTGCATGAACTAAATGTTTCTATATGTTTATATATTGTATTTTCTATTAAATTTACATTTATTAATGACTTATGTTTTAATATTCTAAACTTTCTCTTTATTCATTTATATACGAATTAAAAGTAAATGATATAAAATTCCAGTTATACACTTATAAATAGTTATACAAATATACTAGTTTTAAAATATAGAGTTTTAAATCCCTTTTTTTTTAGATATTTACTTTTGAAACTTCAATTCCAAATTCTCTTTTAAAAACTACTTATATATATTCAAATTAATAATTATTTTATTTGCTTAGGAAAAGAATAAATTTTAGATTATAATAAATGATCTATAAAAGAAATTATTACATATTTATTTGCCAAAATTCCGGGACATCCAGACATTTATCAGAATTTTATTTGTTCAATTTACAAATTATTATTTTAATAAATTTAATCATGTTAATTACTAATTAACAGATGCCCAAAAATCTGGGTTATCACATTCCTCCCCCTTAGAATCTTTTCACCCTCGAAAAAGAACGAAAACGGAATTTATTAACATGCTTATTATCACAAAAACACTCTTTGATCACTTTTTTACTATAAACCCTTTTTATTAAGAATTTTTAAATCACTTTAAAAATCTATATAATATTACTAAAATAGTTTACATAAAATTACTTTTTATAACTCGATGTTTCCATAAGTCCATCTTTGTTCTTACAGAAATTCGGTCATATGTTGATCAGACGTAGGACTGAAAATCTATAAGTACTTAGCAGACCCGTTTTCAACATCCAGTGAAAATACTTGGGAAAACATTTTGTTGAAAATATAGAAAACATCTTAGAAATGGAGGAAACATCTTTTGTGAGAATGCTCTGCAACCCCCTCCATGGTCGCAGTTGACCCGATGGTTACGTTGCCATCCCGGCAAAATCCATAGATAACTGTAAGCACTCCGTGCCCCTCGATTACACAATGGAACCCGCTACATATCGCAGCTATACCCGGGGTTACGCTGCCATCTTGACAAAAACCCATGTAACTATAGGAATCAGCGCCCTCGAATTTCGCTACCAAATAAAATGAAACTTCTCCACTCGACCATAGATCGCATTCTATCGATGTTACGTTGCCTTTTCGACAAAATCAAACGTAGACCGTTGACACCCACCTCCACACGATTCTGCTATGGTCCATAGTAGATCGCAACGACATCGAATTACACTGTCGTCAAAGCATAACCCAAATGCCTATGTAGGCACCAGCGCCCTCGACTTTTGCTACCCGATAATCCCCAAGAACTTCAGTTTGTCCGGACTTCCTCACAGGATCCACTTTAGAGCCTCCCTTTTGGGGCTCAAGGTAGTACCAACCTATGGTACTCCTAAGAAGTTCATATCAAGGGAGCGCCTTTTTCCCCAAAGCTATTCTCAAAACACTTTATACTATACACATATAGTATGTTCCAAATCAAACACCTAGTATGAATCCCATATAAATCTCCTTTTCTCAAAATTGATTATTCCAAAATCGATAATTCTCAAGCTAGGCTTTCCAAATTTCCAAATTTGATTTTCCCCCAAAAATCGAAAGCCTTTCCAAAATCCATAGGTTCCAAAACTTTTTTCCCAAAATCATCCTCATAAGATCCTTTATATATATAAATATGTATAACCTTGAAAAATCTTTTGAATCACTCCATACTTGTATAAATTTCCTTTTTATACTTCAAATACTTTCAAAAACCCTTTTCTTCTAGCAATAGATTCAACAAGGGGTGTTTATCAATATAACACATATATATAACTTTATTTTCTTGCTAAATCAAATATTCAAGTTTGATTACTTTATAAAGATATTCACTGCATTACTTCTCTTTTCAAAAATCATATTTCATTTCTTTCAAAATTTCCAATATCAATTTCATTCAAGCACATACGATCTACATATACCATTCGTACACAATTTCAAATTTGATCGCTCACACGATCACACAATTTCACTTTCGAAATAGTATCGTCCACCCGACTTCCTACTGCGGACTCAGATCTAGTTTCTTGATCAGAAACCGTCATCCTTGCATAGTTATAATCATGATGGAGAATATCCAGAATTAACCAAAAATCCATATTCAGGGTTCACCGTCGAAAATCAAGTGAAAAAATCCCAACTTGGATCGATATTCTATCTCGAAATTCTGTGCTCGAATCTAGATCAAATCACTATGCAAATAGAATAATGTACATACATCCTATGTATTTACCCTCATTGATCATTAGCTAAATCAATATTCTTTCTATTCACCTTTATTTTTATTCCATCCACTTATCCTCAATTGCTCCCAATTTCCAGTTGGATTAACACTTCAATTTTTATGTCAATTGGTATTTAATTATAAATAGTTCGCACTCTGACCAACTTGTATTTAGAAAATAGCTTGAATTTTTTTAAAATAGATAAGTAGTTGTAAAATAGTTATTAGCTGCAAAATAGTAGTAGAATAGTTAAGTAATTATAAAATAGTTGTAAAATAGTCAAATAGTTGTAACATAGCAATTAATTTTATAAAACAGTTGTAAAATTGTTGTAAAAATAGTTAAATAGTTCCAAAAGTAGTTGTAAAACAAGTATAAGATAGTTTTGGGTTTAAAAAGAAAATTGTACAGTAAATAGCTAGGAAAAATAGATTTAAAAACAGTTTACATTAAAATAATTTATTGAAAATATAGTTCAGAGCCAAACTTTTCAATTCCTAATCTCTCATTCCAATCGGTTTAATTTAAATTCCCATTTCTATTTAAATTGATTCAATTCCAATTCAATTTGAATTAACTTCAATTTCTATCCCAAATTCAAATCAATTCCCATTTGAATTAATCTTATTCAACTTTAATTTCACTTCAAATTAATTCAAATCAATTTAAATTGAATTAATTCAATTCAAAACTCAACTTAAAAACTATCTCGAATTTCATAAACTCGAGTTAAATTTTTAAATGTTGATTTAATCCCTTAAATCAAATTAACCTTTATTTTTAAATCAAATCAACCTTTATTTTTAATTTAACAACTTAAATCTTTAAACCATTTAATTCTGAATCCAAATTCCCAAATTCCATTTTAAATTATCTTTACTTAACTTATTTCAAAGTTCAAATAAGAATCCCAAAACAATTTAATCTTCAGATTCTAATTTATTTTTAACTTCAAGACCAATTCTCAGTTTCATAGATTATTTATAACAGTAGAATGATATCAGGATAAATAAACATCCAAATTTATCCAAACACCAATTAACAGCATTTTCAGTTTCCATATCTCAAACCCATTTTTAGATCACTCATAACTCCTATTTTAAATCAACCATTTAACTTCCCTAAGTTAAATCTCAATTTTATCTCGAAATTTCCAATTCAAGTTGTTTGTTAAACTTATTTAACTTCCCCAAAGTTAAATTCAGTTTAATCCAAACAACTTTACCCAATTTGAATTCACATTTCAAATTTTAAACTTCATGTTAATAATCTTCCCACTTATAAGTTCAAAAACTTATCACTTTAGGTTTTCATTCACATTCCGATAAAAAAATTAAATCTCAGCACTTAAAGTTTATTTCAAATCATCTTTGATATTATGTATATCCCTCATATATACATATTTATTTCCTTTGCATACCAAGTTATTCTTAAATTTTAAACCACCTTTTGTTTTAATTCAAAACAAATTCCTTTCAATTTTCAAACAACTCTTGTTTGAAACAGGACCCTTTCATTCAAATACATTAAATAATATTATTTATTATTTCTTTATCACTTTGAAACAATTTTCAAATTTTTGGACCTAGATTTAAAACTTCACAATTTAGATCATTTTCAATTCCAATTTATAAGTCATATCACCTAATGGTTTGCTTTCCTAAAATATTCTTATTCTGGAAACAATTCTACAAATTCAGGATTTTATCTTTAGTTTGGATCTATTTCAAACTTATCTTCATTCAATTTCAATTTGGTTGTACTACTACTTCCACTTAATTCTCATTATTTTATTTAATTCCAATAATCAACAACCAATTTCTTTAATATATTTAATATTGATAAAAATTATTTCTTTATATATCAAAAGATAAACTTATATGAAAATCATTTTTAAAATCAATTTATAAGAAAATAAATATAATTTTAACGACCCGAAATTTTCAATACCGAAAATTCCAGATTGTTAGGGAAAAGAAGAAAAGAGATAGAAGAAGTACAGAAAACAAAATGCAGAATCTCACATTCGTAGTGGATAAAATAAAATAAGCAGTTATACAAAGGAAAACTGTATCTGTTTATTTACATCAATACATCAGAGTTACAACCATTACACAAACAATGGACAGTTAAAATCAACCTGTCCTAGATAAACAGCAATAATATACACAGCGGAATACTCCATACGTCTTGTCATCCAGCTCGCCTCCTGAGCTCTAGAACGTCCTAACATGGAAATCTGTAATGCTCGGTCTGACCTGAGCATTACATCAAAGTAACACCCGGGTCAGGCTGGAAACCAGCGTGAGTAAACCCATATAACATGAAATTCTAATGTATAAAACTTATTTAAAACCCAGGGTAACTCGTACCTTACTACAAGTTCTCAACTTGTTATATTTAATACTTAATTCACAAATCAACCTCTAAGTACCCTTACTTAGTTTTCAATGGTCCAGATCACTTAAATTATTTCATTATAGCCTATAGATTACACATGTCAAATCTATAAAGAATTATAGAAGATTTCAAATCGAAGCGGTTTCGGGTATTTACTGATACCCGCCCCCGGTCTCTTCGAGTCCCATGTCATCTTAACCCAAGTTATTCAAATGAAATACAATTCAAACTTTAAATACAGGATGTCGCTTTTACACAGTAATTCATCATTGATAGATAACCACATTATCACTGTTCAAACCAAACATATCATATCACAAAACATTTCATATCAGAAATATCAACCAATCATTCATAAGCAAGATTAATTAGTCACGCTATTTCTAATTAATTTAATTTAATTAATTACTTTAATCACTTTTAAATCCTGCCTACTCAACATTAATTAATTACAACCCAATTAGTAATCATTTTTTAATCATCCATCTTAATTAATCATCCTTGATTAATTATTCTTTAATTGCATTAAGTAATTAACCTTTAATTACCACATAGATTAATTAGCCTTAACCCTTCACATTAACTTTTAATCAATCTCCTTAATTAATTAATCACATTAATTAATGATTCTCTAATCACTTAATTAAAGTAATTACTTAAGAATTAATCACTTAACCCTGCTTAATCAATCATTAATTAATTTCAAACCATTTAATTAACTAACCATTCCTTAATTACCTTATAAATCAATTAATTAATCTTTAATTACCTAATTAATTATCCTTTAATCATTAATTAATAATCTTCATTATTAATTAATAAAACTTAATTACCAATTGACTAATTGCTAATTACTAGTTAATCAATCCTTAATTACCAATTGATTAATCTCTAATTACTTAATTAATTAGTGCTTAACTACACTTAATTACTTAATTAATTAATCTCTAATCATTAATTAATAATCTCTAATTATCTAATTAACAACCCTGAATTACAAATTAATTAATCTTTAATTAATTAACTAATAACAATTAATTTATCTATAATCACCTATAATAATTAAACTTTAATTAATTAATAAATCTGGGTTGATTAATTAACAACCAAAGGATAATTAACTGATTAAGATTAATTAATTAAGTATAACTAACTGATTAAGTTTTGGGTGGTTAAGATTAATTAAGTAATAAAAGTAATTAAAGAGTAATTAATTTATTAATAAATTGTTTGATAATTAAAGATTTATTAATGGAAGTAATTAAGGATAAATTACTCAGTGTAATTAATTAAAGGTTTAATTAATATAATTAATCAAGGAGTTAATTGAGTATTGAAAGGATAGTTAATTACTACATGGGATTTAGCAAGGAATATGATTACTTGTTATATGTAATTAATTTTAAAAAAAAGGGTAATTAAGTTATGAAAATAATTAGAGGGGCTTTAATTAATGTAATTAATGAAAGTAATTAAAGGATAATTAATATAAATGGTTTAAGAATAATTAATTTGTGTAATTAATTGAAAGTTAATTACTTAATGTACATAAGGAATAACTAAATAAGAATGATTAATTAAGAATAATTGATTAAAGAAGATTAATTAAGATGGATAGTTAAAGAATGATTAATTAATTGGATTGAAATTAATAAACGGTTAAGTAAGCAGGATGTGTAGTGATGGAAGTAACTAATTTAATTTATTTAAATCAATTAGAAATGGCGTGACTAATTAATCTTGCTTATGGTTGATTGAATGATATTGAATGCCTTGGATTATTGATATATCTGATATGTGATTTGTGATGCTATATGGGATGATATGTGTAGGTTGAACTGTGATAGTATGGATTATCTATCTGTAATGGAATTGTTATGTGGTATGATATCCTGAATATGAATTGTATTATTTTAAAACTTAACAATTTGGATTAGATGGATAATGAATTTGAAGAGATCGGGGTCGGGTATCAGCAATACCCGAAACCACTTCGATTAGTAAACTAAATTCTTCATAAATTGGATACGTGGATGCCAACAGGCTGGAATTGGATTAAATTAAGTAACTTGGCCTTTGACTGAGCAATAGTTCTTGGATATTGTTTAAGTGATGGACTTTGAGAACTCGTAGGAAGGTACGAGTTACCCTGGTTTGCAAATTAGTTTTATAACTTAGTATTTCATGTTATATGGGTTTACTCACGCTGGTTTCCAGCCTGACCCGGGTGTTACTTTGATGTAATGCTCGGGTCAGACCGAGTATTACAGATTTTCACGTAAGGACATTCTAGAGCTCAGGAGGCGAGCTGGATGGCAGGAACGTATGGAGTGTATTCTGTTGTGATATATTGTAGTTTATCTGGGACATGTTGACTTTAAATGTATAGTGTTTTGTGTAAATGTTGTAACTCTGATGTATTGATGTAAATTAACTGATACAGTTTTTCCTTTGTATAAATGCTATTTTATTTGATACTGCGAATCTGAGGTTCTGTGTTTCATTTCTGTTTCTTCTTCTATCTCTTTTCTTCTTTTCCCTAACAATCTGGAATTTTCGGGATCGAAAATTTTGTGCCGACCCGGATTTTCGCGCTCGAAAATCAACATCCATACTTCACTCGTATTCAAATGCCGTAGATTCAACCGTTAAAATCCTTCGGAGCTTATAACACATTTAGTACAACAACATAGCGGAAGAAAAAATGAATATATCATTGATATAACAATGGATACAATATCTGGTACACAATGGTACAAATGATATCAATATAGAACAGAGATACAAAACAGCGGAAGAAAAGATAAGATCAGCAGTGGAAAAATATCACCAATATGGTCTTCCAAAGGATAGAAAGAAAAATAGAATCCAGAACTGCATCTCCAATTGCCAAAGTTCTAATCTTCAAGCTTGAACCACCATCAGGTTGTATTGAAGCAAACAAGGTAACTCATGGATGTGATCGCCAAAATCCAAAAACTCCAAAGATTTCCAAAATAGAAAGCTGACGTCTACCGAATCTATATCTACTATCTGATTATTTGAAAATCTAACTCTAGGCTGCCTGTGTGGAAAATTGGGGCCTCTAGAGTTTAGAAAGGGAACAATAAACTCCAGGTCAGTCATGGGACTGGTATGAGCAAACAAAAACAGTTTTATCTTGAATAACAAAAAGAATTTAAAATTTAAATCCTCAATATTTTTTTGGAAAATGAAACTACCATAAGGCCTTCTGGAAAACACACAATGCAATTGCACACTTGGGGGAGATTTCTCCTTATGATAGTCAAACATGCTTGATATGCAAAATCCTTTTGATATTATTATTAGTGCATAGTGGAAAAAATTTGCAAGTATAATATTAATCTAAGCTAGCATACGTACCATTATAGTATGCCTACTATGGCTACCATATTAGATGGCAGGTTCTACAATTAAAATCGTACAAGGCGCGTATTGGAGATTGGATTTCCAACAATTGGTCAGGCTAAGGAACTTCCTGGGCCACATGGGTACGCCTCTGGAGGGATGCCCCAAGAACCTAACGGATCTCTGCCAACATGGCAGGGTTACCTCTGTAACTAGGTAACTACTACACGAGTATGCCATCCCTCGGTCGTTACCGACCTTTATCCGAGCTCTTGATACCAACAACCACAAATTAATAAATTTGCAGTAACCACATAGGTTAAATATCTGGGCTCCATACCATGATACAAACCTTTTTCGGAAGGAAATGGACATACCTCAAGGGGCGCTACCCCCAAATAACCTTGCCGCATCTTTCTTGTTTCGACCATATCGGGTTATGCGGTCCGACGAGGTCACATCCACAAAGCTACCCTTTACACAAAAACCATGCTTCAATCAACACATGATCATCAACACTTCGTATGCCACATTACCAAATTGGAAATTTATCACTAGTAACCATCAACTACATAACCTCTGGGCTCGTACGTCTCAGAGAAGGGTGTTAAGCTAAGAGTAAATTCTCTGCCACCAAACAGAAATGTATTTGATAGAAACCAGCTTTACATCTCAAAGTGTAACATCAGTCATACATCCATACAAGTCTGTTCTGGGTTCGAACAGAACCAAACGCACTTCACAAAGAAGCCCTTGCAATACGGATATTCACAATCCTGATCGGACTCCCCATCACACATGGAGATCTCTATACCGGCGCGACTCAGTGTAGAGACATTCGACGAGTAATCCTTTCATTCTCGAAAATACTCAGTCTTCACCGCCGGTCTTCAAATGCAATCCATAACGCCATATCATTATTCGGGATGGGTTTAATGACACAGAGTCCTCTCCCGGCTAAACAAAATAATGATCACAATATTTAAAAACATATGGATATATGAGATCCTAGTTAAGTCACAACTTAAAGCCCATAACCTTTCTTCAAATGGTTTAAAAAAATTACCCTTTTCAAATCTTTAAACAAAAAGATTCACTTCACAAAGTTCAAAAATCTTTCACAAAGATTCATTCATAGCTTTCGAAACAATTCCATTTCAAATCTTTTATACAAAAGATACACCCTTAAGATCCTCTTCAATTTCAAAACAAAGTTCAACAATCTTTCACAAAGATTCATTCATAGCTTTCAAAACAATTTTATTTCAAACTTGAAATGTTTTCAACATAAATTGGAAATCCTTTCTTTATTTGAAAGCTATTATCATTTGGAAACAAATACTTTTCGTTTCGGAAAAACCCGATCAATTATACACAAGTTATAGCCTTTTAAGTGTAAACTTGGGTTGAATTCGAATTCCTAGAATAATACATTCAATATACTTCAAAATGGTTTAAAATCCATATTATATAACTTGTATAATCTTTCCAAACTGTAATTCCCAATATAATAAGATATAGTATATTTAAACTAAATATAGATTTCAAAACATTCTTTTCAGAAGCTTTTCATATTCAATTCGATTCCATTTCCAAAATCATTTGGCTTCAAACTACAACCTTTAAACAAAATAATATTTTCAAAATATCTGTGACTTAACCGACTTCCTCATGAAATCCATATTTGTGTGTGTATGGTGTAGTCCAGGGGTTTTACACAATAGTGCAATATCATCAATCATTACAGATTCAATCACAACAATGTCGATAAGTGGTATAATCCTATAATGCTTATCTTTATTCATAGATTCACAGATGATTAATATAAATTCATCACGGATAAATAAAGTATATTCATCACAGCTCAAATCAAAACAGAGCATCATATACCAGGGATATCAAACAATTCAAAGCATTGCATTCAATTCAAGTATCCATAAGTAAGATCAATTAATTATCTGATTAATTTAAATCAGATTAATTACTTATGAATAAACTACTAATCCTGGTTAATTATCATTAATTAATTACAAATCATTTGAATTAATTATCCTATAATCATTTATTAATTGGCCTTAATTAATGAATTAATTAATCCTTTAATTATAAATTAATCAACCTTAATTAATAAATCAATTAACCTTTAATTATTAAATAATCAACCTTTAATTATTTAATTATCTTTAATTATAATTAATTAACCTTTAATCAATAATTGATTGCTCTTAATCATGCAATTAATAACCCTTAATCAGGTAATTAAGCTTAATTCATTACTCAATCATTAATTAATTAATCTTAATTAATTACTTATTTATCCTTTAATTAATCACATTAATTTATCTCCTTGATTAATTATCCTTTAATAAAGTTATTCTTTAACTTAATCATAATAATTAATTAGCCTTAAATTAATTACACAAAGTAATTAGCTTTAATTTAATTACACAAAGTAATTATTAAAAAATTAACTTTAAAGACATTTAATCTTTAAAACAAAATTATTATTAATCCATCGATTTATTCAGATTTTTAAAGTTAATTAACAATTAAAACATCTCTTCATAATTAATTAATTAATAACTTTCAAAACAAAGGTTATACACACACACACATATACTAAAAACACTTTTAACTTAATAAATTTTTTAAACAATTTTATTTCGAAACCTTTAATTAATCTCAAATATAAACAACACTTATTATTGAGGAAAGAAGTGTTTAAAAAATTTATTAAAGCTTGACTTATTTTAGATTTTAAACTAGTTATTATTATTATTTTATATAAAAAAACTGGATATCATAAAACCCGAGGCAACCCCGTAATTTTCTCAAACCAAACCCGAAGAAACCTTGCACACTTTCAACTTCGAGCCCAATCCTGCATTTACACGATCACGTACTCGAGAAACCCATCTTCTTCCCAAATCTTTTTCAAAACCCAGCTACATGAAATGCACCGTGCAAATGCACGGCGATTGCAGCCACCTCCGATCATCTTTCTGGCCTTCACCAAACTGTAAACGATCTCGACGAACAACTCAATCAAACAGATGAACAAAAACGATGGCAAAACAAAAATCGAGAAACTCGATCAAAACTGGAACACGAACTCGATTGGAAAACCAACGATGGTCAACATCTCCAACCTCCGGGACACGCACCATCCATCCTAAAGGCGTGCCATGTCCTGACGATCAGATTCCCCCCCACCCCAAGCGATCGGCTCTGATGCTCTCTCATCGCCGAGATCACCATGACAACCAATTTCGACAAAACATCAACCAAAACCCTACTCTGCCTGCTTTTTATCATCACGACCATCATAAAGTCCTTCACCATTTTTCCAAAGATTCCCGATACCCCAGCCACCTCCAGAAGCAACCACGATCGCCCATTCCATTCCGATCACCGCAAACTGCCCAGAATCCATTTTACGTTCAACTCGCAATTTCTCACTAAATATGAGCTTAAAAATTATGAAATGATTATTAAAAATCATGATTTCACATCACAAATCTATTTGTATAGTCAAAACATGAAATTGAATTCATTGATTTTTGACTTGAATTAGATTATCACAAAAATATCAAATTTTCTAAATATCACTTAAACATTTCCACTCGGAATTATTTTTAAAAACGAAGTCATGATGTTACAAACAATTTCTTTTTAGAAATTGAAACTTAATTTTGTTTAGAAAGAGAGATATGATTTTTTTTCTTCAATATGTGGTTCTTAATTCTGTATATATAACAGAATTTATATCTGTACACAGATATATGTCATCGTGTGTGTGTGTATATATATTCACACAGGCATGCAGTCAAATTCACGCCATCATTCAAACACATCTCATATCATAGTTCAAATATTATCAAGATATAATCAGGGTTAAGTGGTTTGCTCACCTGAACTAGATAGAGAATAGATTCTTGCTCAAAGATCTAGAACTTGCATTTTTATTTGATCTGAAGATGATCTGCTTAATTGTTGAATTGATCTTGCTTTTGATTGAAGTTTGATTCCAAGTTGAAAGCTTTCAAAGTTGAACTTTGATCAAGTTTGAGTTGAATTGTTTGCTTGCTTGAATTAAAAAAATTCCTTGCTAATCTGCTTTCAGGTTTTAGATTACTATTTTGCTTTTAATTGTGATCTAGAAACTGGAAGTGTTTTAATCTGGTAACTTGTTTTTGATGTTGAATCTGAAATCTTTGTTTCAGGTTTGAACTTGGTTTTAATTGATGAAGATTGTTCTCTGGAATTTGATATTTGGTTTAATTTTGCTGGTTTGAGTTTTTTCTTGATTCAGATTTTCTTTTTACCAGTTTTGCATTATTCTGATTTCTAAGCTTTAAATTTTGAAGATGAGAAAAAGGTTTAACTTTGAGCGAAAATCAATAGCCAAACTTTTCTAATTTTTGATTTACATAAAACTGACACTTGTTAACTTATGTTGATCTCATGCTTACACTTGTAATTATATGTTAACACTTGTAATTTACGTGAACACTTGTTAAATGTATTTATTTTCCTTATTACAAATGTCATAAGTTTGTGTATTTATGTAAAAACCCTTTAATACCAACTGTAACGACCCGCCTTTTGTACCACAGAAAGACGCATCAGTATTAAGAAAGAAAGGGATAGAAAAGAGAAAAGATAGAAAAGAAAGAACCAAATATCATCAGAGTCTCATAGCGGAACAAATAAATTATATTACATCACATAAGATATTACATAGTATCATATACATTAGAGTTACACAACTTATACAACACAAGTTAGATGGTTATAAAGATCTGTCTATCATACAACTCTAGTACAAAACAACTTCATCACAGAGATACAACACAGTGGAAACACTACATATCTATACACTGAAGCCTCCTGCTCCAATTCTCCTTCAGAAACTCGTCAAAGCAAACCTGAATCCCTTGGCTACTCGTAAAAATTTGAGTTTCCAAGACTTTAATAAAAATAGAAAATAAACTCCGGGTCAGAGAAGGGTCTGGTGTGAATAAACGGGTTAAATTTGCTTAACTTTTAAAATCTTTTGAAAATAAAGGTATCTCGTAAGACTTTCCACACATAAGTATGGAAAAGTTTTTACCTTACGATAACCAAAACATTTGATAGGAAATCTGGTGATATTATAATAGTGTCTAGGGTTTTCAAGTAAATAGAAAATAGTCGAAATTGTTATATTAATTAAATACCAACTACTAACCACAAAGTGGGTTCTACAATCAAAACCATAAAGGCATATAGGAAGAAGGGCTTCCATCAATGGTAGGGCTACTGGGGTACCGCCCGTCACAGTACGTAACCTAGATCACAGTACCGAGGATCCATCCTAAATCCCCTGCAACACAAGGCCGGAACCATCCCTTACTGGATAGTCCCGAACAAGACAACCCTAACAGTTGGCGCGAACCAACTGGCCGCTAAGCCGAAATAAAAAGAGACCTCTAGATAGGAGAAAATCTCGTCCTACTTGGGCGTGACCCACTTAGCCTTGCTACACCTCCCCTGTTTTAGCCATTCCCGGATGATGAGGCTTGAGGCTGCGATTACCTTTATAGAACACATTATCTTATAATGCTCATCGTCCTCCTGAAGATGTTCTGAAAGCATTCAATCCATACAAGTTCGTTCCAAGTTCGAATGAAACCGAAGACATTATCTCATTACACTCATTTTGGAATCACCGTCAGAGTTAACGATAATAGCCCTTGCACACTAAATCTTCATCTTAAACCTGAAAGTACTATCTCCGTTAAACTCATCTTGGAATCACCCTCAGAGTTTGAATGATGAATAGTTCTTACACTTCGAGTCTTCATCTTGATTTGAGATTTCATGACCTATCGTTTAATTTGGATCGATGTGGTTTTCGGATATCCAATTCGAAAATCCGATCCCGATCTCACCGAAATCAAAACACCATTTTAATATCCAAGTTTTTAAGGGTTTTAAACAATTTAACTTATTTAAGATAACATTTGCATACATATAGAAGATTCACATATCACAGATAGATAATTCATCACAATTCAACCACACATCTCATATCATTAAACAGCACATAATACATATCAGAGATATCACATCCAAATCATCCAATATCATTTAATCATCCATAAGCAAGATTAATACAATTCCTAATTAATTTAATTAATCTCCCATTATATTAATTACCAATTTTAATCACTTGGATTACCTTAATCCTGCTTACTTAACATTAATTAATTACAAATTAGTTAATCATTTTATTAACTTCCCATATTAATTAATCATCCATGATTAATTATCCTTCAATTATATTAAGTAATTGTCCTTTAATTATCCATTTTAATTAATCATTCTTTATTAATTACTCTTTAATTACATTAAATAATTAACCCTTAATTAACCGCATAGATTAATTAGCCTTAATCATTCACAATAATTAACTTTTAATTACTTTCATTAATTTATTACTCTCTTAATTAATTACATTTAACAAGTAGTCTTTAATTAATTAAATTCAATTATTAACCTTAATTAATCACATTCAGTAATTAATTATCCTAAAATTAATTACATTAATTAATTACTCTTAAATTAATTATATTCATTAATCCTTAATTAAGTGATTAATCCTTAATCACTTCCATTAAGTAATTATCTTCTAATTACTTCATTAAGTGATTTCCCTTAATTAATTACATTCAGTAATTATCCATTAATTACTTCACTAAGTAATTACACTTTATAAATTACATTAAGTAATTATACTTAACCAATTCCACAAATGATTATCCTTAATTAATTAATCTAATTAATTATCTTAAATTAATCACATTAATTAATCATCTCATAATCACTAGTTAATGGCTTTTAAATTAATAAATCATTAACTATTAACTAGTTACTTATATTAAGTAATTATCCTTTGATTATAAATATTAATTAATCAACCCTTATTAATTAAATTAAGTGGTTAGTCTTAAATTAATTTTTTTAATTAATTATTCTTAATTAATTACAACCTTGAATAAGTAAAGGTAAATTCTTTATCTTAATTTAAATACTTTATTACATCATTAACTTTATTTTAGAAACCATTAGGAATTAATTACCTAATTAATCTAATAAAATTATTTTAACAAACAAATTTAAAACATTTGATTTAAATTTCAAACTTGAAAACCTGTTTTCAAAACCTTGTTCAAATTATTATTTTAGAAAACTTAGTTTATTTGAAAACACCTTAAACTTGGATACTTTTACTTTGAAACTAATCATTTAAAAACTTTTAAATGCCTAAAACTTGTTTTAACACTTTACTTTGGAACTAATTATTTTAAAATCGTTTAAATATTTTGAAAACTTATCTACATACTTTGCTTGGAAACTTAAATAATATTCTAGCTTGTAAAACAAAAATTTTGTTTCGTTTAAATTTGAACTTGGTTTCTTTTAATAAAAATGTTCAAACTTTTTCAAATTTGCTTATATATAAAACCAGATTATCATCTCAAGCCATACCTAAGCCAAAACATAAAAAACCCGAGCCAACTTCGTAACACTCGCTAAACACAACTACTTCGATTCGCCCTTCAATTCGCACAAGCACAACACCGAGAAACACTCCATCTTCCAAAAACATAACATATCCAGATACACAGAGGTGCACTGTGCATGTACACCGACGATCCAGGCCCCTCCGACCATCTCCTCCGGCTCCAGAACATCGCCAACGACTTCGACCATCAGCACGTACATCTAGAAAAAGAAATTGAAAGCTAATTCGAAAATTCGATGGTCGATCGAAACACTGGAAACAAACTTCATCGAAAAATCTTCAATCATCGTTGATCCCGACTATGATCAACCTCACCGACCTCACCAGAGAACCGCCTCGACCCCCTACACCAATCGCCTACCTCGAGATCACCTCCGATCCCCCTTGGCCATCGCCATTTCCTCGAAAACACCGACGCCACAACTCGACCTTCGAACCCTAGTTTGACTCCGACACACCACCTCGATCATCAGAATAATCCATGACCATTTTTCCTATGATCCACCACCCACCGGCCACCTCCAGTCCAAGCCTCGCCCCAAACTACGACGCCGATCATCGGCTATCGAAAAAATGTCAAAACTGATCGTCCCATAATGTCTCACCAATATTCCATCTAAAAATCATTATTATTCTTTCTAAATTCAACGTTTGCCACGACAAATTCAATTATATAATACAATCTAAGAATTATGAATGTTGATTTTTGACTTATCTCTGATTATCACTGCAGTTTCAGATTTTTGAATTAGTTGCTAAATTAAAATACCAAAAACTATTTTTAGAATTGTTATCATGTTGTTATAATCATATTTCATTTACAAATCCAAGTCTAAAATCAATTATATGTGAAAATAAAAAAATTCAAATGAAAATGATGCCTGAAAATAAAATTTATAAAGCAGTTTTAATCCATATATATATTGACATAATATATAGACATATATGTGCATTCAAATCAAAGCATTTCCTGTAAACATTATAATATATTTCTACATCATTCCATCACAAGCAACTAAGTTTAAATCCATGATTTCAAACTGTTTTTAAAATAAATATTCACTCACCAGAAAATAAGAATAGAGGACAAA
Organism: Allium cepa; assembly: GCA_030765085.1. Taxonomy (NCBI): domain Eukaryota; kingdom Viridiplantae; phylum Streptophyta; class Magnoliopsida; order Asparagales; family Amaryllidaceae; genus Allium; species Allium cepa. The sequence continues at coordinate 706,983,404 of CM060934.1, forward strand.
AATTTTGATCTGCAGTTGGTAAATCTGGAGCTTGGTTTCGATCTGATTCTTATTGCTTGATTTTTTGAGTTAAATCCTTGTATTACTAAAGCTTGATTCTTACTGCTTGGTATTTGAATTTGATTTATTTTGTTGAGTAGAATTCCTTTGCTCTGGTTGTAACAGCATTTGATGTTTTGATTTTATCTATTTTTTTCTTTTTTATTTAGAGGAAGAAAGAAGATTGAGACGAAGAGAGTTAGAAAGTCTTTGATCTGAAATAAAAAAAAAGACCAGATCTCTTTTTCAACATTATACTTAAAATTTAATTATAAGAAATCAAGCCACTTGTTAGTTTCAAATGTTACTTGGCTAACAAATGTTGTTTATATGTGTTTGAAGCTTTACAAGTGTATTTTACATAAATCAATCAATTTACAAGTGTTAAAACAAGGAATTTTATGTTTAAATCTTTATCTTGAAAAGTATTTATGCTTTAATTACTTTGTAATATAAATTTATATATGTATTTATTTATATATATTTCTTATGTCTTTTTATTTATGCATATTGGAATTATGTTTATGTTTATTTATATATACTTATGTTTTATATGTTTATGGATTTTACTTTGTACTTTTATATATGTTTACAAATCATATTATCTCATGTTTAAAAAAAATTAAAAGAAATAATATCTAAAACAAAAGGAATGAACTTTTTAATTAAATCTTATTTTTAAACTCAAGCTAAAATATAATTTAAATGAATAAACATTTACCTTATGTGTTTTGAAAATAATGATAAACTTTTTAAATATCTTTTGAAAGTTTTATATTGAATTTTTAAACTTAAGCTAAAATAAAATTTTAAATCAATAAACATTTATAGGTATTATCTTTATTGTTAAGAAATATAAAGTAAAGTTTTTAAATAACCATTGAAAGTTATTATATAATTTTTTTAAAATATAGCTTCCAATTACATTATACATATACATACACATTATAATTTGAAAACATCTCTTTAAATCAAAGCTTTCCTATTTACAATATATAAAGATATATACATTATAAATAGAATATATTTTAGTTAGCTTTGAAAGATAAAATTTTATCAAATTAATTATTCATAAAAGAATATTATTAAATCAATTTAAATATTTATTAAATTGCCCTTGCCCAAAATTCCGGGTCATCTCATTCCACCGCCTTAAAAGAATTTCGTCCTCGAAATTTTAAAGCAAATATAATTTAATAATCCAGCAAAAGTTTTAATTTCAAGCAACAGGCATACATATCAATCATACCTTAACAACCATAGCAACCCATTTAGTCAAACAAACAAATCTAACGATCCTGACACGATTCAGGATAGGCCTACCTGATACTATCTAGAGTTTCCCAGGTACAATCGCTGGGATACTCGTTCTACAGAACCTTAACTAGCTCACCACAAAGCTCCTGAGCTCCTTCTCAATTTGGTCCTATAGTCTGAACAAGATATCAGACTACACTCAAGTCCAGCTCAACTTCCAAATCCTTCTGAACTGCAGATTCTACAACCACTGCTAAATCATACACATATTCCCTCAGAGATACGTGAAATACATTGAATTCCATCCATCCGAACTGGCAAGTCAATCCTATAGACCAAAGAACTTATCCTATCCTAACATAGAAAAAAATTCAATATACCTCGGTACTGGCTTCTCGGTCTTAATAAATCTTATTACTCCTTTAATCGGAGAAATCCTGACAAAAGTGAAGTTTCCAACTTCGAATTCCACATCGATCCAAATTAAACGTTAGGTCGTGAAATCTCAAGTGGAGTTCAAGATGAAGACTCAAAGTGTAAGAACTATTTGTCGTTAAAACTCTGAGGGTGATTCCAAGATGAATTTGACGGAGATAGTGCTTTCAGGTTCTAGATGGAGATTCAGAGTTCAAGGGCTATGGTCATTAACTCTAAGGGTGATTCCAATATGAGTGTAACGAGATAGTGGCTTCGGTTTCGTTTGAACCCGGAACAAACTTGTATGGATTGAATGCTTTCAGAGCATCGTCACTGGAGGACGATGAGCATTCTAAGATATGTGTTCTGAAAGTCAATCGTAGCCTCAAGCCTCATCAACCGGGAATGGCTAAAACAGGGACGATGCAGCAAGGATAAATGGGTTGCGCCCAAGTAGGACGAGATTTTCCCCTGTCTAGAGGTTCCTTTTTATTTCGGCTTAGTGTGTGGTTGGTCGCGCCAACTGTGGGGTTATCTTGTTCGGGACTATCTTGTAAGGGATGGTTCCGGCCTTGTGTTGCAAGGGATTTAGGGTGGATCCTCAGTACTCTGATCTAGACCAAGTACTGTGACGGACGGTACCCCAGTAGCCCTTCTATTGTATGGAATCCAATCTCTATTAAGTGTCGTATGTTTTGATTGTGCCCAACTATGTTGGAACGTGAGATGTAAGCATTCCATCTATTTCTGTATTTTACTTGAAAACTCTAGACCCTATTATAATATAACAGGATTTCCTATCAAATGTTTTGATTATCGTAAGGTAAATTTTTTTTCATGTTTATGTGTAGGAAGTCTTACGAGATACCCTTATTTTCAAAGGTTTTTTCAAAGTTAAACAACTTTAACCTGTTTACCCACTCCAGACCCATATCTGACCCAGAGTTTATTTTCTGTTTTATTAAACTCTTGGGTACTCAAATTTTTACGAGTAGCCACGGGATTCAGGTTAGCTTTGATGAATTCTGGAGGAGATTTGGTGCAGGAGGCTTCAGCATGTAGATACATAATGGTTCCGCTGTGTCTGTATCTCTATGATGTTTTGAGTTGTACGATAGACAGGTGTTCATAACTATCTAAACTATGATGTATAAGCTGCGTATCTCTGATATATATGATACTATGTAATATCTTATGTGATGTAATATATTTTATTCATTCCGCTGTGAGATTCTGATGTTGTTTAGTTTCTTTCTTCTCTATCTTTTCTCTTCTTTATCCCTTTCTTTTCTAATCTTGATGCATCTTTCTATGGAAAGAAAGATGGGTCATGACACTCCAGTTATGTCTGATGCTTCCTTGATAATGCAAAACCCTCGACTTCAATGTCAATCCAAAAGAGTTGTTAAACCCTAAAACCCCTTCGACCTGCCACTACGGGGGCTGAAAATTCCAATAACTATTTTACCGAAATCACCTACCATCGAGCTAGCTTCAGCCATGAACACGAGTTCCTAAAATTTTCCGATCAACAACCGCTCGAAAACCAAATTCCGATCAACATGCAATGTCTCATAATTTACATACTTAAAATTCATGGTTTCAATCTTAAAAATCGTGGTCTTCGAAAACGAAATTGATGATATACCTGAATCAAATAATTTTTATAATTGAAACTTTGACATGAACTAGAATTCTACTGTACTACTTCTTATTGTTTAAACTAGCTTCAATTCTTAACTGTAAATATTTTTAGATCGGATATCTTGTTATTACAAATAATATTTGTTTACATATCTAATCCTGAAAAGATTAGAGGAATTGCAATTTGTTTTTGAACATATCAAAAGCCTGAACTTTTACGAACAGAGAAGATTTACCGATGTAAAGACATGCACAAAATTTCCTATATACATATACACATGTATTCACCTTAAAACGATCACGCAAATATTTATGCAAACATTCATAACAATTTTCTTCAAGAATTCACTACATGCACCAAGTTTTAAACTTTATAAGCTTTTAGTTTACTCATAGGCATTTTTAAAAAAACAGAGGAAAGTGGGTTAGATTACTCACCTGCTTTGAACAGAGAAACCAGGTTTTGATTTAAAACTAGAACTTAGTTGATCTTTTATGTGACGCCCCACCTCTACACCCATGCTAGCCAAGGACACTACGGTGTAATGCCGTCAACTAGCACGGAGAATAAGGCTGTTGAGGAGCGACCATCCGTGTAATTGCTTTGTGCGAGCATCGATATGTCAGATAGTATAGCATGCAATTCTTTTCAAGTGGAAATCCGACATGCCGACACAAACTCAAAGCTACTACACAGTGGCTATAATATCTTCGGAAACAAATATAGAAGTAAGCATAACACAAATCAGTCACAGACAATTCATATCACAAAGGCGGAAATAGATATGAATATAACACATGAAAGTGTACATCAGAGTAGTAATCAAACAAGATCCACAATATAAAAAAGAATAGATACAAGTGCTAGACAAAAGAATAAATATACATCATAGAGTCTGTATCTCAAATGTATACAACAAAAACTACTAAACTAAAGTAGTTAGCCAAAAGTCAGAAGATGGTTCCAGATAGGAAGCCATGAGGAAGCACCTGTAATATCTCAGTCTGACCCGAGTATTATTTAAGAAGAAAATAATAAACGGATCAGTCTAGCTATAAATATCAGATGAAATGATATAGAATAAGAGATACGACTAAACGTATAATAATCACAATGCCAAGCTGTAATAAATAAATATTTGAAAAGTCAATAAGAGATTAATCAATATCGCAAAGATCTTCTCAAAGATAAAAAGGAATGTCATACCCCTAATTTCATTCACCAAGCCACAATAAATGACATATATATAAATGCCAATCGTAAAAGTTGGTGAAACATAAATTCCAGAATTCAACATACGAAATCCAGAAATCACAAGAAAAGGATGGCCAAGACATTGATGTAGTGCAAACGGTACACCCAACGTATCAAAAGCATATCATTGATGTAGTGCAAACGGTACGTCCAATGAATCAAAAGCAAAGACATTGATGTAGTGCAAACGGTACATCCAATGTATCAAAAGCAAAGACATTGATGTAGTGCAAACGGTACATCCAATGTATCAAAAGCAAAGACATTGATGTAGTGCAAACGGTACATCCAATGTATCAAAAGCAAAGACATTGATGTAGTGCAAACGGTACATCCAATGTATCAAAAGTATATCATTGATGTAGTGCAAACGGTACATCCAATGAATCAAAAGAAAAGACATTGATGTAGTGGCAACGGCACATCCAATGTATCAAAAGCATATCATTGATGTAGTGCAAACGGTACATGCAATGGATCAAAAGCAAAGACATTGATGTAGTGCAAACGGTACATCCAATGTATCAAAAGTATATCATTGATGTATTGCAAACGGTACATCCAATGAATCAAAAGTATATCATTGATGTAGTGCAAACGGTACATCCAATGAATCAAAAGCAAAGACATTGCACATGCTAGTCTAAAACATAAAAATGATCATCATAATCATCAAGAAGTGTCAATTACAGTAAGCTAGTAAATATATGAGCTTAGCTTCATGTCCCATAACCACTAGCTTAACTTAAATATTTACGAACAAATTGTAGATCTCCACTTGAAAATTGTCACAAGAGATTCAATCGAACAAGTCCAAGAATTAACCGGCGAAGTAAACGCAAGCGTTTCATACCACTTGTTTTACTAAGCCGTTTAATTAGATTTCTCATACGAGTGAGGTAAAGGTTTGTATATACTAATAGATTGGAAAACGGTTTTGTAAACGAATTTGGTATTAAAATAGAATTGAAATCGTTTGAGGAAAGAGTTTTGATATTTACTACTAGTATTGAAACCTTTATATTTTTAAAGTGACAAAACACGAAAATGATTGTAGAACAATCAACCACCAAAATTCACATTCAAAGACGTGAATAAAAATCCAAAGAAATCGATCCAAATCCATCAAAATGGGTATTCCCAAAAATTCCAAGAATAGAAGTCATTAAAGTCTTAGCAACAACAAGTGGGAAATAACACGAATCGATGGAATTGGGAAACCAAGAAAAAATATGCACAAATATGCACAATTAGGCAAATAGGTGCAGGTCAGTCGACTGACTAAAAGGTCCAGTCGTCTGGACCAGAGGCATGAAAAATAATTTCCTGCAGTCAGTCGACTGACCTAAAAATTCAGTCGACTGAATGCAGGGGAAACAGAGGACCCGAGCCTCTAGTAGTTGCCTTCGGAATGCTTATGTGCTACAGCCAGTCGACTGACCCAAAGGTCAAGTCGACTGACGGCACCAAGGCTGTTTTCCAGCCTATGAAATGAAGATGCTATCTTCTTCAAAATGCAATCGGGCGAGCACGGTCACTAGGGGTTTATGCCAATCGACTACCCGGTCCTATAAGCTCTTCGATGCATCACCAAAAACAAGTTCAAACAACAAAGCTATGATTTTTGAAGATTTGAACTCAAAACACTAAAATTTGGAATATTCACAAAACCTATCCAAATAAAAATCAAATACACATGAATAAGTGTTAGGAATTCATACCTAACAATCAAAGATAATCGTAGACCTAGATGTGAGATTAAAAATCTCACCTTTGAACCCAAATCAATGAAGAAGAAGCTATAGAGCAATGGTAAGAACAATCACTCTTCAATTCCAACCCAACAAGCTTGAATCTAAGATTAAAGGAGAAACATTTCCTAAATTAGGTTTAGGAAATTTTTGAAATTGAATGGAGAAAGAGTTGGAGAAGATGAAGGAGGTGCTTACCAATGGGTTCACTTGAGTTTGGAGCTAGAAGTTGGATTTGCAAAGAAAGCTAGGGTTTAGGAATTTCCTTTTCCCATCTCTTCCACCATTTTTACTTTAGCTTGAAGTGTTTAATTAAAGAGGAGAAGTTATGAAGAGAAGGGGTTGGGCTGAGCTAATAAGGGTGCAGTCCAAACCAAAGTCATAAGCGGGAAAAAGTAGCAAAAATCAACTTTCTCCAAACATATCGAAGCTTATACTCAAAAAGGTCGCAAACGGCATTTTGAACTCAATGGAAGTGGTCTCGAGTCCTAATTCGACTGTTTGCAAAAAGTAGCTTTTCGGACCAAAATCCGACGAACGATAAAATATTTAAATATACAATCGATAAATATGCGGGTTGTTACAAACTCCCCTCCTTAAAGAAATTGCGTCCTCGCAATACTTAAGAAGAAAATAAAGTGTAACAACCATAAAAGCATATCAACACAAAAGAAAATTGAAATAAGAAGTTCACCACAAAGAGCACGAAAGAGTTAGCACGAACGGGATCGCTCGATGAATTCCCTAGATTCCCAAGAGTAATCCCTAAGATTTGAGAACCATTGAACTCTCACAAGAAGAATATCTTTATTCCGAAGGCGCTCAACCTCCGAAGCAATGATGCGAATGGAATGTTGCTCATAAATCAAATCTGGTGAAACTTCAATTTCCACGATATCACCGGGCACAAGAATAAAAATCGGAATCCCTAAGGCATTTCCGTATATAAAAGACGTGGAGAACGTCAAGATTAGCAGAAAATTGAGCTGGTGCAACGACGTAGTATAATAACAGTACACCCGAGGAACCAGAAACTCAAATAATTTGGAACATCAGCGTAGTACAAAAACGGTACGCCCAATGAACCAAAGCCCGAATAATTTCGGAACACCGACGTAGTACAAAAACGGTACGTCCAATGAACCGATAAACCGGAACAATGATGTAGTATAATAATGGTACATCCATTGATCCAGATAAGATGGAACATCGATGTAGTATAATAACAGTACATCCGATGAACCGAACACCATAAAAGAACATCAGACGCGAGTCCATAAAAGAGGTGAGATGAAACTCAATAAAACGAAGTACGTCAAAACGCCCGATGAACTTGGTAAAACGATCATAAGATACAAGGAATCTCGAGCCAACGAGGTTGACGCAAATTAAGTTCCTTATGAGAAATAAATATTTCAAAGATTTATGATCGAGGTGGAGAACAAATTTCTTCCCCAAAAATGATGATGCCAAACTCAAAAAGCAAAAACAATAGCCGCGAGCACTAGATCATGAGTGGCATACCTAGTCTCAATCGGCTTTTAATGATTTAGAAGCACAAGTGATAGCACATTATCTTTTGCAAGAGAACGGCATCCAAACCAATACGACTAGTATCGGAACACATAGCAAATTCTTGGTTCCCCTTCAGGAATCACAAGAATAGAAGTATCGAAAAGAAAGAACTTCTTTTAAATAATTTTCTTTCCCGAAAAGTTAAACTTTCAAAATTACATTTATCTTTATGTAATAATCTTTCTAGAAAAATTTACATTTTTACAAGTCAATATATCGTGTCTGACTGTCTCATCAATGCGTTTAGGAGATTCTTATCGATAATGTTGATTAAGCACATCGACCAGAATTCTTAAAACAGTAAATGGGCAATACAATCACAAAATCATATTCTATAGGATAAGTAAGTTTTTTCAAAATCTTCTAAGAATATTCTTTGTTCGTTTTAAGAACAAAAATCCAGTTATACTTATAAATAAATCTTATGAAAAAGATTTGCAAATTTTTTAAATTGCTACTTTCATCCAAAATCAATATATGCAAAAATGGAATCATCGAGATATTCGATAGAATGCTCGATACCTAAAATAGATGAAATAAGCTGGACAAACTGAATGACATAATAATTCATTCATAGGAATCATAACAAGTGCGGAATGCTAACTTGCGCAACTCGTAGCAAATGAAAACCGATGGTAAGGTCAAACTGAAAAGACCTTAGCACCACACGAAGGATTACTTAGGTGATAATCCTAAGACAAGCTCAAAAATACCGTAAAATTTCTCAAACTACATGAATGAGAGAAATAACACTTTCCTTATAAGTGGGCTTAAGGAATAAAATGATTCCACCAAAAATGTGAAATCGGAATCATAAAGAAAAATTAGAAAGCTGCTTAACAGATAGAAAATGTCGAAGATGAATAGTCCACTCGAAAAATAGGATATGGGCTTCACAATGATTAAGCCGATCCTTTCAAAAAAATCAATTCCGAAGCCTAAGTAAAAATATCGGCTCGGAAAGAAAAATCTTATAAAATAATTTCGACATCAATAAAAAGCAAATTGAGTGTTGCGGATCTACCATCCGGATTCACAATCCTCAAAGAAGTCATCAAGCCCAAAACATTCAAAGAAAAAAAAGAATCGACAAGTTCTTTTGATATAAAAATAATGTGATGAAACCCATATCAAAAAGAATTCGAATAAGAAGATCACGAAATAAAACAATGCCATCAAGGATTGAATGTAAAATACCTTGACCAAGAGAAGAGTTGCTAGGGGCTTGCTGCTCTCCTTCTCTCTTGCTTGGAAGCTTAGGACACAAAGATAAAAGATGACCCGAACCTTTGCAATAACGACAAAAGAGGGGTTTCGGGCACTCCCTTGCATAGTGGTCTGTGAAACCACAATTGTAGCATCGTCCACGACTAGAGGTAGGTGCTTTTGCTACCGGGGTTTCTTGCCTCCCTTTCTTGTTGGGAATGGGGCCTTTGAATTTAATAGGCCTCTTCATGTTGTTGTTGAAGTTTTGTTAGGCACGCACAACTTCAACATCACCTTCTCTATCGGCCTCTTCAAGACGAAGAGCGATATCAATAAGCTGATCAAATGAAACCTCAAGTTTCAGGAGTAATGGCTTCTTAAGATTATTATTCAACCCATAGACAAATCTCTGATTTTTCTTCAATGGGGTGTCGATGTATTCAACCTCGTATTTGGACAGAGATTCGAAAGATGCGACATAGTCTGTCACAGAAGATTCACCTTGAACAAGGTCTATGAAATGCCGGGCTAAAGTTACTTTCTCAGCCTCCGGCACAAACTTTAATTCGAATCGTTCCCGGAATTGCTCCCAAGTAAGATCTGCTTCGATAATCTCCAAATTCAAGAGCTCATACCAATCTAACGCTCTTTCTTGGAGCATGCTAGAAGCCACTTGGACTCGATGTAGATCAATAAGGTTCCTGCGAGAAAAGATACGATCGCATGATTTGAGCCAAGCTTGAATTTCAATAACATTCTCGGATCCCTTGAATGGCCCTCCACCCAAATCGGTGTAGTCTCTGCACAAGCGTGCAAAACCGGATCTAGGATGAGTAGGCTTTGGATTGGGTCCGTCTGCTTGAGCGTTCCTTACTAGATCAAGAAGCTGCTGAGCAGACATAAATACTCCATCCTGAGGAGTAGCACTAGATTGACCGGCGCTGGGACGGCCTGGTCTTACCATTTCTCTTCCTTTATAAAAGAAAGAAGGAGAAAAAGGTTATTCACCAAATGAATATCAAGCAATCTTGAAAGATAAAACAAGGAATCATAAAGAAAATAGGATGAATCGGTACGAAGACTCGAATAAAATCCTAAAGCACGACTCCTAAGATGGACTTAGGACGATGATCCTTGTTATAATATTCCACATTGTTCCGAAGTTTGGCTCTGATACCAAGCTGTGACGCCCCACCTCTATACCCATGCTAGCCAAGGACACTACGGTGTAATGCCGTCAACTAGCACGGAGAATAAGGCTGTTGAGGAGCGACCATCCGTGTAATTGCTTTGTGCGAGCATCGATATGTCAGATAGTATAGCATGCAATTCTTTTCAAGTGGAAATCCGACATGCCGACACAAACTCAAAGCTACTACACAGTGGCTATAATATCTTCGGAAACAAATATAGAAGTAAGCATAACACAAATCAGTCACAGACAATTCATATCACAAAGGCGGAAATAGATATGAATATAACACATGAAAGTGTACATCAGAGTAGTAGTCAAACAAGATCCACAATATCAAAAAGAATAGATACAAGTGCTAGACAAAAGAATAAATATACATCATAGAGTCTGTATCTCAAATGTATACAACAAAAACTACTAAACTAAAGTAGTTAGCCAAAAGTCAAAAGATGGTTCCAGATAGGAAGCCATGAGGAAGCACCTGTAATATCTCAGTCTGACCCGAGTATTATTTAAGAAGAAAATAATAAACGGATCAGTCTAGCTATAAATATCGGATGAAATGATATAGAATAAGAGATATGACTAAACGTATAATAATCACAATGCCAAGCTGTAATAAATAAATATTTGAAAAGTCAATAAGAGATTAATCAATATCGCAAAGATCTTCTCAAAGATAAAAAGGAATGTCATACCCCTAATTTCATTCACCAAGCCATAATAAATGACATATATATAAATGCCAATCGTAAAAGTTGGTGAAACATAAATTCCAGAATTCAACACACGAAATCCAGAAATCACAAGAAAAGGATGGCCAAGACATTGATGTAGTGCAAACGGTACACCCAACGTATCAAAAGCATATCATTGATGTAGTGCAAACGGTACATCCAATGAATCAAAAGCAAAGACATTGATGTAGTGCAAACGGTACATCCAATGTATCAAAAGCAAAGACATTGATGTAGTGCAAACGGTACATCCAATGTATCAAAAGCAAAGACATTGATGTAGTGCAAACGGTACATCCAATGTATCAAAAGTATATCATTGATGTAGTGCAAACGGTACATCCAATGAATCAAAAGCAAAGACATTGATGTAGTGCAAACGGTACATCCAATGTATCAAAAGCATATCATTGATGTAGTGCAAACAGTACATCCAATGGATCAAAAGCAAAGACATTGATGTAGTGCAAACGGTACATCCAATGTATCAAAAGTATATCATTGATGTAGTGCAAACGGTACATCCAATGAATCAAAAGTATATCATTGATGTAGTGCAAATGGTACATCCAATGAATCAAAAGCAAAGACATTGCACATGCTAGTCTAAAACATAAAAATGATCGTCATGATCATCAAGAAGTGTCAATTACAGTAAGCTAGTAAATATATGAGCTTAGCTTCATGTCCCATAACCACTAGCTTGACTTAAATATTTACGAACAAATTGTAGATCTCCACTAGAAAATTGTCACAAGAGATTCAATCGAACAAGTCCAAGAATTAACCGGCGAAGTAAACGCAAGCGCTTCATACCACTTGTTTTACTAAGCCGTTTAATTAGATTTCTCATACGAGTGAGGTAAAGGTTTGTATATACTAATAGATTGGAAAACGGTTTTATAAACGAATTTGGTATTAAAATAGAAATGAAATCGTTTGAGGAAAGAGTTTTGATATTTACTACTAGTATTGAAACCTTTATATTTTTAAAGTGACAAAACACGAAAATGATTGTAGAACAATCAACCACCAAAATTCACATTCAAAGACGTGAATAAAAATCCAAAGAAATCGATCCGAATCCATCAAAATGGGTATTCCCAAAAATTCCAAAAATAGAAGTCATTAAAGTCGTAGCAACAACAAGTGGGAAATAACACGAATCGATGGAATTTGGAAACCAAGCAAAAATATGCACAAATATGCACAATTAGGCAAATAGGTGCAGGTCAGTCGACTGACTAAAAGGTCCAGTCGTCTGGACCAGAGGCATGAAAAATAATTTCCTGCAGTCAGTCGACTGACCTAAAAATTCAGTCGACTGAATGCAGGGGAAACAGAGGACCCGAGCCTCTAGTAGTTGCCTTCGGAATGCTTATGTGCTACAGCCAGTCGACTGACCCAAAGGTCCAGTCGACTGACTGGCACCAAGGCTGTTTTCCAGCCTATAAAATGAAGATGCTATCTTCTTCAAACTGCAATCGGGCGAGCACGGTCACTAGGGGTTTATGCCAATCGACTACCTGGTCCTATAAGCTCTTCGATGCATCACCAAAAACAAGTTCAAACAACAAAGCTATGATTTTTGAAGATTTGAACTCAAAACACTAAAATTTGGAATATTCACAAAACCTATCCAAATCAAAATCAAATACACATGAATAAGTGTTAGGAATTCATACCTAACAATCAAAGATAATCATAGACCTAGATGTGAGATTAAAAATCTCACCTTTGAACCCAAATCAAGGAAGAAGAAGTTATATAGCAATGGTAAGAACAATCACTCTTCAATTCCAACCCAACAAGCTTGAATCTAAGCTTAAAGGAGAAACATTTCCTAAATTAGGTTTAGGAAATTTCTGAAATTGAATGGAGAAAGAGTTGAAGAAGATGAAGGAGGTGCTTACCAATGGGTTCACTTGAGTTTGGAGCTAGAAGTTAGATTTGCAAAGAAAGCTAGGGCTTAGGAATTTCCTTTTCCCATCTCTTCCACCATTTTTACTTTAGCTTGAAGTGTTTAATTAAAGAGGAGAAGTTATGAAGAGAAGGGGTTGGGCTGAGCTAATAAGGGTGCAGTCCAAACCAAAGTCATAAGCGGGAAAAAGTAGCAAAAATCAACTTTCTCCAAACATATCGAAGCTTATACTCAAAAAGGTCGCAAACGGCATTTTGAACTCAATGGAAGTGTTCTCGAGTCCTAATTCGACTGTTTGCAAAAAGTAGCTTTTCGGATCAAAATCCGACGAATGATAAAATATTTAAATATACAATCGATAAATATGCGGGTTTTTACATTTTACTTTGAAAAAATTAAAGATTGCTTGCTGTTATTTGTTGAGTTGAATCTTCTTTGTTTTGAAAAGTATTCGGACCGAAGCTTGGTATCAGCTTGTCTATGTTACTACAGATTTAATTGTTTTTCTTTTGCTTGATTTTGAATCTGAGTTGCTTTAATCTTGAAATAGTTGAAAACTGAAATTGTTTGGTTCAATTTTCTTCTCAGGTTTTGGTTTCTTTTAATTTTTACATTGAGGATAGGAAAAAAGAATGAGATAGAGAGTAGAAAGGTTTATATACTTAGTTTTATCTTTTATTAAGTATTAGAAAAAGTATTTAATTAATTTAATTAATTATGAGTCAATTAATAAGAGATTAGTTAATTCGCAATTAAGTATAAATTAATTAAGTAATTAGAGATTAATTACTTAAATGATGATTACTTAATGTAAGTAATTAATGGGTAAATCTGTTGAGGGTTAATTAATTTAATTATAAATTAAAGGTTAAATTAATTAAGGAACAAGGTTAATTAACTGAGGATAATTAACTAATGGGATAATTACTTGATGAAAGTAATTAAAGTTAAATTACTTAAGGGAAGTAATTAAGGATTAATTACTTAGTGTAATTAATTAAAGGATTGATTAATTAAGAAAATTAATTAAGGGTTAGTTAATTAAGGAGTGTGATTAATTAAAGGATAATTAATCAATGTAAGTGATTATAGGATAATTAATTAAGGATAAATGTAATTAATGTTGAATAGGTGAAGGTTAATTAATCCGTGTTATTAATTAAAGGCTAATTACTTAATGTAATTAAGGAGGATAATTAAGGGATGATTAATTAATGGTTTGTAATTAATTAATGTTAAGTAAGCAGGATTAAAAGTGATTAAAGAAATTAATTTAATTAATTTAAATTAATTGGAATGGTGAGACTAATTAATCTTACTTATGAATGATTGAATGATATTGAATGCCTTGGATCATATGATGTTCTGATATGAAATGTTTTGTGATATGATTGGGTTGAACGGTAATAATATGGTTATATATCGAGATGAATTGCTGTGTAAAGTGCCATCCTGTATTCGAAGTTTGAATTGTATTTCATTTGAATAACTTGGGTTAAGATGACATGGGACTCTAAGAGACTGGGGTCGGGTATCAGTACATACCCGAAACCACTTCGATTTGAAACCTTCTACAATTCTTTATAGATTTGATATGTGTAATCAATAGGCTGGAATGAAATAATTTATGTGAACTGGACCATTGAAACTAAGTAAGGGTACTTAGAGATTGATTTGTGAAATAGTGTCGACTATAACAAGTTAAGAACTCGTAGTGAAGAACGAGTTACCCTAGAATTTAAGTATGTTATAATTAGTGTTTTTAAGTTATACGGGTTTACTCACGTTGGTTTCCAGCCTGACCCGGGTGTTACTTTGACGTAATGCTTGGGTCAGACTGAGTATTACAGATTTTCAGGTTAGGACGTTCTGGAGCTCAGGAGATGAGCTGGATGGCAGGAACGTATGGAGTTTACCGCTGTGTATTAGAGTTGTATTGATAGTAGTCTGGGACAGGTTGATATAACTGTCTCATTTATTTATGGTTGTAACTCTGATGTATTGAATGTAAAGTGACAATTACAGCTTTCTTTGTGAATGCTAATATATGATATTATGTTTTGATCCGCTGTGAAATGTGAGATTCTGTGTTTGTTTTCTGTTCTTCCTCTACCCTTTCTTCTTTTCTCTAACAATCTGGAATTTTCGAAGTCGAAAATTACGGGCCGTTACACAAAGCAAGCTAGAAACGATGGATCACCAAATAGAAATATACAACTTTTGGAGTTAAATCTGGAAACAATCTTCACATGCATCCTCTCTTAAAAATAGAGGAGAGAAGAAATAAAACAGCTAAGCTTTTAAAAATTTACTGCCTCCTCTTCTTTCTTTCTACAGATTCAAATTAAGGCAATGGCCGAAACAAATATCCCTAAAAAAAATCACAGCTTTCAAAATTTTTACTGTAAATCCATTCAAATCTCCTTCGATTCTTTTTCATTTAAATCGATATACTCTTTGTAATCGATTAATGGCCGAACGTCTATATGGAATCGCGATGAAGGGTGAAATTGAATTTCGAATCAGCTCGCTCGAACGAAGCGATGGCTGCTCTCGTTCATCTCCAAATCGAGCGAGGTCTGGGGAGCTCGATTTTGAGCGACGCATTCGAGTAGGTAGGGCGGTAGTTTCGAATCGCGAAGGAAATCGAGGAATTTGGCGGTAGTGGGAGGCCGATGGGATTTTTCATCGCGATTTAATTTAGGGTTCGCCAGCAGTGGTGGCAGGTCGAATCGCATGAGCAGACATGGTTCGTCTCGACATGAACTCAAACTCCTATGCAGAGGGAGGCACGCATGGAGGATAGTTCAAAGGCACTACCGGATCGAAGAGGCCAAGTGTTGGTTAGGGTTGACTAGTGCGTTTAGGGGATCGAGTTCAGGCTTCGGACATCGACGATGATCGCAAGTGGGATATTCGTTTTATTATCCGATTAAACTTGATTTAATAAAAATAAATATATATAACCCGTCATTGAATTTATAATTTGGGCAGAAAAGGAAATGTAACTAAGTTAGGTTAACTATCATTTGAAATTTAGTAAATTGTTAGTTAATTAAATTTATTAAAAGGAAATTGATTATTCGATTATTTCGAATATTAATAAATTGTATAAATATGTATACAAGGTCCAAAATTGGGAGATAATGGTTGAGATGGAATTGGATTGCCAAACAATAATCAAAGGTGAATTAATCTCACTCATCTGGGTTTTATTTAAATTTAAATAGTTAAATTTGAATTTTGGTTGAATAGTTGAATTGATTGGATGTGGTATATTATATATAGTAGTAGTATATATATATATATATTGAAGGAATTGATTTCTCACACTATATAGCGGATGAGACCCTATGCGCCTCATAATAGCGAATGATATGATAGAATCCCATATACCGCGATATTCCACCTCGAAGTGGAATTGGTATTTTTATATTGTGCTAACATCCGTGGATGTAGGGAAACAGGTTGGAGGGATCCAACTGGATTCCTCAAAATGTTGAGTTTATTTTATAATTTCAGTGATAGGATTATGTGATAATTTGTGATGAATTATATTGGAATTTATTGAATTATATGGCTTGGTTATATATATATATATATATATATATATATATATATATATATATATATGTTGGAATTTTGAGAATTGAAATACATATGAAGTTTGGATTGTTGAAGTAAATTAAAAGGTAATTTTTTAAGCAAAATAATTACAAGGAATTTGGATAAATTAAATGATTTGGAAAAGGATAAAGTTGATTTTAAAATTTTAATGAACAAATTTCCAGGTATGGTGAAGAAATTTTTGAATAAATGGAAATAAATGATTTTTTTAAAACATAAGCGATATTATTTAAAGGGATAAGGAATTTATTTTAAATTCAAGGTTTAAATTTGTTTGGAAAGGATAAAGAAGAAATTGGAAAAGTATGAAATTGGTATTTTCAGCTGAAATAAGATTTTAAATCATAATAAGGAGGTTAAATTGGAAAATAGCGAGTTTTGAAATAAATTGAGTTAGTAAAGAAATTTATTTCAAAAAGTTGTTAATTTTGAAAATAAATTTTAGAAGTTGATAAAATGTTTAAAACTTTATTTAAAAAAGGAAGTTGAGACTGTGAAATTTATAAACTGGGTTTATAAAGTGAGATAAGATATCAGTGGATATTTGAAAGTATAAAATCACGATGGAAATTTATAAAGGAATGGGTGGTTTGTTTTAAAGATAAATAGTGGTTTGTTTTAAAAGGTATGGAAATGGGAAGTGTATTTCCTTGGAAAGCCAAGTGTAATTTAAAGGAGACTTTTATGTATAAGCTAAAGGGCTTTAAAAATTTGTTTAAAGGATATATTATAGAAAATTTATTATTTTTAAATGTTTTAAATTTTAAAGTAAATACTTTTCAAATTTATTTTAGTAGTAATTATTTAAAGGTTAATTGGTATTATGTTTTAAAAGGATAATTATTAATATTTATATTTTATAAAGTATTTTTATTTTAAAGGTAGTTTGGGTACAGTTTATTTGAAAACTTGTATAGAATTTGTACCTCTTATTTTAAATTTAGTTTGGCTTAACTTTTATTTTAAAAATTAGTTTATATTTATAAAGAAATTTTATTTTAAATATTTTTAAAAGTATATATTTTGGATTAAGTGTTTAAGTAGTTTTAATTTAAATGTTTTAAAGTATAATTTAGAATAAAGTGATTTAAATTGCTTTAAAATCTAAAGTATTTGGACTTGGTTATTTTCAGTGGAAATAAATAAATATTTGGGAAATTTATTTCATGAGAGAAGGGTGGTTTGAAACTGTTTTCAAAGGGTTGAAAAGTGGAAATATATCTTGCGAAGATATTTTGAGGTTAATAAATAATTTGAGAAATTATTAATGTTTGATGGATTGCTTGTGAATGTTATTTGATAGTTAAATAACCGACTATCAATATTGGCCAATGCGCTGATCATTTCGAAGAGATCGGATCGGGATTTATTTCCCGAAAACCACTTTGATCCGTTTTGAATGTTTTCGTGTGGAAGACAAAAGCTAGGAGTCGACGATGGAGTAGTGAAGTGCAAGGGCTAATCGCTACTAATCTTGAGGGTGATTCCAAAATGAATGTAGTAGGAGTAGTGCCTTCGGAGCATTCTAAGGATTGTGTGCTAAAAAAAGGTAACGCATAGCCTCGAGCCTCATCAACCGGGAATGGCTAAAATAGGGGAGGTGCACACAAGGCTAAGTGGCTAGCAACCAATTAGGGTAAGGTCACCCCTGTCTAGATGTCCCTTTATATATTCGGCTGTGTGGTGGTTGCTGATCCCAACCGCGGGGTGAACTTATTCGGACTATCCAGTAAGGGATAGCTTCGGTCTTGTGTTGCAGAGCATTTAGGGTGGATCCTCGGTACGGTGATCTAGACCACATACTGTGATGGACGGTATCCCAGTAGCCCTGTCATTGATGAAAATCCATTTTCCCTACATGCCTTTACGGTTTTGTTTGTATACCTATTAGCTGCAATTTAATAAATGTAACAATTTCGGCTATTTGAATAAGTATTTGTATATAGACACTACTATAATATTAGAGGATTTTATAAGAAATGTTTTGGTTATCGTAAGGTAAAAACCCTTAATAAATGTAACAATTTCGGCTATTTGAATAAGTATTTGTATATAGACACTACTATAATATTAGAGGATTTTATAAGAAATGTTTTGGTTATCGTAAGGTAAAAACCCAGCATGTTTATTTGTGGCATGGTCTTACGAGGTACCTTTGATTTCAAAGGATTTTGAAACTTTAATAATCCAATTGAGTGTATTTTCGCATGTTGGTTTTCCAGACTGACTCGGATGTTATTTAACTATAATGCTCAGGTCAGACCGAGTATTGTAGAATACAGGATATGTTGTTGTGGAGCTCAGGAGACGAGATGGATGGTGAGACGTACTTTCGTACTTGATTATTATTCTGCTGTGTATTCAGTTTTGAGAACAAAGTTTATATAATTGTCCAGCCTTTAGATATTGATTGTGTTGTTGAATTGAGTTGTACTATGAAAAATATGTATATATATATGATGAAACAGATTTTTGTATTTGAAATCGATGTTATATATCATATTTTATTCCGCTGGTTTGTGAGATTCTGACATTGTTTTCAGTTTCTTCTTCTCATTCTTTAACCCTAATGGTTCAGTTTTCCGGCATACGATTGTTCGGCATTTGATACAGTGGACGTATTGATGTCGATTTTCGGGCGTCGAAAAATCGGGTCGTTACATAATGGTATCAGAACTGAAGGTTAAGCGAGAACCTTGGCTCTTATAGGGATTACTCAATAGAGTCTGTAGTACTTTAGAATGAGTTCGAGAGTATTAATAGATATGAGCGTGTATTCGTTAATGAATATAAAATCGTTTTATATTGTGTTGATTTATCGGTTAAGTGTTTATGGATTCTGGCCGATATGTGGGACGCCATGTCATCGATAGGAGTTCCTAAACTCTTAAAAAAGATAAACCGACACAGTATTGTTTTAAAATAGGGTAAATGAAAAAATTTACCTAAATTATTTTTGTATATAGAAGAAATAATTTCCCATAAATAATTATAGTTATATATGGTTGTTGTTAGTCCTTGAGATGATGGTTTTGATGACAACAGCCTTAGAATAGGATTATAAAATATAAATTCTAAAATTATAGTTTATAAATATATGTATATGCAGGATTTAACCATGCAGGTACCAAGAATGAAGACTGTACAGTATAGAGATTCAAGATATCAAGATTGAAGACTCATGAGTATCAAGAATATCAAGATTATCAAGAGTTCAAGATTTCAACAATAAGTAATTTTAATTAGGAATTTTGCTAAAACTCCTAGAAAAGCACTTGCATCTTAAAATCCAATTTATTCATGGAATGGAATCCACTTCGAGCCCGTTAATGGGATGGAACCCTAAGTAGGATGGAACCTACGAAAAATCTAGTGGAACATTGTTTTGTATCCGCTAAATTTTATTCAAAATGATTTTACAAATTATATCTTGTTTTCAAAATGTTTTCAAACCTTCCTTTTAAAAGAATCAAAAACATCTATCCTGATTTTAAAATATTTTTAGCCTCAAAATAATCTTTAATTTCAAAATCAAATTATCCTTGGTTTTAAATTATCTTTAGTAATAATATATTTAACTTTTAATATTTTTACTTAGATTTAAATATAAAATTATAGTAAAATTTTATATATACCAAAATATTATTATCTATACTTATGTATTTTAACTATAGTTAAGTATATTTATAAAGTTTAAAATAGTTTAATATAAGATAAAAGTTATTTTCAAAGAAAAACATAACACCAAAATTTCCTTTGGGATGTCGACATACCCAAGTTACCCATGTCGACATAGTGTCAGTTGATTTCAAAATTTTGAATTTCAAAAGAAGTGTCTATTCGTCATATCCCTTCACGAATGGACATGGCTGTTGTTCTTCTATAAATAGGAGCTGTTTTCAATGAATTTCTAATCATACTCCGTCGAAATCAACATTGAATCTAACTACATCATTTTTGGTTTGATTCTCTGTCACTATCTCAAAAAGATCCTCAGTGATATTCAGAGTTATAGACTTCTTTGTAATCAATTTAGCGAGAAAAGGTGTGATTGTATGTAACGACCCGTAATTTTTAATAAATAAATTGGTTAATTTAATTGGATCTTTGTAATTAAATTTAGAAAGAAATATTTTTTTTATAATTTACAATGAAATGAATGCTAAAAAGAAGTGTAGCAATGGTAATTTAAAATTTAATTATTGATAATTGGAGTAAAATCCCAATAAAGAAATAGTGTTAATTGTTGCACTTGAGTATAAAATTTAAAATAAGTAATTAAAAGTGAGCATTTAATTAACCAATGCAATAATATTGATTAACTGTATGTAAATTAAGGTAGTAATGTTAGTGGCAGTTGACGAATAACCAATTCAGTGCAATCCCAAAGGATTGAAACAACTATTTGAGTTATAATTGATTAAATAGGAATATTTGGTAATAAATTAAAATAAGGAAAATAAATGTAAATATTGAATTAATCAATAAATTAATAGTGAATAAATAGTGATTAAATAAAAGCAATGTTCTATATGTAATTGTTTGGAAATAATAACTAGAATGCAAGGTAAACAATACCAATCAAAGTTAATAAATTTATGAATTGAACGGAATACCAATTAATGAAAATAAATCTAAATCTTAAACTTGGTTATAAATGAAATATACGAAACAAAATGTAAGTAGGGAATAGATTTATGAAATACCACAAATTTAATGGTAATTGGATAAAATCAATATCATATGAGTCATTGCAACATTTGTTTGTAAACTATAAACTTATAAATATGATTTAGGGAAAATAGTGACCGTTATTATTTGTTACCAGTTTACTTAGGCTATTAAACTTTGATTGGGAATCAATTGAAAATAAAAATGAAACTTGGTATTACATTTATGAGTTTAAGATAAATATTACAAGATATGAATGTAATAAGATGCATAGAAATGTTTGTTTATTTTGTAAATTAATAAATGATGTAATAAAAGAATGGAACCAAGATGGAATGATTTATTTGATGTAAATCTTAATTAATGTGTGCATTAATTTATAATGGGATATAAAAGGGTAAACTAATAATTTAAAAGGATGACTTACTAATAAAATAATGTATAATAAATGGAAAGCAAATTAAGTATGAATGTGAGAAAATTTGGCAATAGTGCAAAACTTTAATCATTTACACATTCATTTAATGCATTGAATTAGATCTAAATCAAATTACAACATTTGGTTATTAATAATAGCGTATAAGGAAAGCTTAACGTTAATGGTAACGATTAGCATAGGTTGACCATTTATTTAGTATATTTAATATAAATCGGTAATCAATTGCGATAAATCTAAATTAAAAGTGATGTTAGTATAAATTAAGGAAATAATTTGAAATAATGTCAATTCTATTTATAATATGACTATTGGTTGAATAAAGGGATGGAAATAAAGTTTTCTCTATATATTGTAATTCAATATACGATAATCGGATTAATTGCAAATGAATGAAATTAAATATTTAATTATTTCGTTCATAGAAATTAAGTTGAGATTGGAGAATATTAATGTTATAGATCTTGAGTCCGATGTTACGTTTATCCATTTGACATCAATGAATTGAATAATAGAATTGAAAAGTAAATTAATAGGAATTATTGTAAATTAAATTTATAATTCTGAATGTAAGAAAAATAAAATTTAACGCTGAAATTGATGAATGAATCAACGTTAAATTGACATATAAATTTGTTTAAATTAGTGTAAATGATTAAGAAAATTTGAAGGGGTAAAATTTGTCAATTTTAGAATTGAAATTTAAGATTTGATTTAACTAATTAATTTATAAATTTATTTTATTAATGGAAAAAATAGCCATTTGGGACACTGACATAGATTTCGACGAAACCAGTTTCATCGGATCCGTAACGGTGAATTATTGTAGGATTTCAAGTTTCGTAGCGATTGAACTTGTCGTTTGATCGTACGGATTCGAAATGCCTTGAAATGAATTAAATTGAAATCAATGTAGAAATTTTTGATTTTTGCATAACCTCTTCATACGAGGGAATTTGGGCTTGAAACTTGTTCCATCGTGTTTAAAATATTTTAAAAAAAACATCTATTTTGATATATGGGTTGACCAAATTTCATTCCGGAGTCAAAACGGGCTTTTTGGGCCACTTTTTCGTTGGTGAGTATATCTATCTTATTCATCCATTCAAATTTCAACTTGCCTATAAATATCCTGCTATGAACCCTAGCAGCCTCTATTCCTCATTTCTATACGTTCTATTAGCTCCTCTTTCCAATGGCTGCAAACCCTAATCCCCAAATACAGTTGCAAATCAAATCCAAAGCCAAAAATTCAAACTATACAAACCCTATCGAATTTTATATGGATTTGAAGCTCTTGAAGAGCGCAAGTCAATTATGTAATTCGTTTTTCGATCTGTCTTTATGTGTAGCCAGGATTGACTCGTTTATCCTCGGCCGTCCGTTGCATCGCGATTAACTGTGTCATATCGTCAAATCAGGTGTACCGTCGCGTAGAGGAGAGGGAGCGCAGTGCATCGGTGTTGTCGTTCGTCGTTTCTGTGGTTAGATCGAGGGGAAAATTCGATTAGGGTATAAGCTTGGTGGCGGCGGCTGCCTTTCGTGCTTGCGTGGCTCGGCGCTGGCGAGGGAATCTACAAGGCGATGGCGTTCGCATGGGGAGAAGGTAGGCCGTGGCCCCGCGTAGGCGCAAGGTGGCATTCGCGTTCTGATGGGGGTTGCGTGCATCGATACTATAGGGAGGGCTAGGGTTTCATTGCTGTCTCGTGCATTTCTGGAAGATGGAGCTACGCGTGACGATGTATGCGTGCTGACGTGGCCCTGTGAAACATGAGTGCTTTTTTTATTCTATTTTATGTAAATTTGAATTCAAGTGTTCGGATAACAATAACTTTCACATACGAGGACCGTTTCACATGTTGTTTTCTCCGTTAGGTTCGTATTGGAATTCGTGACATTTTGGTGTAGGTTTGGACGAATTCTGAGGCTGTTCAATTTTGGGTTTAAATAGGATTTAAATTCAAATTAAATTCAAAAGGTGAGTGTTTTAACCCACTTACAACTTTTAAAATTTCTTATGTTTGTTAAATTGATATATGATGTGATTTGAAATTTATTTATGATTGTTTGGAATATTTTTAATCATCATCTCGGTAAAATTTAATTTACTAAATTAAATTGTGATTTAATTTATTATTGCATATAAACTGCTAGTTAAATGGATTGTTTAATTTATTATTGAATATAAACTGTTAGTAATTACCTGTATTAATTATATGCTCTATACTGATGTTATTATTTAAATTGGATGATGATTGTAATAAATGGTTGATGATTGATATTGGATGAATGGATGTTGTATTTTATATTGTTTTAAACTGCAAATCGTTATGCTCTTTATTCCATTTGGGATTGCGGTTTGAAATGATATATGACCGTATTTTATTTTTAATTGCGGATTACAATGATAAATATCTGTATCACTTGACCATAGGATATAAAATTTTATACAGACACCGTGTTCTATATATATAAAAATATTTTAAATGATTTCTATGGTTTTGCAAATAAATATATGGGTTATATAAATATTGATTTTAAATGTTATGAAAATATTATTTTATAATTGATTTTAGCTATGTATAAGTTTGCTTTGAAATATAAAATAAGTTAAATAATAAATTTTGATTGGTTTTATATAATGTGGCTAAGTAGCTGTTTAAATTATACTGTATATATAGTTATAATGGCTTAAATAAAACTGAGGTTGGAAGATAAATAGGAAAGTGATGTGAATTAAATTATTTAAGGATTATACTCGAATAAAGTTGATTTGATATTTTAATAAAATTGAGATTTTAACGGGTATGATTTTATAACTGGATTTTGGTTTAGAGTGATTTAAATGAATATTAAGTTGATTTAAATGAATATATCAAGTTAAATAAGTTGAAAGAATATCCAGTTAATTGAAGTTTTAAAAGTTTTTCTTAAATTATATTGGATTTATTTAGTTAACATTTCAAATCTAAATAATAGTAATTAAATTTGATATATATATATATATATATATAATTATCAAAGAATTTGTTTTGAAATGGTGAAATTTAAGAAGCTATTTTGTTATATAAAGTAATTTAATATTTGAACCATAAAAGTGTATTTATGGTTCAAATATTAAATTACTTTATATAACAAAATAGCTTCTTAAATTTCACCATTTCAAAACTAATTCTTTGATAATTATATATATATATATATATATATATATATCAAATTTAATTAAAAAAATACCCAATCGAGATAAGAATTATATTAGGTCATTTTGGTCTATAATGGCGTCCAGTAGCTGGCGATTTCTTTTCATCGTGTTATTTACTTCGTTGTCGTGATTCTAAATCCTCGTCCCAATCCATCTCCCCGCCTTCATGTCCTTTCCTTCTTCTCCTTATCCTCCCTCGAGTCTTCCCTCTCCCTCATCTACAAGATCTGGCCGTTGCTTTAGAACGATGTCTGCCTCTGCTGTCGCTCTCCCTAACATTCTCTCGTCCAACGATTTTCCACCACTTCGTGCATCCAATCTGTGTCACAAAGAACCTATTGCGCGGCCTTGTTTGAATGAAGTTCCTGTGGTCGCTGACTGCGCTTTACCTATTGCGATCTCGTCTTCGTCTCTATCAGGTATGCCGAGCCTACTTCCTTCGGCTGGTATGAATGATTGTTTCCTTGAAAAACCCAATTGCGATTTGGCCGAGAAAGATTTGGGTTCGTTGGTGAATGAGTGTGATAAAGGTGGACTGTCAGGTGTTAATGTTGGTTTGGTTGAGACTGTGGTGCCTGATTGTTGCACGGCTACTGTTTGTGTAAATGGTTCAGTGGGATTTGGACCAATTCTTTCTGATAACTGTTTGGACACGACTGCGCCAGTTGTTGCTCCTTTTCTGCCATTTGTTGAGGTTGGTCCTGGGCCTCCCACAGCTATGCCTGCATGCTCCAAACCTTGGACTTCTTTGTTTAATTCATTGTCGCGGAATGCTGGCGATTACACTCCAATTGAATTTGAAATCGTAGAAGAGAATGGAGTGAAGATTCCTCCTCCAAATGTTATCCAAGCTGGAGTTGATTTTTGGTCTGATTATCTTGTTGGTTTCTTTCTTGAACCAAATCACCGACTACGTGATCCGTCCTCGGTTTTGCGGAAAGCTTGGAAGCTGAGTGGTACTTTGAATGTTAAGTTGTTTGACTCTATTTATTACCTTTAGTTTTCCTCCGCTCAGGATCATCGTCTTGTTCGAAGTGCTGAGCCTTCTTTTTTTGATGGTAGACCCTTTATTATCACTCCTTGGTCTCCTACTGTGGCGCGTGCTCACGAGCAAGTGCTTTCCATTCCCATTTGGGTATACTTTTCTCAGATTCCTTCGGCTCTTCAGCCTCTGCTTTGGTTGAATTGGTTAGCTTGTAATGTTGGGAAATTGAAGTGTTTTGACGCAAATATGGTGGCCCGAGAAAAATTGATGTATGCAAAGGCTCTTATTGAAATATCCCCCTTCAAGCCTCTCCCTGATTCTATTCCTGTTCAGCTTGCTGTTGGCCATGTTGCGGAGGTTCGCGTTCGCTATGGTTGGGTTCCCGATATTTGTTCCTCCTGTCACTCATTTGGACACCTGGAAATCTCCTGCCTTCAACCCAAATCATCTGCTCCTGCTCCTAAGATCCCTCTGCCTCGCCCACTGCTTCGGAAATGGATTCCTAAGGTTCCCTCAATTGCTACGCAGATCCCTCCCCTGCCTCCTCCTGTTATGGGTCCGTCTATCACATGTGCTAGGCCTGCTTCCCCATTGGTTGCTGAGATTTCTTCTGATGACCCTGCCATTCCTTTTCAGGCCCCTGTTACTGCCCGGATTGTTTGGGTAGAGTCGGAGAGATGTTGGGTTGATCTCATCTCTGATGTGAGGTTTAACCCCGTGGATGACACGTACTTCAGATTTATTTCCGATGATCAGGAGGATCTTCGTTGCCTCTATTACAAACCGTCCGATGAATCTTTAGTCCTTGATTTGGATGGTGTTGATGCGAGTAGGAATTCTACAATGCTAGATGACCTTTCTTGGGATCGTTCTTTCATTTATTCTTCTGATGTGGTGGGTTTCGACCCGAGTCTTGCTATCCGTTTCAGTTCTTTTGCTGGACTTTGTGGTGATCCACCTTTGGCACTTTCAGTTGATGGTGATTCTTCCTCTTCGGAGGAGTCCTACTGCTTAGTTATTACATTGCTACTGTGGCATATCTGTCACATACCTGTGCTAAATTTTGCTGTTTTTCCATAGTAGTGTAGGTACTTTTACCTATCTCCTGTACTTCAACTTTATTACGTTCATAATAAAAGTGGACGGCCCACTATAAAACCGGCTTGCTTTGCAAAAAAAAAATATTTGAACCATAAAAGTATTGGAAGTTATGTTTCAAAGTTATAAATTTCAAAGTATTACATTTTGGAAGTGTTATAGTTTAAGTCTTTGGTTTCGAAATTTTATAACTTGGAATACTATAATTTTAAAAAGGATATCATGTTGATTTGGTTTTTAAACGAATATGATATCGTATTTATATAGTTTTGGAATGAATATTATATCGTGGTTTTGAAGTATAAATTATTCTGAAATGACCGCGGTGTTATAATAATGTTTGGTTGTTAAAGACCCCGGGATCGGAAGTTGTCATACTCTCTGCCAACTCCGAAAACCACTTCAACAACCGTGTACGCAGTGGAGATTCCATAATGAAGTAGGATGGTGGCGGCGTTTCTTTTGAGGTAAATACGTGGACCCGACTACCGTGAGTTGGCATAAGGTGGCAAAAACAGAAGCGATTGACGGGTTAAGAAAGTAGCATCTTTTATCGGGCACATCCCTTCGATATTATACTTTGACTTTTGGATTGATTTGGTGGCCACTTTGATTTTTGATTTGGGGGTGTGGCTCAAGGTGGGCGGTAGCTGTGCGCTACGCGTTACCACCGATCCGGAAGTGTAATTGGTATATCTACCCTGGCATTGCCTAGTTGTGCCGTGTCACCTACCCTAGTGCGCCTTGTACGAGTTTGGTTTTCTCCCGTAGCCCATGTGGTATCCTCTGGTGGCTTCCCGATCAGGAGGGACCATGATATTGGATGGACTACTGGGACTATTACGTGATAAGGGCAATATGGGTAACCCCTTAATGCTATGAAAAAGTAAGTTTATTTTACTATAGACATTATTATAATAGCGAAATATTAATACATAGTAAATAGTTTAATGGATCCTTAGGAGATGTAAATCCCAAACATCTCTTAAGTTACCGCACTCACGTTTGACACTGGATAGGAGATGTCAAATCCCGTAAACATCTTTGACGCCGTTCCACTCATATTTTACTGTTGATTTAACTCACATAATATATTTTAGTTCTGACTTGAGTGTTTTGTCTTTTCAATTCGCTTGGGTTAGCCTGAGCATTTGAGGAATGGAAGGCCTTATTTCTAGAGGATGAAGACGAAGATTGTATTATTACTATTAGCTATTATAGTATTCCACTATATTCTCATTGTTCCGCTGCATTGTTATATTCTCTTGTATGTGCAACTCTAATATGTATTGTATAAGTATAATCGTATATTTTGTAAAACAACTTCATGAACTGTATATTTGATTATTATATTTTATATTCCCACTGCAAGATTCTGTTTTGTTCTTTTATTTCTCTACTTCTTATTATTTACCCCATAACAATCCACCCTTTTGTATGATTTAAGTCCGACATGTGTGGTTTATCGTCGATTTAAATCGTGCAAAAAAGCTGGACATTACATTGTAGCCTTGGAAATCAATCAAGCGAGAAAAGGGGTGATTGTAGCCTTGGAAATCAATTGGGTGAACTTGTTGCCCGGGAAATCAAGTATCTCTACCCAGAGGATTGTGAATCTGGTGGGTGTGCCTCGTGGCCTTGAAATCGAGGGTGTAACTGTACAATTGCTTTTAAAAGAAAATTTGTACTTGTGTGCGGGACTGGATGTAGGGTAACTCTGAACCGGTATAAAATTCGGTGTGTACTTTCCTTTATTGCTTTTATTTTATATTTGCATCTGTGTTTGATTCTGTGATCATATCTGTGTCTGAATATTGCATACATCTATGTTCAAATTAACAAAAACTCAAAAAGATTTATTAATTTGTTTAAACACTATTCAACCCCCTAGTGTTAATCCTAGCCTTAAGATTTGTATTCCGCATTTCTCACATTTGGTATCAGAGCAAGGTTTTCAAAGTTTTCATAATCTGAATTTTGAAAATTTTAAAGTGGCAATTTTTTTATAAAATTATTAACACTATTTTCAAATGAATATGTCACAGAATCATCATGATATTGTTGTTTAAAATTATATTTAGTTATTTTGAAAAGTCACTTGATTCTTTAAAAGGTTATGTTGTTTTGCAGGAGAAGAATTATGTCCAATGACTATTGGTTAAAAGATACCAGATAACCATTCATCAATCAAGAAGAAGAAATGGATATATAGTGGAAATCGACAATGAAATGGGTACCATATTAATACAAAGCTTTTGATTCTCATCTACAACTTGATATGATACTGTACTTCTCTCCATCTACTTCGCAATGTCACTGGTTTCGTGCGAATCCGTCAAGAAATGACCAAATTATGGTCAAATGAAGTTTTGGTGAACAAAGAGAGAAAGAAAGCAAAACTGTCAATGTTCTTGTTCTCATGGTCGTTTTGACGGGTGGATCATCAAATTCCGATCAAAATTGAGTGAGATATGACAATTTGAAGTTGGCTATCCAAAACTGAAAAACTATGTATGGGATTTTCTACATTTCTCTTACTGTTCGGCCTGTTGCACCACAATGCTATCCAAATTCTTCATCAAACTATAACTGGAATCGTAGCCCTTGCCTTCCTCTTCGATTTGCCGCTAGTTTCATCCAATTTCGTTAAGCAACGAAGGAGATATGCCTTCTAGAAGTTTGACGGGAAATAGAAAAACGGGAAGAAGAAGAAGAGAAACTTCTGAAAAGTGGTGACTGTTGGGCCTATTTATAGTGGTTGAAGTGTCCATTCATTCAAAATTCAAATTCAAAGTTTTGGCGCCAAGTTAGGCAATCTACTAAATCATCTGCATCTTTCTTATACGGTTTTCAAATTCAACAAATGAGCATACTACGCTGATCAGAAAAACAAGTCTGTCGCAATAGAACAGATCTCGTCATTAAATTCTGGAAGATAAAAATGCGTGGTTGATGAAAATGAAAGAACATCAAATTTTGAAAGATGGAGTACAAAAATTGGTATGCTTTACTATCATTTCATATTTATTGTTGCATTTAGGAATATATATTTATGCATTTAGTTAGGTATAGAAATTTATCTCTTTTATAAGTTTTGATATTTAGGTCCATATATCGACACATCATAGTATAAATTTCGATATACCAGTCTAAATTTTTTAAAACTTTTTTAAAATGTGTTTTCTTTCAAATAAAATCTTACTATTAATTTATTACAACTATATTAAGTAAAAAAGCATTTTTACATGCTTAAGCCAAGTGTCTTTACATATGTTTTCTCATTATTTTTTATGTTAATTAAATACTATAAAAAATTGGGTAAAATAAACAATTATTTATATGTTAATATCTAGTCGTAAAATTAGCGCAAAATCATATCTAAAACATGTTAATTTTAGATAGCATTTCTAAAATGCTTCTTTTCTTCTGTAATGTTTTGTAAGCACTGCAAATTCGTTTTTATAGCATTTCTGTGCTTTGAAACCCTGTAGAGTTTCAGAAACTTTACACAGCACTTGGTAAAAGCTACAGTTTCAATTTTATAAAGTTTCGAATACATTTTACTACAAAAACTTTTTATAGCATTCTTTAAATGCGGTTTTTCTTTATAAAACTTTAAACTATGTAAAAATGATATTTAAATTAAGTATTTTTCTCTATTCTTTTTAGAGTTAGTTTCTAACCTATATTAGAATATTTTAAAATTAATTTCATATTTAATTTTTTTCAATTATTTAAAACTTTTTTAATATAAGAGGCCTTAATATAACATATGTTTATTTTAGTTTTTCAATCTTTGTTATTTAATATTTCATTATGATATTCTTTAAAGATGTTTAAACATGTTTTTGAATATTTTAATCAATAATAATTTAATATAAAGGTTTTGATTAGTAAGTTAAGTATTTTATGAACATGGAGTTTGGATTCTTAAAAAAATTATTTTAAATAAATTTAATAATTAGGGTACTAATTTTTATAAAAACCATATTTGGTCATATATAAAGTTTAAATCCATATTTCATAGCAATTTGATTTTGATTTTGATATTTAGTTTGATTACTACCTTTCATGAATATGTTATAGTTTTAATATCATCAATTACCTGTAAACTCTTGTCTGTACTACTCTTTTAGTCCCATTCATTAGTTTCCTCAACCTAAGTTTAGAAATTGTTGTGTATTACCTTTGTTTGGTTGAAGCGAGTTATAATAAATTGTTTGATATATGTATACATATATACATATGCATATACATACATACATATACATATACATACACATATATATGCTTGTCAATTAGATAATATTTGTCACTCATGTTTATCTTATAATCTGGATATCTCTTACCATAGTATATATATCGTCATATCATGCTGCATATTATTATTTTTACTTCGTTCTCATTTTGTTTCACATTACGTATCATTATGCATCCTATTTCATATCACATTTCATTGCATATTATATCATAAATTACAATGCATGAAATATCATAATCATTTGCATCACAAGTTGCACTTCATTTTGCATATCATCTCATGCTACATTGCATATGTCATATATTTCATACTGCATTACAAACTACATATTGCATATATGTATACATAACGAGTGTATTTTATTTGGGGAGAGTTTGTAGTATTGTCTTATAATATAAGATTATTAATTTTTGATTTGTTTGGTATGTTTTGATTGACTTGTTTGATTGAATTGACTTGTTTCACTTGATTGACTTGGTTAACTTGTTTGACTTGTTTGACTTGACTGACTTGTTTGACTTGATTGATTCGTTTGACTTTTCTGACATGATTGGTTTTGATGTGTGAGTTGAAATATACTTATACATATTTATATATTGAATAATTATAATATAATTATGCTAATGTCTTTCACATTCCATTTACTATAGTTTGTTCTAGTATTAGATTATAGAGGAGTTATATAGTTTGGAGTTAGTTTTTGTTTATGACAAAGGGGGAGAAATATAAAATAGGATAGTTAGGCATAGATTAAGGGGGAGTTATTAGTTTTAGGGGGAGTTATTAGGATAGAAGTAATATTTTATAAATAAAGGTTGCCACCATCAAAAGGGGGAGATTGTTAGTCCTTGAGATGATGGTTTTGATGACAACAACCTTAGAATAGGATTATAAAATATAAATGCTAACATTATAGTTTAGAAATATATGTGTATGCAGGATTTAACCATGTAGGTACCAAGAATGAAGACTGTACAGTATAGAGATTCAAGATATCAACATTAGAGACTCATGAGTATCAAGAATATCAAGATTATCAAGAGTTCAAGATTTCAAGAATAAGTAATTTTAATTAGGAATTTTGTTAAAACTCCTAGAAAAGCACTGGACTCTTAAAATCCAATTTATTTGTGGAATGGAATCCACTTCGAGCTCGTTAAAGGGATGGAACCCTAAGTAGGATTGAACCTATGAAAAATCTAGTGGAACATTGTTTTGTATCCTCTAACTTTTATTTAAACTGATTTTACAAAATTATATCTTGTTTTCAAAATGTTTTCAAAACCTTCCTTTTAAAAGAATCAAAAACATCTATCCTGATTTTAAAATATTTTTAGCCTCAAAATAAACAAAAATTTAAAAATCAAATTATCCTTGGTTTTAAATTATCTTTAATAATAATTTATTTAACTTTTAATATTTTTACTTAGATTTAAATATAAAATTATAGTCAAATTTTATATATACCAAAATATTATTATCTATACTTACTTATGTATTTTAACTATAGTTAAGTATATTTATAAAGTTTAAAATAGTTTTAATATAAGATAAAAGTTGTTTTCAAAGAAAAACAAAACACCAAAATTTCCTTTGGGATGTCGACATACCCAAGTTACTCATGTCGACATAGTGTCAGTTGATTTCAAAATTTTGAATTTCAAAAGAAGTGTCTATTCATCATATCCCTTCACGAATGGACATGGCTGTTGTTCTTCTATAAATAGGGGTTGTTTTCAACGAATTTCTAATCATATTTTTCTGGTTCTCACTTCTCTTCTTCTTCCACATTTCTATATACACATTCTTACCATTACTCTGCCGAAATCAACATTGAATCTAACTAGATCATTTCTTGTTTGATTCTCTATCACTATCTCAATAAGATCCTCAGTGCTATTCAGATATATAGACTTCTTTGTAATCAATTTAGCAAGAAAAGGTGTGATTGTCGCCTTGGAAATCAATCAAGCAAGAAAATATGTGATTATGGCCTTGGAAATCAATTGGGTGAACTTGTTGCCTGGAAAATCAAGTATCTCTACCCAGAGGAATGGGAACCTGGAGGTTGTACCTCGTGGCCTTGAAGTCGAGGGTGTAATTGTACAATTGCTTTTGAAAGGAAATATGTACTAGTGCGCGGGACTGGATGTAGGGTAACTCCGACCAGTATAAAATCTGGTATGTTCTTTCCTTTACTGCTTTTATTTTATATTTACATCTGTAATTGATTCTGTGATCATATCTGTGTCTGAATATTGCATACATCTGTTTTCAAATTAAGAAAAACTCAAAAAGATTTAGTAATTTCTTTAAACACTATTCACCCCCCCCCTCTAGTGTTAATCCTAGCCTTAAGATCCGTTCTCCGCATTTCTCATAGTTGCTTGGTTGTTAGGAAGTGATAATATTAAAATTATTATCATTGTTGTGTAAAAATTGAATAAGAAATTGAAAATCATAACCAAAGTTAAGAAATTTATTTCATAAAACAGAATAAGATTTGTAAATGTGAATTATAAATGCGATTTATAATTGATAATGAAATTAAAATTCCAGAGTAATTTCTGAATATGAGATTGGAGAACTTGAAATTTGAAATTTTGGGAAAAATTTAAATTCCTTTGGGTTTGAAAATGGTTTTCAAAAGTTTTGGAGAAATAATAGTGATATTGTTTCAGAAATATTTTTGAATTGGATTTGAAATCTGGTGAGATTTGGAATTTAAAAATATTTGAAGGGTTTTAAAGAGAAAAAAGTATTTAACTCTCTTCGGTCACTGGAAAATAACTTCGGTGATGACTACAGCCTCATCGATGTTCATTTTCAAGTTTCCAGGGAAGAAATTGCTACCCGAATATTTTGAATTGGTATTTGTTGCAAATTTGAGTTTAGTTTTGTAATGCAAAGGAATAATTGGTTTAGATATAATTTATTTCAAAAATGATTTTGAAATGTTGAGTAATTGATTAAAAACTTTGGAATTTTATTAAAAATGCAATTGAAATATGAATAAGCTGGAAAAACTTATAGAAGTTAAAAATTCAAACTAAAATGGAATGTAATTGAATCTAGTGAATAAAAGTAAAAAAAAAATTATTGGAAGTAAATTTGTGGGAGAACAAATTATTTCAATTTGTAAGTAATAGAACTAGAATTAAAGTTGAATAATGGAAAATAGTTGATAAAATTCAATATTCAAAGTTTGAAGATGAATTGAATTCAAGTAGAATTGAAAATGAAAATCTGGATGAAAATTGGGAAAGAGTATCGAGATCTGAGATAAATTAGCAAATTGAATCTATTTGGTATTAGAATCCAAATTGATTAAATATAAATAAAAACCAAGTGATAAAGTGAAGTTGAAAGATAAATTCGTAGTAGATTAAAGATAATTTAAAGTTTGGAAATAAGTCCATTGGGATTTAAATTAATTAGTAATGGGCTTAATTAAAGAAATGATTAATTGAATATGGATTGAGATAAAGTTAAATAGAATTCAATATTTAAAATGAAAGGCAAACTGAATTCATATGGAAATTGGAGATTCAATTTGAATAGAAGTAGATATAAAGTAAAGTGGTGAGATAAAAATAAATATTTAAAGTATGTAAGATATTTATATTGGACTTAGGAAGGAATGGTGAAATTCTTAAGCAAGTTTGGCATTGGAAATATACCAAGTAATTTTTGAATGGAGATTAAGTAAAATTGTGAAATGGGATAATTGTGGATAAGAGAATGGAAACCAGAAATAATGTGAATAAAAGAGAATTGATATAGTAAATAATCGATGGATATAAATACGTAGGATGTACGTATATTATTTTATTCGCATAGCGATTTGATCTAGATTCGAGCACGAATTTCGAGGTAGTCATACCGATTCGAGTTTGGATTTTTCACTCGATTTTTGACGGCAAACACTGGATATGGATTTTTGATTGATTCTGGAAATTCTCTATCATAGTTTGTGGCTATGCAAGGAGAATGACGGTTTCTGATCAAGAAACCAGATCTGAGTCCGTACTAGGAAGTCGGGGGAACGATACTAGTTCGTAAGTGAAATTGTGTGATTAAGTGAGCGATCGAATGGGGTATTGCGTACGGATGATATATGTGCATCGTACGGATGTGAATAAAATAGATATTAAAACCTTTTGTATAAAATGATTTTGGAAGCAATGATTGGATGTTATTGCTAAGCAGGATGTTCAGCTATTAAAAAGCAAAAGGGAATTGGGATTTTTGATTGTTGAAGATAAATTGAAATTTGCTCGGCAAAGGTATGTACTTGAATTTCTGTATGAAATTTGATGCTTTTCTGATATAGCCACTTGGCTTTTTGTGTTCTTTTTGAAATATGAGGGCTCGTAGAGGCATTTTGTAGTTGTATCGAGCTAGCCGCGCAAAGGAGACGCTGGCAAAAAAATTCAGAAATTTAGGGAGTTAGAAAATTTTGATAATTTAAATTTTGAATTTGAATTATAATTTGAATGGTTGAGTTAGCAATGTTGTTTGGAAATTTTGGATAGGTTTGAAAGGATAGTAAGGGTAATAGTGTTGTTATAAAAAGATTGTTTTGGGTATTGTTTAAACTGTTTGGTTTTGGGAAGTTGATGAAAACTATTAGAATGAGAAATAGTTAATGGGTATTGGACCATTCTTCTTAACTAGCAATTTCAGGGACGAAATTCTTTTAAGGTCGGAGGAATGTGACGATCCAGAATTTTTAGATATTTAAAATTGGAATATTTAATTGATTTTAAATGTTTAAAAGTTAGTTTCTAACTTGAATTTCAAATATCGCAATTTATTTGATAATTTAAATATTAAGTTTAACGATTGGATTGGGAAAAATGTTGAATCTGGAATTCTAAGCTTATTAAAAATATTTCAAAGGCTTATAAAATTTATATTGATAATACTGAAGATATCATAACTTTTGAAGTTAGATATGGAAATTATTTGTTCAGTTTTAAAAATATATCATTTAAAACGATATTTAAAAATAGCCTTCCGAGGCACTGTCTCGGAATTCGACGAAACCTATTCCATTGGATCGGTAATAGTGTATTATTATCATATTTCAATTTTCGTAGTGTTTGAAGTGATTGTTTGGCCATACGGTAGATAAACGCGAGTAACACCCAGGTGAGACCGAGCATTACAGATTTTCAGGTTAGGATGTTCTGGAGCTCAGGAGGCAATTTGGATGGCAGGAACGTATGGAGTATTCCGATGTGTATTATTATTGTTAATTTTAATTGTCCACGGTTTGTGTAAAGGTTGTAACTCTGATGTAAATAAATCTAAATTGACAGATACAGTTTTCTTTTGTATAAATGTTATTATTTGATATTATATTTTGATCCGTTGCGGATGTGAGATTCTGTGACTTGTTTTCTATTTCTTCTTCTATCTCTTTTCTTCTTTTTCCTAACTATCTGGAATTTTCGAGGTCGAAAATACCGGATCGTTACATTTGGTATAAGAGCAAAACACTGAAACACTGACATGCACACAACTATATCCATATATATATATATATATATATATATATATATATATATGCATATAACCATTTAATCAACCATGCCAACCATTATCACTAATTCAAATTTAAGTTTTCCTGCATGCATTAAGATTTTCAACAGAGTTATTTCTTTGTTTACTCACCTGCAATTGGAAAACAAAGAATAGAGAAAATTAAATTAATTAATGATCAGAAGTTAATTAATTGAGGGTAATTAACGAATAGGATAATTACTTGATGAAAATCATTTAAGGGTAATTACTTAATGGAGGTAATTAAGGATTAATTACTTAGTGTAATTAATTAAAGGATTGATCAATTAAGGAATTAATTAAGGGTTAGTTAATTCATGAGCGTGATTAATTAAAGGATAATTAATCAATGTAAGTGATTATGGTATAATTAATTTGAGTTAATTAATTAGGATAAATGTAATTAATGTGAACGGGTAAAGGTTAATTAATTTGTGTTATTAATTAAAGGCTAATTACTTAGTGTAATTAAAGAGGATAATTAAGGGATGATTAATTAATTGTTTGTAATTAATTAATGTTAAGTAAGCAGGATTAAAAGTGATTAAAGAAATTAATTTAATTTATTTAAATTAATTGAAATGGTGTGACTAATTTATCTTGCTTATGAATAATTGGATGAATTATATGCCTTGGATTACTTGATATCTTTGATAAGTGATTTATGATGCTATGTGATATGATACGATTGGACTGAACTGAGATAATATGGTTTGTCTATCTATGATGAATGGCTATGTAATACTAGTTCTGGATATAAATAAACTTAAACAGCTTTGTTTTTAAGATGATATTGGATTCGAAGAGACTGGGGTCGGGTATCAGTACATACCCGAAACCACTTTGATTTGTAATCTATAATAATTCCTTATGGATTTGACATTGGAATCAATAAGCAGGAATGGAATAATTTAAGTAAATTTGACCATTGAAATTATGTAATGGTACTTAAAGGATTGTGTATGAAATAAGTATTGACTATAACAAGTTAAGAACTCGTAGTGAAGTACGAGTTACCCCGGGTTTTAAGTAAGTTTTATGCATTAATATTTCTTATTAGATGGGTTTACTCACGCTGGTTTCCAGCCCGATCTGGGTGTTACTTTGATGTAATGCTCGGGTCCGACCGAGTATTACAAATTTTCAAGTGAGGAAATTCTGGAGCTCAGGAGGCGAGCTGGATGGCAGAAACGTATGGAGTTTACCACTGTGTATTAGAGTAGTATTGATAATAATTTGGGACATGTTGATATAACTGTCCAGTTATGTGTATATGATTGTAACTCTGATGAATTGTATGTAAAGTAACAATTACAGCTTTTCTTTATAAAAAGACTATTATTTGTTATTATAATTTGTCTGCTGCAAATGTGAGATGTTGTTGTTTTCTATTTTTCCTTCTTTCGTCCATCTTCTTCTTTAACAATCTGGAATTTTCGGGATCAAAAATTCTGGGTCGTTACATTTGGTATAATTATTAATTAATAGACCTTAATCATTAATTAATTAAACTAATTAATTACTTTTAAATTTCTTTATTAACTTAATTAATCATTAATCATTTAAAACCTTATTTATCTTTAAGATAAATAATTACCATTATTAATGACTTAATTACCATTAACATATGCATTTAAAACATTTGTACTTTCAAATTAACTTTTAAATTTCATTTCTACTTTAAGATTTAAAATGATTACAAATTTAACAAAATTTAAATTAAATAAATTATAAAACCTCTTAATCAAATGTAAAGAAACATTTATTATCTATAAAAGAAATTTATATATGGAAAGGTTTAAACTAAATTTATTTAAATTCAAAACCTTGCTTTTTTAAACTATTAAAATCTGTTTTATATATGCTTCGGGTTCAACCCGATGGTTACTCGTGTTTTGACCCGAGAAAATCCACTTCTCTTTCTTTTCAAAATTTTGTTTAAGTTTTAAGTTAAATCTGGAAACAAATTTTGCACTCTCGAATGGCCAAACGATCACTCCAAACACTACGAAAATTAAAATTCAATAATAGTACACTATTACGGATCCAATAGAACTGGTCTCGTCGAATTCCGAGTATTGTAATGACTCGGAATTTTTCGACCTCGAAAATTCCAGATAGCTAGGAAAAAGAAGAAAAGAGATAGAAGAAGAAACAGAAAACATGTCACAGAATCTCACATCCGCAGCGGATCAAAATATAATATCAAATAATAATAGTTATACAAAAGAAAACTGTAGTTGTTTATTACATCAATACATCAGAGTTGCAGCCATTACACAAACACTGGACAGTTAAAATCAACTTGTCCCAGAATATCATCAATACAAACTCTATATACAACGGTATACTCCATACGTTCCTGCCATCCAGCTCGCCTCCTGAACTCCAGAACGTGACCTAAAAAATTTTAATACTCAGTATGACCTGAGCATTACATCAAAGTAACACCCAGGTCAGGCTGGAAACCAGCGTGAGTAATCCCATATAACATGAAATTCTAATGCACAAAACTTATTTAAAACCCAGGTTAACTTGTACCTTACTACGAGTTCTTAACTTGTTATATTCAATACTTAATTCATAAATCAACCTCTAAGTTCCCTTACTTAATTTCAATGATCCAGTTTACTTAAATTATTTCATTCCGGCCTATTTATTACATATATCAAATCTACAAAGAATTATAGAAGATTTCGAATCGAAGTGGTGTCGGGTATTTACTGATACCCGATCCCGATCTCTTCGAGTCCCATGTCATCTTAACCCATGTTATTTAAATGAAATACAATTCAAACTTAAAACACGGGATGTCGCTTATACAGCAATTCATCTCGATAGATAACCATATTATCACTGTTCAACCCAATCATATCACAAAACATTTCATATCAGAAATATCAAATAATCCAAGGCATTCAATATCATTCAATCATTCATAAGCAAGATTAATTAGTTACACCATTCCAGTTAATTTAAATAAATTAAATTAATTCATTTAATCACTTTTAATCCTGCTTACTTAACATTTATTAATTACAAACCATTAATTAATCATCTTTTAATTATCCATCTTAATTAATCACCCTTGATTAATTATCCTTTAATTACAATAAGTAATTAACTCTTAATTAATTACACAAATAAATTAACATTTACCCATCCATATTAGTTACATTGATCCTTAATTAATTACTCAAATTAATTATCTTATAACCACTTAGATTGATTAATTATCCTTTAATTAATCACACTCATTAATTAACTAACGCTTAATTAATCTAGTTAATTAATCAATCTTTTAATTAATTACACTAAATAATTAATCCTTAATTACTTCCCTTAAATAATTTACCTTTAATTACTTTCATCAAGTAATTATCCCATTGGTTAATTATTCCCAATTAATTAACCTTGATCACTAATTAATTTAACCTTAAATTTCTAATTAAATTAATTAACCCTCAACAGATTAATCCTTTAATTACTTACATTAAGTAATTATCATTTGAGTAAGTAATCTCTAATTACTTAATCAATTTATCCTTAATTATGAATTAATTTATCTCTAATTAATTAACTCATAATTAATTAAATTAATTAACTACCCTTAAAATCATTAATTAATTAAAAATAAATTACCCTTTAATTACTTCATTAATCTAATTATCCTTAATCATCCAAGTCTTAATTAATGCTAAGATAAACCATTTATCTTTATTAAATTTCTTAATTATCAAAATCATATTTAACCTTTATCTTTAATAATTATCTTAACTAAATCATTAATTTAAGTTTAAAATAACTTAAGCATTTAACTTAACAAATTTTAGTTAAAAAAATTATATAATTTACTTAAACAATTATTTAAGACATTTATAATGTAAAGGAATGAATTTTAAGAAAGGGGTCAAAACTTATTTATTTTTAAACTTAAAAACTGTGCAAAGTTTATTTCGGGTCAAACCTGAATAATACTCGATCCCCTACCCGAGACCATTACCTCTCTTCTATTTTTCTCTTTTTCTTTTTTTAAAAACTTGGACAAATTTTAAACTGAAAACCTATTACACCAAAACTCACAGGCTAACCCGAAAATCATCCCAAGCTCTATCTTCAGTATCCTGAATAGAACTTCGAGCCAACACAATTTCTACGTGAACCCTTCTTCCCCGGGTAAATCCTCAAGCCCACTCAAGACTAACCCGAGAAAACACCCTTTTCTTCTATGCCCAGATCATCACAGCCATCAACGTGCACGCTTCCCCCTCGTCCTCCGATCAACTCACTGGCCATCCTTTAAGTTGACGACGACCTCGATAAATAATACGACCACCCAGAACAACAAAAACAACATCCAAACAAAATCGAGCATGATGATCCAAAGTCTGGAACAAACCATCATCCAGAAAAGGCCTCGACTTCGACAATTCCTACCATCGGAGTCCTCACCACACTGCCCACAGTCTTGCCGACAACCCATACTCCATTAACCCCTCGACCAGTCTCCTCCAATGCCTTGTCGACGGCGGGGCAACCCAAAATCCAACTTCGACCAAACACCCAGCTAAAACCCTACTTTAACCCTGTCATGCCACCACGATGATCAAGAAAATCGCCGATTAATTTTCCTGTCACCACGGTTTCCCAACCAGCTCTGACAACAAGCCGACCCTTAACGCCTTGTCGATCAACGGCAATCGACGAAAGTGCCAAATTCGATCAACCCAAAATTCCTCAACATAACCAAACTTAAAAATCCAAATTTATAGATCAAAATTCATCATTTTTCTCAGGTTTCAGATTATATAACGAAAATTTGAAATCAGCGTGATCGATTTTTAATCCTTTTTAGATTTCCACTGTTATTTATAAACTTTTAAAATAAATACTCCATATATACACTTGAATTTATTTTTAAGAATAATGTTACACTGATACATTCATTTCATCTTTAAAGATCTAGGCCTAAAATTTAATATGCGTGAAAAGATTGAATTAATTTGTTTTGTCCTGGAATCTGTGTTCACAGCAGAACTCAATAACATACTTACAGACATGTATACAAACTTACAGTATAACAATTCAACCATATGCCAGTTAGATCATCTATGCAACAACTCAACTTTACAATCTTTCTCAAGCATCCAACATTCATCCAGATTTAAAGCTTTTAAATAAAGTGTTTACTCACGTATATTTTGAAGAACAGAGGAAGCTGGAAAACTGAT
Source organism: Allium cepa (assembly GCA_030765085.1). Taxonomy (NCBI): domain Eukaryota; kingdom Viridiplantae; phylum Streptophyta; class Magnoliopsida; order Asparagales; family Amaryllidaceae; genus Allium; species Allium cepa. Next base: position 707,025,480 of record CM060934.1, read on the forward strand.
CTGCTACTGGAAACTGGAATTTTTGATGTTGATCTGAACTTGATTGTATATTGAATTGAACTTTGATTTGTACTTGAATTTGCTTCAGGTTTTGTTGTTATTATTTTCTTTTTTCTCTTTTTTTCCTCTGAGTTGCTTTCTCTTGGTTTTCATATTTGAAAATAAAGAAAGATATGAAAACTAGTTTCTTCTTTTTAAAACATGTTGTTTAATTTTTATTAATTGCCACTTGTTATTTTGTTAGCCTACACATATTAATCTAAGCCAACACTTGTAATGTTATGAATTTATTTAACTACACTTGTTAAAATATGTACAAATGTCTTGATATAATTTTATATTATATTTGTTATTTACTTTTATACTTATATGTGTTTTTATATTATATTTATATATATATATATTAATACTTATATAAAAGAAAGTATAAACCTTACTAAATCCTATTTTAAACTTAAGTTACTAAGATTTAACTTAATAAACATTAGATTTTTTAGTGCTTTATGTTTTATTAATTTATGTTTATATATGTATATCCACACCTTTTACAAATTTCCATGCGTACTACTTCACATGGCATTCATGTATTATATATATACATACTTATGTCCCTATAGGTGTATATACTTTAAAATTTTCACTATCATAAAGTTTGGCATATACCTATTAACATAATTAAATTTATCATAAGATTTATTATAGTTTTAAATTCATTTATAAATATATATTCAGATATTCCTAAATTATCAAAATTCCATTTATTTAACCAAATAAAATCAGTTAATTATCCACTTAACCAATGTCCAAAAATTCGGGTTCTCATATTCCTCCCCCATTTGAATTTTTTCGTCCTCGAAAGGAACGAAGCCAGAATTTATTAAAATGCTTATTATCAGAAAAATTAATCTTTTGATCACTTTTTACTATAAACTCTTTTTATTACGAGTTTTTTAAAACACTTTAAAAATCTATATATATTACTAAAATAGTTTTATAAAAATACTTTTTATAACTCGATGTCTCAACCAGTCCATCCTTGTTCTCATAGAAATTCGGTCATATGTTGATCAGGCGTAGGACTGAAGATCTATGAGTACTTAGCAGACCCATTTTCAACACCGAGTGAAAATACTTGAAAAATATTTTGTTGAAAATATAGAAGAAAAAAAATTGAAAATAGAGGAAACATCTTTGGTGAGAATGATCGGAAATCATCACCCCCTCCATGGTCGTATTTAACCCGATGGTTACGTTGCCATCCCCGTAAAATCCATAGATAACTGTAGGCACCCCATGCCCCTCGGTTACACTATGGAACCCGCTACAGATCGCAGCTACATCTGGGGTTACGTTGCTATCATAGCAAAACCCATATAACTGTAGGCATCAGGGCCCTCGAATTTTGCTGCCAAAAGAATGAAACTTCTCCACTCGACCATAGATCACAGTCTATCGATGTTACGTTTCCTTTCCGGCAAAATCAAACGTTGACTGTTGGCACTCACCCCCACACGATTTCTGCTATGGTCCACAGTAGATCGCAGCGATATCGAGTTACACTGTCGTCATAGTATAACCCAAATGCCTCTGTAGGCATCATGACCCTCGACTTTCGCTACCCAATAATCCTCAGGAACTTTAGTTTGTCCGGACTTCCTCATAAGATCCACTTTAGAGCCTCCCCTTGGGGCTCAAGGCAGTATCAACCTATGGTACTCCAGAGAAGTTCATTTCAAGGGAACACCTTTTTCTCCAGAGCCATTTTCAAAACACTTTATACTATACACATATAGTATCTTCCAAATCATACACCTAGTATGCATCCCATATAAATCTCCTTTTCTCAAAATCGATTGTTCCAAAATCAATAGTTCTCAAACTAGGCTTTCCAAATTTCCAAAATTGATTTTTCCCCAAAAATAAAAATCCTTTCCAAAGTCCATAGCTTCCCAAAACCTTTTTCCCAGAATCATTCTCATAAAATCTTTCATATATATATACACATATATATATATAACTTTGAAAACCTTTGGATCACTTCATACTTGTATAAATTCCCTTTTTTATACTTCAAATACTTTTCAAAAACCCTTTTCTTCGGGCTATAGATTCAATAAGGGGAGTTTATCATATATATAACAAAGATACATAACTTTGTTGATTCCAAATCAAATATTCAAATTTGATTACTTTTTATAAAGTTACCAAACATATTATAAAGTGAAGCTTTAATCATAGAAATATCCAATTTCCATTTTATTTCATCATTTATTGTTCAAAATATACTTTTCCATTTCAAAAATCATTTTGCAGTTCTTATCCACAAATTTTCAATATCAATTTCATTCAAACCCGTACGATGTACATGTATCATCCATACGCTATATCAATCTAGCCACTCACTCGATCACACAATTTCACTTCCGAACTAGTATCGTCCACCCGACTTCCTAATGCGGACTCAGATCTGGTTTCTTGATCAGAAACTGTCATCTCCTTTCATAGCCTAACTATGGTAGAGAATTTCCAGAACCAATCAAACATCCAAATCCAGTTTTGCCGTCGAAAATCGAGTGAAAAATCCCAACTCGGATCGATATACTATCTCGAAATTCTATGCTCGAATCTGGATCAAATCACTATGCGGATAGAATAATATACGTACATCCTACGTATTTATTTTCATTGATTATTAGTAAATCAATTTCTCCTTTCTATTCACATTCCTTTAGATTCTTATTCATTTATTCACAATTGCCTCAATCCCCATTGGGATTATCACCTCAATTCTTATCTCGAATGGATATTTAATCATAAACAGTTTGCTCTCTGACCAGCTTAAATTTAGAAAATAGCTTGAAAAGTTTAAAAATAGATAAGTAGTTGAAAAATAATTATTAGTTTGTAAAATACCTGTAAGATAGTTCAGTAGTTATAAAATGGTCAAATGGTTATCAAATATTTATATAATTACAAAATAGTTGTAAAATAGTAATTAGTTATAAAGTAGTTAAAAAAATAGTAATTAGTTTATAAAGCAGTTGTAAAATAGTTAAATAGTTTCAAAAATGATTGTAAAATAAGTATAAGATAGTTTGGGCTTTTTAAAAAGAAAAATAGTATAGTAAATAGATTAGAAAAATAGGTTTATATTAAAACAACTTGTTTTGAAAATAGTCCAGAGCCAAACTGTATAACTTCCCCATCTCCATTTCCAATCAATTTCCCATCCCATTAAAATTAATCCAATCCCAATTCAAGTTGAATTAACCTCAATTTCTTTTCTAAATTCAAATCAAATTCCATTTGAATTTACTTATTCAACTTTAATCACAATTTCAATTAATTCAAATAAATTTCAAATTGAACCATTTTCATTTCAATTCCAGTTTGAATTAATCCCAATTCCAATCTCCACTTTTAAATCATCTCGAATTATATAAATTCGAGTTAAGTTTTCAATTGATGGTTTAATTCCTTTAAATCAAATTAACCGTTACTTCTTCACATGCTTATTTCTAGGTTCAAATCACAGTTCAAATCCTTTTTAAACAGTTTAATCTTTGAAATTCAATTTATTACCCAATTTCAATCTCGAAACCAATCCTTATTCATTTCAGTTTACAAGTTCATTTTTAACACTCAAATCTTAATGTTCAAAGTGATCTCATTTTCACAAGTTCAATTTTTATCATTAAAATCAAAATTACTTAAATAATTTCAAATTAAATTTTAATTCCATTAAATTCCAATAATGGAATAGATATTATCTCAATTTACTTCTTAATTCATTTTAAACAAATCAATTCACAGTTCCATAGATTATTGATAACAGCAGGATGATACTAGGATAAGTCAAAGTAAATAAACATCCAATTTATTTAAAAAATCGATCAATAGCATCTATTACCCATTCCTGAAACTCAAACCCGTTTGAGATCTTATATATCTCCCTTCTAAATCAAATCATTTAACTTCCCTAAGTTAAATCTCAATTTCATCTTGAAATTTTCAAATCAGGTTGTTCATTTAAGCTTATTTAACTTCTTCCAAGTTAAATTCAATTTAATCCCGTTAACCTTGCTCAAATTTGAATCCTCCATTTCAATTTTTAAATTTCTTTCAATATTCTTTCTTACTTATAAGTTCAATGACTTATCACTTTGGGTTTCCATATCACATTCCAAGGAAAAATTTAAAACTCAACACTTAGAGTTTATTTTCAAATCATCTTTGATATCATGTATATCCCTTATATATACAAAGTTATTTCCTTTCAAGTTATACCTTAAAATTCAAAATACCTTTGGTTTTAATTCAAAACAAAATTTCTTTTGGAATTTTCAAATATCTCTTATTTTAAAATAAGATCACATTCAAAATAATCTGAATAATATCATTTCTTTTGATATTTTGAAAACAATTTCAGCTGTTTCTAGACTTAGGATTCAAAGCTTCAAAAATTAAAACCAACTTCAATTTATAAGTTACACTCATCTAAAAGTTTACTTCATTTTGCTTAATCATTAACAAATATTTCATTATTAAACACAATAACCATTTATGATAATAACCAAGATTATCATATCTGGATACCAATTCATTTTTATCTTATTCTTACTTCTACAAATTCAGGATTTAGTTCCAGTTTGGATCTATTTCAAACATATCTTCATTTAACTTCAGTTTGGTTGTATTATTATTACCACTTAATTCTCATTATTTTTATTTAATTCCAATGATCAATAACCAATTTCTTAGTATTTATAATAATTAGAAAGAAATATTGCTTTATATATCAAAATATAAACTTATATAAAAGTCATTTATTTTTAAAACCATTTTTAAACTTTCATATAAGAAAATAACAAGTACGCTCATATATATATAAACACACACACACACTCTCAACTCATTCTAGGGTACCACTGACCTTATTCTTAATGAGTAAACCCACCAAAGCCATGGTTCTCGCTTAATCTTCTGCTCTGATACCAACTGTCACGACCCAAGCCAATGGCGACCGGTAGGCTTTTCAACCATCCCAGACTCACCGTAGCATACACCGGTACCTCGAGCTTGCTTTTACGTCTAGCCTCTTGACTCACAACCAACCCAAGGCCTTATACTACCTCTCAGGGACATGTAGGGGTAAGAGTCTCCCGCCCACCGCCAAACACGAAGCGAGAACCCCTTAGCATGTTGTATTGAAGATATAAATGCTCTGACACCAAATGTAAATGTTAATATTATATATCCTCGCTTTTATAATTTCCAAGTATTCAATTCCCCAAGGCAAATACACACACACACACACACACAATTATATACCTATATATGTATATACTTATAAATTCCAACATATAGAGTTTGCATATCTATTTTTATCTTTGTTATTTTGTTATAAGATTTATCATTTCCAACTGTTTAAAATATCCATTCAGATATCAGCATTTATTATAGCTCGAATCCATTATATACATCCAGATATATTTTAATTATCAAAGTTTTATTTGTTCAACCAAATAAAATTAGTATCTCAATAGAGAAAATCAGTTAATTAACCAGTTACCCGATGTCCAAAAATCCAGGTTATCACATTCCTCAAAACACTTTGTACTATACACATATAGTATTTTCCAAATCATACACCTAGAATGAATCCCATATAAATCTCCTTTTCTCAAAATCGATAATTCTCAAACTAGGCTTTCCAAATTTCCAAAATTGATTTTAAGTATTTTCAAGAAAAATTATATTGAATTCAAAACAAAGCTTCCAATCAAAATAGACATACATATATGGAAAATTTGAATTAAATTAATTTGAAGTGAAATTGAAGATTAGATGGGTTCAAATTAAAATGAAAATTGATTTAAATTTGGGAAAGGAATTGAGGTTAATTCAAACTGAATTGGAATTGAATCAATTTAATGGGATGAGAAATTGATTGGAAATGGAAATTGGGAATTGAACAGTTTGCTCTGAAACTATTTTCAAATAGATTATTTTAATGTCAACTATTTTAAATCTATTTTTCCAAGTTATTTACTATATACAACCTTTCTTTTTAAAGCAAATCTATTTTATACTTATTTTATAATTATTTTTGGAATTATTTAACTATTTTGCAACTGTTTTATAAACTAGTTACTATTTTTCAACTACTTGTAGCTAATTACTACTTTAAACTATTTTACAATTATCTAACTATTTTATAACCATTTGACTATTTTATGGCTATTTTACAATTACTTAACTGTTTTACAACTATTTTACAAACTAATGATTATATTTTCAACTACTTATCCATTTTTAACTTTTTAAGCTATTTTCTAAATATACGCTGGTCGGAGTGCAAACTGTTTATGATTAAATACCAATTGAGATAAGAATTGTAGTGATAATCCAAATGAGGATTAAAGAAACTGTGAATAAGTAAAAAGAATCATAAATGAATGTGAATAGAAAGAGAATTGTTTTATCTAATAATCAATAAAGATAAATACGTAGGATATACATATATTATTCTATTCGCATAATGATTGGATCCAGATTCGAGCACAGAATTTCGAGATAGTATATCGATCCGAGTTGGGATTTTTCACTAGATTTTCGACGGCAAACCTGGATATGGATTTTTGATTGGTTATGGAAATTCTCTATCATAGTTATTGTAACGACCCGTAAATTCCGTTAATTAAATTTGTCATATTTATTAGATTTTGGAATTAAATTAATAAGGAAATATAATTGTTATAATTGGTAATGAAGTAAAGGTTAATAATTAACCTATGAAATATTACATTGATTGTAATAGACTAAATTATCAAGATTGAATTTAATAAACCCTATTTATTTGGAACCTTGTTTATTGATATGCAAATGTAAATAAAGTTGAAACAAATTGGATATAGAGAAATAAATGTAAGCATTTAATAAATTAATTAATGTGGATTTCAATAAATGGTAATTGAATAAAAGTCAACGTTCTCTAAGAAATCATATTACTTGCTAAAAAGTAATACGTAACTGATTGAGTGTGATTATGAAATATAAAATTTGTGTATACACGGGAATTTTAACGGTAGATTGTTAAGAAATAAACCTATAAATGCATGTAAAGGAAATAGGTAACAACCTATATGTTATTTATTTTATTTAGCATGATGAATAAGGGTTGGAATTCAAATTACAATTAAAGGAAAGTATTTAATTGATTTTTGTAATAAAAACATTGAAACGGAAATTGGAATAAATTAAGGAATTATGTTCATGCGAGTAATAATCTATAAACTTGAATGAACATTTCAATTTGATAAGTTATTTTTAAATGATAAGGCTTAGTATAAATGAAATAATTGGGGTAATTGGTATTTAATGAAATTAAGTGTTGGAATATTACGTAGATAAGGATTTAGATGAAGTGGGTTAATTCATAAAATAAATTTAAGGATAGGATAGCAACTATTATAGATTACCTAATAAAATTGGTCAATGAATTTATTGTAAATAAAGTTCATTTAAAATGTTAGGTGATTATAATGTTGTTATTAATAATAAACGTTACATAAATGACTTTATTTTAGTAACGGAAGTGTAAAGGTAAATTGATAAAAAGCATAAATTTAGTTTAAGTAGTAATTTGTGGTTTGGGAATAATAACGCATTAGTGTGATTCAAGATAAACGGTAACAAGTATTTTAAGGTACCTATTTATCTAGCCTGTTAATTTAATTTGGGAAAAATTGCGATAAAACTAAATCTAATCATTGGTTGGTTAATGTGATTTTGTTAATAATGGAAATTATGTGAAACATGCATTTAAGGGAACGTAATACAAAATTCGATGTTTAGTAAGAGAGTATAAAATTGTAATTAAGTAATAATGGACCTAGTAAGGATGGTAATCAACATTTTAATGAATCTAAATGAAACGTTGGTTAATGTAAAATAGTTAATACGAATAAATGAGAAATTGGAAGTATCAGTGTATTGAAACGTAAACAAATGTTAGCATGTTATAGTATTATGTTTGTTGAATTATGAATGGAATGATTATGGGACAATTCAACTTAATGGAAATTTGGAAATTTATCTATAATTTTGAATTGTGTGAAATTAAAGATTTATATTGATTAATCTTTAAATAAATTGACATTTAAAAATTGTTAAATTATTGTAAATGTTTGAGAATTATAAAGTGATAAAAAGATTTCAAATTTCAGAATTTTTAACGCGAAATTTTATTTAATTAATTTATTTTAAATTTATTTAATTAATATAAAAATAGCCATTTTGGCCACTGACTCGGATTTTGACGAAACCGGTTTCATTGGATCCGTATCGGTAAATTATTGTAGGGTTTTAAGTTTTGTAGCGATCGGACTTGTCGTTTGATCGTACGAACGCGAAACGCCTTGAAATCGATTTAATTGAAATCAATTTGAAAATATTGATTTCAGCATAACTTCTTCATACGATGGAATTTGGACGTGAAACTTTTTCCATCGCGTTCAGAATATTTTAAAACACCTATTTCGATATATGGGTTCACCCAATTTCGTTCCGGGGTCAGAACGGGTTTTTTGGGCCAATTATCGCTCAACACGTTTGTTTATCGAATCCATCTACTCTATTCTAACCTACCTATATATAAACCCAGTTATAAATCCTAGCCTCCATCTATTCTCATTTGTTTGTGCAACTTTTTCTCTTCCAAATGGCTGCAAACCCTACCCTAGATCCAATTTCAAAAATCAAATCCAAAGCCTAAAATTCATAGTGCTCAGAAAAATCTCAAAAAAAAATATGTTAAAGCTCTCGGAGTGCGTAATCTAATGATGTGGTTCGTTTTTCGATTTGGATCATAGTTTGACCGAAATTGGCTTCCTTCTTCACGGCTGTTCATTGGGGGCGGTGCTATTCAACGGTGGATCTTCGTCATAGGTTCGATCCGAAGGTATGGGATTGTTAGGCTCGTCGAGCTGTGGGCATCCAACGTTTTCGTTCGCCTCGGAAGCGGTCTAATCGACGACAATCATGGCTTTTAAGGTGGCGGTGGCGGACCGGTTGGGGGCACCGGAGTAGGTCGCGCGACCACCAGAGGGTGCGGCCTGAGTTACTCATGGCGAAGGCGTCGCCTGATCTGGCCGATGTCGAACGTAGGCGCGGCAAATTTTGATGAACGTGGATCGTGAGTGGCGGCTGTAGAATGCTCGATCCCGTTTGGATTAGGATTTCTGGAACATTTGCGCGCGTGAATCTGCTGACGTGGCTTTTTAAATATGGGTTAGTTTTATTTTAATTTTATTTTGTTTTCAAACGATTTAAAACAAATAACTTTCGCATACGAACTCCGTTTCACGCGCGGTTTCTTTTGTCAGGATCGAAATAAAATTCCGGATCTATTAACGCTGGTTTGGACAAACTTGAAGACTGTCCAATTTTTGGGTTTAAATTCGATTTAAATCCCAAAGGTGAGTGTTTTAACCCATTCACAACTTCTAAAATTTCTTATGTTTGTTAAATTGACTAAAGATATGAGTAGAAATTTATTTATGACTGTTTGGCATGTTTTATTCATCATCTCAGTTAAATCGCATTTATTTAATTTAACTGTTAATTGATTTTATTATTGCATATAATTTGACAGTTAAAATTTATTTATTTGCATATAAACTGCTAGTTAAACAATTATTAAATTTATTATTGAATATAAACTGTTAATTAACACCTGTTATTTATTACCTGTTATATTTTATATGCTCTATATTGATGTTGGTTTAAATTGGATGATGATTGAAATAAATGGTTGATGATTGATACTTGGATGAATGGATGCTAATTTTTTTCATATTGTATAAACTGCAAGTTATTATGCATTTTCATTTCATCCGGGATTGCAGTTTGAAATGATATACAATCGCAATTTTTATTTTTAAATTGCGGATTGAAATGATAAATATCTATATCACTTGACCATAGGATAGAAAATTTTATACAGGCACCGCGGTATATATATAAAATTATTTTTGAAATGATTTTTATGGTTTGGATATGATACGGTTTAATAAATATTAAATTTGGATGTTATATAAATATATTTTATATATACATATATAGTTAAATTTTTGAATTTAAGCTATGTATAATCGGTTAAATAAAAATAAATAAGTTGAACAATGGAGTTTGATTATTTATGTTAAATGGTTAAGTACATGTTTAAGATAGCGTATGTATATATAGAGTTTTAATGATTTAAATCGGTTAAGATTGGGAGGTAAATTGGAAATTTATTTGATGGAACTTATTTAAAAAAATTCTCTCCATAAGTTGATGTAAAACTTATTTAAGCCTTGAAATTTTAAAGGTGCGATATTTATAACTGGATTTTATTCAAAATAAATTAAATGAATATTTCTAGGATAAATAAATTGAAGGAAATATTTATTTGTTAGAAATTTGAGTTTTATTTTATGGATTTATTTGGTGAATATTTCAAACCTAAATAATAGGAAAATAAATTGTTGAATAGAATTTCCAACCTGAGTTTTGAAATTGTTAAATACTCAAAGTTGAATATATTGAAATCAAAGTGTTTTATTGAAACTAAAAGAAATCTAAATTTACGGGGTTTAGACCTAAATTTTAAATGAATAAAAATTGTGAAGTCGCGGAAATTATTTTATAAAGTAATTTTAAATTCAAACCATTTTATTTTATATACTATTGAATATCCAAACCATTCAAGTTTTAGAAGTATGGTTTTAAAGCTATGAGTTTCGAAGTATTATGTTTTGAAAGTTATAATTTAAATGTTTGGTTTCCAGATATTGTAAATTTTAAGCAGTATGATGTTGGAAAATAAATATATTTGAAATAAAAATGATATTATTGATTTGGGTTTATAAAAATAATATCAAAATGAGTTGTATTGGAAATGGAAATGACATCGTATTTATGGGTTTTGAAATGGATAATTATTTTCTGGTTTTTAAAGTACAAACTATTTTAAAGACCGCGGTGTTATAATAACGTTTGTTTGTTGAAGAGACCAGGATCGGAAGTTGTCATACTCTCTGCCAACTCCGAAAACCACTTTAACAACCGTGTACGCGGTGGAGATTCCAGAATGAAGTAGGTTGGTGGCGGCGTTTCCTGTAAGGTAAATACGTGGACCCAACTCCCGTGAGTTGGCATAAGGTGGGTAAAACATGAGCGATTGACGGGTTAATAAGGTAGCACCTTTGATTGGACACTTCCCTTCGATACTATACTCTGACTTTGGATTGATTCGGTGGCCACCTTCACTTTCGATTTCTTTGATTTGGGGGAGTTTGTCCGAGGTGGGCGGTAGCTGTGCGCTACGTGTTACCACCGACCCAGAAGCGTAATTGATATATCTACCCTAGCATTGCCTAGTTGTGCCGTGTCACCTACCCTATCGCGTCTTGTACGAGTTTCTATTTGTGTCGTACTTATGGAGTGTCTTCTCGTAGCCTCCCGATCAGGAGATTTGCAGGCATTGTATAGACTATTCGCTCTATTACGTCTTAAGGTGGAAAATGTAAATCCTTAACGCTATTTTAAAGTACGTTTATTTTACAATTAGACATTATTATAATAGCGAAATATACTATATACTAAATAGTTTAACGGATCCTTAGGAGATGTAAATCCCGAGCATCTCTTGAGTTACCGCACTCATATTTATTCCTGTTGATTTAACTTACATAAGATCTTTTAGTTCTGACTCGAGGGTTTTTGTCTTTTCAAATTCGCTCGAGTCAGTCCGAGCGTTTCAGGATTTGAAGACTTTATTCTGGAGGACGAAGACGAAGATTTGTAGTATTACTATCTACTATATTATTCCACTACACTATTTAATTTCCGATGCATTGATATTTATTGGTATATGAACTGTGATATTTATTGTATAAAGAAGAATCAAATGTTTTGTAAAGTTTTATGAACTGTATATTTATTATTATAGTTTATCCTTCCGCTGTGAGATTCTGTTTAGTTTTTTTTCTTCTTCTCTTCTCTGTTTTTCTTATTTACCCCATAACAATCCACCCTTTCGTATTCTTTGAATTGGCATGTGTGTCGATCTAAACCATGCAAAAAGGCGGGATGTTACAGTTATGGCTATGCAAGGAGAATGAGGGTTTCTGATCAAGAAACCAGATCTGAGTCCGCACTAGGAAGTTGGGTGGACGATACTAGTTCGGAAGAGAAATTGTGTGATCGGGTAAGCGATCAGATTAATATTGCGTATGGATGATATGTGTACATCGTACGAGTTTGAATGAAATTGATATTGGAAATTTGTGGATAAGAGCTATAAAGTGATTTTTGAAATGAAAAGGTATATTTTGTGAAATATATGAAATCTAATCATTACTTTTATTAATGACCTAACCATATTATTATTTTCAAAATATTTATCCTTTTAATTAACACGTAATTACATTTATAAATTAAGTCTTAAAATAACTTAAAAATTTATTTAACAGATATAAGTTAAACAAAACATATAACTTCTTATTCAAATGTTAAAGAAAACATCAATATATGGAAAATAAAATTTATTTAAGAAAAGTTTTGAACTAAATTTATTTAAATTTTCAAAACTTACATTTCAAAAACTTTTAAAACATGCTTTCAAACTTCTGCTTCGGGTTCAACCCTGCAATTGCTCGAATCCTGGCTTGAGTTTACTTCCTTCACTTATATATATTTTCAAACTGATAAAGGTAAACCACTCACGTGCTAAACTGACCGAGACAAATCTTATTTTACTCGATCATTTTAGCACGTGAATGGTTTACCTTTATCAGTTTGAAAATATATATAAGTGAAGGAAGTAAACTCGAGTCAGGACTCGAGCAATTCCAGGGTTGAACCTGAAGCAGAAGTTTGAAAGCATGTTTTAAAAGTTTTTGAAAAGCAAGTTTTGAAAATTTAAATAAATTTAGTTTAAAACTTCTTAAATAAATTTTCTTTTCCATATATTAATGTTTTGTTTAACATTTGAATAAGAAGTTATATGTTTTGTTTAACTTAAATTTGTTAAATAAATTTTTAAGTTATTTTAGGACTTAATTTATAAATGTAATTAAGTGTTAATTAAAAGGATAAATGTTTTGAAAATAATAATGTGGTTAGGTCATTAATAAAGGTAATGATTAGATTTAATTAATTCAAATTAAATTAGTTACTTAAGAATTAATCACTTAACCCTGCTTAATCAATCATTAATTAATTACTTCATCAATTAATTAATCTTTAATTAACTAATTAATTATCCCTTAATTACTAATTAATAATCCTTAATTATTAATTAATAAAACTTAATTACAAATTAATTCATCCTTAATTACCAGTCAATTAATCTCTAATTACTTAATTAATTAATACTTAATTATACATACCTCTCAGGGACAGGTTGGGTAAGGGTCAGACCGAGTATTACAGATTTCCAGGTTAGGACGTTTCGGAGCTCAGGACGCGAGCTGGATGATAGGACATATAGAGTATTCCGATGTGTATATTATTGTAGTTATCTGGGACATGTTGATTTTAACTGTCCACTGTTTGTGCAAATGTTGTAACTCTGATGCATTGATGTAAATTAACTAATACAGCTCTCCTTTGTATAACTGCTATTTTATTTGATATTATATTTTGATCTGCTGCGAATGTAAGAATCTGTGTTTTGGTATTTCTATTTCTTCTTCTTCTTCTATCTTTGTTCTTCTTTTCCCTAACTATCTGGAATTTTCGGGATCGAAATCCCAGGTCGTTGCATTTTAAATGTAACGATCCATAATTTTCGACTCCGAATGTAACGACCCAGAATTTTTATAAATTAAAATTTGAATATTTAATTAATTTTAAATATTTATAAGTGAATTTATAAGTCAAATAAATTTTTATTTGAATTATTGGATTCAATTGGATTATTAAATCGATAATTTAATATGTTAAATTATGGAAATAATTGAAAATTGAGTTAAATATGATTGTAAATGATTTGTAAAATTTTATTTTATCATGTTGAAGTTAGAACGATATTTTAGAACTTTTAAAATCGAATTAAAAGTTAATTTGTGAAAATTGAATATTTTAATATTTAAATCGACTAGTGAAAATAGTCAATTTTTGAACAGTCTCAGAATTGAACGAAACCAGTTCCATTGGATCCGTAATAGTTAGTTATTACCGGATTTCAAATTTCGTGTCAATCGGAGCTATCGTTTGATCGTGGCAGCTCGAAACGCATCGAATTATTTTTAATTTAAATTTGGCGAGTCAAAATAGCCATTTTTCAAAAAGTCTCAGATTTCGACGAAACCAGTTTCATCGGATCCGTAATGTGATATTATTGTAAGGTTTCAAATTTCAAGTCAATTGGATTTACCGTTTGTCCGGTACAAATTAAAACGCCTAGAAATCGATTTAAATCGGTTTAATTTAAATTGAGCGTTTATAGCCATAACTCGCACATACTTCCGAATTAGCTTCCGAAACCTGTTCCATTGTGTCCGGAACGCGGGGTAAACCTTAGAAACGCTGGTTACGGCGCCTAAATCGGAGTTCGGAATTTCCGGGATGAATAGTGTTTCGTCGGTTCCTTATAAATACCCCTACCCCTTCAAAATAAAAAAAAAAAGAAAAACCCTAGCCATCTTTTACAGCCGCCACCCCCATGTTTTCAATGGCCAGAAACGCGCGACGTTCCACCTCCAATTACTCCAAATCCGTGCATCGATTGCAAAATCCTTCAACTAACAAAATGAAGATCATGAAGAGAGCTTCCTATCCAACGGCTGTGATGTAAAACGGAGTCGCGTAGAAGGAGCAAAACGTGGCCGTTCGTGGCCGTGCAACCACCGTGCGCACGCATGTAGAGGAGGCCGAGCTTCTCAAGCTTGGGGCCGAGCATGGCTCTCGTCAAGGGCTTCGTGTTGGTGGTAGTGTGATGAGATATCGTCGAGTATAAGTGGCGAATTATTTAACCCTAAATCTACGTTGATGGGTTCTTTTTTCACGGCCCTTACCTGTAGAAGACGCGTGATGAGGGTGAAGGAAGGTCACGGCTTTGATGAAGGGAAGCTTGGATCGTGTGGCTCTGATTAAATGTAGGGTTTTAAATATAAAAGTTAGTTATAAATTGTGTATATAAATCGTGTATGATTTTTAAAAATTCGTAACTTTTTCATACGAGGTCGAAACTGCGCGAAACCAGTTGCGTTGGAATCGTATGGACGAGCACTACGCGATGGAGTTGGTTTGGAGTCGTTTGGAGTTAGTGAGAATTTTGGGTAAAATTAAACGCGCGTTTAATTTTATTCGAAATAAATCGCTAAAACGAAATTAAAATCAAGGTGAGAACTTCTCACTCAATCGAATCGGTTTCGATTTTATTTTAAATAGTTAGATTTAAAATATTTGAATGCATGTTTGAATGATGACTGTAAATTATTGATTGTTAAAATAGACATTATGCGCCGTTAGTAAGCGGAGGTTATTTAATATAAACATATACCGCAAATATTTCATAAACAGTGAAATTGGTATTATATATAATATCAATATATATATATTGGCATATGTATATATTGCAGTTGTTGATTTCCCGCATTTTTGTTTAGCGGATGAGACCCTATTACGCCGTTATTAAGCGGATAATATTTATTAAGAACATATACCGCGATAATTTCGTACTGGAGCGAAATTGGTATTGTGCTAATGTTTTTGGATGCAGGAAAACAGGTTGGAGGGATCCAACTGGATTCCTCAACAGTTTTTATTTGATTTCAGATATTTTGATATTTGATGGATTTTCATATTGATATATGATATCGTTGTAGTCGTGATTGACTATTTGGTGTGTAGCATCATTGGACCCAAATTTTGGGATTTTAAAATGATTTTCAAAGTGATTTTTGAAATATACTATATTTTTGGAATTGATCCATTATAAATAAATAAACGTTATAATTTTTAAAGTTATAAAAATTATGATTTTTGAGAAATATAGTTAAAAGATTGATTTTTGAAAATACGGGTTAATGATGTTATAAAATAGTTTAAAATGGAATTTTTGAATTTATTGCGAAAAGTTTAAATATAGGATTTATAAAATTTAATTATTTTATAAATCAAGAGAATGATGAAATTATAAAGGAATTTAAAGACGTTTTAAAGAATAATATAAATTGATTTATATTAAGAGATTTATAAATGGATATTTATAAATCGAAATATAGACATTATAAAACGAGTTTTTATAAGTGTTTGAATGAAGTGAAAATGAATTTCATAAATGAATGAAATTTATAGAATTATAAACTGTGAAGTTATAAATGAAAATTTATAAATAGTAAGATTTATAAATTTGGTGAAATTATTTGAAGAATAGATTGGTTAAATAAATGAATCTTATAAGTTATAAGATTTATAATTATGAAGTTTAAAGAACGATTTTATAAAATAATCGTTTTATGAGTAATTAACTTATAATATGAACGTTTAGTTTATAATTTAGTTATAAACTGGAATAAGTTAATAAAAGAATTTATAAAAAGGAAGTTTTTATAAATAAATAGAAATGGAATTTATAAACGATGTTTTATAAATTCGCAAATGACTTATTTTGATGAGAAAATTGTTGGAACCTATTAAAGGAAATTTATTCACATTTTTGAATAGTGAATAATCCTTTGAATTAAAACGAATAAAAGGATGAGATTTGTTAATGAAATTTATTCACATTTTTGAATAGTGAATAACACGTTAAAGAAAATGTTTAGAATGTGATATTTTAAACAGAATTAAAACGATCTAACGATGTTTTACGCAACATTCGTTTTGGCCCAAATAAATATGTTAAGAGAATGATTTCCTTAAAGAATGAAATATATACTTAATTCGATTTAAGTATATTGAATATTTTCTAAGTGTTGAAAATAAAAAAAGATTTGTGGATTACTTATGAATAAATAAGTATGGAAATGTTTTCCAATATGAAGTGAATATTTAGAATTTATCTTTTTGAAGATAAATTGAGAATGAATAATTGAAATCGGTTATTCATGGATATTTTTGAAATATAAATTCATTATGGAATTTATATGTGAAAGTGGAATTTGTATGAAAATAAATGTTGATTTATTTTTGAAGTGTTGAAATAATATATCTTGTAAAGATATTTTGGAAAATAAATAATTTGGAAAATTATTTGGAATCTGGTGATGTATGCATATCCATTGATAGTTCAATAATCGACTATCAATATTTCCCTTTGAATGGGTATTTGATGTGAATTGATTGAATTTGAATGCACACTTATTTTTGAATAAGCGCTCACTATTCGGGTTAACCGGGAAAGGACCATGGGGTCGTATAACCCACTCCGAATATGTGATACGTCGTTGTGAATCGCATTTGAAGATCGGTGTTGAAGACCGGTATTTGCGAGAGTGATAGGATGAACTATCGATTGACTCTGCACCGAGTAGCTACGGTATTGAGTTCTCCATATGTGATGGTGAATCCGATCAGGATTGTGAATATCCGGATTGCAAGGACTTCTTTGTAAGTGCCTTCGGTTCTGTTCGAGCCCGGAACAGACTTGTATGGATTGTATGTCTGACATTACAATTTGAGATATAAAGCCGATTTCTTTCAAATATATTTCTGTTGGTGGCGGAGAATTTATTCTTTGCTTAACACCCTTCTTTGAGACGTATGTGCTCAAAGGTTATATAGTTGAAGTTATCAGCGATATATTCCCAATTTGGTAATGTGATATGCTGAGTGATGCTGAAATGATCATTGTGTTGATTATTTGTGATAGGATCGTTTATTTGATCGTCTATCCTTGTGATCATTGTGTTGATCATTTGTTGACCCAAAGCATGGCTTTTGTATAAAGTATGTTTTTGTGGACGTGACTTCGTCGAGCCTCACACCCCGTGAATGGTCAAAACAGGAAAGAAGCAGCAAGGTTATGAGGGGTAGCACCCTTTAGGATGTGTCCATTTCCTTCTGGAAAAGGGTGGTATCATGGTATGGAGCCCAGATACTTACTCATGTTGAAACACTTTGTTTTTATGATTGTGTGAATTGATTAGAGAGCGCTCTCGGATAAAGGTCCCAAAGGACCGGGGGATGGCATATTCGGTCAGTTGTTACTCAGTTAGGGGTAACCCGGCCTTGTGTTGGTAGAGATCCGGTTTGGTTCTCGGGGATGTCCATCCAGAGGCATTCTCATGTGGCAATGGGAAGTTCCTTGGCCTGACCATTTGTTGGAAATCCAATTCCCAATACGAAACTTGTACGGTATTAGTTGTAGAACCTGCTATTCACTTATGGTGGTCACCACTGTTTGGATAGTAGCTATAGTAGGCATACGATAATGGTCGTATGTTGGCTAAGATTTATATCTTTATTTTTGAAATGATTTGTTATTACACTATGCACTAGTAATAATACCAAATGTTCTTTTAAATGCGTATCAAGCATCTTTGACTATCATAAGGAGAAATCTCCTCCGATTCTGCGTTTGCATGTGTGTGTGTGTGCGGGAGGCCTTATGGTAGTCTCATTTTTAAAAGCATTGCGAATTGATTTAAAAATATTCCTCTATTTTGATTTTAAAGTAAATAAACTGTTTTGAGTTCTCACACCAGTCACATGACTGACTCGGAGTTTATTGTTTTCCTTCCTAAACTCTGGGTGCCCACCAATTTCCACACGGGCAGTTAAGAGTTAGGTTTATCAGGATATTCTGGATATTCTGGAGTTGCTGGAGGCAAGCTGGATGGCATGGCGTATTACTAGTTTATATAGTATTTCTTTTTCCGTTGTATTGTTTGTTGTTGTATGTTGTTGTACACTCTGATGTGATGATATGATGTAATAAAATGTGATGTAATGTAATAACTGATATAGTTCTTTGTTTAAAGATTATTCATTTATTATTATATGTTGTTCCGCTGCGAATTGTGAGATTCTGTTGTTGTTCCTTTCTGTCCCGTTCTATTTTTAAAATTTTCTATCTTCTATTATCAAATTTTCTATATTTTCTATCTTCCTCTCTCTCTATTTTCTGTTATCTTCTTCTACTTCTCTCCTTTTCTTTTCTTAAAATTTTTGTTAAAACCCATAACATTCCGTGTTTCCGGCCTTCGATATTCGGCAGTCGATAAAGTGAGTGTCGATGTCGAATTTTCGAAGAACGAAAATCCATGTTTGTTACATTTGGTATCAGAGCTGATGGTTAAGCGACAACCATAGTTCTGTTGGGTATTACTCATTAGAGATAGAGTCAGTAGTACTCTAGAATGAGTTTGAGTGTAATAATAGCTATGAGAGCGTATTGGTTAGTGAATATAAAAATTGTTTTATATTGTGATGATTGGTTTATTGAGTGGCATATGAACTTTCGTCAGCGTGGTCCGCAAGACTATGCCGAAGGGGTTTCTAAACACTTGAATAGAACAATTCGGCACAATATTGATTTTAAATTGGGTAAATGGAATAATTTTGCCTTGATTATATTTTTATATGTAAAGGAATAATTTTTCAGAATTATTAAAGTGTATGTAAGTTGATTGTTAGGTTGTTTGAATAATCTAAATAAAGAGTAATTGCATAAGCAAATGAATTATAAGAATTGAAATTATAATTAAAGTGATTTACAATTGTGAAATAAACTTGTATATATAAAAAGTGAAATTATTTGAATATATTTATGAATATGAGTTGTGAATAAAAGTGATGGTGTTAAACCAAATTGAATGAATATAAGCAAAGGAATTTGGTTGTATTATATATACTTTGGTTGTTATTTGATTGTTAGTTGATTGTTGATTGATTGTATATAATTCATTAAGTGTTAATGAAATTGAAAGCCATGAAATTGAAATTCAAATTGAAAGTAAATAAATTTGAATAGAATTGAATGTGAATTAGATTTAATTAGTAAATGTAAACTAATTGAATTGAGAATGAATGTTAGTAAATCCAATGTAAATAAATCAAATATGATCTAAAGTGAAAACCAATTCATTGAATATTAATGAGAATATGAATGAATATTCATTGATTATGAGTGATAGTTGGTTGATGTTTGCATTTGTTGTTTTACTGCATTACTATGTTAGCATATATAGATATTATGATGTTATATGTTGTACATGGAGATTATTGTCTATATGCATGATTCTCATGTTGTTTGTTGAGTGTTTAGTAGGTGCGGATCGCGTTTGCTTCCCATTTGGAGTTCGCTTTAGCGCTATATTAGCCGTATATGCTTGCTAATAAAATATAAGGTACATATCTCGGATTAAATATCGTACTTTTATACTTTTTTCCCTTCGGGATGCCTCATTACTTGATGAAATGTATATTTGTGATATATATATACTGTCATTTTTTTTCGGATCGAGCCGCGCAAAGGAGACTATGGCGAATTTTTTCGGAAATTTAAGGCGTTAGAAAAATTTGAGAAAATTTGGAAAATTTTGAAAACTTTAACTTTGATTTTGGAATTGAAAGTTAAACAATAGTAGTTGCTTTTGAAAACATAACTAAGTATGATTCGAAAACTTAGTAAAGTTTTGTAAGAAGTTTAATTATGGATTTTGGGAAAATTAATAGATTCTGTAACTTTTCTTACTTGTAATTTCGAGGACGAAATTCTTTTAAGGGGGAAAGATTGTAACGACCCAGAATTTTTATAAATTAAAATTTGAATATTTAATTAATTTTAAATATTTATAAGTGAATTTATAAGTCAAATAAATTTTTATTTGAATTATTGGATTCAATTGGATTATTAAATCGATAATTTAATATGTTAAATTATGGAAATAATTGAAAATTGAGTTAAATATGATTGTAAATGATTTGTAAAATTTTATTTTATCATGTTGAAGTTAGAACTATATTTTAGAACTTTTAAAATCGAATTAAAAGTTAATTTGTGAAAATTGAATATTTTAATATTTAAATCGACTAGTGAAAATAGTCAATTTTTGAACAGTCTCAGAATTGAACGAAACCAGTTCCATTGGATCCGTAATAGTTAGTTATTACCGGATTTCAAATTTCGTGTCAATCGGAGCTATCGTTTGATCGTGGCAGCTCGAAACGCATCGAATTATTTTTAATTTAAATTTGGCGAGTCAAAATAGCCATTTTTCAAAAAGTCTCAGATATCGACGAAACCAGTTTCATCGGATCCATAATGTGATATTATTGTAAGGTTTCAAATTTCAAGTCAATTGGATTTACCGTTTGTCCGGTACAAATTAAAACGCCTAAAAATCGATTTAAATCGGTTTAATTTAAATTGAGCGTTTATAGCCATAACTCGCACATACTTCCGAATTAGCTTCCGAAACCTGTTCCATTGTGTCCGGAACGCGGGGTAAACCTTAGAAACGCTGGTTACGGCGTCTAAATCGGAGTTCGGAATTTCCGGGATGAATAGTGTTTCGTCGGTTCCTTATAAATACCCCTACCCCTTCAAAATAAAAAATAAAAAAGAAAAACCCTAGCCATCTTTTACAGCCGCCACCCCCATGTTTTCAATGGCCAGAAACGCGCGACGTTCCACCTCCAATTACTCCAAATCCGTGCATCGATTGCAAAATCCTTCAACTAACAAAATGAAGATCATGAAGAGAGCTTCCTATCCAACGGCTGTGATGTAAAACGGAGTCGCGTAGAAGGAGCAAAACGTGGCCGTTCGTGGCCGTGCAACCACCGTGCGCACGCATGTAGAGGAGGCCGAGCTTCTCAAGCTTGGGGCCGAGCATGGCTCTCGTCAAGGGCTTCGTGTTGGTGGTAGTGTGATGAGATATCGTCGAGTATAAGTGGCGAATTATTTAACCCTAAATCTACGTTGATGGGTTCTTTTTTCACGGCCCTTACCTGTAGAAGACGCGTGATGAGGGTGAAGGAAGGTCACGGCTTTGATGAAGGGAAGCTTGGATCGTGTGGCTCTGATTAAATGTAGGGTTTTAAATATAAAAGTTAGTTATAAATTGTGTATACAAATCGTGTACGATCTTTAAAAATTCGTAACTTTTTCATACGAGGTCGAAACTGCGCGAAACCAGTTGCGTTGGAATCGTATGGACGAGCACTACGCGATGGAGTTGGTTTGGAGTCGTTTGGAGTTAGTGAGAATTTTGGGTAAAATTAAACGCGCGTTTAATTTTATTCGAAATAAATCGCTAAAACGAAATTAAAATCAAGGTGAGAACTTCTCACTCAATCGAATCGGTTTCGATTTTATTTTAAATAGTTAGATTTAAAATATTTGAATGCATGTTTGAATGATGACTGTAAATTATTGATTGTTAAAATAGACATTATGCGCCGTTAGTAAGCGGAGGTTATTTAATATAAACATATACCGCGAATATTTCATAAACAGTGAAATTGGTATTATATATAATATCAATATATATATATTGGCATATGTATATATTGCAGTTGTTGATTTCCCGCATTTTTGTTTAGCGGATGAGACCCTATTACGCCGTTATTAAGCGGATAATATTTATTAAGAACATATACCGCGATAATTTCGTACTGGAGCGAAATTGGTATTGTGCTAATATTTTTGGATGCAGGAAAACAGGTTGGAGGGATCCAACTGGATTCCTCAACAGTTTTTATTTGATTTCAGATATTTTGATATTTGATGGATTTTCATATTGATATATGATATCGTTGTAGTCGTGATTGACTATTTGGTGTGTAGCATCATTGGACCCAAATTTTGGGATTTTAAAATGATTTTCAAAGTGATTTTTGAAATATACTATATTTTTGGAATTGATCCATTATAAATAAATAAACGTTATAATTTTTAAAGTTATAAAAATTATGATTTTTGAGAAATATAGTTAAAAGATTGATTTTTGAAAATACGGGTTAATGATGTTATAAAATAGTTTAAAATGGAATTTTTGAATTTATTGCGAAAAGTTTAAATATAGGATTTATAAAATTTAATTATTTTATAAATCAAGAGAATGATGAAATTATAAAGGAATTTAAAGACGTTTTAAAGAATAATATAAATTGATTTATATTAAGAGATTTATAAATGGATATTTATAAATCGAAATATAGACATTATAAAACGAGTTTTTATAAGTGTTTGAATGAAGTGAAAATGAATTTCATAAATGAATGAAATTTATAGAATTATAAACTGTGAAGTTATAAATGAAAATTTATAAATAGTAAGATTTATAAATTTGGTGAAATTATTTGAAGAATAGATTGGTTAAATAAATGAATCTTATAAGTTATAAGATTTATAATTATGAAGTTTAAAGAACGATTTTATAAAATAATCGTTTTATGAGTAATTAACTTATAATATGAACGTTTAGTTTATAATTTAGTTATAAACTGGAATAAGTTAATAAAAGAATTTATAAAAAGGAAGTTTTTATAAATAAATAGAAATGGAATTTATAAACGATGTTTTATAAATTCGCAAATGACTTATTTTGATGAGAAAATTGTTGGAACCTATTAAAGGAAATTTATTCACATTTTTGAATAGTGAATAATCCTTTGAATTAAAACGAATAAAAAGATGAGATTTGTTAATGAAATTTATTCACATTTTTGAATAGTGAATAACACGTTAAAGAAAATGTTTAGAATGTGATATTTTAAACAGAATTAAAACGATCTAACGATGTTTTACGCAACATTCGTTTTGGCCCAAATAAATATGTTAAGAGAATGATTTCCTTAAAGAATGAAATATATACTTAATTCGATTTAAGTATATTGAATATTTTCTAAGTGTTGAAAATAAAAAAGATTTGTGGATTACTTATGAATAAATAAGTATGGAAATGTTTTCCAATATGAAGTGAATATTTAGAATTTATCTTTTTGAAGATAAATTGAGAATGAATAATTGAAATCGGTTATTCATGGATATTTTTGAAATATAAATTCATTATGAAATTTATATGTGAAAGTGGAATTTGTATGAAAATAAATGTTGATTTATTTTTGAAGTGTTGAAATAATATATCTTGTAAAGATATTTTGGAAAATAAATAATTTGGAAAATTATTTGGAATCTGGTGATGTATGCATATCCATTGATAGTTCAATAATCGACTATCAATATTTCCCTTTGAATGGGTATTTGATGTGAATTGATTGAATTTGAATGCACACTTATTTTTGAATAAGCGCTCACTATTCGGGTTAACCGGGAAAGGACCATGGGGTCGTATAACCCACTCCGAATATGTGATACGTCGTTGTGAATCGCATTTGAAGATCGGTGTTGAAGACCGGTATTTGCGAGAGTGATAGGATGAACTATCGATTGACTCTGCACCGAGTAGCTACGGTATTGAGTTCTCCATATGTGATGGTGAATCCGATCAGGATTGTGAATATCCGGATTGCAAGGACTTCTTTGTAAGTGCCTTCGGTTCTGTTCGAGCCCGGAACAGACTTGTATGGATTGTATGTCTGACATTACAATTTGAGATATAAAGCCGATTTCTTTCAAATATATTTCTGTTGGTGGCGGAGAATTTATTCTTTGCTTAACACCCTTCTTTGAGACGTATGTGCTCAAAGGTTATATAGTTGAAGTTATCAGCGATATATTCCCAATTTGGTAATGTGATATGCTGAGTGATGCTGAAATGATCATTGTGTTGATTATTTGTGATAGGATCGTTTATTTGATCGTCTATCCTTGTGATCATTGTGTTGATCATTTGTTGACCCAAAGCATGGCTTTTGTATAAAGTATGTTTTTGTGGACGTGACTTCGTCGAGCCTCACACCCCGTGAATGGTCAA
This sequence comes from Allium cepa, assembly GCA_030765085.1. NCBI lineage: Eukaryota > Viridiplantae > Streptophyta > Magnoliopsida > Asparagales > Amaryllidaceae > Allium > Allium cepa. Next base: position 707,050,361 of record CM060934.1, read on the forward strand.
AACAGGAAAGAAGCAGCAAGGTTATGAGGGGTAGCACCCTTTAGGATGTGTCCATTTCCTTCTGGAAAAGGGTGGTATCATGGTATGGAGCCCAGATACTTACTCATGTTGAAACACTTTGTTTTTATGATTGTGTGAATTGATTAGAGAGCGCTCTCGGATAAAGGTCCCAAAGGACCGGGGGATGGCATATTCGGTCAGTTGTTACTCAGTTAGGGGTAACCCGGCCTTGTGTTGGTAGAGATCCGGTTTGGTTCTCGGGGATGTCCATCCAGAGGCATTCTCATGTGGCAATGGGAAGTTCCTTGGCCTGACCATTTGTTGGAAATCTAATTCCCAATACGAAACTTGTACGGTATTAGTTGTAGAACCTGCTATTCACTTATGGTGGTCACCACTGTTTGGATAGTAGCTATAGTAGGCATACGATAATGGTCGTATGTTGGCTAAGATTTATATCTTTATTTTTGAAATGATTTGTTATTACACTATGCACTAGTAATAATACCAAATGTTCTTTTAAATGCGTATCAAGCATCTTTGACTATCATAAGGAGAAATCTCCTCCGATTCTGCGTTTGCATGTGTGTGTGTGTGCGGGAGGCCTTATGGTAGTCTCATTTTTAAAAGCATTGCGAATTGATTTAAAAATATTCCTCTATTTTGATTTTAAAGTAAATAAACTGTTTTGAGTTCTCACACCAGTCACATGACTGACTCGGAGTTTATTGTTTTCCTTCCTAAACTCTGGGTGCCCACCAATTTCCACACGGGCAGTTAAGAGTTAGGTTTATCAGGATATTCTGGATATTCTGGAGTTGCTGGAGGCAAGCTGGATGGCATGGCGTATTACTAGTTTATATAGTATTTCTTTTTCCGCTGTATTGTTTGTTGTTGTATGTTGTTGTACACTCTGATGTGATGATATGATGTAATAAAATGTGATGTAATGTAATAACTGATATAGTTCTTTGTTTAAAGATTATTCATTTATTATTATATGTTGTTCCGCTGTGAATTGTGAGATTCTGTTGTTGTTCCTTTCTGTCCCGTTCTATTTCTAAAATTTTCTATCTTCTATTATCAAATTTTCTATATTTTCTATCTTCCTCTCTCTCTATTTTCTGTTATCTTCTTCTACTTCTCTCTTTTTCTTTTCTTAAAATTTTTGTTAAAACCCATAACATTCCGTGTTTCCGGCCTTCGATTTCTCGGCAGTCGATAAAGTGAGTGTCGATGTTGAATTTTCGGAAGTCGAAAATCCATGTTTGTTACACCGAAAATTCCAGATTGTTAGAGAAAAGAAGAAAGAAGTAGAAGAAGAACAGAAAACAAATACAGAATCTCACATTTCGCAGCGGATCAAAATATAATATCAAATATTAGCATTTACAAAGAAAGCTGTAATTGTCACTTTACATTCAATACATCAGAGTTACAACCATAAATAAACGAGACAGTTATATCAACCTGTCCCAGACTACTATCAATACAACTCTAATACACAGTAGCAAACTCCATACGTTCCTGCCATCTAGCTCGCCTCCTGAGCTCCAGAACGTCCTAACCTGAAAATATGTAATACTCGGTCTAACCCGAGCATTACATCAAATGTAACGACCCGAAATTTTCGATCTCGAAAATTCCAGATAGTTAGGAAAATAAGAAAGGAGGCAGAAAAGAAACAGAAATGAATCACAAAATTTGACGCCCCACCTCTATACCCACGCTAGCCAAGAACATTACGGTGAATGCTGTCAACTAACACGGAGAATAAGGCTGTTGAGGAGCGACCATCTGTGTAATTGCTTTGCGCGAGCATCGATATGTCAGATAGTATAACATGCATTTCTTTATCAAGAGGGAAATCCGACATACCGACACAATCTCAAAGCTACTACACAATGGCTATAATATCTTCAGAAACAAATATAGAAATAAACATAACATAAATCAGTCGCAGACAATTCATATCACAAAGGCAGAAATAGATATGAATACTACACTAGGAAGTGTACATCAGAGTAGTGGTCTAAAAAGATCCACAATATCACAAAAGAATAGTTACACGAACTACACAAAAGAAAAAGTATACATTATGGAGTCTATATCTCAAATGTATACAACAAAAACTACTAATCTAAGTGGTTAACCAAAAGTCAAGGAGGTAATCCCGGATGTAAAGTAGAGCAGAAGCACTTGTAACATCTCGGTCTGACCCGAGTATTATTTAATAAGAAAATAATAAACGGATCAGTCTATCTATAAATATCAGATGAAACGATATAGAATAAGAGATATGACTAAACACATAATAATCACAATGCCAAGCTGTGATATATATAAGTAATTGAAAATCAAAAAGAGATTAATCAATATCACCAAATCTACACAAGAATCAAAGAAATGTCATACTCCTTATTTCGTCCACTAAACCATAAATATTGACGATTATATCAATGTCAATCACAAGAGTCAATGACACACAAATTCACCAATGCACAAATATTGATAAAAACTTATCAATGGAAATCACGAAAATTGGTGAAACACAAATTCTAGAAATCATCTCAAGAAATCCAGTCAATGAAACACGAATTCACCTATGCACAAAAATTAATAAATCATATCAATAGAAATCACAAAAAAATAGGTGAAGAAGAAATTCTAGAATTCGACACACGAAATCCTAAAATCACAAAAATAAGGGGGGGAGGCCTATCACACGAACGGGAGCATTAAAGCTCACCAACATATGTATCACACGAACGAGAAGCTATCTCATGGTAGCTAGCCATTAATTTTTGACACACGAACGGCCCGAAGGCCATGGGGAGCTACCCCACCAATTTGAGTCGAAACTCCACAAAACGGGGTTTGGTCTCCCTCGCAGACAAAGAGACATCGCACATTGCTAGTCTAAACCACAAAGATGATCGTCATGATCAACGAGAAGTGTCAACTACACTAATCTAGTAAATATATGAGTTTAGCTTCATGTCCCATAACCACTTGATTAACTTAAATATTTACGAACAAACGGTAGATCTCCACTATAAAATTGTCACAAAAGATTCAATCGAACAAGTCCAAGAATTAACCGACGAAGTAAACGCAAGCATTTCATACCACTCGTTTTACTAAGTCGTTTAATTAGATTTCTCGTACGAGTGAGGTAGAGGTTTGTATATACTAATAGATTGGAAAACAGTTTAAGAAACGAGCTTTGTACTAAAATAGTGTTGAAATCATTTGAAAAAGAGTTTTGATATTTACTACTAGTATTCAAAACCTTTATATTTTTAAAGTGACAAATCACGAAGAAGATTGTAGGAACGATCAATCACAAAAATTCACATACGAAGATGTGAATAAAAATCCAACGAAACCGATGAAGAACTCCATCGAAATGGATATTCAAAATCCCTAAAAAGGAGTCATCAAAGTCATAATAAATGATAACAACAAATAGGAAACAACATGAATCGATTAAAGTTGGAAATTAAAGCAACTAGGCGAAATAGGCGAAATTGCATCAGGTCGGTCGGCCGGCTACATGGCTCGGTCAACCGGACCAAAAACAGAAATGCTCGGGGTAGCAGGTCGGTCGGCCGAACCCTGTAGTCGGTCGACCGAACCTGAGACAGAGGAGTGCTTACGCACTCTGGAAGCAGGTCGGTCGACCGGCCACAGGGCTCGGTCGGCCGAACCTCTTCCCAGTCCCCTCTTAGCCAATCGAATACAATGGCCAATCACGAAAATTTGCAACCACTCGAGCATCGGCACTAAGGATTTATGCCAATCGACTACCCAGCCCTATGAGCTCCTCGTTGCATCACCAAAAACACATTTGAACATCAAAGCCATGATTTTTAAAGAATTGAACCCAAAACACCAAAAATTAGAATATTCACCAAATCAATCCAAACCAAAAGCTAATGCGCACGAATAAGTGTTAGGAATTCATACCTAACATTCGAAGATAATTATAAGCATAGATGTGAGATAAAAATCTCCCCTTTGAACCCAAATCAATGAAGAAGAAGCTTGAAAGCAAAGGAAGATCAACCACACTTCAATCCTAACTCAAGAAGCTTGATTCTAAGCTTAAAAGAGAAATATTTTCCAAATTAGGTTTAGGAAATTTATGAAATTGAATGGAGATAGAGTTAGAGAAGAAGAAGAAGAGGATGCTCACTAATGGGTTCTCTTTTATTTTGGAGCAAGAATTTGAGCTAGCAAGAGGAACTAGGGCTTGGAGTTTCTAATTCCCTTTCCTTTCCACCATTTTCAGTTGGAGCTTGAGTTTGAGGAGAGGGAATGAGTGAATGGAGAGGAGAGGGCTGTGCTAGAGTATAAGTGGGGTTAATGGGCTGAAACCCAACCCAAAGCCCAAAAGAAAAAGTAGCAAAATTCAACTTACTCCAAACATATCGAAGTTTATACTCAAAAAGGTCGCAAACGTCATTTTGAACTCAATGGGGGTGGTCTCGAGTCCCAATTCGACTGTTTGCAAAAAGTAGCTTTTCGGACCAAAATCTGACGAACGATAAAATATTTAAATATAAAATTGATAAATATGTGGGTGGTTACAGATTCCCCTCCTTAAAGAAATTGCATCCTCGCAATACTTAAGAAGAAAATAAGAAGTAACAACCATAGAAGCATATCAACACACACAAAAATTTGAATCAAGAAGTCCACCATAAAGAGCATGAAGGAGTAAATCCAAAAGTTTTCGTTTGATGAATTCTCAAGGTTTCTCAAGAGTAATCCTTAGGATTTGAGAACCATTGAACTATCACAAGAAGAACATCTTTATTCCGAAGGCGCTCAACCTCTGAAGTAATGATGCGAATGGAATGTTGCTCATAAGTCAAAACTGGTGAGACTTCAATTTCATCAATAACACCAGCTCGAGAATAAAAATAGGAAACCTAAAAGCATTTCCATAGTTAAAAGACGTAGAAAACGTCAAGAATAACAAAAAATTGAGCCAGTGCAACGGCGTAGTACAGAAACGGTACGCCCAAGAAACTAGAAACTCGAATAATTTGGAACACCGACGTAGTATAAACGGTACGTCCAATGAACCAAACACCATAAAAGAACATCGGACACTAGTCCATAAAAGGAATGAGATAAAGCTCAATAAAACGAAGTATATCAAAACGTCCGATGAACTTGATAAAAAGATAGTTCCATTCAGACATCATCAAAGAATCAACACCTTGTTGCCTACGACAAAACGTAATGGCAACACGATTTCCCTTTCAGGAATAAAAGAATATCAAGATCATAAGATGCTAGGAACTCGAGTCGACATGAAGTTCCTTATGAGAAAATAAATATTCCAAAGATTTATGATCGAGGTAGAGAACAAATTTCTCATCCAAAATAATGATGCCAAATTCTAAAAATAAAAACAATAGCCGTAAGCACTAGATCATGAGCGGCATATCTAGTCTCGATAAGCTATAACGATTTAGAAGCACAAGTGATAGCACGTTCCCATTTGCAAGAGAGCGGCATCCAAACCAATACGATTAGTATTGGTACAAAAGATAAAGTCTCGGTTCCCCACGGGAACCACAAGAACAAGAGTGTCGAAAAGAAAGAATTTCTTTTAAATAATTCTTCTTTCCTGAAAAGTTAAAACTTTTAAAATTACATTTATCTTTATGAATTAATCTTTCTAGAAAAATTTACATAAGTCAATTTATTGTGTCTGACTGTCACATCTAAGCGTTTAGGAAATTTCTATCGATAACGTTGATCAAGCGCATCGACCGGAATTCTTAAAACACTAAATGGGCAATAAAATCACAAAATCATATTCTATAGGATAAGTAAGTTTTGTAGGATCTAAATTAACCCTAGAGGGGGGGTGAATAGGGTTATAGCAAATTTTCTTAATTTAAACACAAAAATAAACTGCAGAAATAAATATACTGAAAAGTAAATCACACACAAGATTTACCCAGCTTCGGCAATCCCTGCCTACTGCTGCATTCCCAGATTTCTATTAGAATTAAACAGTATCACGCTTACAAACACTCTAACAGACTTGCAAACCCTGCTACCGCCTATAGAGTTTTGCAAACTCGCAACCCCTGCTTACTGAACTAACTCTAAATAGACAATCAGACACAACCTAAAACCTAGGTGGTGATTTACCTAAACTCTTTGATTCGTAGAATAAAAAAAATAATTAAGAACAAAATAGCCCTAAACTAATTAACATTATTAATATAAGTTTATTAACAATATTAATTAAAAAACAAAAACCCCCTTTTGTTTTTGAACACCGGCCCACTTCCTTATTTCGCCCGATCCTCTTTTTATTTGTTCGTGAGAAATAATGGCGGCTTCGTTCCAGTTAGGGCTTCGTTCCCTTTTGATCCAGTTAGGGCTTCGGCTCTTCGTTGCAATTAGGGCTTCGGTTCTTCGTTGCAATTATGGCTCTGGTTTCTTCAATTGATCTGTGATTGGTTGCCCTAGCTTGCTTGCAGTTGCTCGATCGAGTTTTGATGCTTGTGAATTCGGTATGTGCTGTCTCCTTTTGCTTTTCTAATTTGATACTTGAACTCGATCAAATTGAAATGCCGATGATGATTAGGGTTTTAATAGGATTTGATTTCCTATTTTTGCGTTCGACTGATTATTTCAAAAAATTGCTTTGGTCGTTCGATTATGTATTGATGCTTGAGATTTCTTTGACTTAATCAAATTCGTATGCACTGGATTCCTTGGTTGACACGGTAGAGAATTCTCGGCTTGAATTTGATTTTGGTTCCGTGACTTTCTCTGACTTGATAAATTTCGTATAATTTGATACTCACGGTTTTGAAGTTGTGATTTCTTGGCTTTGACCTATTTTGTTTACTTGGTTATCACGACAGTGGTTTGCTTTTTGACTTCGGTCACTTGATTTCGACTGTGGTTACTCTGTGCTCCTTTTTGAAAATTAGCTGCTCGATATTGTTGTAATGTGTTGTTTTACCCTGCTGCATATCACTGCATTTGAATTTGGTATGTAAACTTGGATTTGCTTCATTTGAGATTTTAGTGGCTGATCATCTTGCTGTTCACGGCCATTATATCTTTACTGCCATATTTTGCTTCACTGTTGCATTCATTTTCATTCATTTGTGTCTTGTATCAATGCTCGACCATGTTGCATATTGGACATCGATTCATTTCCACTTGATTCTTAATTTGGTTGTTACCTGAGTCACTTGTTCATATTGCCTTTGAACCTGTTGCATACATGACTGCTGTATGGTTGCATATTTGTAAGTTGTTCAGTTTGCATCATGCTTTTGTGCATTTGGATTTTTGGTCGACCCTATCTCCTTGAGTTGCAGTGCTTCATGTTGTATTCATCCCTGCAGCATAACCTGTTGCATTCTTTGATGGTTCATTGGTGCACTTGTACTTGGTCATTGTAGTATGTTGTCACTGAGTTTGAGCATTTTCACATTTGCAACCTTGGTCTTCATACTGTATTCTCTGTATCATGCTTGTGCATTTCTCTGTTGTATTACTGTACACTGCATAGTGGTCTTCATTGTGATGATTTTGTTGCTCTGACTTATATCACTTGATGTCTTGAGCTTCAACTGTGCTCGAACTCTGTCCATACTTGCCCAGTTTACACAGATGCTCCACTTGTTCATTTTGTTCAAGTGTACTTGTCTTCATTCTGGTTGTTACAGTCCTATGCAGTTCATGTTGCCTTGACTTTGGTTTGTACTGGTGCACTTCTGTTTGCTGTCATGTTGGTAGCATTGTGTCTTAGCTTTGCTTGTGCATTGCCCCATACATATTGTCACTGTTTAATATTGTTTGCATTGCAGTTGTGTATTTCTGTGAATGCAGTCTTACTACTGTGTTGCTGTAGTCTATTGGGCTGCATTTGTGTATATTTGATTATTTTTGCAATCTGGTCTGTGGTGCTTTGAGTTGAACCTATCTTGGGTTTGACCTTGTTTTTGATTTCTGTGCTTTTGTTTGATTTTTGCACACGAGTTGGCGAGGCAGTGCACACGTATACGAATGTACACGTGTGTACTGCAGCCACTTGTAATTACCTGTCCCGGATAAAAAATATCGATATGCACAGATATTGCACAGTCAAAAATGATGACGAACAACCCAAATAACTGAGGCAAACAATGTTTTCAAAATCATCGTTTCTTTCAATTTCAAAAATATTTCTCTTTCAATTTTACTGCGTTTAAAATATTTTTGCAGATTACTCAGATGCTGGATTCAAACCGGATTATAGTTGAAGACAAAAATATGAGTGTGAGAGATATGTAGTAAGGTCGTGATGTAAATGTGATGTGATTGTAATCAAAAATGTACATGTATAGTGAGAGCATGAAATTGTACTATTTACAATTTGTAATAAAAATTTGTTTGAATAAAAATTTCTGTTTGAATTCAAAATCTGTTTAACTTGTTCTGTTTGAATTCAAAATCGAATTCTGTGTAATTTAATTTTATTCAACAAATATTTATTTAAACTATGAAAAAACAAAATAGTACATTACCAAATACATTTATATGAATGTATATATGTTTATTATCATCAAACAAAAATCATATAGCGCAAAGCGCATATTCAACAAGTTTCTCAAAAACTTCTAAGAATATTCTTTGTTCGTTTTAAGAACAAAAAAAATCAAATTGTACTTATAAATAAATCTTATGAAAAAGAATTTCAAAATTTTAAATTTCTATTTTCATCCAAGATCAATAAATACAAGAATGGACTTATCGAGATATTCATAGAATACTCGATACCTAAAATGGATGAAATAAGCTGGACAAACTGAATGACATAATAATTCATTCATAGGAATCGTAACAAGTGCGGAATGCGGTAAGTGGAATGCTAACTTCCGCAACTCGTAGCAAATGAAAACCGTTGGTAAAGTCGAACTGAAACGACCTTAGCACCACACAAAAGATTACTTAGGTGATAATCCTAAGACAAGCTCAAAAATACCGGAAAGTTTCACAAACTATTTAGATGAGAGAAATAACACTTTCTCACACCATGCGGGCTTAAAAAATAAAATGATACCTTCAAAAAATTGAAATCGGTATCACAAGAAAAAATAGAAATCTGCTTAACAGATAGAAAATGTCGAAGATGAATAGTCCACACGGAAAAATAGGATATGGGCTTCACAACGATTAAGCCAATCCTTACAAAAATCAATTCCGAAGCCTAAGTAAAAAGATCGGCTCGGAAAGAAAAATCACATAAAATAATTTCGACATCAATAGAAAGCAAATTGAGTGTTGCGGATCTACCATCCGGATTCGCAACTCTCAAAGAAGTCATCAAGCCCAAAATATTTTCAAAGAAAAAGAATCATCAAGTTCTTTTGTATAAGATAGTGAGATGGAACCCATATCAAAAAGAACTCAAATAAGAAGATCACAAAATAAATGTAATCAAGGATTAAATGAGAAATACCTTGACCACGAGAAGTGTTACCAGGAGCTTGCACTACATTGAGCTTTCCCTCCGTCCTACTTTGAAGTATGGGACATGAAGTTATATGGTGACCCGAATTTTTGCAATAGCGACAATAAAGAGGTTTCGGACACTCCCTTGCATAGTGGTCCGTAGAACCACAATTGTAGCATTGCCCACGACTAGAGGTAGGAACTTTTGCTACCGAGGTTTCTTGCCTCCCTTTCTTGTTGGGAATGGGGCCTTTGAATTTAATAGGCCTTTTCATATTGTTGTTGAAGTTTTGTTTGGCATCCACAACTTCAACATCACACTCTTTATCGGCCTCTTCAAGACGAAGAGCGATATCAATAAGCTGATCAAATGAAACTTCAAGTTTCAGAAGTAATGGCTTCTTAAGGTTCTTATTCAAGCCATAGACAAATCTCTGATTTTTCTTCAATGGGGTATTAATGTACTCAACCCCGTATTTGGACAGAGATTCGAAAGATGCGACATAGTCTGTCACAGAAGATTCACCTTGAACAAGGTCAAATGCCGGGCCAAAGTTACTTTTTTGGCCTTCGGCACAAACTTTAATTCGAAACGTTCCCGGAATTGCTCCCAAGTAAGATCCGCTTCGATAATCTCCGAAGTCAAGAGCTCATACCAATCTAACGCTCTTTCTTGGAGCATGTTAGAAGCCACTTGGACTCGATGTAGATCAATAAGGTTCATGCGAGAAAAGATACGATCGCATGATTTGAGCCAAGCTTGAATTTCTATAACACTCTCGGATCCCTTGAATGGCCTTCCACCCAAATCAGTGTAGTCTCTGCACAAGCGTGCAAAACCGGATCTAGGATGAGTAGGCTCTGGATTGGGTCCGACAGCTTGAGCGTTCTTTACTAGATCAAAAAGCTGCTGGGCAGACATAAATACTCCATCCTGGGGAGTAGCACTAGATTGACCAACGCTGGGACGGCCTGGTCTAACCATTTCTCTTCTTTAAGAAAGAAATAAAGAAGAGGGAAAAGTTATTCTCAAAATAAATATCAAGCAATCTTGATGGATAAAACAAGGAATCATAAAGAAAATAGGATGAATCGGTACGAAGACTCGAATAAAATCCTAAGGCACAACTCCTAAGAAAGACTTAGGACATGATCCTTGTTAGATTATTCTACATTGTTCTGAAGTCTGGCTCTGATACCAAACTGTGACGCCCCACCTCTATACCCATGCTAGCCAAGAACATTACAGTGAATGCTGTCAACTAGCACGGAGAATAAGGCTGTTGAGGAGTGACCATCTGTGTAATTGCTTTGCGCGAGCATCGATATGTCAGATAGTATAACATGCATTTCTTTATCAAGAGGGAAATCCGACATACCGACACAATCTCAAAGCTACTACACAGTGGCTATAATATCTTCAGAAAAAATATAGAAATAAACATAACATAAATCAGTCACAGACAATTCATATCACAAAGGCGGAAATAGATATGAATACTACACTAGGAAGTGTACATCAGAGTAGTGGTCTAAAAAGATCCACAATATCACAAAAGAATAGTTACACGAACTACACAAAAGAATAAGTATACATTATGGAGTCTATATCTCAAATGTATACAACAAAAACTACTAATCTAAGTAGTTAACCAAAAGTCAAGGAGGTAATCCCGGATGTAAAGTAGAGCAGAAGCACCTGTAACATCTCGGTCTGACCCGAGTATTATTTAATAAGAAAATAATAAACGGATCAGTCTAATTATAAATATCAGATGAAACGATATAGAATAAGAGATATGACTAAACACATAATAATCACAATGCCAAGCTGTGATATATATAAGTAATTGAAAATCAAAAAGAGATTAATCAATATCACCAAATCTACACAAGAATCAAAGAAATGTCATACTCCTTATTTCGTCCACTAAACCATAAATATTGACGATTATATCAATGTCAATCACAAGAGTCAATGACACACAAATTCACCAATGCACAAATATTGATAAAAACTTATCAATGGAAATCACGAAAATTGGTGAAACACAAATTCTAGAAATCATCTCAAGAAATCCAGTCAATGACATACGAATTCACCTATGCACAAAAATTAATAAATCATATCAATAGAAATCACAAAAAATAGGTGAAGAAGAAATTCCAGAATTCGACACACGAAATCCTAAAATCACAAAAATAGGGGGGAGGCCTATCACACGAACGGGAGCATTAAAGCTCACCAACATATGTATCACACGAACGAGAAGCTATCTCATGGTAGCTAGCCATTAATTTTTGACACACGAACGGCCCGAAGGCCATGGGGAGCTACCTCACCAATTTGAGTCGAAACTCCACAAAACGGGGTTTGGTCTCCCTCGCAGACAAAGAGACATCGCACATTGCTAGTCTAAACCACAAAGATGATCGTCATGATCAACGAGAAGTGTCAACTACACTAATCTAGTAAATATATGAGTTTAGCTTCATGTCCCATAACCACTTGCTTAACTTAAATATTTACGAACAAACTGTAGATCTCCACTATAAAATTGTCACAAAAGATTCAATCGAACAAGTCCAAGAATTGACCGACGAAGTAAACGCAAGCATTTCATACCACTCGTTTTACTAAGTCGTTTAATTAGATTTCTCGTACGAGTGAGGTAGAGGTTTGTATATACTAATAGATTGGAAAACAGTTTAAGAAACGAGCTTTGTACTAAAATAGTGTTGAAATCATTTGAAAAAGAGTTTTGATATTTACTACTAGTATTCAAAACCTTTATATTTTTAAAGTGACAAATCACGAAGAAGATTGTAGGAATGGTCAATCACAAAAATTCACACACGAAGATGTGAATAAAAATCCAACGAAACCGATAAAGACATCCATCGAAATGGATATTCAAAATCCCTAAAAAGGAGTCATCAAAGTCATAATAAATGATAACAACAAATAGGAAATAATAACTGCTAGGAATTCATACCTAACATTCGAAGATAATTATAAGCATAGATGTGAGATAAAAATCTCACCTTTGAACCCAAATCAATGAAGAAGAAGCTTGAAAGCAAAGGAAGATCAACCACACTTCAATCCTAACTCAAGAAACTTGATTCTAAGCTTAAAAGATAAACATTTCCTAAATAAGGTTTAGGAAATTTCTGAAATTGAATGGAGATAGAGTTAGAGAAGAAGAAGAAGAGGATGCTTACTAATGGGTTCTCTTTGATTTTGGAGCAAGAATTTGAGCTAGCAAGAGGAACTAGGGCTTGGAGTTTCTAATTCCCTTTCCTTTCCACCATTTTCAGTTGGAGCTTGAGTTTGAGGAGTGGGAATGAGTGAATGGAGAGGAGAGGCCTGAGCTAGAGTATAAGTGGGGTTAATGGGCTGAAACCCAACCCAAAGCCCTAAAAGAAAAGTAGCAAAATTCAACTTACTCCAAACATATCGAAGTTTATACTCAAAAAGGTCGCAAACGTCATTTTGAACTCAATGGGGGTGGTCTCGAGTCCCAATTCGACTGTTTGCAAAAAGTAGCTTTTCGGACCAAAATCTATCGAACGATAAAATATTTAAATAAAATATTTAAATATAAAATCGATAAATATGCGGGTTGTTACACAAAATCTCACATTCGCAGCGGATCAAAACATAATATCAAATAAAATAACAGTTATACAAGGAAAAACTGTATTAGTTAATTTACATCAATACATCAAAGTTACAACATTTCACAATCACTAGACAGTTAAAATAACTTATCCCAGATAAATAACAATATATCATAGCAGAATACACTCCATACGTTCCTATCATCCAGCTTGCCTCCTGAGCTCCAAAACGTCCTTACCTGAAAATCTGTAATACTCGGTCTGACCCGAGCATTACAACAAAGTGACACCCGGGTCAGGCTGGAAACCAACGTGAGTAATCCCATATAACATGAAATTCTAATGCGTAAAACTTATTTAAAACCTGGGGTAACTCGTACCTTACTACGAGTTCTTAACTTACCATAGTCAAAAACACATCTTACAATCATATCTAAGTATCATTACTCAGATTAAATGACCATGTTTACATTATTCATTCCATTCCAGCCTATTTATTCCAAAATCAAATCCATATATAATTATTGTAGATTACAAATCGAAGTGGTTTCGAGTATTGCTGATGCCTGACCTCGGTCTCTTCGAATCCAATATTATCTTAAAAACAAAGCTGTTAGATTTAAACAATTCCAGTTATATCCAAAATTACCTATTTACATAGCCATTCATCACAGATAAACAGACCATATTACCACAGTTCAACCCAACGTATGATATCACATAGCATCACAATCACATATCAGAGATATGAACTAATCTAAGGCATACAATATCATTTAATCATTCATAAGCAAGATTGATTTGTCACACCATTTATGATTAGTTGAAATAAATTAAAATAATTTCTTCAATCGCCTTTTAATCCTGCTTTCATAACATTAATTAATTAGAAACCATTAATTAATCATCCCTTAATCTCCTCTTTAATTACATTAGGAAATTAGCCACAAATTAATTAACCTTTACTATACACATTAATTAACCTTTAAGTATTCTCATTAGTTAATTAATTACATTGATCCCAAATTAATTACTTTAATTACTTATCCTATAATCACTTACTTTGATTAATTATCTTTTAATTAATCTCATTCACTGGCCAACCCTTAATCAATTTCCTTAATTAATCAATCCTTTAATTACACTAAGTAATTAATCCGTAATTACTTCCCTTAAGTAACCTTTTTACCACTTCCATCAAGTAATTATCCCATTGGTTAATTATCCTTAATGAATTAACCTTTGATTATTAATTAATTTAAGACATTCTACTTAATAGTCATCCACAAGCAAGAATTATTAACCCCTATTATAATTAATTTAATTAATTCAAATTAAATTAGTTACTTAAGAATTAATCACTTAACCGTGCTTAATCAATCATTAATTAATTACTTCATCAATTAATTAATCTTTAATTAACTAATTAATTATCCCTTAATTATTAATTAATAAACCTTAATTATTAATTAATAAAACTTAATTACAAATTATATAATCCTCAATTACCAGTCAATTAATCTTTAATTACTTAATTAATTAATTTTTAATTATAACTTAATTATAACTTAATTAATTAATTAATTAATCTCTAATCATTAATTAAAAATCTTTAATTATCTAATTAATGATCTTTAATTACAAATTAATTAACCCTTAATCATTAATTAAATTAATTAATTATACTTAAAGTACTTTATTAACTTAATTAATCATTAATCATTAAAACCTTAATTAACTTTAAGATAAATCATTAACTTTATTAATGACCTAACCACATTATTGTTTTCAAAACATTTATCCTTTTAATTAACACTTAATTGCATTTATAAATTAAGTCTTAAAATAACTTAAAATTTTATTTAACAAATTTAAGTTAAACAAAACATATAACTTCTTATTCAAATGTTTAAAAAAAACATTAATATATGGAAAAGAAAATTTATTTATGAAATTTTTTAAACTAAATTTATTTAAATTTTCAAAACTTGCTTTTCAAAACCTTTTAAAACATGCTTTCAAACTTCTGCTACGGGTTCAATCCTGCAATTGCTTGAGTCCTGACTCGAGTTTACTTCCTTCACTTATATATATTTTCAAACTGATAAAGGTAAACCATTCATGTGCTAAACCGACCGAGACAAATCTTCTTTTACTCGAGACCGATCCCAAGGCCAACACCCATGTAACGACCCGATATTTTCAACCATTCGCATCCGCACATGTCGGACTTGAATTGCTCAAAATACCGTGTTGTATATAAAATTTGGCGATTCTCAGAACACACAGTAATAATAATCACAGAACACAGACACAGAGTAAGAAATGCAACGGAAGTAAAAGAGATAGTAGTTCATGAAGTTACTATGTAAATATATCAGAGTTAAATAAAATACAATAGAATAAATAAAGTACAACAGAAGTCTCAAGATGATAACCAAGTACAAGCTGAATAGAACAACAGAACTGAAATAGATAAAACTGGATAAGCAGATAATCTCCAGCGATTCCAATCTTCAGAAAGTGGAATCCAAATCTGTGAATAACTTAGGCTGGCCCGAGCGTAAATAAAAATACAAACACTCGAGTTAGGACAATATATACTTATATAATGTAAACCAACTCAAGTGACCTATGATAAGGTACAAGTAACTTAAAGGATGCCTGGGACTGCCCATCGGCTAAGGATCCGTCAAACTATTTACTATATAGTAATATTGCGCTATTATAATAATGTCTACAGTAAAATAAACTTACTTTTAAATAGCGTTCCGGGCTACCCATATCACCCGTTACACATAATAGTTCCAGTAGTCCGTCCAGTATCAGCATATCTCCAGATCGGGAGAATACCCTAAATACTCCATGGGCTACGGGAGAAAAACAAACTCGTACTAAAGGCTCGGTATGGTAGGTGACACGGCACAAAAGGCAATGCCAGGGTAGATATACCAATTACATACACGGGCTGGTGGTAACGCAGCAGCCACATACGCCCACCTCGGAACACACTCCCATATCAAAATCGGAGGATGGCCATCTAATCAATCACAAGTAAGAGTATAGTATCGAAGGAATGTGTCCGACCAAAGGAGCTACCCCTTTTGGCCCGAGATCGCTCCTGTTTTAGCCACCTTAAGCCAACTCACGGGAGTCGTGTCCACCTAAATATACCTCAAGAACGTCGCCACCATCCTACTTCATTCTGGAAACTCCACCGCGTACACGGTTGTTAAAGTGGTTTTCGGTATCGACAGAGTGTATGTCCACATCTGATCTCGGTCTCTTTAACAACCAATCGTTATTATAACCCGTAGTTATAATTTAAAAGTCATAGTTTATACTTCAAAATAAAGTATCATTTTCAAATTCAAATCGTTATCAAAATAAAGATCTAATCATTTCCAAACCATTTCAATATATCAAAATATCATATCTTTCAAAATTCATTTCAAATCATTATTTGAATTCAAATCCAAATATATACATTTAAATATCCTTTTTAAGTCAAAGATATCGTTCATTTATTATCTTTTTAATTCAAAGATATCATTCATTTATTATCATTTCAAATCATCTTTTAAATAGCTTTATATTTAAATCAAAACAATTCATTTAAACCATTTAAAAGTGAAGTCATTATATTTAAAATCAAATATTTAGTTCCCAAAATTTTAGACAAATTCTGAGCTCATTTATTTAAATCAAAACCTCAAACATTCATTTCAGCCTACTGCAACACTTATCAAGTGCTACTGTATCCATTTATCTAGTTTCAGATTTTAATTATCTTTCTGTTATCACAGCACTTACCAAGTGCTGTAATACAACTTAGTCATAATTTATACATAGTTCATTTTTATCAACCACAGCACTTACAAAGCGTTGTAATATCAATATATCAAAATAAAGATCTAATCATTTCCAAACCATTTCAATATATTAAAATATCATATCTTTCAAAATTCATTTCAAAACCATATTCATTTTATTCAATTTAAAATACCATTTCAATTCACATTTCAAAACAGTTTATATTTCAAATCAAATCACTTCATTTAAATCAAAATTAAAGTTATTACATTTTATAAATAAATTATTAAATTTCCAAAATTTTCAACTTTCAAAGTTCATTTATTCACTTAAGTTTATCAAAACAGTGAAAATTCACTTTTCGCAGCATTTAGAAAACGCTACGGAAAGTTACATTCAAAACAGTTAAATTTAACAAAAGGCAGCATTTTAACATGTTGTAATAGGGTTTACTTAAATTTCAAATAAACTTAGTTAAATTCTATAATTATAGCACTCATAAAAATTTTATAATAGCCTTTAATTCAATTTAGCTTTTTAGTTCATTATCATCAACTACAGCATTTACAAATGTTGTAATATTATTTGCATTACAATTAATAGCATTTCAAAAATGCAGTTAATTAACATCAAATATTCAATATAATTTCACAACCAGTTATATTTTTATTTAAAACATTTTTAACTTATAAAATCATACATTTTCACATTTATAAACTTCATTTAATTTTCCTTAAGTTCATGATTTTATAAAGTTAAATTTCCATTCAAAAATCAAGATTTAATAATAATTCACTTATTAAATTTCAACTTTCAATTTTAAATTCATGGAATTAAATTTCAACTTAACACTTAAATTAAAATTTCAAAATATGACTTAATTTCAATTTTATTTATTTAACTTAAAATTCACTTTTAAGCTAAATTCACAAATTCTCATTTTGGTTATATTTCAAAATTTCAACTTAAATAATCATTCATTTCACATTTTAATTTTATTCAAAAATCATTAATATATTATAAAATCATTTTAAATTCATTTAAATTCAAAATATCATACATTTATCATATTTTCATATTTAATTTAAATTCCATTTATCACCGAATTATAATTTCCAAAATAACTTACATTTCAAATTTTCAAACTTTACCATTAATTTATTTCACTTACAAATTTTCATAAAATCAATAATACTTTATAAAAATCATTTTTAATTAAGTTTTAAATAAAAATATTATAATATTTACATTTTAAACCTATTTTAAAAAATTTAGAAAAATATATTTTAACTACGGGTCTGTATAAAATTTTCTACCTTATGTAAAGTGATACGGCTAATATATCATTTCAACCCGTAATTTACAAAGAAAACCGGATTTTATCATTTCAAACCTGCAGTCCCAAGTAAATGAAAAATAATTGAAAATCATTCAGGCCTATGATATCAGCCCATAACGATTTTTCCTTATTCTAAAGTCCGTTCGGGTATGTATCATTTCAACCCATAGTGATTCTATTCTAAAGGGAACTTGCAGTGTGATAAACTGATATAAATAACAGAACAGCATAATATAACAGTAACAGATGATATAATAGATTTTTAAGCATGGGTGAACATCATATAATCATAACATAGAAAATATAATATGGTGATGCATTTTACAGATTCACGGGTGATCGATTTACTAGTTATATAAGTACAAAACTATCTGGTGAGAATAACTCATTTGTATTAGCTGGAGATGACAAACAACTACACACAACAAAGATCTTCGAAGGCATGAAAGTATGAATATGATTTGAGAGTGGAGAGCCAAAGATTAATAGCCTTGGACACATTCAAACAAAACAAATATATATAACATAAGCTTCAAACTCAAACATACAATTAAACAATGTTAGAGATGAATGCATAAATCATCTCCAAACCACTTGCACTTGCCTTCTACCACCTATGCTTTAGCTATAGGTCAGAAACACATGGCTAAGGAGTGGGTTTGGAGCTGGTTTGGGTTCAAATGGGTCGGCCATACATAGGAAAAGATGATGCAAAGGTATGTGTCCATGGAACTAACACTACAAGGCAACTACCATGGATTCTATGCAACATATGGGTTCGGCCACAAGCTAGCATGGTGTGGCCATCACTGTAGTGGGATGGAGGATGGTGTGGAAGAGGGTTTCAGGTCGTCCATGGGTGGTGGGGGTAGAGTTGGTGGCGGCCAAAGGAAGGTTGAAGGTGATGAAGACATAGGTGTTGGCTATGGTGCATATAAGTGAAGTTTTGTGCAAGTATTGTTGGATTTGGTCACATAGGTGCACGGCCATGGGCTTTGACAGAGGGATGGAGGTGGTGGTGGGTGGTTCAGATGGTGGAGGAGGCATACATTGTGAAGGAGTGGAGAGGAGCCTAGCATAGAAGGTGAGAAAGCAAGTAAAAATCAACAAACAAGAAGAAAACAATGAAAAGAGAAAAAAAAAATTACCCAAAATTCTAGGAGATGATGGAGGCCGAGCTTTTTTCAGAAATGAGAAGAAAATTCACGTAAAAATAGTAGAGAGAAGTGGTCGGCTGAAGGAAATGAAGAGATATGGCCAATTGAATGAAAAGTAAGGTTGAAATGTGAAAATGTGGGAATACAAATAGCCTTAGGAAATAAAAAGCCACAAACCTTTCACATTTCTCTATTTCTTTTTATAAGTTTAAAAATAACTGAAATATATATAATAATTTAGTAAAAATTCGAAAATATAACAAATAAACAAATATAAATAAATAAATATTAATTATATATGATTAAAATAAGAAAATAGCACAAAAAATGAAAATTAGTCTAGAAAATTTGAAAATAAATAGATTGGGAAAATTTCATGGACTTGGAAAATATTTATAAATAAAGATAATAACATAAAATAAAAATGCATTCATAAAAATAAATGAATAAATTTTAATTAAATATAATTTAAATGAAGAAAATAGCAAAGAAAATAGAAACTAGGCTTTAAAAATAGAAAATAAATTTAATAAGCTTTGGAAAAATTCAAACATCACTTTAAAAATATTTAAAAGTCAAAATATACATAATATAACATAAATATACAATTTAGAATAAGATTTATCAAGTAAAAATATCATTTATATAAATTAAAACAAAGAATATTGCTAAATAACCCTATATACACACAATATTGCAAAGGGTATAACTTTCACAATTTAAATCCAATTTCAACGAAATGAAAAGCAGTATTCATGATATTAAATCTATTTTCATAATAAAATATAAAATTCAAGAATTAAAATATTTAAATTTAAAATTTAAAAGTCAAAGTTTGACCAGTTTTGACCATAAATCCATTTTTCAGGAAAATATCCAATTTATACTAGTTTGAAATTATAATTCATATAATAATCAAAATTTATATTTAAAAATGAAATGTTTGAAATAAAACAAGTTTAAAATAATTTCTAAATAAAATAAAGTCAAATTTAAATTATATGCAAAAAAATCTAGGATTGTTACACTCCCCCCCACTCAAAACTTTTCATCCCCGAAAAGTAATGAGGTATGGAAAAGCACAGAAAAAGATAAAGTGAAATTAGATTAAGAAAAGATGACAAGGAGATTGAAATTATACCTGATAACTATTGTTATGGGTAAGTTTAACAAGGTGGAGATTATCAAAGATTATAGAAAGATTTCTAAACAGAAAAATTATAGAAAAATGCCTACACCAGCCTGAAGCAAGATAAGGAAAAATAAGGACAACCAAAAGATAGTTTGAAAAAACAAAGTAAGATAATAAGTTAGAAACCATGGAAATTTCAACTTATATAGATAATTAATTTTTTACACAAGTTAAATAAATCTTAACTATCTCAAATTTTGTTATCTTATCTTCTAATCATCTTAAATTAACAATTTCTAAGATCATGGACTTGAAAAATAATCATTCATTATACTCACAATGTACTTAATAAATTTAATTCTTCTTTATTCCTACTTAAAGTTAAATTTATTCCTTTCAATATATTTTATCATCTATGCCCATTATACTTACTCTTATTATAACTGCTTTAATTTATTGTTAGTTCCATTAACATCATTTTATATTGTAAATTATTCAGTTAATCATTTATTCTATTTACTTATGTTAATCATTTTATAACTAAAATTTAAGTGTATAACATTTATTTTAACCATTCAAATTTTATTTATAAAATCTTTTTTATATTGCATATTATCCAATTACATTGTTAACTTCTGTATAATTTGGGTAAGTTATATTTAAATGCAATTGAGTATTATACAAATAAAACTTTCTAATTCCCTCATCTCAAGTTTGAATCATTTTTCTATAATTTTGATTTTCTTTTTACAATTGAAATGATTCTTTAAGATAAAGTTTAAGAATAAAATTTCTGATTCCTTCAAACCATTTAGAGATAAATAAATATATATACATAATATGTCAAATCAAATTTAAATCATATATCTATATATATTATAAATCCAATCTTATTTTAGAAATTCAAATCAATTAAATTTCCCAAAACAAAGCTGTAGCAAGACTACGGAACGGTCTCTTCACTTCGAAACTTGAAGATGAACGTCAATGATGTCGCGGTCATCACCGAAGTTATTTTCCAGCGACAAAGAGAAGAGCACTAATTTTAAACTTTAAAATTTCTTGGAAACAAATTTCTATTAGAAAATACTTTAAATAATATACCCATTTTAAAACTTTAAACACAAGGTTCGAAACCATCGGAAATTAAATTCTCTAATTTCTTGTTTAAACCATTCAGTTCCCAAATCAATTTATAAACAGTTATTTATAAATTCATTTATAGAACAATAAATGATAAATCAAGTGTTATCATTTCAAATGATTAATTTAAATCAATTTATTAAGCTCCATAAATTTACTTATATCAAAATTTATTTCATTAACCAAAATTTAAAATAATATTGTGTTAGTTTGTTTTGTTAAAGTGTTTTAGAAATCCTATCGATAGCGTTGATCAGACGAATCAATCGGAAACTCAAATCAACATCAACAACTCAAACAACACAATATAAAACAAACATTAATATTGATTTACAAGAACAGTTCAAAATGTTTGGAAGATAGATTGGAAACCAAAGACAAGATGATTGAATAACAAAATAGGGAGGTGGATAAGCTTAAATAAATCGCGGGCAACCTTAACCGGGTCAACCGTGACTTAAAGAATAAGATCGATGTGGATTTTCTAGGGTAAATCTACATTTAATCTCAATAAATAGAGTTTGGAATAACAAAATAAATTAGAATCTAAACCATTGATAGATATAAATCTCATGGTGAATCGATGCTAATTGTAAAGGAGTTTCCCACTTTACAAATGAATTTTTTTGAGATTGGCGGGACCGCCAATTCACTATAAAGCTCATTCGAAGTGGAGTTATGGGATACTCCAGAATCAAAAGGAGATGAATAGTGAGGGACACGAATGAATTTTGTAACTGCAGGGAACGTTCCAAAAATTCAAACGAAATTTGAACCAAAGAGGAAGAGATTCAAGTTTTGATGAAAGTGATTCTGTAACTAAATTTACCATACATTCTAAGTTTTGCCTCAAAGCCAAAGCTCTAATACCAAATGTAACGACCCGATATTTTCAACCATTCGCGTCCGCACATATCGGACTTGAATTGCTCAAAATACCATGTTATAAATAAAATTTGGCAAATCTCAGAACATACGGTAAATAATAATCACAGAACACAGAAACAGAGTAAGAAATGCAGCAGAAGTAAAAGAGATAGTAGTTCATGAAGCTACTATGTAAATATATTAGACTTAAATAAAATACAATAGAATAAATAAAGTACAACGGAAGTCTCAAGATGATAACCAAGTGCAAGCTGAATAGAACAACAGAACTGAAATAAATAAAACTAGATAAGCAGATAATCTCCAACGGTTCCAATCTCCAGAAAGTGGAATCCAAATCTGTGAATAACTCAGGCTGACCCGAGCGTAAATAAAAATACAAACACTCGAGTCAGGACAATATATACTTATATAATGTAAACCAACTCAAGTGAACTGTAATAAGGTACAAGTAACTTAAAGGATGTCTGGGACCGCCCATCCTCTAAGGATCCGTCAAACTGTTTACTATATAGTAATATTGCGCTATTATAATAATGTCTACAGTAAAATAAACTTACTTTTAAATAGCATTCTGGGCTATCCATATCACCCTTCACACATAATAGTCCCAGTAGTCCATCCAGTATCAGCATATCTCCAGATCGGAAGACTACCCTAAATACTCCATGGGCTACGGGAGAAAAACAAACTCGTAGTAAAGGCTCGGTATGGTAGGTGACACGGCACATAAGGCAACGCCAGGGTAGATATACCAATTACGCACACGGGCTGGTGGTAACGCAACAGCCACATACGCCCACCTCGGAACACACTCCCATATCAAAATCGGAGGATGGCTATCTAATCAATCACAAGTAAGAGTATAGTATCGAAGGAATGTGTCCGACCAAAGGAGCTACCCCTTTTGCCCGAGATCGCTCATGTTTTAGCCACCTTAAGCCAACTCACGGGAGTCGGGTCCACGTAAATATACCTCAAGAACATCACCACCATCCTACTTCATTCTGGAAACTTCACCACGTACACGGTTGTTAAAGTGGTTTTCGGTATCGACAGAGAGTATGTCCATATCCGATCCCGGTCTCTTTAACAACCAATTGTTATTATAACCCGTAGTTATAATATAAAAGTCATAGTTTATACTTCAAAATAAATTATCATTTCAAATTCAAATCTTTATCAAAATAAAGATCTAATCATTTCCAAACCATTTCAATATATCAAAATATCATATCTTTCAAAATTCATTTCAAATCATTATTTGAATTCAAATCCAAATATATACATTTAAATATCGTTTTTAAGTCAAAGATATCATTCATTTATTATCCTTTTTAATTCAAAGATATCGTTCATTTATTATCATTTCAAATCACCTTTTAAATAGTTTTATATTTAAATCAAAATAATTCATTTAAACCATTTAAAAGTGAAGTCATTATATTTAAAATCAAATATTTAGTTCCCAAAATTTTTGACAAATTTTGAGCTCATTTATTTAAATCAAAACCTCAAACATTCATTTCAGCCTACTGCAACACTTATCAAGTGCTACTGTAGCCATTTATCTAGTTTCAGATTTTAATTATCTTCTGTTATCACGGCACTTACCAAGTGTTGTAATACAACTTAGTCATAATTTATACATAGTTCATTTTTATCAACCACAGCACTTACAAAGCGTTGTAATATCAATATATCAAAATAAAGATCTAAGCATTTCCAAACCATTTCAATATATTAAAATATCATATCTTTCAAAATTCATTTCAAAACCATATTCATTTTATTCAATTTAAAATACCATTTCAATTCACATTTCAAAACAGTTTATATTTCAAATCAAATCACTTCATTTAAATCAAAATTAAAGTTATTACATTTTATAATTAAATTATTAAATTTCCAAAATTTTCAACTTTCAAAGTTCATTTATTCACTTAAGTTTATCAAAACAGTGAAAATTCACTTTTCGCAACATTTAAAAAACGCTACGGAAAGTTACATTCAAAACAGTTCAATTTAACAAAAGAGGCCATTTTAACATGCTGTAATAGGGTTTACTTAAATTTCAAATAAACTTAGTTAAATTCAATAATTATAGCACTTACAAAAACGCTATAATAGCCTTTAATTTAATTTAGCTTTTTAGTTCATTATCATCAACTGCACATTTACAAATGTTGTAATATCATTTACATTACAATTAATAGCATTTCAAAAATGCAGTTAATTAATTTCAAATATTCAATATAATTTCACAGCCAATTATATTTCTATTTAAAACATTTTTAACTTATAAAATCATATATTTTCACATTTATAAACATCATTTAATTTTCCTTAAGTTCATGATTTTATAAAGTTAAATTTCCATTCAAAAATCAAGATTTATTAATAATTCACTTATTAAATTTCAACATTCAATTTTAAATTCATTGAATTAAATTTCAACTTAACAGTTAAGTTTAAAATTTCATAATATGACTTAATTTAAATTTTATTTACTTAACTTAAAATTCACTTTTAAGCCAAATTCACAAATTCCCATTTTGGTTATATTTCAAAATTTCAACTTAAATAATCATTCATTTCACATTTTAACTTTATTCAAAAATCATTAATATATTATAAAATCATTTTACATTCATTTAAATTCAAAATATCATACATTTATCATATTTTCATATTTAATTTAAATTCCATTTATCACCAAATTATAATTTCAAAAATAACTTACATTTCAAATTTTCAAACTTTACCATTAATTTATTTCACTTACAAATTTTCAGAAAATCAATAATACTTTATGAAAATCATTTTTAATCAAGTTTTAAATCAAAATATTATAACATTTACATTTCAAACATATTTTAAAAATTTTAGAAAAATATATTTTAACTACGGGTCTGTATAAAATTTTCTACCTTAGGTAAAGTGATACGGGTAATATATCATTTCAACCCGTAATTTACAAAGAAAACCGGGTTTTATCATTTCAAACCCACAGTCCCAAGTAAATGAAAAATAATTAAAAACCATTCAGACCTATCATTTCAGCCCATAACGATTTTCCCTTATTCTAAAGTCCGTTCGGGTATGTATCATTTCAACCCATAGTGATTCTATTCTAAAGGGAACTTGCAGTGTGATAAACTGATATAAATAACAGAACAACATAATATAACAGTAACAGATGATAAAACAGATGTTTAAGCATAGGTGAACATCATACAATCATAACATAGTAAATATACTATGGTGATGCATTTTACAGATTCACGGGTGATCGATTTACTAGTTATACAAGTACAAAACTGTCTGGTGAGAATAACTCACTTGTATTAGCTGGAGATGACAAACAACTACACACAACAAAGATCTTCGAAGACATGAATGCATGAATATGATTTGAGAGTGGAGAGCCAAAGATTAATAGCCTTGGATATATTCAAACAAAACAAATATATATAACATAAGTTTCAAACTTAAATATACAATTAAACAATGTTAGAGATGAATGCATAAATCATCTCCAAACTACTTGCACTTGCCTTCTACCACCTATGCTTCAGCTATAGGTCAGAAACACATGGCTAAGGAGTGGGTATGGATCTGGTTTGGGTTCAAATGTGTCGGCCATACATAGGAAAAGATGATGCAAAGGTATGTGTGCATGGAACTAACACTACAAGGCAACTACCATGGATTATATGCAACATATGGGTTCGGCCACAAGCTAGCATGGTTCGGCCATCACTGTAGTGGGCTGGAGGATGGTGTGGTAGAGGGTTTCAGGTCATCCATGGGTGTTGGGGGTGGAGTTGGTGGCGGCCAAAGGAAGGTTGACGGTGATGAAGACATAGTGTTGGCTATGGTGCATATAGGTGAAGTTTTGTGCAAGTATTGTTGGATTTGGTCACATGGGTGCACGGCCATGGGCTTTGACAGAAAGCTGGAGGTGGTGGTGGGTGGTTGAGGTGGTAGAGGAGGCAGCTATGGTGAAGGAGTGGAGAGGAGCCTAGCATAGAAGGTGAGAAAGCAAGTAAAAATCAACAAACAAGAAGAAAACAATGAAAAGAGAAAAAGAATTTTACCCAAAATTCTTGGAGATGATGGAGGCCGAACTTTTTTCAGAAATGAGAAGAAAATTCACGTGAAAAATAGTAGGGAGAAGTGGTCGGCTGAAGGTAATGAAGAGATATGGCCAATTGAATGAAAAGTAAGGTTGAAATGTGAAAAGGTGGAATACAAATAGCCTTAGGAAATAAAAAGCCACAAACCTTTCACATTTCTCTATTTCTTTTTATAATTTTAAAAATAACTGAAATATATAAAATAATTTAGTAAAAATTAGAAAATATAACAAATAAACAAAAAATATATAAATAAATATTAACTATATATGATTAAAATAAGAAAATAGCACAAAAAATGAAAACTAGTCTAGAAAATTTGAAAATAAGTAGAATAAACTTTGGGAAAATTTTATGGACTTGGAAAATATTTATAAATAAAGATAAGAACATAAAATGAAAATGCATTCAATAAAATAAATAAATAAATTTTAATTAAATATAATTTTAATGAAGAAAATAGCAAAGAAAACAGAAACTAGGCTTTAAAAATAGAAAATAAATTCAATAAGCTTTGGAAAAAATCAAACATCACTTTAAAAATATTTAAAAGTCAAAATATAAATAATATATAATAAATATACAAATTATAATAAGATATATCAAGTAAAAATATCATTTATATAAATTAAAACAAAGAATATTGCTAAATAACCCTATATACACACAATATTGCAAAGGGTATAACTTTCACAATTTAAATCCAATTTCAATGAAACGGAAAGCAGTTTTCATGATATTAAATCTATTTTCATAATAAAAGATAAAATTCAAGAATTAAAATATTTAAATTTAAAATTTAAAAGTCAAAGTTTGACCAGTTTTGACCACAAATCCATTTTTAAGGAAAATATTCAATTTATACCAGTTTGAAATTATAATTCATATAATAATCAAAATTTATATTTAAAAATGGAATGTTTGAAATAAAACAAGTTTAAAGTAATTTCAAAATAAAATAAAGTCAAATTTAAATTATATGCAAAAAAAATCTAGGGTTGTTACAACCCAACATCCCCGAGCTCCACAACTTAGCCAAAAGCAGATACGAGGAGACACTCGTACACGTGCACAGATCGGCGGAGCATTTCTTGGGTCAGACCAAGTATTACAGATTTTCAGGTAAGGACAATCTGGAGCTCAAAAGGTGAGTTGGATGGCAGGAACATATGGAGTGTTTCCGCTGTGATATATTGTTGTATAGCTGGGGTATGTGATTTTAACTATCCAGTATTTGGGTAATGGCTGTAACTCTGATATATTGATGTAAATAAACTAATGCAGTTTTCCTTTGTATAGCTGCTATTATTTGATATTATATTTTGATCCGCTGCAAATGTGAGATTCTATGTTTCATTTCTGTTTCTTCTTCTACCTTCTTTCTTCTTTTCCTAACTATCTGGAATTTTCGAGATCGAAAATATCGGGTCGTTACATTTAAATGTAACGACCTGGAATTTTCGATAACGAAAATTCCAGATTGTTACAGAATAAGATAGAAGAAAGAAGGAAAAACATAAAACAACAACATCTCACATTCAACGGACAAATTGTAATAACAAATAATAGCCTTTTTATAAAGAAAAGTTATAATTGTTACTTTACATGCAATTCATCAGAGTTACAATCATATACACATAACTGGACAGTTATATCAACCTGTCCCAAATTATTATCAATACAACTCTAATACATAGTGGGTTACACTCCATACGTTCCTTCCATCTAGCTCGCCTCCTGAACTTCAGAACATCCTTACCTAAAAATCTATAATACTCGGTCTGATCCGAGCATTACATGCTCGAGTCAGACCGAGTATTACAGATTTTCAAGTTAGGACGTTCTGGAGTTTAGGAGGCGAGCTGGATGGCAGGAACGTATGGAATATACCGTTGTATATAGAGTTTGTATTGATGATAGTCCGGGACAAGTTGATTTTAACTGTCCAATGTTTGTGTAATGGTTGTAACTCTGATGTATTGATGTAAGAAATAGCTATAGTTTTCCTTTGTATAACTGTTATTATTTGATATTATATTTTGATCCACTGTGGATGTGAGATTCTATGACATGTTTTCTGTTTCTTCTTCTATCTCTTTTCTTCTTTTTTCTAACTATGTGGAATTTTCGAGGTTGAAAATTCTAGGTCGTTACAGTTATAAGTAAAAAGAGTTTTTAGTTAAAATGTTCAAAGAGTAATTTGTCTGATAATAAGTATTAAATAAATTCTGGTTTCGTTCCTTTTCGGAGACGAAAAGATTTAAAGGAGGGAGGAATGTGATAACCCGGATTTTTAGACATCTGTTAATTGATAAAGTAGCCTGTAACAATCCGCATATTTATCAATTGTATATTTAAATATTTTATCGTTCGTCGGATTTTGGTCTGAAAAGCTACTTTTTGCAAACAGTCGAATTAGGACTCGAGACCCCTCCCATTGAGTTCAAAATGTCGTTTGCAACCTTTTTGAGTATAAACATTGATATGTTTGGAGCTAGCTAAAAATTTGACCTTTTTCACTTTGGGTTTGGGTTTGGGTTCAGCCCACTAGCCAACTTAATACCCAAATCTGAACCACTTCTCCCCATTCACTCTCACTTCCTCCTCTTTTCTGTTCTAAAGCAAAAATGGTGGAAGAGAATGGGAAATAGAAATCCAAACCCTAGTTCATTTGCAAAATCCAAGACCTAGCTACAAATTCTAAGAGAACCCACTGGTAAGCATCCTCTTCATCTTCTCCAACTCTTTCTCCATTCCATTTCAGAAATTCCAAAACCTAACATAGGAAATATTTAACTTGTAAGCTTAGATTGAAGCTTCCTGAGTTGTTATTGAAGAGGAATTGATCTTAGCTTGTTTTAAAAGCTTCTCCTTCATTGATTTGGGTTCAAAGGTAAGATTTTTATCTCACATCTTAGTCTATAATTATCTTTGATTGTCAGGTATGAATTCCTAACACTTATTCTTGTGTAATTGATTTTGGTTTGGATTGATTTTGTGTATATTCCAATTTTTGGTGTTTTGGTCTAATTTATGAAAATCCTATTATGGATATTTGGACATTGATATTTGAGGCGTATCGAAGAGCCGTTAAGGCTAGGTTGTCGCGTGGCGTAAATCCTTAGTCGTCATTTGCTCGTCTGAATCGCTTCCGATATTCGTTTGGCCATTTTTGGCCTAGGTTCATGGAATGCCTTGAACCCCAGTTTCAGACGTCTGAAACGTAGTATTCAGACGTCTGAATATTATACTAGGAATTTTTATTCCCCAGGATTCAAACGTCTGAATCATATTATCCAGACGTCTGAATTGGTTCGTTTTGAACCAGAAAGGAAATAGGCTAAAAATTGCCTATTTCAGACGTCTGAAATATTAGGTTCGGACGTCTGAATAAGTGTTCTGGAAAATATTTTATTTTCTAGATTTAGACGTCTGAATCCTTGATTTCAGACGTCTGAATCTGCAGTCTTTTGCCTATTTACCTATTTAATTGAGAATTCCAACTTTAATCGATTTATGTTGATTCTGATTTGTTGATTATCATTTATTATGGACTTGATGACTTTTATACCGGGATTTTCGGGAATATCCATTTCGATGGATTCCGTAATCGATTTCTTTGGATTTTATTCACGTCTTCGAATGTGAATTTTGATGATTGATTGTTTCTACAATCATTTCTATGATTTGTCACTTTAAAAATATAAAGGTTTCAATACTAGTAGTAAATATCAAAACTCTTTCATCAAAATGATTTCAACACTATTTTATTACAAAGCTCGTTTCTTAAACCGTTTTTCAATCTACTAGTATATACAAACCTTTACCTCACTCGGATGAGAAATCTAATTAAACGACTTAGTAAAACAAGTGGTATGAAACGCTTGCGTTTGCTTCGTCGCTTAATTCTTGGACTTGTTCGATTGAATCTTTTGTGACAATTTCCTAGTGAAGATTTACAGTTTGTTCGTAAATATTTAAGTTAAGAAGTGGTTATGAGACATGAAGCTAAACTTTTATATTTACTAACTTAGTGTAATTGACACTCCTCGGTGATCATGACGATCATTTTATGATTTAGACTAGCAATTGTGCGATGTCTCTTTGACTGCAAGGTTAGACTAGGCCTCATCTATGTGATTTCGACTCACACCTTTATCTGCGAGGTTAGTCTAGACACCATTTGTGTGATTTCGACTCACACATATCTTTTCTGTCTGCGAGGTTAGACTAGACACCATTTGCTTGATTTTGACTCACACATACCTTTTTGCTTTTTGGTTAGTCTAGACCTCATCTGTGTGATTTCGACTCACACATATGGGGTAGCTCTCCATGATCTTCGGACCGTCATGTGATAGACCTTTTTCTGATTTCTGGATTTCGTGTGTTGAATTCTGGAATTTATGCTTCACCAATTTTAGTGATTTTCATTGATATGATTTATCAATTTTTGTGCATTGGTGAATTCGTGTGTCATTGACTTGTTGTGAATACAAGTTTTGGGTATGAAACCCTTTTTGGATTTTTGTGAAGATTCTTGTGGTATTGAACGATCTTTTGTTGATCATCATTTGCATGCTTATAGTAGTATGCCATTATGGATATTATATGTTTAGGCCATATCTTTTACTTTATATCATGTCATCTGATATTTATAGATAGACTGATCCGCTTATTATTTTCTTATAAATAATACTCGGGTCAGACCGAGATGTTACAGGTGCTCCTGTTTGACTCCTCTTCTGGGATTTGCTACTCTAACTTTTGGCTAACTATTTAGTTTAGCAGTTTTTGTTGTATACACTTGAGATATAGACTCACAGTTGTATTCTTTTGTATAGCACGTGTTGTTATTCTTTTGTATTATTGTGGATCTTTTTGACCACTACTCTGATATACACTTTCATGTGTTAGTTATAATTATTCATATCTTCTTACGCCTTTGTGATATGAATTATCTATGACTGATTTATGTTATGTTTATTTCTATATTTGTTTCCGAAGATTATTATAGCCACTCTGAAGTAGCTTTGAGTTTGTATCGGTGTGTCGGATTTCCTCCTGCGTTATACTATCCGACATAGCGGTGCTCGCACAAAGCAATTGCACGGATGGTCGCTCCTCAACAGCCTTATTCTCCGCGCTAGTTAACGGCATTGCTCCGTAGTGTCCTTGGCTAGCGTGGGTATAGAGGTGGGGCGTCACAGCTTGGTAATAGATCCAAACTTCGGAACAATATGGAATAATTTAACAAGGATCGTCGTCCTAGGTCCATCTTAGGAGTCGTGCTTTAGGATTTTATTCGGGTCTTTGTACCGTCCTATCCTATTTTCTTTTATGATTCCTTGTCTTATATATCAAGATTGCTTGATATTTATTTTGAGAATAACTTTTCTCCTTCTTTCTTTCTTAAAGAAGAAGAATGGTTAGGTCTAACCGGCCCAGTGCGGGTCAGTCTAGTGCTACTCCCCAGGATGGAGTATTCATGTCTGCTCAGCTGCTTTTAGATCTCGTGAAGAATGCTCAAGCTGCAGGACCCAATCTAGAGCCTACTCATCCTAGATCTGGTTTTTCACGCTTGTGCAGAGACTATACCGATTTGGGTGGAAGGCCATTCAAAGGATCCGAGAGTGTTATAGAAATTCAGGCTTGGCTCAAATCATGCGATCGCATCTTTTCTCGCATGAACCTTATTGATCTACATCGAGTCCAAGTGGCTTCTAGCATGCTCCAAGAAAGAGCATTAGATTGGTATGAGCTCTTTGCTAGGAACTGAGTTGATGATGTTTTGATGACAACAACCTTATATAGTTATTATACTTTACTTTATAAAATATATACTAATATTTCCATATAGATAGATATATATATGTATATAGGAAGTATATGCAGGTATCATCGAAGACTGGTCAGTATAAAGACTCAAGCATCAAGATGAAGATTAGAGATTCAAGATTCGAGACTCTAGAGAATCAAGATTTCAAGATCTCAAGATAAGTGTCTAGTATTTTGTTAAACCTTCATAATAGCACTCTCATCTTTCTTCCAATTTTCTTTTGGGATGGAACCCAATTTCTATCGAAACCAGTGGCTTACAAACCCACGACAAGTAGCTTACAAACCTACGACAAGTGGCTTACAAACCCACGAAAATCAAAATCATTTAAACCACTTTGTACAAGTTCTCGAGTCCTATGGAGGTGCTCTGTAGGAAGGTTCTTGCAATTTCAGTTTGAATAGATTTTTCAAAATGTTTTTAAATCTGTTTTCAAAATGTTTTAGCTTTCAAAATCATGTTTTCAAAAATGTTTTCAAACTTTGTTTTAGTCTTGAAATATTCCTCCATTCTGATTTTAAAAACTTCTATTTTTAAAACATCAAAACTTATTCTGATTTTAAATATTACTTATATAATTGACGGTCTATATTAATTATATATATATTTAAAATAATGTTTTATATTCATTCTCTATCTCAAAATATTGTTTAAACAATTTATTTTGCTTCAGAGAAGTTTCAACTTGTTTTAAATTCAAATTCTTTTACAAAACAACATCTCTACAATTTTGAACTAAGGGATGTTGACATATGGGGATACCCCATGTCGACATGGTGACAGTTGGATTCAAAATTCAAATTTCAAAAGAAGTGTCCATTCATTCAAAAACCTTTCTCCAATGGTTATGACTGTTGTGCATCTATATAAAGGCTTCCAAAACGAATTTTTTAACAACTACTTTCTTATTTTCTTCATTCTTTCTTCTCCACCATTCCATATCCATAAAACTTCATATTTTCACGATCGTGCCATCATTCTGCCAAACTCTCAATAGGAAATCATCTAGATACTCTCTCTATTTGATTCTCCATCACTCTACTAAAGATCAAAGTGATATTCAGAGTTATAGGATTAATTTGTATTCAAAAAGTCCATAGAGTCTATCCATTCAAAAGGGATTGTTATTAAGAAGTATAAGGGTGATCTTGTGTCCCATAAATCAAGAGAGTTTACCCCAGACTCGAAGATAGGAGGGTTCCTCAAGGCCTTAGAAATTGAGGGTTGTAATTTGGATATTGGCTTATAAAAATCTGTACAAGGATATTGCCTTGGTGCAGGACTGGATGTAGGAGGATTTCGAACCAGTATAAAATCCGGTGTGTTCTTTACTTTTATTTGCTTTACTTTACTATTTGCATTTGTTATATGCTTGGTGATCATTCTGTGTTAGAATTCTGTTTAGATTTGTGTTGAAAGTTTTAATTTAATCATATAGTTCATATATTCTTTAAAACACTATTCACCCCCCCCCCCCTCTAGTGTTATTTCTGCCTTAAGATCCTTAATCCGCATCCTCAACAATTGGTATCAGAGCATTGGTTTTCATTGTTTTCATAATCTGAAACTTGAAAAATATAAAAATGGCATTTTTGGAAAATTGTGTTAAAACTGTTTTGAATATATTTAAATATTCATCAATTGTATATTTAAAAATGGCATATTCATCAATTGTATATTCATCAATTGTATATTTAAAAATATAAAAATGGCATATTCATCAATTGTATATTTAAATATTTTATCGCTCGTCGGATTTTGGTTCGAAAATCTACTTTTTACAAACAGTCGAATTAGGAATCGAGACCCCACCCATTGAGTTCAAAATGTTGTTTGCAACCTTTTTGAGTATAAACATTGATATGTTTGGAGCTAGCTAAAAATTTGACCTTTTTCACTTTGGGTTTGGGTTTAGGTTCAGCCCACTAGCCAACTTAATACCCAAATCTGGACCACTTCTCCCCATTCACTCTCACTTCCTCTTCTTTTCAATTCTAAAGCAAAAATGGTGGAAGAGAATGGGAAATAAAAATCCAAAACCCTAGTTCATTTGCAAAATCCAAGATCTAGCTCCAAATTCTAAGAGAACCCACTGGTAAGCATCCTCTTCATCTTCTCCAACTCTTTCTCCATTCCATTTCAGAAATTCCTAAACCTAACATAGGAAATATTTAATTTGTAGGCTTAGATTGAAGCTTCTTGAGTTGTTATTGAAGAGTAATTGATCTTAGCTTGTTTTAAAAGCTTCTCCTTCATTGATTTGGGTTCAAAGGTGAGATTTTTATCTCACATCTTAGTCTATAATTATCTTCGATTGTTAGGTATGAATTCCTAACACTTATTCTTGTTTAATTGATTTTGGTTTGGATTGATTTTGTGTATATTCCAATTTTGGTGTTTTGGTCTAATTTATGAAAATCCTATTACGGATATTTGGACATTGATATTTGAGGTGTATCGAAGAGCCGTTAAGGCTAGGTTGTCGCGTGGCGTAAATCCTTAGTCGTCATTTGCTCATCCGAGTCGCTTCCGATATTCGTTTGGCCATTTTTGGCCTAGGTTGAGGGAATGCCTTGAACCCCAGTTTCAGACGTCTGAAACGTAGTATTCAGACGTCTGAATATTATACTGGGAATTTTTATTCCCCAGGATTCAGACGTCTGAATCATGTTATCCAGACGTCTGAATTGGTTCGTTTTGAACCAGAAAGGAAATAGGCTAAAAATTGCATATTTCAGACGTCTAAAATATTGGGTTCAAACGTCTGAAATAAGTGTTTTGGAAAATATTTTATTTTCCAGATTCAGACGTCTGAATCCTTGATTTCAGACATCTGAATCTGCAGTCTTTTGGCTATTTGCCTATTTAATTGAGAATTCCAACTTTAATCGATTTATGTTGATTCCGATTTGTTGATTATCATTTATTATGGACTCGATGACTTTTATACCGTGATTTTTTGGAATATCCATTTCGATGGATTCCATAATCGATTTCTTTGGATTTTATTCACGTCTTCGAATGTGAATTTTGATGATTGATTGTTTCTACAATCATTTCTATGATTTGTCACTTTAAAAATATAAAGGTTTCAATACTAGTAGTAAATATCAAAACTCTTTCATCAAAATGATTTCAACACTATTTTATTACAAAGCTCGTTTCTTAAACCGTTTTTCAATCTACTAGTATATACAAACCTTTACCTCACTCGGATGAGAAATCTAATTAAATGACTTAGTAAAACAAGTGGTATGAAACGCTTGCATTTGCTTCGTCGCTTAATTCTTGGGCTTGTTCGATTGAATCTTTTGCGACAATTTCCTAGTGAAGATTTACAGTTTGTTCGTAAATATTTAAGTTAAGCAAGTGGTTATGGGACATGAAGCTATACTTTTATATTTACTAACTTAGTGTAATTGACACTCCTCGGTGATCATGACGATCATTTTATGATTTAGACTAGAAATTGTGCGATGTCTCTTTGACTGCAAGGTTAGACTAGGCCTCATCTGTGTGATTTCGACTCACACCTTTATCTGCGAGGTTAGTCTAGACACCATTTGTGTGATTTCGACTCACACATATCTTTTCTGTCTGCGAGGTTAGACTAGACACCATTTGCGTGATTTCGACTCACACGTACCTTTTTGCTTTTTGGTTAGTCTAGACCTCATCTGTGTGATTTTCGACTCACACATATGGGGTAGCTCCCCATGGTCTTCGGACCGTCATGTGATAAGCCTCTTTCTCTTTTTATGATTTCTGGATTTCCTGTGTTGAATTCTGGAATTTATGCTTCACCAATTTTAGTGATTTTCATTGATATGATTTATCAATTTTTGTGCATTGGTGAATTTATGTGTCATTGACTTGTTGTGAATACAAGTTTTGGGTATGAAACCCTTTCTGGATTTTTGTTAAGATTCTTGTGGTATTGAACGATCTTTTGTTGATCATTATTTGCATGCTTATAGTAGTATGCCATTATGGATATTATATGTTTATGCCATATCTTTTACTTTATATCATGTCATCTGATATTTATAGATAGACTGATACGTTTATTATTTTCTTATAAATAATACTCGGGTCAGACCGAGATGTTACAGGTGCTCCTGTTTGACTCCTCTTCTGGGATTTGCTACTCTAACTTTTGGCTAACTATTTAGATTAGCAGTTTTTGTTGTATACACTTGAGATATAGACTCACAGTTGTATTCTTTTGGATAGCACGTGTTGCTATTCTTTTGTATTATTGTGGATCTTTTTGACCACTACTCTGATATACACTTTCATGTGTTAGTTATAATTATTCATATCTTCTTCCGCCTTTGTGATATGAATTATCTATGACTGATTTATGTTATGTTTATTTCTATATTTGTTTCCGAAGATTATTATAGCCACTCTGAAGTAGCTTTGAGTTTGTATCGGTGTGTCGGATTTCCTCCTGCGTTATACTATCCGACATAGTGGTGCTCGCACAAAGCAATTGCATGGATGGTCGCTCCTCAACAGCCTTATTCTCCACGCTAGTTAACGGCATTGCTCCGTAGTGTCCTTGGCTAGCGTGGGTATAGAGGTGGGGCGTCACAGCTTGGTAATAGAGCCAAACTTCGGAACAATATGGAATAATTTAACAAGGATCATCGTCCTAGGTCCATCTTAGGAGTCGTGCTTTAGGATTTTATTCGGGTCTTCGTACCGTCCTATCCTATTTTCTTTTATGATTCCTTGTTTTATATATCAAGATTGCTTGATATTTATTTTGAGAATAACTTTTCTCCTTCTTTCTTTCTTAAAGAAGAAGAATGGTTAGGTCTAACCGACCCAGTGCGGGTCAGTCTAGTGCTACTCCCCAGGATGGAGTATTCATGTCTGCTCAGCTGCTTTTAGATCTCGTGAAGAATGCTCAAGCTGCAGGACCCAATCCAGAGCCTACTCATCCTAGATCTGGTTTTTCACGCTTGTGCAGAGACTATACCGATTTGGGTGGAAGGCCATTCAAAGGATCCGAGAGTGTTATAGAAATTCAGGCTTGGCTCAAATCATGCGATCGCATCTTTTCTCGCATGAACCTTATTGATCTACATCGAGTCCAAGTGGCTTCTAGCATGCTCCAAGTAAGAGCGTTAGATTGGTATGAGCTCTTTGTTAGGAACTGAGTTGATGATGTTTTGATGACGACAACCTTATATAGTTATTATACTTTACTTTATAAAATATATACTAATATTTCCATATAGATAGATATATATATATATGTATATAGGAAGTATATGCAGGTATCATCGAAGACTGGTCAGTATAAAGACTCAAGCATCAAGATGAAGATTAGAGATTCAAGATTCGAGACTCTAGAGAATCAAGATTTCAAGATCTCAAGATAAGTGTCTAGTATTTTGTTAAACCTTCATAATAGCACTCTCATCTTTCTTCCAATTTTCTTTTGGGATGGAACCCAATTTCTATCGAAACCAGTGGCTTACAAACCCACGACAAGTAGCTTACAAACCTACGACAAGTGGCTTACAAACCCATGAAAATCAAAATCATTTAAACTACTTTGTACAAGTTCTCGAGTCCTATGGAGGAGCTCTGTAGGAAGGTTCTTGCAATTTCAGTTTGAATAGATTTTTCAAAATGTTTTTAAATCTATTTTCAAAATGTTTTAGCTTTCAAAATCATGTTTTCAAAAATGTTTTCAAACTTTGTTTTAGTCTTGAAATATTCCTCCATTCTGATTTTAAAAACTTCTATTTTTAAAACATCAAAACTTATTCTGATTTTAAATATTACTTATATAATTGACGGTCTATATCAATTATATATATATATATATTTAAAATAATGTTTTATATTCATTCTCTATCTCAAAATATTGTTTAAACAATTTATTTTGCTTCAGAGAAGTTTCAACTTGTTTTAAATTCAAATGCTTTTACAAAACAGCATCTCTACAATTTTGAACTAAGGGATGTTGACATATGGGGATACCCCATGTCGACATGGTGACAGTTGGATTCAAAATTCAAATTTCAAAAGAAGTGTCCATTCATTCAAAAACCTTTCGCCAATGGTTATGACTGTTGTGCATCTATATAAAGGCTTCCAAAACGAATTTTTTTAACAACTACTTTCTTATTTTCTTCATTCTTTCTTCTCCACCATTCCATATCCATAAAACTTCATATTTTCACGATCGTGCCATCATTCTGCCAAACTCTCAATAGGAAATCATCTAGATACTCTCTCTATTTGATTCTCCATCACTCTACTAAAGATCAAAATGCTATTCAGAGTTATAGGATTAATTTGTATTCAAAAAATCCATAGAGTCTATCCATTCAAAGGGGATTGTTATTAAGAAGTATAAGGGTGATCTTGTGTCCCGTAAATCAAGAGAGTTTACCCCAGACTCGAAGATAGGAGGGTTCCTCAAGGCCTTAGAAATTGAGGGTTGTAATTTGGATATTGGCTTATAAAAATCTGTACAAGGATATTGCCTTGGTGCAGGACTGGATGTAGGAGGATTCCGAACCAGTATAAAATCCGGTGTGTTCTTTCCTTTTACTTGCTTTACTTTACTATTTGCATTTGTTATATGCTCTGTGATCATTCTGTGTTAGAATTCTGTTTAGATTTGTGTTGAAAGTTTTAATTTAATCATATAGTTCATATATTCTTTAAAACACTATTCACCCCCCCCCCCCCCTCTAGTGTTATTTCTGCCTTAAGATCCTTAATCCGCATCCTCAACAATTAGTATCAGAGCATTGGTTTTCATTGTTTTCATAATCTGAAACTTGAAAAATATAAAAATGGCATTTTTGGAAAATTGTGTTAAAACTATTTTGAATATATGCATTTCATCAAAGTTTCATAAATCTGCATTCAGTTATTTTGAAAAATCAAGTTATCTACCGAATTGGTGTGTTATGCAGGAACAGACATGTTATATGGCTTTTGACGAATCAACACCCAATGGACAAACTGTGCGATCATGACGATCATTTTATGATTTAGACTAGC
This sequence comes from Allium cepa, assembly GCA_030765085.1. Taxonomy (NCBI): domain Eukaryota; kingdom Viridiplantae; phylum Streptophyta; class Magnoliopsida; order Asparagales; family Amaryllidaceae; genus Allium; species Allium cepa. The sequence goes on from CM060934.1 coordinate 707,089,956, forward strand.
AATTGTGCGATGTCTCTTTGACTGCAAGGTTAGACTAGGCCTCATCTGTGTGATTTCGACTCACACCTTTATCTGCGAGGTTAGTCTAGACACCATTTGTGTGATTTCGACTCACACATATCTTTTCTGTCTGCGAGGTTAGACTAGACACCATTTGCGTGATTTTGACTCACACATACCTTTTGCTTTTTGGTTAGTCTAGACCTCATCTGTGTGATTTCGACTCACACATATGGGGTAGCTCCCCATGGTCTTCGGACCGTCATGTCATAGGCCTCTTTCTGATTTCTGGATTTCGTGTGTTGAATTCTGGAATTTATGCTTCACCAATTTTAGTGATTTTCATTGATATGATTTATCAATTTTTGTGCATTGGTGAATTCGTGTGTCATTGACTTGTTGTGAATACAAGTTTTGGGTATGAAACCCTTTTTGGATTTTTGTGAAGATTCTTGTGGTATTGAACGATCTTTTGTTGATCATCATTTGCATGCTTATAGTAGTATGCCATTATGGATATTATATGTTTATGCCATATCTTTTACTTTATATCATGTCATCTGATATTTATAGATAGACTGATCCGTTTATTTTCTTATAAATAATACTCGGGTCAGACCGAGATGTTACAGGTGCTTCTGTTTGACTCCTCTTCTGGGATTTGCTACTCTGACTTTTGGCTAACTATTTAGATTAGCAGTTTTTGTTGTATACACTTGAGATATAGACTCACAGTTGTATTTTTTTTATATAGCACGTGTTGCTATTCTTTTGTATTATTGTGGATCTTTTTTACCACTGCTCTGATATACACTTTCATGTGTTAGTTATAATTATTCATAACTTCTTCCGCCTTTGTGATATGAATTATCTGTGACTGATTTATGTTATGTTTATTTCTATATTTGTTTCCGAAGATTATTATAGCCACTCTGAAATATCTTTAAGTTTGTATCGGAGTGTCGGATTTCCTCCTGCGTTATACTATCCGACATAGCGGTGCTCGCACAAAGCAATTGCACGGACGGTCGCTCCTCAACAGCCTTATTCTCCGCGCTAGTTGACGGCATTGCTTCGTAGTGTCCTTGGCTAGCGTGGGTATAGAGGTGGGGCGTCACATAGCCGGATTAAGTTAGTAGAAATACTGATTTATAAGTTAAATAAATAATTTTGATAATAAAAATATATATCTGGATAAATATTGGTTTGATAATCTTCCTAATATAATTATTTAAAATCGGCAAAATTATTATTTTCAAATAAAATTAAATGTGTTTGTTTAAATATATATATATATGAGTTGATTTTAAATTGAATTTGAATTTGAGATTGAAAATCAAAAGATATCTTAAAGTAAATTGGATTTAAAAATATATGTATATGATTTTTATTAGTATAAAATTAGCTTTATATTATTTTCTTTTAAAAGATTTGATATATATAAATTAAGAAAAAGTATTAACTAAATAGAAATTAAATATAAATTTTATAAAACATTTAAAAAATTAATTAACACATGCATAATTACAAATATAAGTTAATTAACGTACAAATGATAAATGTAAGCCATTTTTAACCAGTGTCGCCATTTTCTTTTCTTTTCTTTTATTTTTAAAAAATCATTAAAACAAGCTATAAATATATCTATGCATCCTCTTTCAATTCTTTTCTATCTTCATTTTCAAACTAAGAAAAACAAAAGTCTGTAAACAAACTCAAACTAGAAATTCAAAAGCAACAAATTTTTCAAACCTGTAGCAAACTCAAGCAATTTCATCTCATATTTAAGTGGGATCAACTCAACTAAGCAACACAACCAAGTTTCGGATCTAAAATGATTTTCCAATTTCCAGTTCAAATATCAAAGGCATTCCAGTTCAAAGCTCTGTTCAAACATCTTATAACAGTGAGTAAACAAAACAACATCTTGTTTAACTCAGTGCATGTGAAAATTTTATGATATAATGATGTGGAAATTGTTGCATTAGTGAAATTAGACATGCATGTTATTAATATGAAGTGATATATATTTGCGTGTCTGGATATATCTATGCATCCCTGTTCTAAGTTACAAGGTTTAAAAATCTAATCAAAAATTCAAAATTCCTTATCTAATCCCTTATAGGGTTTGGTATTCAAATAATTTATGTTTGTTTAAACATAAACTAAGTTTCAAAACTATATTTAACATAATAAGTATGAAAATTATTCGGAAATTTAGAAATACAGTGAAAAAGAAATTCAAGTCAAAAATTGAGTTGTTAAATCCTCAAGTTTTGTTGTATATTTGGATCCGTGATTCAAAACCATGATTTTTAGTATAGATTTCATGATTTTTAATGTTGGGAATGTTGACAATTTCCTAGTTGATCGAAAATTGCATTTTGACTAACCTCTGGCGATTTGAGGTTTTAGAGAGGTCGGGGTTCATGCTGAGGGTAGCTCGTGGATCGAGGGTGGTAGGAAAAATAGCCGAAGAATTTATTAATCATCGGTGGGGCTGGTCGACGGTCAACTAGGGTTTAAACCCAAGTTTGGTCGAGGTTTGGAAATCGGATCACTGCGTCATCTCTGGGGCATCGGAGTTCAGCGGAGATTGGGGGATGGAAGCGTGGATGGCCGGAGGAGCTAGGGATGAAATTTCATGGGTGCTGGTGGTCGGCATCGTCGGGTCAAGGAGTTTTTAGGTGATGGTTGTTTTTCCAGTTTGATCAAAATATCTCAATTTTGATTGTGAGCTTGTGATGATATATGGGTGGTGGAGATCGTTGATGTGGATAGTCGTCGAGGTGCTGGAGGTATGGACGATGGTCAGAGCTTCGGCGATCAACGGTGCACATGCACGGCGAGGCTTGTGTGTCTGTGTTTTGGGAGGAAGGTTGTCTTGAAGGGTTGTGTCTTGGGAAAGAACACGAAGTAGCTGCCTTGTTTCCCAAGTATGAACTCGGGTAGGATTCGTGAGTGTTATTATATGTTAACAGGTTTTAAAGTTTTTAAACATATCAAGTTTTTTTAAAAAAGAAGAAGAAATACTCGGGTCTGGACTCAAGTGCATACCGGGTGGAACCCGAAGTAAACGATTATAACAGGTTTAAAGTTTTATAAAAGCAAGTTTTTAAAATTTTAAATAAATCAAATTTTCTTTTATAATTTATGCTTTTAAATATTTGGTTTTAAGAAAAGTGGTAAGATTTGTTTAACTTAAATTTATTAAGTTAAATTCTTAAGATATTTTTAAACTTAATTTTAACTATAATTAAGTAGTTGATTATAAAATAAAGTGTTTTAAATTTATGTGTTAATGATAATTAAGTAATTAATAAAGATAAATGGTTTATCTTAAAATTAATTAAGGTCTTGGATAATTAATGAGTAATTAAATTAATGAAGTAATTAAAGAGGAATTAATTGATTGATTAATGATTAAGGATTAATTAATTAATAATTAAGGTAGAGATTAATTAATTGGTAATTAGAGATTAACTAATTAGTAATTAGAGATTAATTAATTTGTAATTGAGATTAAGTAATTGGTAATTAGAGATTAATTCATGTAAGTAATTACTTAAATGGTAATTACTTCATATAAGTAATTAAAGGATTAATTTGTTAAAGGTTAGATAATTTAATTAGTAATTAGAGGATAATTAATTAATAATTAAAGGTTAATTAATTGAGAATAGTTAACCAATGGGATAATTACTTAATAAAGTAATTATGGATAATTAATTCAGATGGATAATTAAAGGATGATTAACTAATGGTTTGTAATTAATTAATGTTAGGTAAGCAGGATTTAAAGTAATTAAATTAATTAGAAATGGCAGAATTGATTTATCTTGCTTGTTGATGATTAAGATATATTGAATGACTTAGATTATTTGATATCTCTGATATGTGATTTGTGTTGCTTTGTGATATAAGACACTTTAGTTGAACTATGATATTGTGGGTTATCTATCTAAGATGAAGTGCTGTGTGAATATGAATTCCTGAATATAAATTGTATTGTTTAAACTTAAACATTTGGCTTAAAGAATAACATTGAATTCGAAGAGACCGGGGTCGGGTATCAGTAAATACCCGAAACCACTTCGATTTGTAATCTACAATAATTCTTAATGGATTTGATTTATGCAATCAACAGTCTGGGATGGAATAATTTAAGTAAACTGGACCATTGAAACTATATAATGGTACTTAAGGATTGATTTGTGAAATAAGTGTTGGTTCTAACAAGTTAAGAACTCGTTGTGAGGTACGATTTACCCCGGGTTTCAGTTATGTTTAAACTTAGTATTTCAATTTTATGGGTTTACTCACGCTGGGTTCCAGGCTGACCCGGGTGTTACTTTGATGTAATGCTCAAGTCAGACCGAGTATTATAGATTTTCAGGTTAGGACGTTCTAGGGCTCAGGAGGCGAGCTGGATGTCTTAAACGTATGGAGTTATCGCTGTGTATTTGAGTTGTATCGACTGTAGTCTGGGACAAGTTGTACAATGGTCCAATTTATATATATATGGTTGTAACTCTGATGTATTGTTATAAAACTGACAATTACAGCTTTCTTTGTATAAATGCTATTATTTGATATTATATTTTGATCCACTGCGAATGTGAGATGCTATTGTTTTCTTTTCTTCTTCTTCTTTTCTTTAACAACCTGAAATTTTCGGCGTTCGATTGCTCGGCACTTCTACCGTGAATATATTAGTGTCGAATTTTCGAGGTCGAAATTTTAGGTCGTTAGAAAAAGGTAATGTTTCTCTTAATTTTATACCATCAGAAAACCAAGTCGTGGATATATTTACTAAACCTTTAAATGAAAATATTTTCCTTAAATTAAGACAAGAACTTGGAATTGTGTCATTACTTGATTTATAATTTGATATTACAGTGTAAAGAGTTATAAAATAAAAAAGATGTAATAGAACAAAAATTGGATATGATGGCACTCGCACTCTGCAGTCATGGGATGAAGTCACATGTCTTTCCAATGTTCTATTGTGTTACTTGATTTAAGACTTTACATTCCTTTTATTTTATATACAGCTAAAATCCTTTCATATTTTTTTACCATACATTTTCTCTTAGCTGAAGCTTTCTAAGGAATGTTAACCATAAAATAAAAACCTTAAATAGAAAATCAAAACAATATATGTACATGACCAAATTTTCTTAATCCATATACAAACTTTAAGAATAAATATACCTTACAACATGTCGTCTCAAGAAAGTTCCGATCTCTCATCGATCGTTTTTAGCACTTATACTATGGATTCATCAAACGAATCTACTCTGATATATATTTCAGTAAAGATTACTCCATCTACCAATCATCATACCGGATATACACCAAACGGGAAACGAGCTAAGAAAAACTTAGACTTTGGTTCACCATTTGCCAAGGAAAAAATCGACAAAATCCATCACTATCAACGTGAGAGTAAGTTTACAACGTGAGATATATTATGAACAAAAACACCATGGAAGACGGTTGAATTTCCTTAAGTAATTCTCTCTCAAATTCGGTGGAACGCCTCCTCAGCAAGGTGTGCACAATCCGTCTCCCTAACGACCTTACGTGTCTCCGAATTCTTGGGAACAAGGTGCTCAACATAATGTTTGGTCTTCTATAAACCCATTATGTCATATGACCAAAGTTGAACCAAGCTTAGACAAATCTACGACTTCGGGAAATTAATTTTTTAATATTTTTATAAAGTTTACGTTCATAATTTAGTACTGCAATATGGATATGTAACATGTTTATTGAAATAAAAACTATATTTATTTTAACATGAGAATAAAGCTCATAAAAAACACATATATATAGCTTGTTTTAGAATGAATTAGACATAAATGTGACCTTAGAAAAACAACAGTTTCGGCCAATTGACCATAGGGATTCAACCAACTGAACATTTATATAAATTTAAAATTCTTTCAGAATTCAGTCGACTAAGTACACCCAGACAGCCGGTTGAATTATACGAAATTTGAACTATATTCTTGTGGGTTGCAAGTTTCTACACTTCAATCGGTGACTCAACATCTCAGCCGACTGAATATTCAAAACTGGCAACACACAACCCAAAATTCGGCCGATCGAGTACTTCCCTTCAGCTGACTGAATTATAGCAATTTTTAACTATAAACTCGCAGGTTCAAATATCTGCATTTCAGCCGACTGCCTTTATCATTTCAGCCGGCCGAACTGTCTGTTTCAATTTTTAAATATAGATTTGCACATTCTCCAGTGCACCTATTCACTCAAACCCTACATAACTCCCATCTACCCCTTCATTCTTACCTTACCTAAACATTCTCTATTCAAAATAAACCCAAAATCAAACCCTAGCTTCATCAAAAATTTCAAATTTTCATACAAATTTCATAAACCAAATGGCTCCAAGATCAAAAAGAGCACGGGAATCAACAACTGGACCTTCCGAGAGTCAAATTAGAGCTTGGTTGCACAATGAAAGTGTGGTTCATATATTCAATGCCATGAGAAATTCAAAGTTATTCGAAGGAGCATTCAAGAAATTTCCCAACTTTAGCAGCTGCGGTATTAGAGAAATACCCGAAGCTCATGGTTTCGATTTGCTAACTGGGTATGATTCCAATAATGTTAAAATCTATCCTCTTTTAATTTTTCTTTGTTAATATGAATCTCGACCACCAAGATCCCCGAAATAAAGATGATTGCATATGGACACTAATTTATGGAGTAAAGAATTATTTACCTCTACAACGATTAGGCCATATTCTAAGATGTCCATTTGAAGGGTTGGATATTGAAGATGTTGATGATGATATATATAATCGTGATGAAGTATCACATCTCTTCTTATCAGATGATTTAACCATTTGAAATTTAATGCCTTACGTCTGAAGGAAAGAATCATCCATTATGCGCTTATTCAATCGTTACAACCACGGACCGGAAGTTACGAAAAGGTCCACAAAAGGGATTTTCAAGCCTTATATGCTATTTACTCATCCCAACGAGTAAATTGGGGGAAAATAATATTGTATGAATTTCTCACCATCAATCACAAAAGAAGCTACAAGACGATTCACCATGGAGCTTACATTATGTGAATTTTATAATATTTTGGAGTTTCATTGCCCAATTCCAATTCATGACCATCGGAGAGCTTAACTCCAAGACTCTAAGTCTAGTGGGTCTTCTTAAGCATCCCGAACACCAAATAATCATTAGCTTTCAGTAATGAGTCGCTAATCAAAACCAAGGAATCCCACATCTGAGAGACATGAATATTGCTTCTTCCTCCTCTCAAATTCTTCAACTAGAAGAAGAGGACAACGAAATTCAAGAACCTCATGTTAACTTGCCTCCAAAGCAAGCTCTTATGACATTATCATGGAATCAAAGCAAACATGCTCGACGTTCAGCTAATGTGGAAAATAACGTTTCTAAAACTAACAAAAAGCTAAACTCGATAAAGGGCTTTCCGAATAAAATTTGGGAAAAGGTCTCTTGTTTCGGGTCCACTTCGACCGGTGTTGTTGAAAATCTGGCACCATTCTCTTGGAAGACTTCGAAAGAAGAAGAAGATAAAGTACAAGATAAAAGGAATTCTAGACGCTATTTGTTTCATTGCTACTTAATTCATGAAAAACTTGTAATACTATTATTTCGTTTAATACATATTCCTATGTGTTTGTTGTACTTTGAAGTTCTTAGGTAAGATGGTCATTTATTTATCATATCTATATGCTTATTTGTTCATATTTCTCATATCAATTTTTTTTCCTTTTTTCGATGCCAAAGGGGGATATTATGGTTGATGGGGGAGTATTCAATCAGAGGAGTAAATTGCTTTTATATATTTACAAACTTACATAGTTGTCATCATCAAAAAGGAGGAGAATGTTAGAACCTTGAATTTTGATGTATTGATTGTGACAACTATATAAGCAAATATGATATGAACTAACCATATTTGCAGGAGAAAATATTGTTTTACTTGAGAAATAATTTAACAGATTGTAGACAAGATTTCAAATAGAAGCTTCAGTAATATATTTAGTCTATAGTCTAAGTCTAGTAGTTAATTCATGTTAAAATTTCTCTGAAGTGGTATATGCATGCATATGCAATCTAAAGTTTTTTAAATCATAGTTCATATGCTAAAAAATTTCAAAACATAGTTCATTTTAGAAAATTCTTTGATATGACAAAAAAAACAAGCAATTTAACCAACTGAATAGTATAGTTCAGTCGACTGAATGTTGTGCATGTGCATAACTTATCTTAAACGTTCAAAAGGCTAAAGTTAATAATTCAACTAGCCGAATTGTATGACTTTTGCACATTTTTCTTGCCGATTCGATTTCAAATCGATTTAGCTGGCTGAATTATTCTATTCACACGGCTGAATCTTCAAAACAATTATATTTTAAAAAGACACTTCATTTCAACGAATAGAAACAACTCTTGATTCAAGAGTTGCTTCCATATTATTTCATGGCTACTTTTCACGAATGATTACAACTCTTAATTCCTATATACAGCCATGAAATACATTGTTTTAACCACCAATTCTGATTCTAATTCTCATTCCTATTGTCTAAATAGTCTTGCCATTTGCATTCAATATTTTAGTTCTAATCACTTGTTCATTCAAGAAAACTTCATCAGTGATTGAATAAACTTTCTATCTTCATGAATTACACAATATACCATAAAGGATAAGATTATAGGAAGGGTGTACATTATCGATTTATCAGTGCCACTCAGGAGTATACTTGGTCAGCAACAATTTTACTATTTGTACTGAAATCGGTTTCTCAGGCGGTTGAAGTCCTATTCTATTACTTAGGCAGTAGAATTCCTATTCGGTTGCTCAAGCGGTGTAATATCTGTTCCTTTGGGTCAAATGAGGGTTAGTAGTTAAATTCCAAAAGGAGTCTGGGACTGGACGTAGAACGGGAAGTTCGAACCAATATAATAATCTCTTGTATCATTTACTTTATTATTTACTTTTATATTCCACGCTAGTAGATAACTCAGTTAATATTCCATATTATACGATCCTTATTACTTTCACATGGGATAAACAGGCAGCATCTGCGAAGTTTACGGTTGTTGTCCCAATTAACATGCATGACGCAACTCAGGTCTTGAAGATAGATTCACAACTTGGAGTCAAGATGAAAAACGAACCGATAAAATTTCTTTATGCCAACCTAGATGTATTCGTTTGGATGCATTCTAATATGTATGGGATAGCGCCAGAGATAGTGTGTCATGCGCTTAATATCGACCCTAAATTTACATCAGGATGACAAAAGAGATGCAGTATGGGTCTGGAGCGATCCATTACATTGAGGAGGAAGCGGATAAACTGTTGGCCAACGGCTTTATCCATGTTGTAACATACCATGAATAAGTGTCAAATCCTATACTAGTCAATAAATCGAATGGGAAATGATAGACTTGTGTCGACTACTCGAACTTGAACAAAGCTTGCTTGAAGGATAGCATTCCACCACCTAGAATTGATCAGATGTTGATGGAACCATGGGGCATGAGCTGCTCCTATTTATGGATGCCTACTCAGGATACAATCATATTATGATGCACGAGCCTGATCAGGAGTACACTAACTTAATTACCAACTTGGGACTATACCATTATTTTGTAATGTCGTTCAACCTAAAGAATGCTGGTGCTACTTACTAAAGATTTGTGAATACAATGTTCAAGAATCAAATCGGACGGACGATGGAAATATATATATATATATATGTAGATGACATGCTTATGAATCTACATGATTGTGAAATCATGAACATCTAGAATCCATTTGGATAATATCTTGGAGATGTTTGAAATCCTTCAGAAGTATGGAATGAAATTGAACCCCTTGGAGTGCTCATTCGATGTTTCGATGGGAAAATTTCTCGGATTCGTAATAAATGCAAGGGGTGTTGAGACCAATCTAGAATAGATCACTGCATTATAGAATTTGACAAAAAAGATTTGTAGAGTCTAAATGGGAAGATCGCAGCATTAGGCAACTTCATATCAAAAGCGATAGATAAGTGTATATCATTCTTCGACGCATTAAAGAAAAGTAAGAAGAACTTCGAATGGAATCAAAGCTGTCAGACAGCATTAAAGGAATTACTTCGACACATATAAACACTATCGGTTCTATCTAAACCAGCAGATGGGGAAGATCTATTTGTCTACTTAGCTTTATCTACCAATGCGTTAAGTGCAGCATTTGTGCATGAGGAGGCTAGGATTCAACGACCTGTCTACTACATCAGCAAACGGTTCATTGAAGCTAAACAAAACTACCCAAAGTTAGAAAATTTAGTGTACCGCTTGTTGATAGCATCAAGGCAGCTACGGCCATATTTCCAAGCTGACCCAGTGAAGGTGTTGACAGATCAACCCTTGAAACGCGTATTTTACTGACCGGAGACTTCGTGACAACTTCTAAAATGGAATATTGAGTTAAGCAAGTACGATATGACTTATCAATCCTAGAGAGCTATTAACGGACAGGCGTTGGCTGACTTCATCGTCGAGTTCATAATTCAAGATAAGGAGGAGGAGGACACAATGGTTGTAGAATCACAGTGGACATTGTTTAACGATGGCGCATAAAATAAATTCTGCTTAGGAATGGGAGTTGTGCTTGAAACTCCTAAAGATGGTCGATCTATAATGCTCTAAGTTTAGAATTCCCTACTACTAACAATAAGGCGGAGTATGATACTTTAATAGTAGTGTTGAAGATTGTGAAGGAATTGGGAATTAAATCTCTCCATATATACAATGACTCTCAGTTAGTCGTTTGTCGAGTAAAACAAGAGTATCGGGCTAAGGGTGTGAACCTTGCCCCTTATCAGCCAAAAGCATGGGAATTGCTCAACGATATTGAACACTACATTGTAAGTAATATTCCCAAAGAATAGAATGTGAAGGCCGATCACTTGGCTAAACTGTTCAGTTCCAGAGATTCACATTTGCTAGGACGGGTTCCAGTGGAAGTATTATCGACCCCCAGCATAGATCAGATGGATTTCGATTGGATTTTAGAAATGCAGAAGAGGAGGAATCATGAACGATGCCGATCAAGGACAACCTACTCAGAGGAATACTCCTAAGGGACCGAAATGAACGAATGAAGCACCTTCGGAAGGCACCACGATTTGTAATGCAGGATGGAATGGAGAGGGTTCTCCACTACTTTTCTTAGGTGTGTGACAAAAAATGAAGCCAAGTAAATCCTCATGGAGATTCATGAAGGTAGTTGTAGTAACCAATGTGAGGGGCAAACATTGGCGAAAAAGGCTATATGCTATGGATACTCTGGCCACCAATAAATGAAGATGCAGAAAACTATTCCAAATGATGCGACCGAAGCCAGAGATTTGCAAAGATTCTGCGAACCTATCTACAAAACTTATGCAAATGGTCAGTCCATGACCGTTAGAAATTTGAGGATTTGACTCAATCAGCATGTTACCAATAGCAAAAGGAGGAGCTAAATATGCCAACGTTACAGTTGATTACTATACAAAATAGGTCGAAACAGAACCGCTTTCCATGATTACTACATAAAAACCGATTAATATTGTAACTAAAAACAATATTTGCAGGTTTGGAATGCCACAGACAATGGAACTCAATACGTGAGTGTTGAGTTTAAGGAATTCTGTAAGCATTATCGAATCGAGAAATGCTTTTCCACAGTAGTGCATCTGCAGGCAAGCGGGCAAGTGGAGGCAGTGAACAAAATCATCAAATCCACCATGAAGAAGATGTTGATGGAAGCTAAAGGAAATTGGATTGATGAGCTTCCTCTTGCACTATGGATTTACAGAACGACACACAAATTGAAATTTTACACTCCCCCTTCACTTTAGCTTATGGTTCAAAAGCTATGATACCAGTGGAGGAAAGTCCAAGTACATGAGCTATTCGAAAGTTTCCAGAGATAAAAATTGATATGCGAATAGGATCTCAACACTGAACTTGGTAAAACTCGGTCACAATCAAGGAACAAAATGCTTGGAATCGAGCATCAGAACCACGGATTCCTAGAGACAAGAGCCTGGTGCATGACCAACACTAGGGACAACCGAATGAGTTGCCCAAAACAACCGATCTCTAACCAATTGCTTAAACCCTAAGTTCGGAGTAATTAGCCATATGGAGTAGGCACATACATACACCAACATATAATCGAGACATGCTTAACTAAGATACACAATATTTCTATTACATCGTACAGAGTATTTTGGCGAATCATAACAAAGCTAAGTAGTATAATATGCTAAATAACTATAGGAATACTATTTACATGCACATAGCTGCGATAAATAAAGATATAACATAGACACAAAAGTATATGATATAGGAAATTGCAATATATGTAATCGTATTATACATACAGGTGGCTATTTATAAACAAGCATAGTACATAGAATGCAGGAAAAGTACAAATGAGAGATTACAATAGAAATGATAATCTTTCATTGCTAATATCATTTTATGTACAAACTCAACAAATGGTGGGGGCAGTTCTCGCACAATGCCGGCCTGTTTTAGACATCACACAATAAAAAACCAAACAAATCAGAAAGTACGGAGTCTGTACTTGTACAGACTTGATCGACTCAAAAGACATATACAAACCATAAATGATCCACTCCACTAGAACTTGGTCACATCATCATTTCTTTCCACCGTTGCTGCATTTAATGTCATTATCGGGATGAATCAGAATCTTCTTCCTCTTGCTTTCATCGCCAAGGGCAATGACACCCTCCAAGGATGCAGACTCTCCTCCCATGGCAAGGCTAGGCCCCTTAAAACCTCCAATAACGGTGTCACCATCCTTTGACCTACAAGATTGTAGTCGGAGTCTTGTGCTTTGCTTCCTTTTTCTCCTTCTTCGCCTCCAGCCCCTTCTTTTCCTTCTCAAGTCTCCCAGCCATCATCTCCTTATAAGTTGAGTTTGACTCACTGATCATTATCACTTATTGTTCTAGAGACATGGAGACGTCCTCCAAGTTCTACAATGCCACTATCTGCTAAGAGTCGGGCCTAGACTTGGAGATCAAGATAGGAATCATACCCAAAGCCACTATGGAGATAGAAGTGGAAGCGGTAAAGATGACAGTGGCTTCCGAATCCCGAGTAACTGGAGGAGGCGGTGGGAGAAACGGTTAACCTACAAGTTAGGAAATGCAGTTTTATAGCTTAGTAAAGGACTCTGAAGTGAACTGAAGCTTTTGAAGTACTGGAGAAACAAGGAAAATACCTGAACCGGGAGTTTGTTCGTGGACTTAAACTTCAAAATCCCCTACTTCTGTCCTCATTTCGGTGGGTTACATGACAATTAGAGGAATGTATGGCTTACACAGAGCTTCAAAAGATGGATGCATGTGGGATGCTTTAGAACTGACAGCTATTGATGTCAGAATGGCTATTGCTTTCCCTTGAGATTTAGGAGCAGAAATTTCACCTTGACCTGAAGATCTTGGGCTAGCAAGAGCTTTAGCGATGTCATCAACAGCGTCCTTCCTTCTCTCTTCTCGTAGAATCTCCCTACCAGTGCTAGGAAGTTTATATCCTTAAAATTGAGAAATGTCGCCATTAACTCTTCTTCAAATCGCATATCCCTGGCTCGCTTTGATCTGAAAAACATTTCAAGTATAGAGATGTAGCACATGGGTAACCATCTGGTTCATTGCTTCACCATGCTCCTCTTAAAGGTCCAAGAGCTCCGATCGTGTGACCAAATGCTCGAACTCAGCCACCCATTTATCAGATGCGACTTATTCTTTCGCCTTGGCCAGCCTTGCATTCTCCTTGCGAAGTCAAGTGACTTCAGTAGCTTGCGCAGCAATGATGGCGGCATGTTCAACAATAGTTGGGTCTCGAGCCTTGACAAACTTCTCTCCTTCGGTGACTTGCTTTTTCAGTTTGCCAGACTCCCTATGAGCTTCGTTGAGCCAATCATTTATGACGATAAGTGCTCTATCATGAGCCCAGTTTGCTTCAGTTAGAAGCTTGTCACTAGCAGCTTCTTCTATCAAGGCCCCATCTCTCTCAATCTTTAACTAAGCTATCTCATTGTTGCCATCCTTAATCATTTTATCATGATCTTCCTAATAGTTAATATGGTTAATGTCAGAAAGGACTCACATAACGCTCTACTACTCGAACCTAGCTTCCAAGTCCTCGCTTACCGTCTCGAGATTTTGAAGGGAAGTAGCTTTATTGGTAAGCTTTATGTTCTTATCAAAATTAACTCTGCGCAAGAACAGATACGAGTAAGCAGATTGAAGCTGGAGTGAATCCAATGGAAGTGTGAACTTTTTGCCTCGACTAGAAGAGTCAGGAGCAGCTGCAATAGTTATGGCCTAAGATGATGGAATTTCCTATATCGCGGCGTTCTGAGCTTGGTGTAGGAGGAGTAATGAAGAGCAAGATCGGCGACGATCATGAGAATCCCTATGGTGCTTTTCATATCATTGGGGGCATCGCCTTCATTGTCCTTTTTTCTCTTCTCTCCCTCTTATGCTCTCTCAAAGTGGCGGGCCTCATCATCTTTTCTCTTCCTCTTCCCCTCCCAACGAGAGTGATGGGCTCGATCCAAAGTTTGATCCCTGTAGGAACCAGAATGTTGATGCAGTTAATGGTATAGTCCATGACCCAAGGAACTTCAAAATAAAATAAAAATGAAGTTAACACTTGGATTCTAACACCTAACTCGATGCAGAAATGTGTGTCCTTGATCCTAAAGTGGAGTTTGTAGTGCCGATGACCCCCAATAAACTCTACAAACTATATCTGCATGGTTTCAGAGTTGGAGTCCTACCACCTTCGCTTGTAAAGGAACTAGAAGATATATAGATATGTGAGTTAATTTTTCATACCATTCCATTAATCGAGAAATCCCTTAATTCATTCCGTTGAATGGAGACGTCTCTTAGAAAATTGGAATGCAGCGTATCTCCAACAGGGGTTTCAACAACTTGATCTCCAATTGATTGAGGAATTTTAGTGGTTAATTGTTCTTAAGAAGAAATGGGAAGCTTAGGACTCAAATCCTCAGTAGTTAACAGCTCTGGAGAAGGTAAGAAAGGAAGATCAGGACATTGTAAGGGACTCACCAAATAACTCTTCCCCCTCTTCGCTAGCATGGGAATCGCTATACCAATGGCAGGCTTTTTTCCTGATCTCCTCACAAATCCCATATCCTCCTTTAGGATTTTCGGCATTCTAGCACCACCGCCCTCGTCGCAAGGGGCATCATATCTCATAAGCTCATCTGCCCCTATCACGATAGCCTCTTCCTCATCACCCCTCGTAGGTTCATCAGCCTCTATATTAACAATCCCCGCTTTATGTTTATCGTATGATCCACTGTCTTCCTCTTCCCCTTGAGGACCCTCGTCGGAGCTACAAGTGGGGGCAGTGGAATGAATGCATGATCTAGAATTGCTCCTTGTTAAGGATTCTATGTCGGCTATTCTTCTCGGTTGGAGTAGTCTAAACTCTTACAAGTTCTTGATCTTCATAAGGAACTTGACAGTACGTTGGTTTGTTCTATTAGCCTTTAAGTCTTTGAGAATTCTCTTATGCTATGGCTTCTTGACCTGCTTTGGAATATCTGTGAGGGACATATGTTAAGTAAGGAACTTAGAGATTTCAATCTAGGGGAGATCGATAGAAAGAAGTTTGCTTCCTCTTAACCATAAGTAATTGAATCCTTCTGGACAGCGTACGAAGAAATATATTTTTTTGAAGTAGGAATGCTTGTTATGGGGGTTCTCAATAACCTTACATCTTTTCCAAGCCTCGATAATCATGAAAAACGGGCATTCCTGTCTCCTTTTAAACTTGAGAAGATATGTGAGCTTGTTGAATCAGGGAGGATGGCCAAATAATTGCATAAGTAGGATATATAATGAACTCAGCAAGGCATGTTCGTTCGAGTGAACCTGAAATGGTTCGATCCCAACTTATCTTAGAAAACTCTTCAAGAAAGGATAAAAAGTTGGGACGGCAACGCTAAGACACGTGTAGTGACTGTAGATTATGAAGGCAGGTGGGGGATGATGAGCGAATTCATTTCCTATTGGCAGACGGACGTCCTTTTTGGGAATGTCGTGTTGTAGGCAAATGTTCTTAAGCATTTTTGCTACTAAAACAAAAGTCCCTCATTCTGATGGATCATTTATAATCAATTTTGGAGGCAATGGACGTAGAACAAGATTGATCGATACTATCTGACCCTCAGACTCAGAGGTCATAGGTTAGTTGATTCTAACCAGAACGAATTGTGAAATTGGAGTAGTAGTGGATGCAGCTTCAAAGGGTATAGATAATCCTTTACCAAGTTTGAGGTGAGGCGATTGACAAGTCATTCTAGATAGGTAACTTGGCATTCAATACAGTCAGGTAAATTTAACTTAGACTAAAACAACCCATGTGACTAACATCCGAAATCCAAAAGAAATCAACATGGAGTGAGTCCAGTGCACCGAGCACCATGAATGGCTATCCCATGTAGACAGCTCATTCGTGCTATAAAAACAAGTCGCACCGCATCTCGAAATTTCTTCTTTCTTAGACTTGCCCACTATCGATGAAAACCATTAACGGATCTATTTTCTAGCGTGACGTGGAAAGTCTTTTTTTAGGATCCTCGAAAGTACATAAATAGAAAGGTGGAGTGGTGGAATCATCCAATACACCCAAACTCAAGGTCAATCGTCATATCTAAGTCCATTCGATGATCGAATTTAACTAATTTCACAAAAGAGACAATCAAAGCCGGAGGATCAATCTTTCTTCTATAGTCATACATGTTCAACTAAGACAAATTCAAATTTCGTCACCGGTTAAACAAGCAAGAAACTAATTGCCACCTTCAAAGTTGAAATAAATCAAGACCATCTCATCTCCTCCACCATCAGCACCGCATAATCCAACAGTGCCCACCTTAAAATCTAATCAAAAAAGATCTCGACGTAGGGTTTAAAAACAATTCGGGTCTAAGAATCTAGAGTTCAATCTGGAGATGGGGTGGGTCTTGATGCTAGCAAGTAGACCAGAGAGGGGGCGGCAAGTGGCGTATGTATATAGAGGATCGGCAGTGGTGTGGAAATCTCGAAGAAAGTTAAGGTGGCACTTGGAGATCTCACGTAAGAAGCTCAAATAATCGGTAGTAGATGTAAAGTAAGAAATGAAGACGTAAGAGGATAAGTGACCAAAGCGTTTACTTATAGGAAATGGATGGAAAATTTTCTAAAGTATACATGCCAGTATCGATGTGAACGTGTCGGTATGGACTAGCCACTTTTCACCCAAATTAGTTTAGACTCAATGCTAAAAATCTACTCATTAACATGATGCGGAATGTGAACTCCAATATGCAAATTACATAACCAACAATGAAAATAGAAATTTGGGTTCGAATTAAAGCAAATGGTTAATGAAAATTGGTTAATCAAAGCCAAATAAAAGCAATATCTTGAGATGACACTCAATCAAACAACTGGAATTCATGGGATAACAGTCCATGACTAATGTCAATCTAGAGCACACTTTGTTTTACTCTAGAGGGCGAATATTAACTGAGTTTTTAACCAAGCAGAAATCAATAGAAGTGAACGCCAAGACGAAGAAGAAACGACTTGAAATCTTGAAGGCACATTTAAATAAGGTAAAGGAGTAGCTCAAGAAAGTTTCACCCAAAAATATGCCTAGTATAGAGGTCGGTACTGACTTCATTATGTCGGCAGGGATTTCTCATAATTGTGTGTTTTCCAATCAAGCTTTATAGCGGTCATTTTATGCTTCTTCTATGTCTGCTCAAGAGATTTCCAAGTTTTTGAACAACCAATTACCAGAGTTGAAGAGTTAGCAGTCAAAACAGCATAACAAACTAAGTAATGAAGGAACTATCACCAATATCAACCACTTACCTATGGAAACAACATGGGACACTCAAAATCAAGTAGCATGAAGAGTGCAAAAGAGTCCGACTCAATTGGAGTAAGCTATAGATGTCGGCACCGAAACGAGAGGTCGGTTTTGACATGTGTGATCAATCTAGATGAATTTGCAACTTTGCGTACTCCTTCGAGACTTTATCTGGACTTTGTGCTGACTCACCTTCTGGCCCAATACGATTGCTATCCTTATAAATACAAACCATAGAGCAACTAAAATAGGATCTGGTTCTGCCATCACTACACGAAAGCTCTATCTCTTCTTCATCTCCTTTCTCTACACAACAGTCACCAAAGCAGCTACTTTAGGAAATTTTAAGACGTAGAATCGGTCTAACATCTATACTTGTGACTTTTTCTCTCTTAAACCTTTGGTACGCTTAAGCAAACTCTATCAAATCTACAAGCAACAGAGCTATAAAGTGAACGTAGGTGAAAGATTGCTGAACCACTATAAAATTCGGTGTCTCTCTTTCTAATTGGTGTTTATTTTCCTCTATTGTTACTATTATCTGCTAGATCTAGGTCCCAATGGTTCCCTACAACCTATTCTTGGGTGTTGATCCATTTTTGGTGTTAACAACCGTAAATTGCTATAGATACACCGAAAAATTTATTAAAATCAAATACAACATTTTTTACTTAATATACACCACAGATGTTACAAAACCACCCTTAATTTGAAATAAAAGAAAATCCTTATGTCATTTTAGTAACTATCACTCTCTTATGCATTAGCTAAAATATGGTTCTCAAATCCGCTTTTGTAATCTTATTTTTCAAATTCAAATACCTTAAATGGAATTCAAATTATTAATCATTTGTATATAGCAAATTTAGTTTAATTTTTGAATATTAAAATGTTAAATTATTTCAATTTTGATGTTAAATTTAAATTTGATTTCATTTAAGTAAAAGATAAAGAAGAATTCAATACATTGCGTATTATATTGATTTCGGTAATAATTTTAATTTTTCTATTTAATGAAGTGGAATTTTTTTAAAATTGACTATGCATGAATATAACCTAAAAGTGTATAAATAGAATTTGATGCCTAAATGGAATTCAAATTTAATTCACTTGATGATGTATAGAAATTTTAGTTACTTTATGCATGAAATTATATTGATTATACTATGAAATCGTTAGTCTTTATTATTGATTTTATTTTTATTTTCTTAAATAGGGGAATATTTGTCTAGTATTTTATAAAAAATTATGGTATAGGTAAAGCAATTAGTAGTGTATGAATAGAATTTGCCTTCATATTATTTACTCCCTCTCAATTTTTTTCTTCTTCTTTTTTCCCTTTTCTACAAAGTATTCTCTATTCATATATTTAAATAACATATTTATTTTAGAGTTACTTTAAATTAGAAATTCATAAATTCATTTCATATCTTAATGCATTTTATTACAACAAATATATATATATATATCGCTTATTCCAATTGCAACAAAATCATTCGATAGTTCACACACAATTCACGTCCATATAATTTCCGATCAATACATTTCCTAAAGTCTAAATAAATAATCTTTGTTACCAAATTCAAATAATAACCCATATACCAAATTTAAATTTTTGTCTCAATATATTTAATTAAATATTATTTTATACTACTAAAATATTTCCAATCACCTTATAAAATGATATTCCTATTTTATTAAATCATATGCTTATTTGAATAAAAATATTTATTTTTAAAATTCGTATATACATTTAATTCAGCAATAACAATACAAACCATCACACATCATTTATCCATAATATCAAATAAGTATTAATATAATAACACACACATTACAAGACAAGCAAATAAACGCCTTCAGCAGAAAGTTATAATCAATTTCCACTATGCAACTTTGATCACTATTGGATTGACCTACTCATCTCACCTAATCACGATCTGGATTTGTGAAGTATTCAATACGAGGTTCGAATTAGGGTATTTTATGGATTTCTTAACCAAACAATTCCATTCTTACTTCAATGCCACATAGAGGTCCCACATTCACCATCGGTACCGACACTCATAGCTGGACTAACTACTTCTACCTACTCTACCTCTATCAGTTACTCAGTATCTCATACAAAGACTTACACTTGAAAAAATGTATAAGAAATTTACTATATAAAAAGCAAAATACAGATCGTCCCCAAAAGATCATCCCAGTAATCATCGTTCACTTCTACAATCGCTTAAGTATGAACAATAATATACCACACAACCACGGGGGACAGGGACTCTATGTCTCACCTAACCAAGACTCGTGTCTCTTATACTATGTGCCATTCTAAAGCTACTCCGATACCGAATGTAACCCCTTACCTCTATACTGATACTACTAAAAAGTATTACTATGTAATACTGTCAGATAATATAGAGAATTAAGCAATATTGGGTTGTTGCACGTGAATATCCCTTTGGACTAAAACTAGTACGTATTTCAAAAATCATAAACAATTCACCTATACATACACTATATCAACACAAAACAATAGACACATGCATTTCCAGCATAGAACAACACAAAATATAAATTTCGAAGAACACAAAATCATCCACTCAATGATAGCATGAAATAATAAATATTCACGAGTCCAAGTGGGTCTACAATAATAGTCAAATGCCTACTATCATAAAATACATAAAACCTGGCCAATATATACATGTTAATAATACATGAACACATGTAGCTACAAATATAAAAAATGATACAAAAATATTATATCCTTCATCTATGCCCAACATTCACAAATTGGTCAACTCGTCCTTGAACCTGAAATGTCTTTGACTGACCCAAGTATTATATAAATAACACACTGGTCAGACTACATATAGAATGTAGATGTCCATATAAAATAGCAACTATCATGGTATAAACAAGCATAACACAAATAACACGTGCATATCTCAAATGTCAACAAAACTGAAAACCAAGCACATAAAAGAAAACCTATCATTAAATAAAGATGATCAACACATCAAACATGCAAATAACCAAATGAGTGAAGCAATCAAATATCCAATCATCATCCAATCCGTTCTTAACATAAAAGGTAATCAATGATTAATAAGTGCACAGTCAAGTGATGCGATATAAGTTTGGTATAGTATGTGTATGTATCTCAGGTCACATAGTCCTATTGGAAGCCTCATAGCACACATCATGCTCTAGTGGGTTAAGAGGTCCTTACCTCTAAATAGATGTCTAGATGGGGTATCCAAATAATATAGTATAATTCTACAATCTCACATAATCCTGATGGGAGTTACGAAGCACACAGCAGCTCCAAGGAACTGCATACCTCACAGTTTTGGTCACTCCTAATCATCATGACATTATGCCCGTCGATATAATATGGTCTTGAGCCAACTTTCCAATGGTAATAGACTGTTTTTGTAATAACCCATCTCAAAATGGGTCTAATTTTTGACCCAAAAAAGGCTTATCGAACCTTAGACTTATTGCGAAGCTGCCTGTTGGTTGGTAAAATTGATATAAAGAATAGAACACAGAGCTTTCTATCTACACATTCAGAATCTCATAGTGGAAGGATAAAATATAGTATCAAAACAGTACCCAATTAAAAATTCAAATTTCAAAAACAAACAACATAATCTCACATGCTAACGCCTAATATTCGTGGTACAATACCTCAAAATACATCATGTCTTTATGGACACATTAAAAATGTAAAATTTATAGATAGCTAAATAACTGCCACAAGTCTACGTCTCCGCCACCATCTTCGAAAATATGTACCATCGTCTCTAACCAATGTTGTAAGAGGAGGAAGTCAGAACAATAATACATAGTGAATAAATATATGGAGCCTTTCTATAATAGTACTTGTGCATTTAGTTTAGATAAGAATATGTCGTATGTATCCTAACTATATTGTAAGTCTTCCAACTATAAGCCCTAAGGCTTTCCCAGTCCAATTCCATATCTGTTACTCTTTCAATCCAATAACCTGTATCTATCATCAATAATGTCCTAACAATGTAAGACGCAACACTCGAGCCACTTAATATCTTTTTATTAGGAACTATGCAGACTCTGAC
Organism: Allium cepa; assembly: GCA_030765085.1. Lineage (NCBI taxonomy): Eukaryota > Viridiplantae > Streptophyta > Magnoliopsida > Asparagales > Amaryllidaceae > Allium > Allium cepa. The sequence continues at coordinate 707,112,053 of CM060934.1, forward strand.
CAATTTATACCTCATTCAAGGTTGGTCCCCATCATTTAATACATATCCCAAGGCAGACTCTTCTCCGGTACTATCTAGCTGATATTGCATGAAATCTCTTTAAGCCACTTAATACTTCAAATATAAAGCGTACCTCCCTGAGATATCCACTACCGTGCCTAACCGCTAACCCTGACCATTTAATACTTCATTCATAGGGAAGGGGAAGGTTCTTAACTAACCACTTAATACCTTCAACCTTGAAGTAGGTCCTTCATATTATGATCTATAACCCAACAAGTGACATTTCATATTAGTCCGACTATTCCTAAATACTGGTAGCCAGATTAACTGGGTTGTTTTTCCCTATAGAATTTGAGACTAACCTCGCATTCTCCATGGATACTTATTATAGGTGATGTCTCACGTCAGACCTAAAGTCGCATTGTTAGTAGTTAGATAAGTTGGGTAGACATCAGTTTGCTTTTTACTTACTGTGCTTCCCTATAACTTAGTCATAATTTAACACACTCTTTTAACATATTATCATAAACCTCACCACATTCCATATCAAGGCCTTACAAGAAAAATCTTATTTTTCCATTACGATTAACTTCTTTCCCTGGGGGATTTAATGATAATTAACACCCTATTAACTATGCAATTAATACAATATAATTGTACATTACTTACGCTAATACACACACACACACACACACACACACAAACACGCGCATCTAAAATATTTCTAGGCGTGCAAAGTTTGTGCCCTAAACTAACGTTTAAATATCAAAACTTTAAATTTATACAAGTCCAATTCCATATCACAAATATACCACATATACAATATCCACAATTCAATTAACAAACTTATATAAAATAAAATCCATACCAAGCTTATTAAAATAGAGGAATCAACATTAACAGAAACTTATAATTCAAATACTTATATGCTTTATTCAACTTCTTTGTGTAGGATCTAGATTAACCCTAGAGGGGGGTGAATAGGGTTATAGCAAATTTTCTCGAACTAAACGCAAAAACAAACTACAGAGAAGTAAATATGCTGAAAAGTAAATCACACACAAAATTTACCCAGCTTCGGCAGCTGCATTCCCAGATTTCTATTAGAATTAAACAGTCTCCCGCTTACAAACACTCTAACAGACTCGCACACCCTGCTACCGTCTATAGAGTTTTGCAAACTCGCACACCCTGCTCACTGAACTAATTCTAACTAGACAATCTGACACAACCTAAAACCTAGGTGGTGATTTACCAAGAATTGATTCGAAAAGTATAGAAAAAATAAAACTAATAAACAAAAAAAAACCCTTTAATAAAAATAAACCCTAAAAATAAACTAAAGCCCTTGTTATATTAAAACAAGGCCGGCCTAATTTTTCTTCTGCCCGTTCTCTTTTCTCTGGCTTGTGAAGAAAATGGCGGCTTGTTCTTCTTTCTGAAATTAGGGCTTCGGCTCTTTTATTTCTTGCTTCCAAAATTAGGGCTTTGAAGCTGCGCCTTTTTGTTGATCGATACAGTGCTTATTCGTGTGCTTCGTTCTCGTTTGTTCGCTCTTGGCCGCTTCTATTTGATCGAGTTCACTGTTGCTTCGGTATGTAATTTCCCTTTTTGTTCTTTTATGATTTTCGTACTCAAACTCGATGGATTAATTTGCCGATGATGATTGTTATTTATAGGAGTCGTCACTTTCCTATTTTTCTATTGCCTGATATTTGTGACTTGATACACACGGTCTCGGTTTTGAAACGTTCGATTTACCTTGAGTCATACGGCAGAAACTTTCCTCTTTTACTTGGATTTGAATTTTGACTTTTTCAATTTACACACACTTGATTTCTGACTTGGCCATCTCTGCACTGTTGAATTTCGTTCATCCACTGTGGCTTTCGACTTTACATTCTCTGATCTTTGTTATATTGTTTCTCGGCATTGACTTTTGTTCTATGACATTGTACTTGCTGTTCATGGCCATTATATTCTTACTGCCACGTGACACTAGCCGTTCATATTGCATTATCACCTCTAACTGTTGACACTTTATTTCATTCATGTATCTGCTGACTTGACTCTGTTTTTGCTGTAGTCGAGTTGTATCCAGTGTTTACTTTGAGCATGTTGCAGTGTTCATTCGTGTTGTATTTGCCTGTTCGGTCTTGTGGCACTGCTTACTGTCATGTTCGCTGTGTCACTTGTATACTGAGTATTGCTGAGTCTTTGGATTTGTGAATCACCATACATCTGTTGTAATCCATTTGTTTGTTTGTATATACCACTTGCTTTTGTTCATTCCACTGGTATACCTGGTGCATTACTTGACTTGTTGTATTGTCATTGCATCTTTGCACTGTGTTTTTGATGTTGGCCTTCATTTTTGAAACTCTGTTTTGTACTGAGTCTTGATATCATTTGCTTCTACACGCTTGTAGTTGTGTAGTTGCACTGCACGGTTGCCTTGAGTAGCTTGTATATATGTATTAGCTTGTTTTGGTTTCTCTTGAACTTGGGTGAACTGATGTGTAGTCATGTCTCTGGTGCACAGTTTTTACAGTTACATTGTCTTCAGTTCACTTGACCATTTGTATACTCGGGCTGGCTTGAACTTGATTGTATCATCTGGTTCATGGATTTGTAGCTTGTATATCCTGTGTTCTGTGACATTGTAGTTTGCATTGTACCATGCTCCCTGTTGTATATACAGTGTATTGATTGTCTGCACTCTATCTTGTATCACTCGTGTCGCTGGTGTATGTGAGTAAGTGATTTGCGTTATTATTGATTTGCTGTTGCATTTGCCACTTTATCTGCTTGCCACTGATCATATGTCAAGGTCGTACATGTTGACGTCTTTGAGCTTCACTTTGATATCTCTGCAGACCACTTGATTTTCCTGTAGCACTTCGGTTTCACTTGCCTATTGTTGCACTTGCATACTTCTGTCTCATTTACTTGTGTTTGTTGTAGTTTTTGTATTGTTGAGTTTCCATATCTTGTGCTCGAGCTCTTTGTTTCATATATTCTGGTTGTTGACTCGACTTGATGCTGTAGTCTTCCTTGTTGAGTTCCTGTAGTTGCATTCACTTCATGTTTGTTTAGTTGTGCACTTGCTTGAGTTTCACTGAGCTCGATATCATGATGTACATGTGAGTTGTACTCTCTGTTTTGATTTGCATTGCATCACTGGTCTTTGCATTTTCCAGTTTCATCACTGTTTCACTTGAGTTGAATCCAGTTTCAAAACTCGGGTTTGACCTTGTGCTGACATCGAGGTTCTATTTATATTGCACCTGAGTTGAACCCGTCTTTTTATTTGGGTTTGACCTTGTGCTCACCTGTCCCTATAGCATTATCAAGTGTATATCGGTGTGCACGGCCTTGTGGCATGTACAGTGATACACTGTGCATGTCACATTGTTCGTGTATGATGAATTCAAATATGAATGATGACGAACAACCCAAATAACCGAGGCAAATAATATTTTCAAAATCCATATTTTATTTTATATTGCAAAAATATTTCTTTTTCAATTTTACTGCGTTAGTGAATATTTTTGCAGATTGCTCAGATGCTGGATTCTAACTGGAATGAAGTTGAAGATAAACTACGAGTGCGAGTGATATATGTACTATTCAAAATTGTAATCAGTATTTGTTTGAATATAATTTCTGTTTGAATTCAAATTCTGTGTAATTTATTTTATTCAAAAAATATTTATTTATCCATGAAAAATAGAATAGTACATTAACAAATACATTTAAATGAATATATATATATATGTTTATTATCATCAAACAAAAATCATATAAGCGCATATTCAACACTTTGCATAAAATTTAAAAAGGGAGATTTTATTTAAATTGCGAAAACTGGTAGTGCAAATTATGAACAAAAGAATTTGTACCTTAAACATCATTTTCTAATTTATTCATTTCAAAACCCTTCATCAGATCCAAAGAAAATGATAAGAAGTAGAATAGAATATAAAACGTTAAAATTGCAATATTAACACAATTCCATTATTTTAATATAGAATAATTGAGATTTAAAATTAAGAATTGACATTTTTCTATAGGGGGAATTTTGGGGTTTTGGTGTGATGTTTTCGTAAACAAAATTCCCCAATGGCATATATCAAATCCAAGTTATACAATACAATTACTAAAGTAAGAAAAATTAAGATTTCCACTCACAGAAAGTCCTTATCTCTTCCCTTTTGGATTTATTTACGCCCATTTCAATCTGTTTCAGATATCCCCTTTTATAAATATACAAAAACGGAATTGTTTATGAATTAGATTCAAAAATTTAGGGTTTGAAGGATAAAAGGATTAAAAATTGAACAACAAACACCTAAAATTTCTTACTCACAAACCTAGAGTATTTTCCGAATCTTTGAGGAGAATGACTAATAGAGCTTCGTTTGGCTCCCAAAATAAATTATGAATAAAAGTGAGGGAGGTAGACTCTTATTTATAGTGCTTAGAAGGCACCGGAACCATTGGACTGAAGTCGGTTAACTAGTAAAATATGGACCAATCAAAATGTGAAAACTCCAGCCTCCACCACCAGTCGACCGACTACCCATCCCCGAGCGGTCGACCGCTAGCGGTGAGGGAGCTTGAATTTTATTTACAGTGGTTAGAAAGCACTAGAACCGTCGGATTTAAGTCAGTTTAAAATAATAAAAATCGGACCATTCAAAGTGCAAAAACTCTAGCCTCTACCATCATTCATCGGTCGACCGCCCATCCCCAAGTGATTGACCGCTAGCGGTCGACCGGCCTATGGAAGGCGATCAGTTGGTAGTGTTTATTTAGGGAAGATTATTTTGTAGCAGTTAATAAATTTATTTAATACCTTAATTACTTTTTAACAAAACATTTATTTTAACTTTTACTTAACCCACAAGTCTAATTATTGTTAATTTTTACATTTCAAATTTTAGAATTAATTTTTTATTTGAATTTGAATTCCATTTAAATTATCTTGAATCTGAAAATTTCAAACGTCCATAACATTTTCTTTTGAGCTTCGTTTTCAAAACATTATATATGGAAATTGATTAGAAAAAAGCCAAGAATGCTACGACATAACTTCTGTGGTCAAATTCTTACTTTTACAAAATTTCCATATTTAGCCTTATCGTTAATTTATTAATTATTTCTTTTATTATTAGATAGTTTCCTATTAACTTTTACAGGGTGTTACATTCTCCCCTCCTTAAATTGGATTTCATCCTCGAAATCCCTAAGGGATGGACAGTATTGTTAGGAACTGAGATGATGGTTTTGATGACAACAACCTTTTTAACTTATCTTATTACAAAATATATGCTAACACTGTTGTCTAGATAGATATGTATATGCCAGATATATATATATATATATATATATATATATATATGTATGCAGGTATTGATTACTAAAGGCTGATCAGTATAAAGACTCTAGAGTATCGAGATCAAGATTTCAAGATATGTGTCTAGTTTTTGTTAAAACTTCATAATATCGTGGAAATCTTCATTTCGAATTTCATTTAGGATGGAACCCGTTTCTACCTTCTTAGTGGCTTACAAACCCATGACAAGTAGCTTACAAACCTACGACAAGTGGCTAACAAACTCAAGAACATTCTGGTTTTGTACAAGTTCTCGAGTCCTGATGTGATGAGATATTCTGTAGGAAGTAGCTTGCAAAACTACTACAAAATGGTTTTTCAAAATGATTTTCAAAACTTTTTTTCAAAATGTTTTAGCTTTAAAAATTATCTTTTCAAATGATTTTCAAAATGATGTTTTAGCCTTAAAATATTCTTTGTTTTTGTTTTTAAATAAACTCTTGTTTTTACTCCAGAATCATTTTATCTTGTTTTCCTTTCTATACCATTTACAAAACAAATTTTACATTGTTTTTAACATAGGGTTGTCGACATCATGGGATACCCCATGTCGACATGGTGGCCATTGAATTCAAAAGCTTCAATTTTCAAAAGAAGTGTTTATTTATTTAACTCTCTTCACGAATGGTTATGACCGTTGGTGCTTTATAAATAGCCTCCACAAACAAATTTTTTAACCAACTAATTTCATATTTTCTTCACTTCTTCTTCTCCACAAATCCATATTCTAAAATTTTCATATTTTTAAGATCGTGCCAAAATTCTACCGAATTCTCAAATGAATCAAATTGGAATCTCATTCTTGTTTGATTCTCTACCTTCTCTCGAAGATCAAAGTGCTATTCGAAGTTATAGGATCAATTTGTAATCAAAAGTTTATCAAGTCTCTCTATAAGGTGTAGTTGTGCCTGGAAATCAATGGGTAATCTTGTGGCCTGTAAATTAAGAGAGTTTGCGTTAGACTTGTGAGATAGGAGGGTACCTCAAGGCCTTTAGAAATTGAGGAATGTAATCTCGACGTTGGTATAACAAAAATCTTTATGAGGTGGTTTGCCTTGGTACATGACTGGATGTAGGGTAACTCCGAACCAGTATAAAATCCAGTGTGTTCTTTCTCTTTACTATTTTTTATTTACTTTCTGCATCTATGTTTGATTCCGTAATTGTTCCGTGATTAAGTTTTGCATTTGTTTGTGTCATAATTTTAAGTTAGTTCATATAAGTCTTAGAATCCATTAAACACTATTCACCCCCCTCTAGTGTTAAATTAGTCTTAAGATCCTTTATCCATTGTCCCTTTCAATTGGTCTCAGAGCATTAGTTCTCATAGTTTTCATAATCTGAAACTTGAAAATTGTTTTAATGGCTACCAACACTGGTAATGTCAACTCTGGCACTAGATCTATTATCACTAACACTAGTTCATTTGTAGAAGGTCAGTCAACTATCAGACCACCATTTTTCAATGGCAGTAATTATGCATATTGGGCTTGTAGAATGAAAATTTATTTACAGTCTGTAGGATTAGACACTTGGAATATCACACAAACCGAATATATTGAACCAACTACCAATTTTGCCCAATGGACTGCTGAGCAAAAGGGTGTGGCACAAAATAACTCAAAAGCCATGAATATATTATTTTGTTCACTAGATAAGAATGAGTTTAATAGAGTGTCTGTTTGTAAGTCTGCATTTGAAATCTGGAAAACTTCGCAAGTTACTCATGAAGGAACAAGCAAAGTTAAACAGAATAAAATTTCCATCTTAACTAATCATTTTCAATTGTTTAAAATGCATGCAGATGAGTCCATTTTCGACATGTATTATCGATTTCAAGATATTGTTCATTACTAATTGCACTGGGAAAAAGCTTTTCGGAGGAAGACCAAGTCAAAAAAATTCTAAATTCACTCACTCCATAATGGGCTCAAAAGACACTTGCAATCAAAGAAGCAAATGATATCGGTCTCATGAAAATAGAAGAATTGATTGGGAATTTGATGTCTTATGAAGTTCAACTGCAAGGAAGAAGAGAAAACAAGGCTACAGAAAAGAAGTCATTAGCATTCAATGCAACAACTAAAGATTCAAAACCAGACCGTGATGAGGAGATTGCCTTCATGACAAGAACTTTTTGGAAATTCCTAAAATATAGAAAAATGAATAATTACTAAAGAAATGATCAAAGGAATTCCAGAAATAATAAGGAGAACGTCAATAATGATAGATGCTACAACTGCAACAAGGTTGGGCATTATAGAAAAGATTATCCGCATCCAGATAAACAGTTATTCCCTCCAAACATTGACTCGTCAAGGAAAAGAAAAAAAGCATTCACATCAACTCTTGATGACTTAGACTCATCATCCAGTGACAATGAAAAGAAGACGGATAATTCAAATCTGTGTTTCACTGCTATTCATGAATCAGATGACGATAGGAATATGGATCTAAAAATAAGTATGCATTTACATTATTTTTGATTTTTCTTGTTTGAATGTATGCTTGTTTGTTTGCTTAAATGTTTTAAAATTCCTTAAATTTTTAGGTTCAAATTTATCCCTTGGAATTTGAATTTTAAATTCAAAAATAATATTATTTGAATAATATTTTTAATATTAAACTATTAATATTTAAGTATTATTATATTTAATGTTATCATAGGAATTATATAACTAGAATATAGGATAATATATATATATATATATATATATATATATATATATATTAGGAATTAGGAATAGAAACTTGTCATTTGATTCAATAGGCGCATGTCGACATACCCGGATACCCCATGTCGACATGCTCCTTGGAATTTGATTTCAAACTTTTGAATTTCCCTCCATCTATTCACCAACTTCAATGCTTTGGAAAGCTGTCTCTTGACCAGAGAACATGTCTATAGAATCTCTATTTATCTCACTCTCTTTATCATCACTTTTCACTTTTATTTCAAATTTCAAACTTATCTTCATTATCTTCAACTCCTCTCAAACTTCTTCAATGGTCTCTTCAAGCACTCCTAACACCATTAGGCTTCCAAAATCTATCAAAAACTTTCTTTTTAATGACCCGGAAGCTATTAAAGCTTACATCAACTATGTAAACTTTGGTAAAATTCATAGAGGAAAATTTTCTATTTTTGAAGATTTTCCTTCTTACGATTTTGAAAATCTTTTTCAACAATGTTCTATTCTTAGTTTAGTTAATAAAAAAATGATATTGTATGTTATCCAAATCTTGTTAAGATGTTTTATGCGAATTTGAATCATGGTTTTTACGATGGGGAAGAAGGACAAATTTGGAGTAGTGTTAAAGAAACACAAATTGTTTTGGATTGTGAAATTTGGGAAATATTCTGGGATGTAAGTATACCGGAATGAATCTTTCGGAATTTCAAATCAATGAAAATGATCGAGAGACATTTCATCGCATCTTTAACGGGGGTGACAATTTCATATTCAAAAATCGTTATTTTCGTCCAAAAGCAAGAATTGTTAATCTTCTTATTCAACACACTCTTATACCAATATTGGGAAACTACAATAACCCGACTTTAAAATTTTGCAAAGCTCTTTTTGCAATTTTTGGAAATTACGATATTAATTGGGCTCAAATTATTTTGGATGAGCGAAGGCCCAAGAATTTTACTATGGGTGAAAACACATTATATCATGGAATTTATCTTACATGGATTTTTAATTCTTTGGAGTTGATTTCAAAAGGGAAGAATTTATAACTAGAAAAGTGTTCAACCATAGAAACATTTCCCTTATGCAAATTCCATTAGTGTTTCAACCATATGAAACACTTATGGAAAAAGAAGAAACATTTTCTCATGAAGAAATGGAGGTAATGGAGGAGGAAGAAGAAGAAGAGGAAGAGGAAGGAATGAAAATTGAAGAGGAGGAAGAGGAAGATCAAGAAACCTCTTTTAAAAGTATTGAATATCCTACTAATCCCGCTAATCCATCCAACAAAACCATTCTCAATAATCAAAGAATTATAGTGAAAAATCAAAAGACACTTAAAAGATCTATGAGTAAGAAAATGGATAAGATTTACACTAAAATCGACAAGTTCTTCGGGAAATTAGTAGAAAGGTTGGACTATCATCTTCTTCATCTCACTAGTTTTAGTTCATGTTATCTTAAGTTCTATCTTTGTATTTCCTTTATTTCCTTTATTTAGTTAATATTATATTATCTTATGTAATGTTGACTAGAATTATTAATGGAATCTTTCATTTTCTGTTATTCAACTTCACTTGCCTCTATAATTGCTTATTTTTACATTATATAAATTTTAGTTTAATAGATTTGTTCATATATTCAAACAAGCAAAATGTCATTTTATGCAGAGGCGTGTCGACATACAGCATCCCCCCATGTCGACATCCAGTAGGAAGAAAATAGTTACACTTTCAAATTTCATTTTCATGTAACTAACTTGTGTCTATTCATTTCGAGCGACTTTCTGCCCTTATTTATATCTGTTTCTTTCAGAATAAATTGTAAAACTTCTTCTCTAATCACTCTCTTTCATAGTTCTTCATATTTCTTGAATTATGGCTTCTCCGGTTAAGAATCTAAGCGATAATCTTGAAGAAAATCTCACTTCCTTCAAGAAAATTCTTACATTCATACTTCGTAATTAGCATCACTTAGAATTGAGTCAAATACAGATGATCAAGGAGCAAGAGAGACATTTCAATGCCCTTTGTTGGATGATCTCAGCCCTTAACAAGGACGATCTTGAAGGAAATCCACCAGTCACTCTCGACAAAGATAAAGAAGAATGGGATGCCATCAAAGCAGACCCTATCTTTGGAGAAGATGGATGGGTGGAAATACCAAGGAATGTCTAGTCATTCTGTATTTATTTGTTTGATTTGATTGGTATGTTTTAAACTTGATTGACTTAACTTATTTGGTATGATTTGTATATATATTTGGATTGAATAATTACTGTACATATGATTGGTTGATGATTGTTTTTCTTTTTGGATTACACTTATAATCACACTTAGCACTTATTACACTTATATATGGTTTACCCTATTTTATTATGGTTGATTATCTTATAACAAGTTCAGGGATTTTTAAGAAGTTTTTGTTGATGACAAAGGGGGAGAAGTTATAAAATAATAGTTGGCGTGGAGTAAGGGGAGTTATGGAGTAAGGGGGAGTTATGATAGGAGTTATGTATGATAAATATATTTTATAAATACAGGTTGTCATCATCAAATGGGGGAGATTGTTAGGAACTGAGATGCTGGTTTTGATGTCAACAACCTTTTTAACTTGCCTTATTATAAAATATATACTAACACTGTTGTCTAGATAGATATGTATATGCATGATATATAGACATATATATGCAGGTATTGATTACTGAAGGCTGATCAGTATAAAGATTCAAGACTCAAGATTGAAGACTCTAGAGTATCGAGATCAAGATTTCAAGATATATGACTAGTTTTTGTTAAAACTTCATAATAGCATGGAAATCTTCATTTCGAATTTCATTTGGGATGGAACCCATTTCTACCTTCTTAGTGGCTTACAAACCCACGACAAGTAGCTTACAAACCTACGACAAGTGGCTAACAAATCCAAGAACATTCTGGTTTTGTACAAGTTCTCGAGTCCTGATGTGATGAGACATTCTGTAGGAAGAAGCTTGCAAAACTACTAAAAAATGGTTTTTCAAAATGATTTTCAAAACTATTTTTCAAAATGTTTTAGCCTTAGAAATTATCTTTTCAAATGATTTTCAAAATGATGTTTTAGCTTTAAATATTCTTTGTTTTCGATTTTAAATAAACTCTTTTTTTTACTCCAGAATCATTTTATCTTGTTTTCCTTTCTATACCATTTACAAAACAAATTTTACATTGTTTTTAACATAGGGATGTCGACATCATGGGATACCCCATGTCAAAATGGTGGCATTGAATTCAAAAGTTTCAATTTTCAAAAGAAGTGTCTATTCATTTAACTCTCTTCACGAATGGTTATGACCGTTGGTGCTTTATAAATAGCCTTCAGAAACGAACTTTTTAACTAACTAATTTCATATTTTCTTCACTTCTTCTCCACAAATCCATATTCTAAAATTTTCATATTTTTAAGATCGTGCCGAAATTCTATCGAGTTCTCAAACGAATCAAATTAGAATCTCATTCTTGTTTGACTATCTGCCCTATCTCGAAGATCAAAGTGCTATTCAGAGTTATAGGATCAATTTGTAATCAAAAGTTTATCGACTCTCTCTATAAGGTGTGGTTGTGCCTGGAAATCAATTGGGTAATGTTGTGGCCCGTAAATCAAGAGAGTTTGCCCCAGACTCGTGAGACGGGAGGTTACCTCAAGGTCTTTTGAAATTGAGGAATGTAATCCCAACATTGGTATAATAAAAATCTGTAAGAGGTGGTTTGCCTTGGTACAGGACTGGATGTAGGGTAACTCCGAACCAGTATAAAATCCGGTGTATTCAATCTCTTTACTGTTTTTTATTTACTTTCTGCATCTGTGTTTGATTATGTAATTGTTCTGTGATTAAGTTTTGCATTTGTTTGTGTCATAATTTTAAGTTAGTTCATGTAAGTCTTAAAATCCACTAAACACTATTCACCTCCCCTCTAGTGTTAAATTAGCCTTAAGATCCTTAATCCGCTGTCCCTTTCAAGTGTAATGTGTACTAAGCATCCATGTTATATAATCATGTTATTGTAACAGCCAATATCTAGAGGCCAAAAGCTAAGCGCTACAGATGTTGCAGTCATTCACAGTATTAACTGCTGATGACAAAATATGGTAATGGTAATGGTGTCCATAAGATCAGAAGCACTAGAATAAGAACCAAATCACAGATTTCCAAAACAACATTTTACTGATTACATTTCAAAACAAATTCATATCCAAGTTACATCTCATATCGTGTCCCGGGTAAAGATCAAATATAATCATTACAATAATACGCCAAGAGCGACATATGACAATGCCCCCTTGGTTGACCAGAGTCAATATAATCATATTTGACTTAATACACACAACAGAAATGAACAGAATAAATTGTAACTCCTAATTAGCTGTCCATCAGCCACCTGCTCGTCTCCGGAAGCTTTATTTGCCAAAACACTAAAACTTAAAAATCTCAACCCTTAGGCTACTCCAATCAATTTTGAGCACCCAAGAGTTTAAAGGGAAACAAATACTTTGAGTCGGACATAAAAACTGGTGTGAATAATACTATTACATCTCAATTTACTGGTATTAAATGAGACCATGCCGCTTAGCGGAACGAGTTTCTCCTTACTAATATCATCTTTAAAATATATATTTTGCTAATCTTTTCCTACAACCAAACTAGTTAATCAAATTGATTATAAAAATAATAGCTATGTCCATTAAGCTATAATCATGTCACTAATGGACATCTTTCCACAAGTAATGAATGGACTATCTGTCCGATAACTGCCTGATTGCCCGCAAACTGGACTAACCGTCCGCAAACTGGACTAACCGTCCGCAAACTGGACTAACTGTCCGAATCAAAATGGACTATCTATCCGAATCATTTTCTTAGCATTAACTACCCTTCATCTTTTTTCCTTCATAAACTTTTCAAAATGATTCAACCTTTTAAATCATACTTATACAAGGAAAATATATTCTTAACTTTATTCTAACCTATTTTGCCATGCTATATATACTTTACTCAAAATAATGTCGATGGATTTTAATGGGGATTACCAATACCCTCAAAACAAGTTAAAACTCTTTTTAACTTAAAAGGACTTAGGCTATTGTAACGACCCGCAAATCCGTACCCTTGAGTTAACACTATTCTACCTAAATCAACTCAAGTTGTACAGAAATACGAACCATTTGGGTTAAAGAAGAAGAGGTAGAAGAAGAGAATATAAATCAACAACAGAATCTAACCATCGCAACGGAATAAAATATAATAGATAATAAATACTCTTTACTCAAACATCAAATGTCTTTGTTTATATATTACATCATCAGAGTACATCAATCACAGCTCAACATCAATGTCATACAATGAATACACAACAACTCAAGATACACAACAACTCAAACACAATGGAATAATATATATATACAAGTACGGGAGTACGTATCGTCATCCAGCTCGTCTTCTGAGCACCATAACATCATATCCTGTATTCTATAATACTCGGTCTGACCCGAGCATTACAGTTAAATAACACCCGAGTCGGTCTGGAATACCAGCGTGAGAAAATCACATCCATTTGATTATTAAAGTTTCAAAAATCCTTTTGAAAACAAAAGCATCTCGTAAGACCACGCTACAAATAAACATGTCGGGTTTTTACCTTACGATAGCTAAACATTTTTATTAAAGTCCTCTGATATTATAATAGTGTCTATAGAAAGTAAATAGAATCTAGCTGAAATGCTTGCATCTCACGTTTCAGCAATAGTTGGGCACAATCAAAACCGTACGAGCGCGTAGGGAAAATGGATTCCAACCAATGGGTAGGCACTGGGGTACCACCTGTCACAGTACCTGGTCTAGATCAGCGTACCGAGGAGCCACCCTAACTCCCCTGCAACACAAGACCGGAACCATCCCTTACTGGACAGTGCCGAGCAAGATCACCCCGCGGTTGGGATCAGCAACCGCCCATTAAGCCGAAATAAAGGGACATCTAGACAGGGATGACCTCACCCTCCAATGGGGGCTACCCACGAAGCCTTGCTGCATATCCCCTGATTTTCAGCCATTCCCATTTGATGAGGCTTGAGGCTAAGCGTTACCTTTTTAGAACATATCCCTTAGAATGCCCATCGTCCACCTGACGATGTTTCGCAAGCATTCATCCCATACAAGTCTGTCCCGGGTTCGAACGGAACCGAAGGCACTATTCCTACTACATCCATTTTGGAAATATCCTCAGGATTAGTAGCGATTAGCCCTTGCACTTCACTGCTCCATATTCGAATCCAAAATCGTTTACACGAAACGTACAAACCGGATCGAAGTGGTTTTCGAGAAATAAATCTCGATCCCGGTCTCTTCGAAATGATCAACGCATTTGGCCAATATTGATAGTCGGTGATTTAACTATCAATTAATATTCACAACATCCATCACATAATAAATAATTTTTCAAATTATTTATTTATTCCAAAAATATCTTCACAAAATATAATTTCCAATTTCAACCCCTTTTGAAAACAGTTTCAAATCAGTTTTCCTTTCACAGAGTATATTCCCAATTAATTATTTCCACCGGAACACCAAGTACAAAACACTTGAGATTTACATAATTTAAAAGCACCTTTATAAATATACTTTATAACCTTACAATTAAATCACTTTAAATATTTTATTAAAATATATATACTTTAAGAATATTTTATATAAAACACTTTATAAAATATGAACTAAATCTCCTCCTTTAAACACAATAACAAGTTACTTTATATAATAATAAATTTGGAAAAGTATACTTACTTTAAAAATTAATATTTAGAAATAATAAACTTTCCAAAACATGCTTTTTAAAACAATATTAAAACCTTTGATTTATTTTTTTAAAATTTCTTTGAAAACCATACTTGGCTATCCAGTGAAATACTCTTATCTTTCACATCTCTTAAAAAAAAATCACCATTTATTTTTAAACAAATTTACCATTTCTTAAATAAATTCACACCTTGAATTTATTATTTCCAAATCCACTTCACTTTTATAAACCCAGTTTATAAATTTCAAAATCTCACTTTTCTTTAATTCCAATTCCAACCACTCAAGTAAATTTACAATTTTATTTATAATTTACTATACTTTGAAATAATTCCTTCCCTTACTTCATCTATTTAAAGTCCATTAACTTGCAGATTTTTACTTCTTTATTATGAGTTAAAACTTCTTTTTTTCTAAAATACCAGTTTCAGATTTCTAAAATTTTACAAATAATTTTTTTTTATTTTATTCTTTCACATAATATCACTTAAGCTTACAATTTATTATTTTCTCCTGTTAATCCAAAATCCTCTAATTCCAAGTTTGTGAGAACTTTTGCAATCACCTTAATTTTATTTTCATTTCAATTTATTATAAATTTATTCCAATTCACTAGAATTATTTTACTTGAAAATTTACTCTTTATTTCTTTTCAAAAATTCCATTCTAGAGATTTGATAACTCAACATATCCAAATAGGTCCAACCAAACCATTACATCCAATTATTCATATAATTCATCACAGGATATCAAGAATCATATCACAGAATATTTAAACAAAAATAAATATTTTGAGGAATCCAGTTGGATCCCTCCAACCTGTTTCCCTGCATTCACAAATGTTAGCACAACATAAAATACCAATTCCACTTCGAGGTGGAATATCGCGGTATATGGGATTTAAATAAAATATTATCCGCTATTATGCGGCGCATAGGGTCTCATCCGCTATATAAATGCGGGAAATCAATCATTCCAAGATGTAATATATACTATAATATAGCATATCAAACCAATTCAACCATTCAACCAATTATTTAAATTCATTCATTTAAATTTAAATGTAACTGAGTGAGATTAACTCACCTTTGATTTGTTGTTTGCAATCCATACCAACCAGCTTGTTTCCTTTTCAGAATTTGACCTTGTATAAGTATTATAAGGTTTTATTAATATTTGGAATAACCAGTCAATTCATTACCATTTAATAAATTAACAATTTATTTTAAACAAATCCCCCTTTAAATAAATTAGTCTTGGCAAATGGAACTTTTATATACTCATAAGAAATAATTTATATAGACAAATCTAATTCTTCAAAATTTTCTAAGTATTATATATATATATATAAAATATGCACCTATAATTTACTGCATACATAAATACCTATATATAAATTTAGATTCTACAATATAGAAAACCAAATAGTAGCAGTAAACATTCTTTACCGAAAACGATATACTAAGCTATATACATATATCCTGATAATTAACAATGAACAAATTGAGTTCACAGAGTTTTAAACTTCCTTAACTGTAATAAAATTTTATTGTTAAAGTACCTAACTGAGATGATATCCGAGCACACACACCCAACCATCGCCAAGCCCTAGCTCCCCTCTAATATCGATCACCACAAAATCGATCAGGGTTGCCTTCTCTATCGCGAGCATCAGTCGCGGTTCCATACGAATCGATGCACCCAAAGCCACAGCTCGCGACACGTCCTCCTCAAGACGATGAAAAACTAGCCAGGGCACCACTTGCGATGGCGATCGCAATTCTGCTGGGAAATGAAGATATTGACGTTGCTTGATTTGCTATTCGAATTATTTCGCTCCAACAGAGAAGAGTATGAAGTCGCGATTTAGATTTTTAGGTCGAACGAGGGACGTTCCTCTCAGCCATTTAAATTTTCCAAAGAAAGCTTTTAGGGTTATGAACCGAATTGGGAATAAGGAAATTGACAAAGAGACAGGGTTTCGAACGCAAGTCTCGAATGTCGCCATTGCTTCGAGAAATATTTCGATTTATTTGAATAAAATCAAAAGAGAATGCTCGGCCGAAATGTTTTAAAGAAGAAGGTGGCTTGCAGAAGAATTTTGCAGACCTATAGAGATTTTGAAATGAAAGCTAAAAGTTGTGACGTGAAATAATTTCGGCTGATTGTTGATACAGCTTTGACTGACAATGAATATATTATACTTTCTTTTCAAATCGTTACGAATAATTATCCCAAGACGTTTATATACCGTGCGCTCACACAATTACTCCAATTACTACGAAATTTGAAATCCGATAATAATACAATATTACGGACCCAATGGAACTGGTTTCGTCAAATTCCGAGACTGTGCCTCGGAAATCTATTTTAAATTCAATTTAAACTATAAAATTCCTAAACCGAACAAAATCACTGTTAATTTCAATTTTAACGCTTCAATTGTCTTCCGTATTATCGATATAAATTTTATAAGCCTTCAACTTATTTTTAATCGGCTTAAAATTCTAGATTCAATATAATTTTTCCCAACTTCAAATTATTTAATTCAATAATTAAATTATCCAATAATTGGTGATATTTGAATTCAAGTTAAAAACTAACTTTTAAATATTCAAAATCAATTGAATATTCCAATTTTAAATACTCAAAAATTCCAGGTTGTCACATTCCTTCCCCCTTAAAAAGAATTTCGTCCCCGAAATTACTAGTTAGGAAGAATGGTCCAATACCCGTTTGCTTATTTCCAAACCAAACAATTCAACATCTAACTAACTATCTTTTTATAAAAGACCCATTATTCTTCTTATTAACTTCTCAATTCTCTCATAGTATCAAATTATAATATTTGTTTAACCATTCAAGTTTCAGTTTAAAACCACTTTTTGAATTATCAAAATTTTCCCAAAATTTTTCTAACTCCCTAAATTCCCGAAAAATTTCGCCAGCGTCTCCTTTACGCGGCTAGCTCGGTACAACTACAAAATGGCTCTACGGCCTCCCAAATCCAAAAAGAAAACAAAAAGCCAAGTGGCTCAATCCAAATCCCAATCAAATTTCACACCAAACTAAAATACGTACCTTTTTGTCGAGCATTTCAAATTTATCTTCTGAAACCAAAACCAATTTTTTTCTTTTCCCTTTATAATACCTGCATAACCTGCTTAGTACTAATATCCAATCACAACATTCCAAAAACATTTCATCGATTTCCTTACCAAATGTCAATATTCATCCAAATATCAACTTAAAATATATTTGCAATTTTCAATTTCCAGTTAAGAATTAACCATTCCTTACTTAAGTTAACATAAGCATGATATATGTTTCTTTATTTATTTCCGTCTTACCACTTCAGTTTATACCTAATTCTATTCACATTGATTCTTTCATTTCCATATGAATTCAATTTAACTTTAACTTTAAATTATTGAATTTTATTTTCCATTTATAACTAATTTATGTCATTATTTTAATTAGTTTTATTTACTAACTTATTTCAATTTCCAATTTGAAATTGTTTTGTCGTTAACAAAATTTTCCAAAATTTTCAAAAAAAAATTCTGACTCCTAAAATTTCTGAAATTTTTTTTGACACGGTCCCCTTTGTACGGAGGAGCTTTTGCAATTTGACAAAAGAGATAAATATATATACATCGACCCACACGGTCGGAAAAACCAAAAATAGTTCATATTTCCTATTTTAATTGCGTGGGCGTACCTTATTTAGCATTTTAAGCAAACAGCTTATTATTTTTAGCAAATAGCACAACCAAATCCAGCCACACGGCTTCCAGGTACCTGTACTTACTCAATTTAAACATGTAACTGCCATATATATGAAATTTAACTACATTTCACTTGTTTACAATAGTTAAAACATATGATTTCTAAAAGAAACTCATACCAAACATTTTTTCGTAAGCAATTAATATAATTTCCATGCTAATTCAACCGTTCCAATTATTTTATAACCGTTTTCAGTCAATTTGAATGGTTTAACACTCAATCACCAACATTTAATTTATTCTTAAGCAAACTCAATTCATATTTAATTCCATTGCTCTCAAAATCAATTTATTTCTCTCCTATTAATTCATAGAATTTTAATCACCTCCATTTACATCCAATGATATTTATTCTATGCAAATTTGACAAAATCTATGTTAACAAACAAATATTTATGTTTTATAACCAATTTAAATGGATTTCAACTCAATTTATACCTAATTCTATTCCATTTTGAATTTATTCACAATTCATATATTCTCGGTTTCATTGCATTTTAAATTTGAATCAATTCACTTGCATTTCATTTTATTAACTAAACTAGTTCATTCAAACCATTAACAATTTAGGTTCCATCTCCGTTACCCATTCACAACCATTTATTTTGCTCGACAACAATTCAGGCCATTCCATTCAATAACTATTTCTCAACTCATTTAAACCATACCTCCTTTGGTTCTTATTTATCCCATCCATTCACTTATTCAGTATAACTAACTTATCCACTCAATCCATTACGAATTTTCCATTTTCTTAAATATTATTACAACCCACCAAGTTTTATTTCAATCCATATTTATTTTTACTTGATTCAAATTTAATCCAATATCATTAAACTTGGTTTAAGTTGAATTAAATTCAACTCTTTTCGATTTATTCAGCTTAAGTCAATTTATTTCAATTTATTCAAATTTATACTTAAGCTCATTTTCATTTTACAAGTAAATTTTCTCTTTTATACTCAGCTTAACTCAATTGATTACAAGGCCATGTCCAATTTATTTCCACATATTTGGATTTTATTCACAATACAAACCATCCCATTACTATTTTAATCAAATCACATATTGATTCGATATATTCCCAATTATATTTAATTTGTTAACACTCCAAGTTAAATTTAAATTAATAACTCAAGTTCTGATTCCACCATTCACTTTTTAATTTACCATCCAATTTTATTGACTTACATTGCAATTTCATTCACAAATCACTTAATTAATTGCAAGGCCACTTCAATTATATTTTCTTCACTAATGATTCAAGTCGAATTTGGTTTATAACTTGAGTTCTATTTCCAATCTTCATTATTAGCTGACAATTCAGCTTCTATTTAACTACATTGATCTCCATTTACACATTTCATTAACTAATTTATTATCAATTAGTTCTTCCCTTATTTATAGTGCAATACTTGATTTTATTTCCAAATATCACTTCATTTAATTTTCTTAGTTCACATTATTTTATAATTCAAGTTTGGCTTTTCTGTTTATTTTCCAATTTACCAAAGATATTTATTTTTGGGTTTTCTATCTCACCTTCAAATTTAACAAGTCACAACTTATATTTCATACAATCACACTCATTCTAGGCTTGAATATATTCATCTTTTATTTTTAACCCAAGCCTTATGCTTATTTATAACCCAAGCATATTTTTATTTCATGGATTTTTAATTCTTTTACAAGTCATTCTGATTTATTTAACTCAATCTAATTCTTATCCAACTTATTTCCCAGTTATCCAGGTAAAAATTAATTTCATTTAATAACTTAATTGAATCCTTATTCCAATTCAATTTTATTTTAACTTAGTTTTATTTAATTCAATTCGATTGCAACTAAATTCGAATACAAATGGATATTATTTTCAGCTTATTCAATTTATTTTAATCCAGTTAAATTTTATTCTCCAATCCAAGTTAATTTCATTTTAACTTTTCACTTTAGATTTATATTCCATTATCCAAAGCTTAAATTTCTTCCTGATTTATAAACCATTTCCATTTATAAGCTTACAACTTATCTTATCCAGTTTTTTTTTTAAACACCCAGCTTTGGTTTCAAATTGTTTTTAAATCTCCAACATCTCAAATCATATTTCTCACAAATTAAACTAATCCTGGTTTTATTCCCAACAAATTTCCTTTGAGATTTCCAAAAATAAACAGGTTTTCCTGAACAAATCAATTAGGCAGGAATTCATCACTTAGGAACTCGAAAATAAACATCGATGATGCTGCAGTCATCACCGAAGTTATTTTCCAGTGACTGAAGTGAATTCAATGCTATCTCACTTCCCAAAATTTATTTGAAACAATTTCCTTTCAGAAATACCCCAAAAATAACAACCATATTACTATTTATCTTCAAAATATTTCCAAAATCTCCGGGGTTTTAACGTTTCAAATTTTATTTCAATTCCAATTTTAACTATAATGCATTTGTACAATTTATGCTTATACAAATTCCCATTTTATTTTAATTCAATTTATAAATTGCATTTACAATTCATATTTATAAATTTCATTTCATAATTGGATTTATCTTCTCAATCTTGATTATATTTACAATTTCTAATTAAATATTTCACTTAACAATGATAATACTTTAATATTATCATTTCTAACATCCAAGCAACCATATAATAGCTATATAGTTTACCAAAAACTTTCTTTATATCAAAAATATATTTTTGGGTAAAATTATTTCATTCGCCCATATTTAAAACAATACCGTGTCGATTGTTCTATTCAAGTGTTTAGAAACCTTTTCGATACAGTTGTCCAGACTGTGCCGACGAAGGTTCATATGCCACTCAATAAACCGATCAACACAATATTAAAACAATTTATATTCACTAACAAATACGCGCTCATATTTATTAATACGCTCAAACTCATTCTAGAGTACTATAGACTCTATTTTATGAGTAATTCCCACCAGAGCCAAGGTTATCACCAACCTATGCTCTGATACCAAGTGTAACGACCCGCAAATCCATACCCTTGAGTTAACACTATTCTACCTAAATCAACTTAAGTTGTACAGAAATACGAACCATTTGGGTTAAAGAAGAAGAGGTAGAAGAAGAGAATAGAAATCAACAACAGAATCTGACCATCGCAACGGAATAAAATATAATAGATAATAAATACTCTTTACTCAAACATCAAATATCTATGTTTATATATTACATCATCAGAGTACATCTATCACAGCTCAACATCAATGTCATACAATGAATACACAACAACTCAAGATACACAACAACTCAAACACAGCGGAATAATATATATATACAAGTACGGGAGTACGTATCGTCATCCAGCTCGTCTTCTGAGCTCCACAACATCATATCCTGTATTCTATAATACTCGGTCTGACCCGAGCATTACAGTTAAATAACACCCGAGTCGGTCTGGAATACCAACGTGAGAAAATCACACCCATTTGATTATTAAAGTTTCAAAAATCCTTTTGAAAACAAAAGCATCTCGTAAGACCACGCCACAAATAAACATGTCGGCTTTTTACCTTACGATAGCTAAAATTTTTTATTAAAGTCCTCTGATATTATAATAGTGTCTATAGAAAGTAAATAGAATCTAGCTGAAATGCTTGCATCTCACGTTTCAGCAATAGTTGGGCACAATCAAAAGCGTACGGGCGCGTAGGGAAAATGGATTCCATCCAATGGCTAGGCACTGGGGTACCACCTGTCACAGTACCTGGTCTAGATCAGCGTACCGAGGAGCCACCCTAACTCCCCTGCAACACAAGACCGGAGCTATCCCTTACTGGACAGTTCCGAGCAAGATCACCCCGCGGTTGAGATCAGCAACCGCCCACTAAGCCGAAATAAAGGGACATCTAGACAGGGATGACCTCACCCTCCAGTGGGGGCTACCCACGAAGCCTTGCTGCATATCCCCTGATTTTCAGCCATTCTCATTTGATGAGGCTTGAGGCTAAGCGTTACCTTTTTAGAACATATCTCTTAGAATGCCCAACATCCACCTGACGATGTTTTGCAAGCATTCATCCATACAAGTCCGTCCCGGGTTCGAACGGAACCGAAGGCACTATTCCTACTACATCCATTTTGTAAATATCCTCAGGATTAGTAGCGATTATTCCTTGCACTTCACTGCTTCATCTTCGAATCCAAAATCGTTTACACGAAACCTAAAAACCGAATCGAAGTGGTTTTCGAGAAATAAATCTCGATCCCGGTCTCTTCGAAATGATCAACGCATTTGGCCAATATTGATAGTCGGTGATTTAACTATCAATTAATATTCACAACATCCATCACATAATAAATAATTTTTCAAATTATTTATTTATTCCAAAAATATCTTCACAAAATATAATTTCCAATTTCAACCCCTTTTGAAAACAGTTTCAAATCAGTTTTCCTTTCACAGAGTATATTCCCAATTAATTATTTCCACCGGAACACCAAGTACAAAAAACTTGAGATTTACATAATTTAAAAGCACCATTATAAAATATACTTTATAACCTTACAATTAAATCACTTTAAATATTTTATTAAAATATATATACTTTAAGAATATTTTATATAAAACACTTTATAAAATATAAACTAAATCTCCTCCTTTAAACACAATAACAGGTTACTTTATATAATAATAGATTTGGAAAAATATACTTACTTTAAAAATTAATATTTAGAAATAATAAACTTTCCAAAACATGCTTTTTAAAACAATATTAAAACCTTTGATTTATTTTTTTAAAATTTCTTTGAAAACCATACTTGGCTATCCAGTGAAATACTCTTCTCTTTCACATCTCTTAAAAATAAATCACCATTTATTTTTAAACAAATTTACCATTTCTTAAATAAATTCACACCTTGAATTTATTATTTCCAAATCCACTTCACTTTTATAAACCCAGTTTATAAATTTCAAAATCTCACTTTTCTTTAATTCCTATTCCAACCACTCAAGTAAATTTACAATTTTATTTATAATTTACTATACTTTGAAATAATTCCTTCCCTTACTTCATCTATTTAAAGTCCATTGACTTGCAGATTTTTACTTCTTTATTATGAGTTAAAACTTCTTTTTTTCTTAAATACCAGTTTCAGATTTCTAAAATTTTACAAATAATTTTTTTATTTTATTTTATTCTTTCACATAATATCACTTAAGCTTACAATTTATTATTTTCTCCTGTTAATCCAAAATCCTCTAATTCCAAGTTTGTGAGAACTTTTGCAATCACCTTAATTTTATTTTCATTTCAATTTATTATTAATTTATTCCAATTCACTAGAATTATTTTATTTGAAAATTTACTCTTTATTTCTTTTCAAAAATTCCATTCTAGAGATTTGATAACTCAACATATCCAAATAGGTCCAACCAAACCATTACATCCAATTATTCATATAATTCATCACAGGATATCAAGAATCATATCACAGAATATTTAAACAAAAATAAATATTTTGAGGTATCCAGTTGGATCCCTCCAACCTGTTTTCCTGCATTCACAAATGTTAGCACAACATAAAATACCAATTCCACTTCGAGGTGGAATATCGCGGTATATGGGATTTAAATAAAATATTATCCGCTATTATGCGGCGCATAGGGTCTCATCCGCTATATAAATGCGGGAAATCAATCATTCCAAGATGTAATATATACTATAATATAGCATATCAAACCAATTCAACCATTCAACCAATTATTTAAATTCATTCATTTAAATTTAAATGTAACTGAGTGAGATTAACTCACCTTTGATTTGTTGTTTGCAATCCATACCAACCAGCTTGTTTCCTTTTCAGAATTTGACCTTGTATAAGTATTATAAGGTTTTATTAATATTTGGAATAACCAGTCAATTCATTACCATTTAATAAATTAACAATTTATTTTAAACAAATCCCCCTTTAAATAAATTAGTCTTGGCAAATGGAACTTTTATATACTCATAAGAAATAATTTATATAGACAAATCTAATTCTTTAAAATTTTCTAAGTATTATATATATATATATATATATATATATATAATCTGCACCTATAATTTACTGCATACATAAATACCTATATATAAATTTAGATTCTACAATATAGAAAACCAAATAGTAGCAGTAAACATTCTTTACCGAAAACGATATACTAAGCTATATACATATATCCTGATAATTAACAATGAACAAATTGAGTTCACAGAGTTTTAAACTTCCTTAACTGTAATAAAATTTTATTGTTAAAGTACCTAACTGAGATGATATCCGAGCACACACACCCAACCAACGCCAAGCCCTAGCTCCCCTCTAATATCAATCACCACAAAATCGGTCAGGGTTGCCTTCTCTATCGCGAGCATCAGTCGCGGTTCCATACGAATCGATGCACCCAAAGCCACAGCTCGCGACACGTCCTCCTCAAGACGATGAAAAACTAGCCAGGGCACCACTTGCGATGGCGATCGCGATTCTGCTGGGAAATGAAGATATTGACGTTGCTTGATTTGCTATTCGAATTATTTTGCTCTAACAGAGAAGAGTATGAAGTCGCGATTTAGATTTTTAGGTCAAACGAGGGACGTTCTTCTCAGCCATTTAAATTTTCCAACGAAAGCTTTTAGGGTTATGAACCGAATTGGGAATAGGGAAATTGACAAAGAGACAGGGTTTCGAACGCAAGTCTCGAATGTCGCCATTGCTTCGAGAAATATTTCGATTTATTTGAATAAAATCAAAAGAGAATGCTCGGCCGAAATGTTTTAAAGAAGAAGGTGGCTTGCAGAAGAATTTTGCAGACCTATAGAGATTTTGAAATGAAAGCTAAAAGTTGTGACGTGAAATAATTTCGGCTGAGTGTTGATACAGCTTTGACTGACAATGAATATATTATACTTTCTTTTCAAATCGTTACGAATAATTATCCCAAGACGTTTATATACCGTGCGCTCACACAATTACTCCAATTACTACGAAATTTGAAATCCGATAATAATACAATATTACGGACCCAATGGAACTGGTTTCGTCAAATTCCGAGACTGTGCCTCGGAAATCTATTTTAAATTCAATTTAAACTATAAAATTCCGAAACTGAACAAAATCACTGTTAATTTCAATTTTAACGCTTAAATTGTCTTCAGTATTATCGATATAAATTTTATAAGCCTTCAACTTATTTTTAATCAGCTTAAAATTCTAGATTCAATATAATTTTTCCCAACTTCAAATTATTTAATTCAATAATTAAATTATCCAATAATTGGTGATATTTGAATTCAAGTTAAAAACTAACTTTTAAATATTCGAAATCAATTGAATATTCCAATTTTAAATACTCAAAAATTCCGGGTCGTCACATTCCTTCCCCCTTAAAATGAATTTCGTCCCCGAAATTACTAGTTAGGAAGAATGGTCCAATACCCGTTTGCTTATTTCCAAACCAAACAATTCAACATCTAACTAACTATCTTTTTATAAAAGACCCATTATTCTTTTTATTAACTTCTCAATTCTCTCATAGTATCAAATTATACTATTTGTTTAACCATTCAAGTTTCAGTTTAAAACCAATTTTTGAATTATCAAAATTTTCCCAAAATTTTTCTAACTCCCTAAATTCCCGAAAATTTCGTCAGCGTCTCCTTTGCGCGGCTAGCTCGGTACAACTACAAAGTGGCTCTACGGCCTCCCAAATCCAAAAAGAAAACAAAAAGCCAAGTGGCTCAATCCAAATCCCAATCAAAGTTCACACCAAACTAAAATACGTACCTTTTTGTCGAGAATTTCAAATTTATCTTCTGAAACCAAAACCAATTTTTTTCTTTTCCCTTTATAATACCTGCATAACCTGCTTAGTACTAATATCCAATCACAACATTCCAAAAACATTTTATCGATTTCCTTACCAAATGTCAATATTCATCCAAATATCAACTTAAAATATATTTGCAATTTTCAATTTCCAGTTAAGAATTAACCATTCCCTACATAAGTTAACATAAGCATGATATATGTTTCTTTATTTATTTCCGTCTTACCACTTCAGTTTATACCTAATTCTATTCACATTGATTCTTTCATTTCCATACGAATTCAATTTATCTTTAACTTTAAATTATTGAATTTTATTTTCCATTTATAACTAATTTATGTCATTATTTTAATTAGTTTTATTTACTAACTTATTCCAATTTCCAATTTGAAATTGTTTTGTCGTTAACAAAATTTTCCAAAATTTCCAAAAAAAAATTCTAACTCCTAAAATTTCTGAAATTTTTTTTGACATAGTCCCCTTTGTACGGAGGAGCTTTTGCAATTTGACAAAAGAGATAAATATATATACATCGACCCACACGGTCGGATAAACCAAAAATAGTTCATATTTCCTATTTTAATTGCGTAGGCGTACCTTATTTAGCATTTTAAGCAAACAGCTTATTATTTTTAGCAAATAGCACAACCAAATCCAGCCACACGGCTTCCAAGTACCTGTACTTACTCAATTTAAACATGTAAGTGCAATATATATGAAATTTAACTACATTTCACTTGTTTACAATAGTTAAAACATATGATTTCTAAAAGAAACTCATACCAAACATTTTTTCGTAAGCAATTAATATAATTTCCATGCTAATTCAACCATTCCAATTGTTTTATAACCATTTTCAGTCAATTTGAATGGTTTAACACTCAATCACCAACATTTAATTTATTCTTAAGCAAACTCAATTCATATTTAATTCCATTGCTCTCAAAATCAATTTATTTCTCTCCTATTAATTCATAGAATTTTAATCACCTCCATTTACATCCAATGATATTTATTCTATGCAAATTTGACAAAATCTATGTTAACAAACAAATATTTATGTTTTATAACCAATTTAAATGGATTTCAACTCAATTTATACCTAATTCTATTCCATTTTAAATTTATTCACAATTCATATATTCTCAGTTTCATTGCATTTTAAATTTGAATCAATTTACTTGCATTTCATTTTATTAACCAAACTAGTTCATTCAAAACCATTAACAATTTAGGTTCCATCTCCATTACCCATTCACAACCATTTATTTTGCTCGACAACAATTCAGGCCATTCCATTCAATAACTATTTCTCAACTCATTTAAACCATACGTCCTTTGGTTCTCATTTATCCCATCCATTCACTTATTCAGTATAAGTAACTTATCCACTCAATCCATTACGAATTTTCCATTTTCTTAAATATTATTACAACCCACCAAGTTTTATTTCAATCCATATTTATTTTTACTTGATTCAAATTTAATCCAATATCATTAAACTTGGTTTAAGTTGAATTAAATTCAACTCTCTTCGATTTATTTAGCTTAAGTCAATTTATTTCAATTTATTCAAATTTATACTTAAGCTCATTTTCATTTTACAAGTAAATTTTCTCTTTTATACTCAGCTTAACTCAATTGATTACAAGGCCATATCCAATTTATTTCCACATATTTGGATTTTATTCACAATACAAACCATCCCATTATTATTTTAATCAAATCACATTTTTATTCGATATATTCCCAATTATATTTAATTTGTTAACACTCCAAGTTAAATTTAAATTAATAACTCAATCTGATTCCACCATTCACTTTTTAATTTACCATCCAATTTTATTAACTTACATTGCAATTTCATTCACAAATCACTTAATTAATTGCAAGGCCACTTCAATTATATTTTCTTCACTAATGATTCAAGTCGAATTTGATTTATAACTTGAGTTCTATTTCCAATCTTCATTATTAGCTGACAATTCAGCGTCTATTTAACTACATTGATCTCCATTTACACATTTCATTAACTAATTTATTATCAATTAGTTCTTCCCTTATTTATAGTACAATACTTGATTTTATTTCCAAATATCACTTCATTTAATTTTCTTAGTTCACATTATTTTATAATTCAAGTTTGGCTTTTCTGTTTATTTTCCAATTTACCAAAGATATTTATTTTTGGGTTTTCTATCTCACCTTCAAATTTAACAAGTCACAACTTATATTTCATACAATCACACTCATTCTAGGCTTGAATATATTCATCTTTTATTTTTAACCCAAGCCTTATGCTTATTTATAACCCAAGCATATTTTTATTTCATGGATTTTTAATTCTTTTACAAGTCATTCTGATTTATTTAACTCAATCTAGTTCTTATCCAACTTATTTCCCAGTTATCCAGGTAAAAATTTAATTTCATTTAATAACTTAACTGAATCCTTATTCCAATTCAATTTTATTTTAACTCAGTTTTATTTAATTCAATTCGATTGCAACTAAATTCGAATACAAATGGATATTATTTTCAGCTTATTCAATTTATTTTAATCCAGTTAAATTTTATTCTCCAATCCAAGTTAATTTCATTTCAACTTTTCACTTTAGATTTATATTCCATTATCCAAAGCTTAAATTTCTTCCTGATTTACAAACCATTTCCATTTATAAGCCTACAACTTATCTTATCCAGATTTTTTTTTAAACACCCAGCTTTGGTTTCAAATTATTTTGAAATCTCGAACATCTCAAATCATATTTCTCACAAATTAAACCAATCCTGGTTTTATTCCCAACAAATTTCCTTTGAGATTTCCAAAAATAAACAGGTTTTCCTGAACAAATCAAATAGGCAGCAATTCATCACTTAGAAACTCGAAAATAAACATCGATGATGCTGCAGTCATCACCGAAGTTATTTTCCAGTGACTGAAGTGAATTCAATGCTATCTCACTTCCCAAAATTTATTTGAAACAATTTCCTTTCAGAAATACCCCAAAAATAACAACCATATTACTATTTATCTTCAAAATATTTCCAAAATCTCCGGGATTTTAACGTTTCAAATTTTATTTCAATTCCAATTTTAACTATAATGCATTTGTACAATTTATGCTTATACAAATTCCCATTTTATTTTAATTCAATTTATAAATTACATTTACAATTCATATTTATAAATTTCATTTCATAATTGGATTTATCTTCTCAATCTTGATTATATTTACAATTTCTAATTAAATATTTCACTTAACAATGATAATACTTTAATATTATCATTTCTAACATCCAAGCAACCATATAATAGCTATATAGTTTACCAAAAACTTTCTTTATATCAAAAATATATTTTTGGGTAAAATTATTTCATTCGCCCATATTTAAAACAATACCGTGTCGATTGTTCTATTCAAGTGTTTAGAAACCTTTTCGATACAGTTGTCCAGACTGTGCCGACGAAGGTTCATATGCCACTCAATAAACCGATCAACACAATATTAAAACAATTTATATTCACTAACAAATACGCGCTCATATTTATTAATACGCTCAAACTCATTCTAGAGTACTATAGACTCTATTTTATGAGTAATTCCCACCAGAGCCAAGGTTATCACCAACCTATGCTCTGATACCAAGTGTAACGACCCGCAAATCCATACCCTTGAGTTAACACTATTCTACCTAAATCAACTTAAGTTGTACAGAAATACGAACCATTTGGGTTAAAGAAGAAGAGGTAGAAGAAGAGAATAGAAATCAACAACAGAATCTGACCATCGCAACGGAATAAAATATAATAGATAATAAATACTCTTTACTCAAACATTAAATATCTTTGTTTATATATTACATCATCAGAGTACAATAATTACAGCTCAACATCAATGTCATACAATGAATACACAACAACTCAAGATACACAACAACTCAAACACAGTGGAATAATATATATATACAAGTACGGGAGTACGTATCGTCATCCAGCTCGTCTCCTGAGCTCCACAACATCATATCCTGTATTCTATAATACTCGGTCTGACCCGAGCATTACAGTTAAATAACACCCGAGTCAGTCTGGAATACCAGCGTGAGAAAATCACACCCATTTTATTATTAAAGTTTCAAAAATCCTTTTGAAAACAAAAGCATCTCGTAAGACCACGCCACAAATAAACATGTCGGGTTTTTACCTTACGATAGCTAAATTTTTTTTATTAAAGTCCTCTGATATTATAATAGTGTCTATAGAAAGTAAATAGAATCTAGCTGAAATGCTTGCATCTCACGTTTCAGCACTAGTTGGGCACAATCAAAACCGTACGGGCGCGTAGGGAAAATGGATTCCATCCAATGGCTAGGCACTGGGGTACCACATTTCACAGTACCTGGTCTAGATCAGCGTACCGAGGAGGCACCCTAACTCCCCTGCAACACAAGACCGGAGTCATCCCTTACTGTACAGTCCCGAGCAAGATCACCCCGCGGTTGGGATCAGCAACCGCCCACTAAGCCGAAATAAAGGGACATCTAGACAGGGATGACCTCACCCTCCAGTGGAGGCTACCCACGAAGCCTTGCTGCATATCCCGTGATTTTCAGCCATTCCCATTTGATGAGGCTTGAGGCTAAGCGTTACCTTTTTAGAACATATCCCTTAGAATGCCCATCGTCCACCTGACGATGTTTCGCAAGCATTCATCCATACAAGTCCGTCCTGGGTTCGAACGGAACCGAAGGCACTATTCCTACTACATCCATTTTGTAAATATCCTCAGGATTAGTAGCGATTAGCCCTTGCACTTCACTGCTCCGTCTTCGAATCCAAAATCGTTTACACGAAACGTACAAACCGGATCGAAGTGGTTTTCGAGAAATAAATCTCGATCCCGGTCTCTTCGAAACTATCAACGCATTTGGCCAATATTGATAGTCGGTGATTTAACTATCAATTAATGTTCACAACATCCATCACACAATAAATAATTTTCCAAATTATTTATTTATTTCAAAAATATCTTCACAAGATATAATTTCCAATTTCAACCCCTTTTGAAAACAGTTTCAAATCAGTTTTCCTTTCACAGAGTATATTCCCAATTAATTATTTCCACCGGAACACCAAGTACAAAACACTTGAGATTTACATAATTTAAAAGCACCATTATAAAATATACTTTATAACCTTACAATTAAATCACTTTAAATATTTTATTAAAATATATATACTTTAAGAATATTTTATATAAAACACTTTATAAAATATAAACTAAATCTCCTCCTTTAAACACAATAACAGGTTACTTTATATAATAATAGATTTGGAAAAATATACTTACTTTAAAAATTAATATTTAGAAATAATAAACTTTCCAAAACATGCTTTTTAAAACAATATTAAAACCTTTGATTTATTTTTTTAAAATTTCTTTGAAAACCATACTTGGCTATCCAGTGAAATACTCTTCTCTTTCACATCTCTTAAAAATAAATCACCATTTATTTTTAAACAAATTTACCATTTCTTAAATAAATTCACACCTTGAATTTATTTCCAAATCCACTTCACTTTTATAAACCCAGTTTATAAATTTCAAAATCTCACTTTTCTTTAATTCCTATTCCAACCACTCAAGTAAATTTACAATTTTATTTATAATTTACTATACTTTGAAATAATTCCTTCCCTTACTTCATCTATTTAAAGTCCATTAACTTGTAGATTTTTACTTCTTTATTATGAGTTAAAACTTCTTTTTTTCTAAAATACCAGTTTCAGATTTCTAAAATTTTACAAATTTTTTTTTTATTATTCTTTCACATAATATCACTTAAGCTTACAATTTATTATTTTCTCCTGTTAATCCAAAATCCTCTAATTCCAAGTTTGTGAGAACTTTTGCAATCACCTTAATTTTATTTTCATTTCAGTTTATTATTAATTTATTCCAATTCACTAGAATTATTTTACTTGAAAATTTACTCTTTATTTCTTTTCAAAAATTCCATTCTAGAGATTTGATAACTCAACATATCCAAATAGGTCCAACCAAACCATTACATCCAATTATTCATATAATTCATCACAGGATATCAAGAATCATATCACAGAATATTTAAACAAAAATAAATATTTTGAGGAATCCAGTTGGATCCCTCCAACCTGTTTCCCTGCATTCACAAATGTTAGCACAACATAAAATACCAATTCCACTTCGAGGTGGAATATCGCGGTATATGGGATTTAAATAAAATATTATCCGCTATTATGCGGCGCATAGGGTCTCATCCGCTATATAAATGCGGGAAATCAATCATTCCAAGATGTAATATATACTATAATATAGCATATCAAACCAATTCAACCATTTAACCAATTATTTAAATTCATTCATTTAAATTTAAATGTAGCTGAGTGAGATTAACTCACCTTTGATTTGTTGTTTGCAATCCATACCAACCAGCTTGTTTCCTTTTCAGAATTTGACCTTGTATAAGTATTATAAGGTTTTATTAATATTTGGAATAACCAGTCAATTCATTACCATTTAATAAATTAACAATTTATTTTAAACAAATCCCCCTTTAAATAAATTAGTCTTGGCAAATGGAACTTTTATATACTCATAAGAAATAATTTATATAGGCAAATCTAATTCTTCAAAATTTTCTAAGTTTTATATATATATATATATAATCTGCACCTATAATTTACTGCATACATAAATACCTATATATAAATTTAGATTCTACAATATAGAAAACCAAATAGTAGCAGTAAACATTCTTTACCGAAAATGATATACTAAGCTATATACATATATCCTGATAATTAACAATGAACAAATTGAGTTCACAGAGTTTTAAACTTCCTTAACTGTAATAAAATTTTATTGTTAAATTACCTAACTGAGATGATATCCGAGCACACACACCCAACCATCGCCAAGCCCTAGGTCCCCTCTAATATCGATCACCACAAAATCGGTCAGGGTTGCCTTCTCTATCGCGAGCGTCAGTCGCGGTTCCATACGAATCGATGCACCCAAAGCCACAGCTCGCGACACGTCCTCCTCAAGACGATGAAAAACTAGCCAGAGCACCACTCGCGATGGCGATCGCGATTCTGCTGGGAAATGAAGATATTGACGTTGCTTGATTTGCTATTCGAATTATTTCGCTCCAACAGAGAAGAGTATGAAGTCACGATTTAGATTTTTAGGTCGAACGAGGGACGTTCCTCTCAGCCATTTAAATTTTCCAAAGAAAGCTTTTAGGGTTATGAACCGAATTGGGAATAGGGAAATTGACAAAGAGACAGGGTTTCGAACGCAAGTCTCGAATGTCGCCATTGCTTCGAGAAATATTTCGATTTATTTGAATAAAATCAAAAGAGAATGCTCGGCCGAAATGTTTTAAAGAAGAAGGTGGCTTGTAGAAGAATTTTGCAGACCTATAGAGATTTTGAAATGAAAGCTAAAAGTTGTGACGTGAAATAATTTCGGCTGAGTGTTGATACAGCTTTGACTGACAATGAATATATTATACTTTCTTTTCAAATCGTTACGAATAATTATCCCAAGACGTTTATATACCGTGCGCTCACACAATTACTCCAATTACTACGAAATTTGAAATCCAATAATAATACAATATTACGGACCCAATGGAACTGGTTTCGTCAAATTCCGAGACTGTGCCTCGGAAATCTATTTTAAATTCAATTTAAACTATAAAATTCCGAAACTGAACAAAATCACTGTTAATTTCAATTTTAACGCTTCAATTGTCTTCAGTATTATCGATATAAATTTTATAAGCCTTCAACTTATTTTTAATCAGCTTAAAATTCTAGATTCAATATAATTTTTCCCAACTTCAAATTATTTAATTCAATAATTAAATTATCCAATAATTGGTGATATTTGAATTCAAGTTAAAAACTAATTTTTAAATATTCAAAATCAATTGAATATTCCAATTTTAAATACTTAAAAATTCCGGGTCGTCACAGCTATGCTGCCTAGTTAGTATGTTCGAAAGCTTTGTTTAAAACCTTTAAACAACCCTTTCGAAACCCATGAAAGTAACCCTTTCGAAACCATTGGAAGTAACCTTTTCGAAACCACTAAAGCTTTTCCTTCGAAAGCTTTAAAACATTGACATCCTTCTTTGCAACCTTTAAACTATGCCTTTCGAAAATATTGGAAAAACCTATCCTCTTAGACCTTTCGAAACCATTAGAAGACCTTCCTTCAAAACCTTTCGAAATCATTTGGGAACCACCCCTTTGAAAGCTGCATTTAGAACCCTTTCGAAAGAATTAAAACACTAACCTTTTGAAAGCCTTTGGATTCAATTTAAAACATGTGGAAACCTTTTGAAACCATTCAAAAATTTACTCCTTTGAAACCTTTGAAAATCGTTTCAGTCAAAACCATTTGGATTATGCCTTCAAGTAAAGCAAAATGATCAGAAATCCATTAAGGTCGAAAGCATTCCTTTCAAACTCATTCCTAAGTAAAGAAGTGATGATGTCCAAACCATCCCTTCGAAAGTATGGAAGAAGTGGCCAAATTTTAGAAAACAAACTAACACCTTCGAAACCGTCTGGGTCGAAAGGAAGAAAGTGGCAGCCAAAAGGTTTCGACTTAGTCGAACTCAGTCATTTTAAAACAAAAGCGCAACTTAATTGAAACCATTTCTTTAAATTCATATGACCTAGTCGAAAGCTAACCAAATCGAAAGCTACTTAGTCGAAAGCAAGAAAGCGCATTTTCATTTAAAAGCAAAGTATTGCCTCAAGGCCCTCAACCCCTTCGGAACCCCTGGTTCCGACCCTTTACCTTCCGCCTGCATCCTTACATCCAATTCACTAAGTACCAGTTCCTTGATACTATGTGCATTGGTTGCGATGGAGTCAGAGGTGAAGGTAAGGAGGCGGAACCTGGTACTGAAAGCATCGAAACAGTGAAAAACTTGTTTATTTGTCCTTTTAAACTATTTCTTTATACCTAACCTATCTTGTTTGTCAAATTGTGATTGGTTACAGGTTTCTCTTGTCTAAAAGTACTGCCAACTTTTCAGAATTAACAATTTGAATTTATTTACAAAAGTCCCCATATCCTTCCATAAATATATAAAATATTTAAGCCCCATACCTTAAATAATTTCATATGCCCATTAAAACATTTAAGAAAATTTTACAAAAATTCCAAAAAATCATTTTTAATATGTTTTCTAACATATATTAATTTCAGACCCAAACAATTAATTATTTAACCATAAATAATTTTTACTCCAAAATAACATTTCCTTTACTAGAAAATTCATATAATATCCACATAAATTCATAAAATTCTGAAAGTTGAAAGCCATCTCTAAAATATCATTTCTGGTCTATATAAAAATTTGCAAGGAATTTGGATGTCAGTAGATAGGGTTTTCATATCAAAACATGTCATAAAATCTATATGAATAACCATAAATCATCAACAAATATATGTAATCATTCCATCATGCAAAAACACGGCAACTCATTCCAAATAAGTTCAGATTCAACTTAAAATCGAAAACAATAAGAAATTTGAGATGTAGTCATTATTCACCTTAGCTTTAGAGATTAAGGAGCTTGAGATTTGAATGGATTTGATTTGATTTAGCTTCTTCCTTAGCTTTTCTTAATCTTCTTCCTCTTTCTTTTGTTAATGGTGGCGGACCTCAAGTTTAAAATTTTGATAAATGGAAGTGAATGTGTATAAGATACACGGCCAAGGGTTTAGGGTAGAAGAATGGCCTCTTTCCAATTTTACCCCTCCTCTATTTCATTTTAACCCTTATTTTAATTCATTGGTTAAATGGCATGGCTACCCCTTAATAAAAATCAAATATTAATCCCCTAATCAACACATTATTTTTTTAATTTAACTATATGTTATTTTATTTTATTTAACTAATTAAATATCATAAATAATGTTACCAAAAATATGGGGTGTTACAAACTCCCCTCCTTAAAGAATTTCGTCCTCCAAATTATGATAAGGTACACAACACATCAATCAAAGAGGTAAAACATACCATCAAACAAGTTGGGATAAATACCTTCAATCCTTCTCTCATTCCCAAGTATGGTCCCTATCATTGTCGCTCCACTGGACTTTGACTGATCTGACAATAATACAAATCGGCTTTCTCACTATAGTCAAGTCCAGTTCTACAACTAAGTCCTCTAGCGCAATTGGTGTAATAGTAGTCTCCAGGTCGCTAATATATTTTTTGAGATGAAAAACATGGAAAGCATCATGGACTCCTGTCAAACTGCTTGTCAACTCAACTCTATATGCGAGTTTTTCGATCCTCTCAATAATAGGAAAAGGTCCAACGAACGTCGGTGTTAATTTCCTGATTCCCAAATCTAATCACACCCTTCATCGGTAACACTTTGACGAAAACCTGATCTCCAACCGAGAACTCTAAATCTTTCCATCTTTTATCTGCTTAATTCTTATGTCTAGACCAAGCCTCCTTCATCCAAGCTCAAAAATGACCTTAATTTTTATGCATCTTCTCTAACTAAATATGGACCAAGAACCAACATATACTCGATCTCTAACCAACATATGAGAGATTTGCATAGCCTACCATACAAAGCTTCAAACGGTGTCATCCCAATGCTAGTCTGATAATTGTTGTTATAAGAATCGACTAAATGCGGATGGTCTTCCCATGACCCCTGAAATCTAATACATAAGCTCTTAACAAATCTTCCAATACTCTTTTAACTCTTTCCGTTTGCCCATCTGTCTATGGATGGTAAACAGTACTCATCTTGAGCTTGGTTCCCAAAATGTCTGGTAGACCCTTCCAGAACTCGCTAGTAAATAAGGAATCTCTATCACTCACTATACTACTAGGAATTCCATGTAGTCTAACTACAGCTTTCATAAACAACTTCGCTAAAACAGGTGCCGTTTTGGTTGACTTAACTGGAATGAAACGGGCACTCTTGGTCAATTTGTACACTATGACCCATATACTTTCATTTCCTCTGTTCGACCTTGGCAACCCGTCAATAAAGTCCATAGAAATAGAATCTCATTTCCGCACCGGAATATCTAATGGTTAAAACAACCCGCTTGGCTTTTGATGCTCATCTTTTACCTGCTGTGTAATCTAAGCACTGCTTTACCTATATGCCCACGTCTCGCTTCATACCTTCCCAGAAGAAACTTCTATTCATATCTTGATGTATCTAAGTTCCTCCCGGATGAATAGAGAACTTCAAATGATGACATTCCTTTGAAACTTCTTTCCTTATGTGTCCTACACTCGGAACACATAATCATCCTTTCTTTCTCAACCACACATTCTAGTCAAGATTGAAGTCCTTTAAGTCATCGCTCTTGGTTCCACCTCTTAACTTCCTGATCCGTTCAGCTAACACTGGATCCTCCTCCTGTTTAAAAGCAATCCTTTCGATCATTACTGGTCGAATTTTCAAACAAGATAATACAATAGTCTCTCCACTAGACCCAGCCTTGGATCTCCACCACACTCTACAAGCTGACAAGGCTTCTAAATCCTTCCACTCAGCAATCATCACTAATACTACATTCTTATATTTTCTGCTAAGCGCGTCTGCAACCTTGTTGCATTTTCCTGGTGCGTGCTCAATCCCAAAATCATAAGCGGCGATAAAATCTAACCACCTCAGCTATCTCATGTTCAGCTCCTTCTGAGAGAGCAAATACCTCAGCGACTTATGATCTGTATATAACTGAAACCTCTCTCCCAAATCTCCGTACCTTCAATGCAAAATCACTACAGCCAATTCCAAATTATGCGTCGGATATCTCACCTTAAACGGTCTAAGCTGTCTAGAAGCATAGACGATCACTTTACCTTTCTACATCAGCACAGCTCCTAACCCTGTTCCACACACATCTGTATAAACCAACAAATCCTGATTCCCTTCCAGGACAACCAAAAATGGTGCATGGATCAATAAGCATTTCAAACTCTATAACGCTTCTCACACTTATCGGTCCACACAAACTTAACATTCTTTCTTGTTCGCTTGGTCATCGGTGCTGCTACCCATGAGAAATCCTTAATGAATCTTCAATAATAACTAGTTAATCCAAGGAAACTCTTTATCTCAGTCATTAGGTCTCTTCTAACCATTCGCCACTTCAATCTTAGTCGGCTACTGACAACCCTTTCTCTGAGACTACATGACCAAGAAACTTCACTTCCTTCTTTCAGAAATGACACTTCGAAAGCTTCGCCTTTAGCTAATGCTGCATCAGCCTCTCAAGCACCACTCTAAGATGAACTTCACGCTCCTTCTCATCCTTAGCGTATATCAAGATATCGTCTATGAAAACCAACATGAACCTATCCAAATGCTATTGGAAAACCCGGTTCATCAAATCCATAAAGAATGCCAGCGCATTAATCAATCCGAACGGCATAACTAACCATTTATATGATCCATATCTGGTCCTAAACGTTGTCAAAAGTATACTATCCTCTGATACCTTAAGCTGATGGAAACTTGTTGCCAAATCCCATAGGAAAATACCTTGGCTTCACTCAACTGGTCGAACAAATCGTAAGTCCTAGGCAATGGATATCGATTCTTTATCGTCCTCTCCTTCAACTTACGATAATTGATGCATAGCCTTAATGATCTATCCGGCTTCTTAGCAAACACTGCGGCTGCTCCTCATGGCGAACTACTCGGCTTGATAAAGGTCTTGCCTTCCAAATCCACCAACTGCACTTACAACTCCCCCATTTATGTAGGGGTCATCCCACTTGGTAGCCAACTCACCATTTTTGCTCCCACAACCAAATCTTTTTGAAACTCAATGGCTCATTCCGATGGCAATCCAACTACAGGCTCGAAAACATCAACGAATTCTCCAACCATGAAAACTTGATTCAGCTCATCTTCCAATTCCATAACACCCAACAAGGCATTCACCTCACTGCTAGAACCTTCTATAGTATAAACAATTCGGTTGCTACAATCAGGGCATCTAAGTGATATTTTCCTATCATGGAAAAATATCCTAGCATCGTACTCACTTAACCAATCCATACCAAGAATAATTCCAAACCCCACAAAATCAAACATATGCGAACCACAACCAAAAGTATGACTTAACAAGTCAAACTCTAACTAGTCACATCTCAACCTTAGAGTTGAATACCCTTCTATTGGATTCACAACCGACAAGGAAGTAACTAAATATGTGGGTTCTAGGTTAAGCTTATCTATCAAACTTCAAGATATAAAAGAATGTGATGCACCAATATCAAATAGAATGCTAATGGACATACCACAAATCTGAAGTGTACCCCTCAAAACTGACTTTCCTTTCTCCTAAGCTGTTGGCTTCGAAGTGGTAGGCTCCAATGCATACACCTTACCCTTTCCATCCTTCGCGAGCTCCTTGCATTGATTCTTATAGTGGCCAATCTGGTCTCAGCTGAAGCACCAGACATTTTATTCCCGGCTACCTCCTTTTCCTTTCCAGCACGACACTCATTAGCAAAATGCCCCTTCTTGTCGCACTTAAAATAGACAACCTCGGACCTCCCTTTCTTAGCTGCTCCACCCTTCGGAGTACCCTTCTTAGGTAAGAATTTTCTCTTCTGATTCTGCCCAACCTGTACCTCCTTAGCCTTACTCTTCTCTAGAGAATCAAGAATCTCATCAAGCCTTAAGGCCATCTCCACTACAAAATCAGAAGGATCTCTAATATTAAGTAATGTGCCCTTGCTAACTCAGGCTTCAACCCTTTGATAAACTTCTCATTCCTCTACATCAGTATATCCACTAAATCATACCAATATCCGACCAACTCCTCAAACCTTCTAGCATACTCTAGAACAGACATCTCTCCCTACTCTAATTCAGCAAATTTTCTGATCAGTTCTGACTGTGACATCGCAGAAATGAATCTTTCCTGAACCTCCCCTTGAAATCTGCCAATGTCAAGGTTTCCTCATCCACACTGGCCGTCACACAGTTCCATTAAAACAAAGCTGCTCCTTGAAGCTATATTGAAGCAAGCCTCTTCTTCTGCTCATCATAATCCCCATGTTTGCAAAGATTCTCTCACAGTGCAGCAACCAATTCTCCACCTCTATAGTATCCTCTGTTCCTAGAAATGGTTTTCCTCCAAGCTTTGCGTAATCTCCGCTCAGCTTAACATAATGGTTAACTACCGGAACTTTCGAAACTCCTACTCCTGCAGCATCTCCTACTACCATTCCAGCTACAATTCCAGCTTGCATCATATTCACAAGAAACTGATACATAGCTCCCATGCCCACTTGCGGGACACCAACATCCACATTCTCTGCTTGTGTCTGACCTAGGGTTCTCAAGGCATTAGGTTTGGCATTTCCATCAGTGCCCTCCTCTCCTGGGCTAAATCTTCCCCTTCTACGATCCATATCTGTATGCAAACCTCATGAGATATAGAAAAATAACCTAACAAAGAAAAGAGGCTAGAGATAAAGCGTATACTCGTATATAGCAAATACAAGTACGTTACTATAGCGTTATTCCATACCCCAACCATACTCTAATTCCTTAAGATTATGTTTTAAAAACTGTTTTTAGTTTACAGTTTTTCATAAACCTATACTCTGATACCAAGTTGTAACATTCGTATCTAGAGGCCAAAAGCTAAGCATTACAGATGCTGCAGTCATCCATAATATTGACTTCTGGTGATGAAATATGGTAATGCTAATGGTATCTAGAATATAGAAGCACTTGAATATGAACCAAATCACATATTTCCAAAAATAACATTTTACCGGTTACATTTCAAAACAAATTCATATCCAAGTGACATAATCCCATATCGTTTCCCAGTTAAAGATAAAATATAATCATTACAAAAATACGCCAAGATCGACATATGACGATTCCCCCTTGGTGGATCAAAGTCAATATAGTCATATATGACTTAATACACACGTCGGAAATAAATAGAATAAACTGTAACTCCTAATTAGCAAACCGTCAGCCACCTACTCGTTTCTGGAAGCTTTATTCGCCAAACACTAAAACCTGAAAACCTCAACACTCGGCTTACTCAAATCAATTTTGAGCACCTGAGAGTTTAAGGGGAAATAAAAACTTCGAGTCAGACATAAAGCCTGGTTTGAATAATACTATTACATCTCAGTTTATTGGTGTTAAGTGAGACCACGCCGCTTAGCGGAATGGATTTCTCCTCACTAATATCCTCTTTAAAACTTATATTTTGCAAATCTTTTCCTACAACCAATTGATCAATCAAACATATTATTTTATTATTATTATTATTATTATATCTATGTTCGTTAAGCTATAATCATGTATCTAATGGACTATCTATCCACTAGTAATAAATGGACTATCTTTTCGATAACTGGGCTGACTGCCCGCAAACTGGACTAACTGTCCGCAAACTAGACTAACTGTCCGAGGACTATTTATCCGAATCATTTTCTTAGGGTTAATTAACCTTCATCTTTTTCCTTGAAAACCTTTTCAAAATAATTTAACCTTTTAAATCACATTTATACAAGGAAAATATATTCTTAGCTATTTTGCCATGTTGTATATACTTTACTCAAACTAATGTTGATGAATTTTAATGAGGATTACCTATCCCCTCAAAATAAGTTAAAAAACCCTTTTAACTTAAAAACACTTAGGCTATGCTGCCTAGTTAGTATTTTCGAAACCTTTGTTTAAAACCTTTTAAAAACCCTTTCAAAACCCTTGAAAGTAACCCTTTCAAAACCATTGAAAGTAATCCTTTCGAAACCATTAGAAGTCTTTCCTTCGAAAGCTTTAAAACATTAAACATCCTACTTTACAACCTTCAAACTATGCCTTTCGAAAACATTGGAACAAGCTATCCTCTTCGACCTTTCGAAAATGTTGGAAAACCTTCCTTCAAAACCTTTCGAAATCATTGGGGAACCACCCCTTCGAAACCTGTGTTTAAAACCCTTTCGAAAGCATTAAAACGCTAAACCTTTCGAAAGCCTTTGGGTTTAATTTAAAACATGTGGAAACCCTTCCAAACCATTCAAAAATTACCCCTTCGAAACCTTTGAAAACCGTTTCGGTCGAAACAATTCAGATTATGCCTCCAAGTAGATAAAAAGAATCAGAAACCCATCAAAATCGAAAGCATTCCTAAGTAAAGAAGTGATGGTGTCGAAACCATCCCTTCGAAAGCATTGGAAAAGTGGACAAATTTTAGAAAACAAAGTAACCCTTTTGAAACCATCTAGGTCGAATAGAAGAAAGCGGCAGCTAAAAGATTTTGACTTAGTCAAAAGCAGTCATTTTAAATTAAAAGTGCAACCCAATCGAAACCATTTCTTTAAATTCATTTGACCTAGTCGAAAGCTAACTAAGTCGAAAGCTACTTTGTCAAAAGCAAGTTGGCGCATTTTTATTTAAAAGCAAAGTAGTGCCTCGACGCCTTCGAAACCCCTGGTTTCGACCCTTTACCTTCCGCCTACAACAGTTCAGTACATACCATTTTCTTAATACCATCTGCATTGGTTCCGATAGAGTCGAAGGCGAAGGTAAGGAGGTGGAACCTAGTACCGAAAGCTTCGAAACAGTGAAAAACATGTTTATTTGTCCTTTTAAACTATTTCTTTATACCTAACCCACATTGTTTGTCAAATTGTGACTGGTTGCAAGTTTCTTTTTTCTAAAAGTATCACAGACTTTCCATAATTAACAATTTGAAATTATGTACAAAAAGCCCCATCTCTTTTCATAAATATATAAAACATTTAAGTCCTATACCTTAAATAATTTTATATACCCATTAAAACACTTCGGAAAATTCAACAAAAATTCCAAAAAATCACTTTTAATATGTTTTCTAACATATATTAATTTCAGACCCAAACCATTAATTATTTAACCATAAATAATTTTTAATCTAAAATAACATTTCCTTCACTAGAATTTCATATAATATCCACATAAATTTTGAAAATTCTAAAATTGGAACCCATCTCTAAAATATCATTTTTGGTCTATATAAAAATTCACAAGGCATTAGATGTCATTTGATAAGGTTTTCATACCAAAACATGTCGTAAAATCTATATGAACAACCATAAATCATCGATAATATATATAATCATTCCATCGTTCAAAAACATGGCAAATCATTGCAAATAAATTCGGATTCAACTTAAAACTAAAAACAATAAGAAATTTGAGATGTAGTCATTATTCACCTTATCTTTAGAGATTAAGAGGGTTGAGATTTGAATGGATTTGATTTGATTTAGCTTCTTCCTTAGGTTTTCTTAATCTTCCTCCTCTTTCTCTTATTAATGGTAGTCGGCCTCAAGTTTAAAATTTTTGATAAATGGAAGCGAACGTATACGAGATACATGGCCAAAGGTCTATGGTATAAGAATGACCTCTTTCCTATTTTATCCTGCCTCTATTTCATTTTAACTCTTATTTTAGTTCATTCTTAAATGGCATAGCTACCCCTTAATAAAAATGAAATCTCAATTCCCCAATCAACACATTATTTTATCTTATTTAACTAATTAAATATTTTAAATAATGTTACCAAAAATATGGGGTGTTACAGTTAT
The DNA here is from genome assembly GCA_030765085.1 of Allium cepa. Classification (NCBI taxonomy): domain Eukaryota; kingdom Viridiplantae; phylum Streptophyta; class Magnoliopsida; order Asparagales; family Amaryllidaceae; genus Allium; species Allium cepa. Next base: position 707,156,271 of record CM060934.1, read on the forward strand.
CTACACAATCATCTACTCAACCAACAGTGCAATGTGATTGTGTATGCGTACCAATTCTAACGTGAATGCAAGTACATGACATATATGCATGTATGCAACATCCTAAACATTCAAAAAAAAATCGATATGAGAGCAAATGTTATAGTGAAAAGTGTGGCAACCATCACCTACCATCCAATCTAGCAACCAAGATTCAACCAAAATCTAATTTTGGAGAAAAATGTTTACCAATAAAAAGCTTAGGATGAGAAGACCTTAGGATTTATGCGGGATTTTCCTTCATTGTACTTGAACCAGCCTAATAGCTTTGTTGCGGAGCTTCCTAGTTTCGTGCTCCATTATGCTTGTGGTGGCATGGGATTCTATTAGCTCTGTCTTAATATTCCCTAATTGATCAGGCTCTACCATAGTGGTTGTGCTACGAAGGCATTTCCTCAAGTGTGAAAAGTAAAAAACATCACGGACTCTTGCCAACTTATCTGGTAGCTCTTTGATAAGCAAGTCTTCATGTTCTTTCTAAAATTGAGAAAGGCTCGACAAATCTTGGTGCCAACTCCCCCGACTTTTCAAATCTCACCATCTTCCTAAGAAGGGAAATTTTAACAAACACCATGTCCCTTACTTCAAACTCTAACACTTTTCTTCGCTTGTCCATGTACGATTTTTGGCAATCTTGTACTATCTTCATTTGCTACCTAAACAATTCTATCATTTTCAAAGTCTCGCGAATTAAATCTGGTCCGAGTAGGATTTTATCAGTGGTTCTCCAATAGTAATTTGGCTATTTGCATATTTGCATGGCCTCCCATAAAGCGCATAGGGCGTCATACTAATCGTCGCTTAAAGACTATTATTATAAACGAATTCGACTAAAGGTAGGTCTTGCTCCTAATGTCCTTCAAAGTCCATGGTACAAGGTCTCAACAAATCTTCTAAGATCCTATTTACCCTTTTAGTTTGTCTATCAGCCTATGGGTGGAAGGCAGTGCTAAGATTTAATGAAGTTCCAAAACCTAACTACAAACCCCTTTAAAATTCACTAGTAAATAAGGGGTCTCTATCACTAACGATGCTAACCAAAATTCCATGAAGTCGAATTACCTCATTGATATAAATCCGTGCTAGCGATGCTGCAATCCTATTTCTCCTCTAGGGAATAAAATAGGCGCTTTTAGTGAGTCTATCCACTATGAACCCAACTGCTTCATTGCCTCCTAGGCAACGCATCTATAAAGTTCGTCGATATGTACTCTTATTCCCAAGTTGGAATCTCTAATGAGAATAGAAATTCTCCAAGCTTTCCTTGCTTAGCTTTAATCTTTAGCACATCCAACATTTGGAAACAAATTCAGCTACTCTCTTCTTCATCGTCGGCCAATAGAAAATTATCTTCATATCCTTATATGTCTTATCTCATCTGAAATGAATGGTCATCGTTGAATGCTGATACTCCACAAGCTAAAATTTATATTTCCCCAAAATCCTAAATTTGATTGAAGCATTCTTTATTCATAGGCACTAGCCTAATTTCTTCATTAACTTTCAATCTTTCCTATAATTTATCACTAGTTAAGTGTCCCTATAAAATTTTCTTATTTATATTGTTTCTCACTATGTATATATTTATCTAGCGGATGAATCCCATCCATTAAATCAACCCAATGATAAAATAGGAACATTCTTTATACCATATTGTGCGCTTTTCCAATAATCTAAGAGAGACAACTAGCGATAAAAATCTCAAAATCTCTAAAAGAAAATTTTGCTGGAAGCTGCCATTCATCATCAATCGGTGTTATTGATGTTGGGGCCTAGTACACCTTACTAAATTAAGATGGACATTCGTAGAATGTCATTCCACCATCACCAACCTTCCTTAATACTTCTTTTTAATTTATAATAAATGTCTGTAATAATTGATCATTAATGTCAAATTGGACAATCTGTAATCAATCCTTATTTAACCCTTTAATCTATTTAATAGTTTCAAAATCCATCTATTATGCATATTCAATTCCTCTATAAAAACCATATTGAATTCCTTAATTAGTCCACATTTAATTCATTTTAGTTCTCTGTTAGTTACAAATTTATGTCCTATTAAATTTGTAATTAATGCCATAAATTCTAGTCCTATAGTTTCTACGCTGTTAATATTTAATATAAATACCGTTGTAAATTACACTATTCATGTATTTTTATTTTGTACGTTCAGCGCGGTTGTACGCGTGTATATATATCTTATTTCTAATAACTAATTTCTAAACTAGAACATCCATTTCCACATTTTAAGTTATCAGAGCTATCCTTCCAAAAAGGATCCGTTAAAATTTTCCATGAATCAACCAAAAGTCATAGATTTGCTTCGTTTAAAATTACAAGGAATTTTTCTTCTATTGAAATAGACAGTAAAAACTACAAAGAATAATATTCATATTTATACATCTCTTCCATTTTTGGTATATTCTTATTAATTCAAACGATGTACTTTTATACATATTTTGGAATTTGATTATTTATAGAAATGACATGGGACCCATTCTAAATAAATCAAAACATAGAAAATCACATTCTAAAGGCAACATAATTTACAATCCAATTATAGATCTGGAATAATTCTACAACTTTACAGAAATTTAATAGTTAAATACTTGGGACTGATTTCAAATTTTCAAATCAGTTTGTATATACTATTCCTATTTTATTCATATCCTAAATCTTCCACCCTGTCTTACCAAGTTAGTGATTCATATCTACTCCATAAATTTTTTGGTTTAATTCTCACCATTCTAGAATTTCACGATCATGAAGCGCCTAATCTTAAACCGTTATCTTTGAAAACATGAACTTAAAAACCCCCCATTACGCTAATATGTGGCATTTTTGAATTCCAAAATTTTCTCACTTCAAAGAAAACTTATAAACATATTTTCCAAAAGAATTTCCAACTTGCAAAACTGTTTAAAGAATCATATTCCAAAAAGCATCTAAACACCATATTTTATTTTATTCCGCATATCTATTCCGTTTTTATTAAACACATGAACAAAAACTTTCAAAAGCATTTGAACCCAACATCTCAAAAGCAGTTAAACAAAAACTTTCAAAAGTATTCAAACATCCATAAACAACCACTTATCAACCATTCGTGCATATATATAAGCAAAATTTTCAATTTAAATTTTTTCTCAACAGATTTAATTAAATATTATTTTATACTACTAAAATATTTTCAATCGCCTTATAAAATGATATTCCTATTTTATTAAATCATATGCTTGTTTGAATAAAAATATTTATTTTCAAAATTCATATATATGTTCAATTCAGCAACCATTAACAACGATACAAACCATCACACATCATTTTTTCATAATATTAAACAAGTATTAATATAACAATGCACATATTACCAAACAAACAAACACCTTCAGCGGAAAGCTATCAATCAGTTTCCGCTACGCAACTCTGATCACGATTGGATCCACTACTCATCTAGCCTAATCATAGTTTAGATTTGTGAAGTATTCAATACGAGATTCAAACTAGGGTATTTTACATCTTCCCTAACTACACAAATCCATTCTTACTTCAAAGCTACACAGAGGTCCTACATTCACCATCAATACCAACAATACTGGTCGGACTAACTACTTCTACCTTCAGTACCTTCATTAGCTACTTTGTATCTCATACAAAGACTTACACTCAAAAAAAGGTAGAAGAAATATATTATATAAAAAGAAAAATACCAATACCCCTCCAAAAGATTGCTTCAATAATCATCGTATACTCCTATGATCATTAAGTATAAACGATAATCTACCGCACAACCATGGAGTAGAGACTCTAAGTCTCATCTAAGACTAAGACCCATGTCTCTTGTACTATGTATTGTTCTAAATCTACTTTGATACCAAATGTTACCCCCACCTCTATACTCATACCACCAAAGAGTATTACCAGGTAATACTGTCTGATAATACAGAGAATGAGGCAATATTGAGCTGTCATATGTGAATATTCCTTTGAGCTAACATATGTACATATTTCAGATGTCATAAATAACTCACCTATGCATACACAGTATCAACAAAAACATGCGTTTGCAGGATAGAACAGTGCATAATATAAAATATAAATCTCATAGAATAAAAAGTCATCCATGCAATGATAACATGTAATAATAAATGTACACAAGTCCATGTAGGTCTACAAAAATAGTCAAATGCCCACTATCATAGAAAATATACATAACATGACCAACATATCCATGTCAACAATACATAAACACATGCAGTTACAAATATACAAAATGATATACAAATACTTTATCCCCTATCTATGCCCAACATCAATAAACTGGTTAACTTATCCTAGACCTGAAATATCTCGGACAAATCTGAGTATTATATAAATAACACATGGGTCAGACTATGTCTAGAATGTAGATGTCAATATAAAATAACATTTGGCATGGTATAAACATGTACAATCAAGTGGCATATGCATATCTCAATTGTTAACAAATCTCAAAACCATGCAAATAAAAGATAACCCATTTCTAACTAAAATCGATTAACACACGAAACAGGCATATAACCAAGTGGGTGAAGCAATCAAATACCAAATCATCATTCAATACACCCATAACATAAAAGGGAATCAACCATCCATAAGCACACGATCAAGTGATGTGCTATAAGTTTGGTATAGTTTATCTATATATCTCAAGTCACATAATCCAATTTGGAGCTCACAATACACTATTAGTACCTTAGGTATTGGTTTTCATGATAACAACTATAGGGCATCACATAAAATATAGACAATAATGTTTGTCAAGATATATATAGTATATAGTGTAGGATATTAGATATGTGTTTATTAAGAAGGCTGTACAGTATCAAAAGTAGATTCAAGTTGCCGATATAGAGTTTCAAGAGTTGAAGAATGAAGACTCATGAGTATTGAAGAGTTTAAGATTTCAAGACATTCCAGATAAGTTATAGAGTCGTAGAACATATGTTAAAACCCCAATATCACAGTCCTGATCCCTCTCCCCTTCTCTAATTTTGTTTTAAATTATTTTTCAAATATCTTGGTTTTCAAATAGTCTTTTCAAAATATTTCTCAAAATGATTTTCAATCTCTTATACTTATAAAGATATTATTTTAGTGTTTTAAGTTTTTATATATATACATACATTGAATTTTTGTCCATACTTTAATAAGTTATAACTATATTGATTTTATATATATTATTTACATTATATTGGATGCACTTATTAAATATTTCAAAATTATTTTATAAAGTTTTATTAAGTTATATTTTAATTAAAATGTGTATAAACTATATTTAAATGATTCTACAAAGCATCAAATTATTTTACAAAGCAACGGATTTTCAAAATAATCTTTATAAAGTTTTTTTCAATTTTGGAAAGGATATGTCGACATATCTAATTTCTATATGTCGACATAGTGGCCATAATTTTCAAAATTCAAATTTGAATGGAAGTGTCTTTTCGTCGTATCTCTTCACGAATGGACATGACCACTGTTTTCCCATATATACCAAACTTCCAAATGAATTTTTAACAACTACTTTCTTATTCTTCTCTCTTCTTTCCATTGTCACATTTTCTATATCAAAATATACCCAAATTCTGTCGAAACTCAACCACAATCAAATTCAGTCATCACTAGTTTGATTCTTCTTCTTTTAATTTCTGATTTCTCTCACCTCTCTCACCCAAACCAAGATCAAAGTACTATTCAAGAGTTATAGGATCAATTGTAATCAAAATCGAAGATCTGAGTTTATAAAACTTTATTAAATCATATTGTTATACTTATGGGTGTGGTTGCAGCTTGTAAAATCAATTGGGTGTGTTAGGTAGCCCGTAAATCTAGTGGGTGTGCTTATAGATCAGAAATCAAGTGACTCTACCTAGAGGTTAGGATTCTGCAAGGTGTGTCTCATAGCCTTTGAAATCGAAATTGCAATTGCATTTACCGGTTGAAAAGAAATCTGTACAAGGAATTATGCAGGACTGGACGTGGAGTAACTCCGAACCAGTATAAAATCCTAGTGTGTTCTTTCCTTTTTTACTTTTACTTCATGCTTTTATCTGTACTTTGATTCTGTGATTATTTTTATGACTGTTAATTACATCATTCTAAGCAGAATCCTAAAGAATTTAAATAATATTCGTATAATCCATTAAACATTGTTCACCCCTCCTATAGTGTTAATTTAGCTTTAAGTTCCCCATTCCGCTGACTCACATTTGGTATCAGAGCATTGGTTTTCAAAATATTCATCATCTAATTTCTGAAAAAGTTTAAATGGCGACCAATACCGGTAATAGTAATGTTAGTAACATTGCTAATACACTTGTTAATAACTCATTTGTCGAAGGACAATCTACTACTACATCCCCATTTTTTAATGATAGTAATTACACATACTAGTCACGTAGAATAAAAATTTATATACAATCAATTTGTGTAGATACTTGGAATATCACACAAACTGAGTAAACTAAACCCGAAAATAATTTTACATGGTGGACTGCTAACCAAAAAATAGTTGCACAAAGTAACTCTAAGATTATGAATATACTATTTTGTTCACCAGATAGAAATGAATTTAATAGAGTATCTATATGTAAGTCTACAATTGAAATTTAGAGAACTTTGCAAGATACAGATGAAGGCACAAGTAAGGTTAAACAGACCAAAATTTCCATGTTAACAAACCAGTTTCAATTATTCAAAACGAGTCCAAATGAGTCCATATCCGATATGTACAGTAGATTCCAAGATATATTACACTCGCTTATTACATGGGTAAAACTTTTCAGAGGAGGATCAAGTTAGAAAAATCCTCAATTCACTTACTCCTGAATGGAATCAAAAGACTATTGCAACCAAAGAGGCTAATGACATTAGCACTCCAAAATTTGAAGAGTTAATTAGCAATTTAATGTCTTTTGAATTACAAATGCAGGGCATGAGAGAAAGCAAAGCAATAGAGAAGAAATATATGACTTTTAATGTAATAACGAATAATCTGGATTTAGACAGCGATGACGATGAATAAATTGCTTTCATGATAAGGAATTTCTAAAATATAGGAAGACGAACATTTCAAAAGAAATGACAAAAAAATCCTAGAAGCGGAAGTGAAAGCGGAAATGCATTAGATGTTATAACTGCGATGAACTTGGCCATTTAAAACGAGACTGTCCACATCCCGGTAAACTGAAAATTACACCAAATACTGATTCATCTAGAAAATAGAGAAGGGCATATGCTGCAACACTAGACGATTCAGATACTTCCTTAAGTGATAGTGAATTAGATACAGAAATTGCTAATATTTGCTTCACGGCAATACATGATTCAGAACAAAATGGTAAAATGGATCAAAAAAGATACGCTTTTAATATATCCAAAATTTTAATTTCTTAAATGAATTTCTTTGGTTGCTTTATTGGTTGTTAGGAATATCCTATAGATTAATAAAAATATTAGTTGAATATTATGTGATTATATTTAAATTTAAATATTTTAATATTTTAATAATAATATAAATATTTTTAAAATTATTTTTCTAAAAATAGAATAACTATAAATAGATATATATATATATATATAATAGGTTATAGCTAAAAAAATCATTTTGGAAAATTCGACATATATGTCGACACAAACCCCTAGCATATGTCAACATACTTAGAAAGATTATGAATTTCAATTTAAATTCAAACTTTGAATTTCCATCCACCTTATCACCAATTCCTATGTTCTTAAAAGATGTCTCTTGACTAGAAAACATGTCCTTTGATTCTCTATTTATCTATTCTATCTTCATCCATTCATTTTTCACTTTCATTTTCAAATTCAAAAATCATAAACTCTCTTGTCTCTTTAAACTACTCTTAAATGGAATCCTCAAGCTATACTAAGGCAACCATAAGGCTTTATAAGAAAATAAAAGAATATCTTTTCAATGATCAAAAAGCCATGCGAGCTTATATTGAGTATATATCTTCCGGAAAAGTCTTTCCCAGAAGATTTGCTATTTTTGAAGATTTTACTACTTATGATCTTTTTAATCTTTGTTTGCAAAATGAAATTCATGGTTTAATCGATGCTTCTCAAAATAATTTCATTTGGTATCCAAAATTAGTGAATATGTTTTATGCAAATTTAAAAGGAAAGTTTTATGATGGAAGAGAAGAAGTTTGGAGTAGTGCCAAGAGGACACAAATTGTTTTAAATTGTGAACTTTTGGGTCACATCTTTGATGCAAATCTAGTGGAATGGACCTTTCAACTTTTCAAATTGATTTTCAAAATCATGAAGTAATTCATGACATTTCGAAAATGATGATGTTTTTGAATTTAAAAACAAAAAATTACATCCAAAAGCAAGAACTTTAAGCCTTCTTTCGTAACAAAGTATCACTCCTAGAACGGGTAATTATAAAAACCTGACATAAAAAGTTTTCAAAGCACTTTTCGCCATTTATGGTCAATATGACATAAATTGGTCTCAAGTCATTTTGGATGAACTTTTTCCTAAAAATCTTTCTAAACACGAAAACACACTATTTCATGGTGTGTATCTTACTCGTGTTTTCAATTATTTTAGCGTTGACCTTAAAGGAGAGAAAACAATTCCTCAAAAAATATTTGAGAAGGCAAATATTTCACTTATGCATATTTCTCCCTTTTTCGAGCCTTATGAAACACCTGCGGAAAAGGAACAAAGGTTGTCTTGGAAAGAAAAGAAAGAAATAAGAGAATAGGAAGAAGAGGAAGAGGAAGGAGAGGAAATGGAAGTTGAGGAGGAGGAATAAGAAGAGGAGGAGGGTACTTCCTTGGAAAGTATCAATATTCCACCTAATCCATCCAACAAAGATCTTCTCAAAAATCAAGAGAAGATCGTTCGCAACCAAAGAAAGCTTAAGAAAACATTGTCAAAGAGATTTACCTCAATTTTCAACAAAATAAATGAATTCTTTGGAAAGATCATCTGCAAGCTTGGTAGTTCTTCTTTATCTTCATCTACATCTTTCTAGCTATTTGTTCCAGCTATCTTTATATTTGGATTTTCTAATTTTAAATTTATGTTAAATCTCATGTATCTTTCTTTTATTCTTTGTACTCATCCTTATTATCGATTAACATTCTATTTCTTGCTGCTATACATCATCAACTATCTCTGGAAAGTCAAACAAATTAATATTATAGGCCAAAATAATAGAATTTTAAAATAAATTAGTTTTGAAAAATATATTGCATATGTTGACATATGCAAATCATGTATGTCAACATATAATGGCCAGTTTTCAAAACTTTTTAAAATTAAAAAATAATAACTACCAAACACTAATTCATTTCAAATGACTTCTTACCCCTATGTACAACTATTCACTCCAAAACATCATTATTTTCAGTCTCCATCTTCACTCTTTTTCATATATATACTTATATCTTCAATAATAGCTTCCCTACATCCAATACTTTGCGAAAACCTCAAACAAACTCTTGAATCATTTAAGAACATTCTTTTTTGATCCTAAGAAACTAGAAGCACTTAGAATTGAGTTAAATGCAGATGATCAAGGAGAAAGAAAGGCATTCTAACGTAATTTGGTGGATGATTTCTGCCTAGAACAAAGAAGAACCAACCACCAATCCATAGTGTACCATCAAAAAAATTGATGAAGATTGGTGTAACGACTCGTTATTTTGAACCATTCAAATCAACAATAATCCGCACATGTCAGACTTGAATCGTCTAAAATAACATATTGTTAATATATTTAGTTGGCATAACTTAGCATATACAGTGAATAAATCAATCACAGAATCACAGACACAGAGTTTACAACAAAACAGAAGAAAAAATATAAATAGTAGTTCATGAATCTACTACAGAAATAACATAGTCTGAAACAGAATACATCAAGAATTCCAGTACAAAGAAGTTTCTAATACAAAGCAAATGACTAGTCTACGGCATGCTACTCAAATTGACAGAACAACTAATGACAGAAACAGATAAGCTAGATCTTCCAACGAACTCCAGCTCTAAAAGATGAATCTCAAACTGTGACATTCAGGCTGACCCGAGCGTAAAGCAAAACAAAACACTCGAATCAGGATTAACATTCTTATGCAGATAAATCAAGTTCAAGTGAAATGTCAAGAAAATGCAATATAACTTAAAGGGATGTTGGGATTTCCATCCTTTATGGATCCGATAAACTATCTACATGCATAGTATAATACGCTACACATATAGTGTCTATAGTAAAGTAAAAAATATGAAAATAGTGTTAAGGCGTAACTCATACCCCCTTAACACATTTTATATAATGTCGTAGTCTATACAGTACCATAAACTCCACCATCAGATTGGCTATCAGGGAGCACTCCATAGGTACGGCACAAAATAAACTCGTAGAAGGTATGATAAGGCATGTGACAAGGCACGCGAGGCAATACCAGGGTAGGATTCTACCATTTGCACTCCCGGAATAGCGGTAACGCATAGCAGCTACTACCACCTCGAGACACACTCCTAAATCAAAGGTATGCACACTAAAATTAAATCACAAAAGCAATAGATATGGTTCAAAGAAATTTGCTCGATAGGAGGTGCGACCTCACTTGGCCCGGTATAGCTCCTGTTTTAGCCACATCAAGCTGTCTCACGGGAATCAAGGCTATGTAAATACCATATAGAATCATTTGCCAAACCATCCTCCTTCATTCTGAAATCTCCACCATGTACATAGTTGTCAAAGTGGTTTTCAGTATTGGCAGAGAGTGTGACAATATCCGATTCCGGTCTCTTTAACAACCAAACGCTTATTTCAAAACCTGGTCATTTATACAATTACTTTATAAATATTTGAATAAAATCTCAAATACAAATTTAATCAAAACTAATATTAAAATAAAATTCTATTTAAATTTTTAAAGTATTAATTTAACCACCTTTTATTAAAACAAGTTATAAATCATTTCCAAAAATCATTAAGTTCTGAATGAATCTTCATTTAAATTCAACTAATAACCAGTTTAAGTTACCAACAAGATTCCAATATACCTTTCCAACCTTTTATTTATTGAAGTTATAAAAATTTATTGAATATATAGATTTAATAGACCTTTTAAAATATTATATATATCAAATAAAATTTAATTCTATACAATTTAAAATAATGTAACTTTTTATTTATCTATTTAAAATCTTATTTTATGTATATTTTAGAAAATAAACTATAAGTAAAATTTTACAAATTACTTTTAAATTGAACGCATAATTATTTTTTCCCAAAATAAACATGCTAAGGTTATAAATTTTACAATATTAAAATAGAATACTTATTACATTTCAAAATCAAACTCATACATTTCCCTTCTAACATTTGAAATCATTTTCAAATTAGACCAACAGTGCACGTATATAATTTTCTATCCTATGGTCAAGTGATACAGATATTTGTTATTTCAGTCCATAATAGTTTAAATTTACGGGTTTACATTATTAAACTCGACATCCCAAACTTTCAACAATAACTGAAAATCGATTGGGTTTATCATTTCAACCCATAACAAATTTTCTCCTATTCTAAAGTCCATTCCGGTAGGTATCATTTCAACACATGGTGATTTCTAAAACTAATGAAACTTGCAGAGTGAGAATAATAAATAAGATAACATAACATAACAATTACTGGCATATATGATCAATATAACAGTTATATAAAATAATCAATTAACATATAACAGTTTCAGTTTACATAAGTAATCAATTTGAATAACAACTTCTCGTATTTAATAGTTAACAACTAGCAATTAAATTTTTAACAGTACATTCAAATTGTCATTTCCTACAAATTAATTTACTGAGCATAAGAATATTATCGTGAGTGATTGCTCACCTTTAGTGGCTAGAGAACAATGGAATTGGAAGAGCATCTGACACGAATATGGACACGGACATCGGCACGATACGTCAAAGATCTACGAGAATTACCAAAAGCAGATTTATCATGATAATTTGATGGAAACAAATATATATACATTTGTTCTACAATATTTGAAGGAACAAATCGATCTATGTATAGATGCAGCACATTTTATTTCTCTTGACAATTTCAAAGGTGACAAATATAACTTTGTCGACAATACACATTTATGTATATTATATATGACATGAACCTAAGCTCAAATTGAATGGTATATATAACTTCTGAAAAAATATGTGTACAGGATATAGGTGTACATTTTATCGAGCAACTCGCATGCATGCAATATATATATATGTATTAATATATATATATATATATATATTACAAACTGCGGCTTCCTTGAATTTTATAATATATACATAAGCAGCACGCGGCAAGCAACAGTGACAAATCAAGTAATATAGCCAAATATATATGTAATGTACATAATGTTTTATATAAAGCAGAGAAAAGGAAAGTTTGAGCCATAGCAAATGCATCGAGGGAAGTTACATAATGCAAATAAAGTGATAGGTTGCATGGCTCCTGACACAATATATACGTATAATACATATATATAATTTACATAAGTATTCACATGCAAAACAAAACATGTATATATCAAACAATATATATACTTTTGGCTAGAACAGAAACAAACAAAGCTCAGATGTGTGTATGCATAGCCGAGGAGAGGCGCCTGCTCACTTGTGGTCAGGGAAGGCAGTGCTTCGGTCTGGCGTGGGGTGGACTTAGGCGATGCTTCGGGTTGATGATGGGGATCTCAAGGAGGGGTGGTGGTGGGATCTGACTCGGGTCAGTGGGTTTTTTCATGGGACAGCTTCGTATTTGAGCAGGAGATGTGATTTAGAAGGGTGGGGTCTGCTTCGGGTGTGGGTTGTAAACGTGGGCAGGCGATGTTGATGGTGGAGAGAGGGGAGGCATGCATTGCTCTGGGTCGTGCTTGGGGAAGGAGGTGGTGGCGCTTACGGGTTGTCTTCGAGAAAAGGAAAATATGGAAAAAGTGAAGTTTTTCACGGTGAGATGGGTTTTGGTTTGAAGAAAGAAAAATATGAAAAAGTAAATAGGCGACTGGAAGAAGAAGAGAAAGAAAAAAAATGCCTTTTTCTATAGTGAACATAGGAAAAAAAAAAAACAAATATATATAAAGGATGAATGAATGACAACGGTCACAAGCTACAATTCAGCAGAATAATTGAAGCAATTAATTGTGGCTTGGTTGTTCGGTTTCTAATTTGAAAAGCAAGGAAAATCAAAAGTCACAAATTTTGGTACCGATATGATGAGCCATTTTAACGTTTCCGTTGCGTAGCGGACCTCAAAATACAGAAATAAATATATTACGGAGATCAGCACGATGGGATAAGCAGAATGGTACATAGATATCAGCGATACGATCAAGTTATAAAAACTCGACTTTTCGCTGCTGAAAAAGTTGCTAAAACGCAGAAAATAAGACAAACGGAGCTATAGAATTTCAAATTTGACAAACGAATTACGACGTCTCACTCAGAAAATGATTTACATTTCTATTATATAAAAGAATCTAGATTTTGAAAATATTAGTTTTTCAACAATTAAACCGTTAAATTTATACTTTGAAACTTCACAAATAAATTAATTTTCATATTTCCAATAAAATTTTACCAATTTCTATAATTAAATAGATGCATTCCAAATATCAATTTTTTTTTCAAAATTCCATTGTTTAAATTTCAAGCAAAATTAGTTAATTTCATTATAGAATTCGCTAAAATCTCAAGTTGTTACACTCTCCTCCACTCAAAACTTTTCGTTCCTGAAAAGGAACGAAATAGGGGAATAGAAACAAACAAGAAGATATAATAAATTCAACGAATAGTACCTGAGTCAAACAATTTAGGATTTGAAGCACGCATAGATTCTTCAATCTCCTAGGTGCAATCCCGATCATCCGTACTCCACTGTACTTTGACTAGACTGACAGATTTCCTCCGAAGCTGCTTCGTACCTCTATCGATGATATGAAGTGGCTTTCTTTCAATTTTGAGATTTGGCTTGACGTCTAAATTCCTTAATCAAGCTGGCTAAACAATCAAGGATGGATCATGGAGATACCCACGAAGGTGAGATACGTGAAACACGTTGTGCACACCTGCCAGCTTCTTCGGCAAATCAACTCCGTAAGCCAAAGGGCCAATTCCAGAATTCGAAAAGGACCAATGAACCTAGGAGCAAGCTTCCCTCTCCGACCAAAACGAACCACGTTCTTCAGCAGCGAGATCTTAATAAAGACCCGATCATCCATTGAGAATTCCAAATCCCTTCTACACCGGTCAACATACTTCTACTGCCTATCCTAAGAAATCCTCATCTACCTTCTAATATTCTCATCCTTCTCAGATGCTTCCAAAATCATATCAGGTCGAAGAACTAGGCGATCACCGGATTCAATCCAACAAGATGGAGATTTGCAGGATCGTTCGTAAAGAGCAGCAAATGGAGATATCTCTATACTTGCGTGATAACTGTTGTTATAGGTGAACTCTATGAGATGGAGATGTTCTTCCCAAGATCCTTCATAGTCCAGAACACAAGCGTGAAGAAGATCTTCTAGAATCTGATTCACCCTTTCTGTCTGACCATCAGTTTGGGGATGATAAGCCGTTCTAAGGTTCAAATGAGTACCTAGAGGTTCCTAAAAAGATTTCCATAACTTGCTAGTAAAGATAGGACCACGATCACAAACAATGCTAGAAGGAACACCATGGAGATGGACAATCTCTTCCATATAGATCTCAGCTAAGCTCAAAGTTGTTCGATTCGACTTGACTGGATAAAATGTGCGGACTTGGTCAATCGATCGACAACTACCCAAATACTCTCATTATCCCTTCTAGTCCTCGGTAACCCATCATGTAACGACCCATAAATTTTAATGATTTTTAATGATGTGAATAACTGAATTTTTGTAAAATTTTAAATAATTGAATTTGGAAATAAAAATTTAATATGTGAAATACATCTACTTAAACGTAGCAATTGTTAAATTTTCATCGGATAATATGAAAGTTTACTTTGTTGTGCAATTTTATTTCAATTTAAATCAGTTAATATTTGATGATAATAAAATATTTTTCAAACTTGAATATTTTTATATAATAAATTTGTAAATCATCTTCTGAGCGTGATGTCATAATTCGTTTCTTCAAATTTGGACCTCTCTTGCTTCGTTTATCTTATTTTCGACAAGATTTGTAGCATTTTCAGTACCGATTATCGAATTTAGATAGGATGATCCTATCACTGATATCTGTAAACTGTTTTGATCGTCTCGTCGTGCTGATCTTTATGATATATCCAACTATCAATTTCAGAGTTCGGTATGCTGCGGAAACTGCGAAATGATTATCTGTATCGGTACTGTATCCACGACCTTTTGTTTTCTATTTGCCTTTCAGAATTCAAACCATGTGATGCGAAAGGCAATAAATATTGCTTTAATGAGCCAGCTGAATTTTTAGTGACAGTTGCTATTACGTCAAAATTTGTATATATTCATCAGCCTTTCACTCTGCCCCTCTGTCATTCGAGCAAGTGTGTTTTATTCGTTTTAATTTTTCTTTCGTTTTGTTTTTTTCTTTTCTTTCTTTCTTTTCGTCTTTCCTCCTCTCTCTTTTCTCTTTTCTTTCCTCTGTCGTTTCACTTCCTACCTGATATTTTTCCCCGCCCTTCTTTTCTTCGAACTCAAACCTGTGTCAACCCCTCCTCCACCAAATCCTAATCCATTCTCAGTCCACATCTCTTCCCACCCATCACCGCACGCCATAGTCCGAGATACCATCTACCAACCTGAGCCACCACAGCAACTCAAAAACCCGCTGCCTACATCCCATGACCCAAACTCCTTTCGCCACTTTTTTCGGGCACAACTTCCTCCTCCTTTACGATATAATGTATTTATTTTATGTTTGTTGTTTAGTATATATTTTCATGATGTGTGTGTGTGTGTGTTTTCTTAGATTGTTTATATATATTGTCTACTGTTATAATATGTAAGTGTAGGTAAGTTAGTTTCAAATTTTATGTTGTGTAGTTTATATTATATTAGTTATGCAATATGCTAGGTTTATATATGAATTGGATAGCTAATATGTTTATATTTGAACGTGTATTATATATATACTTGCTGTGCTTCCATGTCTCACAGTATAGGTCATATATTATATGTCTTAAATAAATATTTTCACTATGATTTTAAATATATATATTCAAAGGGAAATATATACATTTTTCTTTTACATACTGGCTCGTTTGGTATGTTCCGGCTGTTCATTTATAAATAAATGAGTATATGTTGGCGATCTATAGTATACAGAATGTATATAAGGTTTATAAAGGTTTATACATATATAAGATTTTATATAAGCATACATTAGTTTTAATAAAGATAGTTTGTAAAGTACAATATGCATATTGTTATATAAGTAAGTTTATAATATAATACAACATATGTTAGTTTTAATAAAGTAAGTTATAAAGTGCTTACAGTGCATATAAGCTATATTTGCCCTATTATATTTACTATATGAGTTGTAAATACATATAAAGTTATATTTAGCATATTGTAAAGTTTATACTGTATATATTATAAAGTACAGGTCAATATTTGAAAGTTGTATGTAAACAGTTGTTGAATATGTTGTATACCAGGTTTCTATATGCATGTGTAATAGGTTGTTGCTATATAAATAGTGTTATGTTAGTTATATATATATTTTGAAGCTACCATATATATATATTAACATCTTTTGTTTTGTTTTGTTGCATGAAATCATATATATATATATGGTTACTATATATAGATAATAGACTTACAACATATATTTTTTGAAGTGTGTATATATATATAATATTAGGAAAGTAATATATTGGTTTTACCGAATACCTATTTTAAATTTGTTATTAACGCGTGCGTGAGTATGATATTGTACTGATGTTAGAGCGTTCGAAGTTTAAGGTGGTATTTTGTATGAAGTAATTTTTTTAACATTGATATGTATAGATCTTTATTTTAATATAAGTTTTCAATTAAATATTTAATCTATATAGTTATATATATATATATATATATATATATATATATATATATATATATGGGTAAGTTTTAATTTGCAGTTGATGTCTATCTATATGTGTACACATATAGATTTTGAAAGTTATTTGCTTATTTTAAATTTTAAGTCGTATATGATTTTTATATATAGTATATATAACTTTATATATAAGTTCGCTTATACCATTGATCTTCTTCAATCCAGTTTTGATTTGATTTCGTCGGCTTCGAATTTCCAACTTAGCTTTGTTCGTCGAATTCATGCCAATCTAGCTTTGCTTTGAAATTCATGCCTGCATTCATAGCTCATTTGATCGTCAAATTATCTCTAGCCACGAAAGGTGAGCAATTACTCACGATTAACATTCTTGTATTTATTAAATTTGATTTCAATTGAAACGACAATTGAAATGTGCTGCTATAGTTATTTAAAATTGTTACATATGTTATTTTCTGTAACTATTCACTTGTGGGATATGACACAATATCATGTTGTTTATATTATATTGTTATTGATGATATATGCCTGTTATTATTATTATCATATCTATTATCACTCTTTAAGTTCCCTGTTAGTATAGAATTCACTATGAGTTGAAATGATACATACCCGAATGTTCTATGGAATAGGAGAAAATCGTTACGGGTTGAAATGGTAAATCCAAGCGATTTTCATTTGAATTGATTTTGGGGTTGTGGGTTAAAATGATATACACCCATATATATATATTTAAATTGCAGATTGAAATAATAAATATCGGTATCACTTGACCATAGGATAGAAAATTATATACAGACACCATTGGTCTATATATATATGTATGTATGTATGTATGTATGTATTTTGAAATGATTTCTATGGTTTTGGAAAGAAATATATAGTTTAATAAATATTGATTTCAAGATATTTATATAAATGTATTTCCTAAAGTTTAAATTCTTGATTTTAAATTTTTATGTTTTGAAAATTTTAAAATTATAAGTTAGTTTTGGAATTTCAAATTTTAAGAATTTTACTATTTTTAAAATATGCATCAATTAGTTTTACTATGAATAAGTTTGATAATAAGATTTAATTTAATAAAGTTTGATTTAATTTATATATAATATAATTTATATATAATATGTTTAATATTTATTTAAAATTTTATTTTCAAACATGGAGTCTATAATAATTTTTAATAAATCAACGTTGAAAAGATAGATTTGAAATTGATTTGAAATAGTATTTAATTAAGAATTTATTTAATTAAATCAATTTGAAACTTATTGAGGTTGAAATTTTTAAGGATATGATTTTATAACTTGATTTTGGTTTAAGGTGATTAAATGAATATTTCAAGTTTAAATAAATTGAAGGAAATATTTAGTGATTTGAAATTTGGGGTTTTATTTAAATGATATTGGGTTTATTAAGTGAATATTTTGGCAAGGCCGACGGTTTTATAGTGGACCGACCACTTTTATTACGGATGTAATAAAGATTGAAGTACAGGAGTAAGGTAGAGATACCTTAACTACTACGTAAAAAAAAGAACTAAAAATAACAGCACAGGAGTATGACAGACAAGTCATAACTACTAAGTAAAAATACTAGACTAGTTCTCCTCCGTAGAGGAAGAATCACTATCACCAACAACAACCCGGTCAGAAACCAGAGTACCATCACCAAGAAAACCAAAATATGGGCGAAAAAGAACAGCAAGAGAAGGATCATAATCATCAACACCAGATGTATAGATAAAAGATCGATCCCAGGAAGTATCAGCTAGAAGAATAGCATTAGACTGAGCATGCGGACCATCCAGATCAGGTACCAAGGAATCACCTGAAATCCTGTAATGAAGGCATCGTAGGTCCAGAAGATCATCAGAGACATATCTGAAATAGGAGACATCCACAGGGTTGAACCTCAAGTCAGAACGGAGATCAACCCAACTATGTTCAGAATCAGCCCAAACAACACGATTCTGCAGAGCAGGAGAAGCACCAGGATCAGGTGAAGCAGGCCGAGCTGAGGAGAGGGAGGGATCGGGGTCAGAAGACTGAGCAGCAACCAGAGAGGCCTTGGGAACCCACTTCCTAAGCGGAGGCCTAGGCAATGGGATCTTAGGAGCAGTAGCAGATGTAACCGAATGTGTGCAGGCTGAGGCAATATGGCCAAAAGAGTGACAGGTGGTACATATGTCAGGGACCCAACCATACCGAACACGCACATCCACGACATGTCCAACAGCAAGCTGGACAGGAATAGATGTAGGAAGAGGCTTATGGGGAGTAATCTCAATCAGGGCCTTGGCGTATACAAGCTTATCACGCGCAACAGTGCTGGAGTCAAAACACTTCAATTTTCCAACATTGCAAGCAAGCCAATTCAATCCTAGCAGAGGTTGAAGAGCAGAAGGAATTTGAGAGAAATAAACCCAGATAGGGATAGAAAGAACCTGTTCACGTGCTCTAGCCACAGTCGGCGACCAAGGGGTAATAATAAATGGCTGTCCATCAAAGAAAGAAGGCTCGTTCTCAAGAACTCGAGTACGTTCCTCAGTGGAGGAGAACAATATGTAATACAACGAATCGACCAACTTGACTTTAAGACTACCATGAAGTCTCCAGGCCCTACGACAAACCGCAGCCACATCATGAAGTCGATGATTAGGGTCCAAAAAAAATCCGACTACATATTCAGACCAAAAGTCCAAACCGGCTTGGATAACGCTGGGGGGAGGGATCATTACCCCGTTTTCCTCAAGGATGTCGAACTCAACTGGTTCATATGCTCCCGCATTACGTGGCAAGGAAGTAAAAAGTGAAGACCAAGATTTGGGAACCGATGGGCCAGGTAATTGCACTGAGTTAACATCGGCATTGACCGTAGAGCCGCAAGCAAAACCAGATTTGGGGCTTGCATTCAAAGAGCCACCACCAAAACCATTGAATGGTGGCACAGGACAGACTTCAACAGATGTCAGGCAAGGAATAGTTACACTCAGAGGGTTATTCAAATCAAAAGCATTGCTAATTGGAACAGCTTCCTCTCTGTCATTATTACAAACATTTGCCATGCAACAATCTTGCACAGCAGTCTCGGCTATACCAATACCATCACAAGTCAGACCACCAAGATCACACTGTAATGCCATAGTTCCACTCACTTGCTCACCAATAACGTTACGGGGAGACACAACGAACTCCACGTTGGCTCCAACAGTAGATAGTTGCGTACCTGAAGCATCCAATGTCGTACACACAGCAGCGTTTCCAGCAACATTAGCTTCAATCATACACGGTCTATCAGAAGTAACTAGCGCAGGCAGATTGGGAGCACATAGCGGCGGAAAATCAAGGGGCGATTGAAGATCTGGACGGGGGACGCTATCTGAAACCATAGAACCAAAGCGACGGCCAGAACGAGTAGAGGATGGGGAGAGTAGACGCGGTCGATTGAGAAGGGAAAGAGGAGAGGACATGAAGAGATGCGTGAGACACGAAGAAAGGCTAGGTAGAAAAAAGAAGGGGAAGCCGCCATCGCCAGGAACCTGAAACCATTGAAATATGTATTAAGTGAATATTTCAAAACTAAGTAATAATGAAGTTAAATTAAGAGAGATATATATATATATATATATATGAAATCATCAAATTTAGTTTTGAAATTGTGTAATATTTAAAGCTTTGAAATATATTGAAATTGAAATGGTTTATTTTATGGTTCGAATCTGTATTTGAAATTGATATAATTTGAAATGATTTATTGAGAAACTGAATTGAATTGAAATTGATGATTTGAGATTAAGTTAAATTTGAATTTTGGAATCCGAGTTGATTTGAATCGATTTGTGAAATTCAAGGAAACTAATTTATTTTATAAATTATTTTTAAATTATATTTTACTTTATAAATTATTTTAATATAAACCACTTTTAATATAAACTATTTTATATACAAACTATTTTATAAAAATATGTTATTATATATTATTATTAATCTCTAAACTATTTAAGTTTTGGTTTCGAAAGTGTTATAACTTTGAAAGTGATATATTTGAAATAAAAATGATATCGCAGTGACATGGTTTTGAAATGGAAATGATATTTTAGTTTTGAAGTATAAACTATTTTGAAATGACCACGGTGTTATAATAATGTTTGGTTGTTAAAGAGACCGAGATCGGATATTGTCATACTCTCTGTCAATACCGAAAGCCACTTTGACAACTATGTATGTGGTGGAGATTTCAGAATGAAGTAGGATGGTTTGGTGATAATTCTATATGGTATTTAATTAGCCCTGACTCCCGTGAGTCAGCTTGATGCAGCTAAAATAGGAGCCACGCAGGGCCAAGTGAGGCCATTCCTTCTATCGGACACATTTCTTCGATACCATTCTATTGCTTTTGTGATGTGATTGGGTGTACCCTTTGATTTGAGAGTGTGTCACGAGGTGGGCGGTAGTAGCTGCTATGCGTTACCACCAGTCTGGATACGCGGACGGTATATCTACCCTGGCATTGCCTTGAGTGCCTTGTCGCATGCCCTAGCGCGCATTCTACGAGTTTGTTTTGTACCATACCTATGTGATGTCCTCTGGGTAAACCTCCGGTTTACGGAGGAGCGTACGACATTGTATAGACTGCGGGAATATATAAAAATATATTAAGGGGGATATGAGTAACGCCTTAACACTATTTCAATACTTTTAATTTACCATAGACATATTATAATAGCGTATATTACTACATAGTAGATAGTTCCACGGATCCTTAGAGGATGGTTATCCCAAACATCCTTTAACTTACTTGTATTTCAGTTGATATTTCACTTGAGTTGGACTTATTGATATAAGAATGTTAATCCTGACTCGAGTGTTTTATGTTTTGCTTTACGCTCGGGTCAGACTGAGTGTCACAACATTTGAGACTCACCGTTGGAGTTGGAGCCTCGCTTGGAGATCCATCTGCATCTATTCAGCTTTCAGCTTTTCCAGTCGATTTGTTCATAGATGTCATCTATTTATATTCGAGACATTACTATATTTGAGATATTCTGTTGTATATTATTTCAACTTGTTATTTATCTATTCCGCTGCTTTCTGTTGTAATACTCTGTGTCTATGATTTTATGATTTATTTATTTACTGTATATGCTGAGTTTTGCCAAATATAAATTAATAATCTAATACTTTGAGCAATTCAAGTTCGACATATGCGGATGCGAATGGTTGAAAATATTGGGTCGTTACACATCAATAAAATCCCGATCCCACTTCCAAATGGGAATCCTAAGGGGTTGTAGCAATCCAGCGGTCGTCTGTTGATCAGCCTTAACCTGCTAACAAGTGGCAAATCTACCGACAAAGATAGAGATATCCCGCTTCATACCATTCCACCAATACAACCTTTTCATATCCCGAAACATTTTCGTGACACCTGGATGGATGGAGAGTCCGGACTGATGATTCTCTCTAAGAACTTCTTGCCTCAAACCATTAACCACTACAGGAAAAATGATTATCAATGGCAAACCATTACAGCGTTGAAATGCACCTCGTCATCTTCGTTTCTTTTAGAGGCAATTAGGGTCAAAACAGCGCAATTTTCACGCCATCCAAACAACTTGGCGGTATATTTTTTCCTTTCCCTCTCATATTTACCTATTCTCAAAATCCCTTTTCCTCGTGGTCTCACTTGCAAAGCCCTAAATTCTTCATCCGACTTTTAATCGAGCCATGGCCAATTAATTCATGGCATTAAGAAATAATTCATCGCTCTATCGTCGCCGCTCTTTAATTGCTGACGAGAGAGACTTCAGGATTTGATCAAATCTATAGGAACCAAGTTCACGTAAGTCAATTTTTTTAGTTAATAGATGGCAACTGTAGCTGTTAAATCGTCGTTTCAAGATCTATTTTCATTTGGCTTTTTTTAATCCAAAATTTATGTGGTTTACGCATTTTTGTGTTTCAATTGGAATTTTTATTGAAAGGTGACATCTCCTTTGATTTACAGTTTGTAATTTTTGGTATAATTGAATTTGGGGTTGTCATACATTTTGTTGATGATTTGGGTTGTCTGTGATTAATACTGCAAAATGGTTTTATTTTGCATAACCGATAGTGTAACAGCCCTAGTTTTAGCTATTTATTTTATTTTAATTATTTAACTTTGAAATATATTTTATATAAATTGTGTTTATCAAAATAGTTAATTATTTTATTTGGAGATATATTTTATAAAATTTGTATATGTCAATAAAATTAAATAATAACTGTGAAAATTTAAGCTATTTTTGAACTGTTAAATTTCGCGTTTAAAGGACGCGTCAATTATAGGGTATAAGTGACGTAATAAAACGTGTGTTTTTAAAATGTTATTTTTATGAAAATTTTTGATGTTTTGGACTGCGTCTGTTTAGCGTAGTGTAAAAATCATGTTTTCGTAAAATTTTGGAGAAAAATATCAGTCAGAGATTTTATAACAAACGTTACGTTGCATTAACTGACAGTCTGATTTTAAATAAATTTGTATACGTTTTTCTAAGCTTTGCATAAATTCTTGCCATTCCATTTATTGTTTTCAAACTAAAATCAAATAAATAAAATGAAGTAAAAACTTAACATGGAAGTAACGTGTGAGACAAAAATCCAAGGAGAAATTTGTACATGCCTAAATTGATACGATACATATCAACTCTTTCGTTCATCCTCTGATGTATACTTACCTTTATTTCTCCCCATATCAACGTATGCCTTAATTAAACCTTTTGTAAATCAAAACTGAATTGAATATGAGTTTGCCTTTCCTTTTCTCAGAAATAAAATCATGCATTGATAACTTCCCTTGTTTATTTCTTCAATCACGTATAAGCATTTATTCAAAGAGAAAACTGAAGCAAATCTCTCGGCCTTCCAGTAAATTCAAAAATTTATAATTTTTGCAAACTGAACTAAAAAAAAAAAAAGAACATAAAGTTACGTACAAACTTTATATCCAGGCTTATATCACGCAACTTTTCATTTTGTACGTTTCTTTTTAAAAAGTTTTGCATTAAGTCTGGCCAGTTTGTTTATTAAATCAAACATAGGAGAATCAAAGCATGCTGAAATCACGCATGCATATTTACATATTTTCAAACTTTATATGTTGTGTAACTGCCTAAATCTTATATCACGTAAACATATTTATAACTTTTGTAACTGAAAGCTTTAAATCTCTACAGCTTCCTCTTTTTCCCCTGTGTTTTTGCCTATGATCTAGTATGGTATCTGCGAACGTCCAAATACATTTGTAAACATATTTAATACAAATCAAAATTTATGTAAATATAAATGAATCATCACACACGTATTCATATTTACATATTTATATATATAAAACTGATACTTTAAACCATTTAAGCTGCTTGCCCTTTTCTCCCCATTTGTCCATTTGATTCCGCCTCAAACAAATCCTTTTATCTGCAAATCATCAATCTAAAATCACGCCTACATTAAATAGTATAAGATTTTGAAATCAAAGCTTCTCATAAAAATTGCAGTTATCGCATGCATTAAATCTAGATTTCAATTGGCAGTTTTAAATCACGCATTCATACTTAACCTTGCCTATCTTTTCAACTTCTCAATTCCCATGTATATCTCTCTATTTCACCTTTATTGTGCAATAAATAAATAAATAAATAAATAAAATTTTCCGTTCCTAATCACACATATAATTCAAGCAAAGTATCCTGGAAGGAAATTACACAGTCCATATTCATCAAATCTGGAAATTTATAAGGCACGCATGCTTTTGAAAAAAAAAATTCTTAAAAACATTTATATTTGGAAGATATATCACGCATGCATTAAAACTGGAAATGAATCACGCAACCTACAGTTAAAACAAATCTATATGTATTTGCTTGAATCACTAGTTGTATCAGCACCTCTGCCGTTTCTTAAGACCAAGGGAATATTGCATTGTATCACTATTTGCCGTTTGTTTGCCTATAAATCAATGTATAAACTAAATCACGTATAAGCATTTATCATATAGAAACTGATGTTTTCATTCCCATTTATCTCTCCTTTAATTCATACGAAGATTTAAAGCAAATATTTACCAAATCAATGCTTGAAATGTGAACGTATTCCCTGACATCTTGTATAATTGATAACTATTGATTTATCTCCTCTGATTTAGCTCGTCAGTTATATTCAAAGCCCTATATATTTATCCCATTGCTTTAATCACGTGAGTAAACAATTAACATAAGAAACTGATGCATTCAATCAATTGTGTATAACTGGCAGCAGATTTGATTTCTCTTCCTCTTAATATTGAAACCTTTATTTCTTTGAAACTGAAAGGAGAAATCACGCATATATGCAAAACGTTCAGATTTCAAAGCAATGCTCCGTTTCTATTCTTGCCATTTTCCCCATAAATCTCTGCAACTACTTCAAAGCATGTTTGCTTTAACCATGCAACTGTTTAATTGGAACATATTGTGAAATCAAAATATATTCATAATGAGCAGTTTAAAATCACACATATCATCTGGAAAGAAAAAAATATAAATCAAGCACCCTTCAAATGCGCATCAGTTCAAATTTATGTGCCTTGCCGTTTTATCATTTAATCACACATCACATAAATTTGAAGTTATAACAATGTATACCTGCCAAGATACCAGTTCTCTGGTATGAGCTCAAATCACGCAGGAAATTAATCTGGCATTAAATTATCATCAAGCTTTATACGTTGTGAAACTCTTGGCTTCCCCTGTATATTTCGAAGATTTATCCTTTTGCAAACTGATCAGTAAATCACGCTCATAACGTTCTAACAGAGGAGTGGTAGGAGAGATCAACGCTTACATTAATACTCGTACGTTTCATATTTGACTATTTCGCAAAATCCATCTATATATACTTTGCTTTATCTTCTTTAGTTTCATTCTCTCTTGTCTGTTCTTCTCGGGCTCGAACTCTTATCAGGTAAATGGTCTATGTCATTTTCTTTTCTTTGTTCAGATATTTCCTCTTCCTCGAAAATTTTGTTTTATCTCTGCCTTGCTCGGCCACACTACCATTTATCCACTTTGTTTTCTCTAAGAATCTTATCATATGCCTTGAACAACATATGGATCTGGGTTTATAGAGTTTTCTTTTTTTTTTTTCTTTTTTTTTTAGTATACATAATTAAGTCAGAGGTACTAACTTTATAGAACTGAGAGGTTACTTTGAAAAAAATTTTTACATATGTAAAACCAAGTTCTATCAAACATCTCATTAACCTGAGTTTTCTTTTGATTTCAAAATCATGGGTTCGACTAGGGGTATAATAAGGAATTTGCTCATTTTTCTCCTTTCAGACAAACTGTATTTGTAAACTTAGACCAGGTTTGGGTTCTAGTTTGGGTAAGTCATTGCAAAAGAGGATAGAAGAAGAAAAGAGCATAGAGGCATATATGAGTGAATTAAGAAAAACGTAGTTGAGTGGTAGTCTGCATTTATAAAATTCATAGGCTGTGCATATCTGTGTATCACACGGTGCACGAATGGATCAGTAAAAACTTGCTTTGGATATGATGACCAAGCCTTGTGAGTGAATTCATCTAACCTGAGTGTTTAGTAAAAGGCTGGAGTTTGGGGATGCTAGTAATAGTTGAAGATAGGATGAGGTGTGTCTGTACAGTTTTTAAGCCTGGAAAGTTTAGATTGAAGATGGATGAAGTCATAAAGCAATGATGCAAATTAAGTTTAAAATGTAAGATAGTAGCTGGATTTGAAAAAGTGACTCTAAGTTTGAGGAAAATTTAAGCAACAACATTTTCATAATACATAGGAATGCAAGTGTGCACGTGTATGCGTATTCAACATTTTGCCGTTTTTGTTTTAGGAAATTTTGTCGAAATTTTTGTGTTAGCACGGTTCACGTTTGGGTATATTTAGGTCACATTATACGGTGGAGTGGTCGAGCAAGTCAAAACAATTTCCGTTCTATTTTAATCCTTTCTTGACCATACATTCTAAAGTCGCGTTTCAAAATATTTGAATTTGTTCTAGATTTGAATCTAGGCGACATCAGAAGAAATTTGATCGTTATTTTCTGTCGGTCTTTACCGGTGAATCGTCGTTTTGAATTCAAATTTTCTGCAACTTTCAGGTGAGTATTTCTCACCAGACATACGTATTTATATTTCGTAAATTATTGCAAGTGTATGTGTAAAATTTTATGTCACTATTATCTGTCTGTAGTGTAATATAAAATGATGAACCCCATTTAAATTGACACCTCATCAGTTATTATCTGTTGTATTATTTCTGCAGTTATATTATATTATTGTTTATTTACTGCTTAAATCACCACTGCAAGTTCCCTGTTAATTTAGATTGTTATGGGCTGAAATGATAGGCCTAAATGATGATTATTGTTAAACTATTCTGTTAACTGCTTAACTGATAACTTGGGATTGCGGGTTTGAAATGATAGAACCCGGGGTTTTTGTAAATTACGGGTTGAAATGATATACATCCGTATCACTTGACCTAGGCTAGAAAACTATATACAGGCCTGTGGTTCTTATAATATTTTCTGAGATATTTAAAATTATTTTGGAAGTTAAATATTTGATTTAATATCTTTAAAGAATTTTATTTGATTTTTGAATAACTTATAAATGTTAATAAATAAATAAATAAATATTTGAATAAAATTTTGGAATATAACTTATTTTGGAAATTCTGGATTTTGAAAGAATAAGATTTTAGTTAAGAAATATATATATAAATAAATAAGTTATATTTGAAAATATTTATTAAGTTAAACAATCTACTACAACATTTAAATGCTGTCTTTTGAAATTGGACTAGTTTTACCCATAACCTTATGTAGCATTTCCTAAGTGCTATGGAATCTAGAATTTGATTGCTTTAAAATTTATGGAATCTGATAAATTTTATTTTATGTTTAAGTTTTGGAAAATCTTAAGATATGATATTTATAACTGGATTTTCCTTAATAAATTTAAGATGAATATTCTAGTATTAAGTAAATTTTGAAAATATTTAATGGCTAAAATTTGGAGTTTTGGAATTTATGGGAATATTCAAGACTAAATAATAAAATATTGATTTGTTGAAAGAATAAAACCCAACCTTAGTTTTGAATAGTAATACTCCAATTGGATATATATATAGAAATTGAAATGGTTTTGGGAACATAAAGTGATATTTAAATTATGGGTTAAAACTTTAAATAAAGAAATATATTTGTAAAGCTATGTAAATTATCTTCTTTACAAAGTAACCATAAAGTTAAACCATTTATTCTATATACCGTTGAATGTCCAAACCATTGTGTTTGGGAGTTATGGTTTTAAAGTAAAATTTCCAAAATACTATGTTTGAAGATATAATTCAAATATTTGGTTTCCAGATATTATAAATTTTAAGCAGTATGGTTTTTGGAAAAGAATTATATTTGAATATAACGATATCATATTGTTTTGGGTTTTAAAATGATATCGTATTTATAGTTTTGAAATGGAAATGTTTATTCTGGTTTTAAGTGTAAACTGCTTTTAAATAACCACGGGTAATAATAACGTTTGGTTGGCAAAGAGACCGGGATCGGATATGGACATACTCTCTGTCGATACCGAAAACCACTTTGACTAACCGTGTACGCGGTGGAGATTCCAGAATGAAGTAGGTTGGTGGTGACGGTTTCTTGAAAGGTATATACGTGGACCCGACTCCCGTGAGTTGGCTTAAGGTGGCTAAAACAGGAGCGATCGACGGATTAATGAGGTAGCTCCTCTGATCGAACGCACTTCTTCGTATACCATTCTATTGCTTATGTGATTGTTTGGGTGCACCCTTGATTTGGGAGTGTTGTTCGAGGTGGGCGGTTGCTGCGGCTTCGCGTTACCATCGGTCCGGAAGCGTAATTGGTATATCTACCCTGGCATTGCCTAGTTGTGCCGTGTCACCTACCATATCGAGCCTTGTACGAGTTTGGATTTCTCCCGTAGCCCGTGTGGTATCCTCTGGTGGCTTCCCGATCAGGAGGGGCTATGATATTGGATGGACTACTGGGACTATTACGTGTTAAGGGCTATATGGGTAACCCCTTAATGCTAAGAAAAAAGTATGTTTATTTTATAAATAGACACTATTATAATAGCGCAATATATTACATAGTAAATAGTTTGACGGATCCTTAGAGGATGGGCGGTCCCAAGCATCCTTTAAGTTACTTGCTCTATATTACAGTACACTTGATTTAGCTTACATCATATAAGTATGTATGTCCTGACTCGAGTGTTTGTTTTATTTTACGCTCGGGTCAGCCTGAGTTGCAGCTTCAGTTTCTTCTCCGTAGCTAGGACACTCAATAGATCATTCGTGCTATTGGAAGTTGTTTCAGCCTTTATCCTTTCTGGAATTCAAGACTTTGAAGACTCTCTATCTGTGTATGTTAAAATTTGTATTGAGGATTATAGACAATGTAAGTTCTGTTTTGTTAAAGATGTATCAGTGGCTTCATGAACCACTAAATTTTAATTTCCGCTGCGAGATTCTGATATCTGTGTATGTGATTCTGTGATTTATTTACTGTATATTATGAGTTTGCTAAATTTATTCTACAACGCAGTATTTTGAACAATTCAAGTCCGACATGTGCGGATGCGAATGGTTGAAAATATTGGGTCGTTACAGATAGTTTGATTTCTCTATATTAAAATTGATGTGCTGGGTATGTATGAATTTGTTCCAGTGGACAGTTTTTTTTAACCGAGTGGATTGAGAGTGAATGATTTTATTTAAACAGCATAACGAGGCTAAGAATATTTGTCAATTATCAGTTGAAGTAAAAATGCAGTTTTATCTATTAATTTATTATGTGTGTTGAACTGATAAGTTAGTTGAGGATTTTATACAGTCTCGTGTTTACACATTGTCCTAGGTAGATCGATAGATGGACCAAAGTTTCTGAATGTATTAACGCCGACTAGAACTGAGCGACAGTTTTTACCTGATTAAAGCATATCTTTACTTGATTAAAGTATATCGTGTAAACAGTTTGATTTTTTACTATTTGGTTTTGATGTATTTAAAGTATATCGTGTAAACAGTCAATTATCAGTATATGCTTGAATGTTCTTGATGTATTGCCTAGCAATCACGATAGACGAAGTACTTGGGGGAATTTACTGGTTTGGATCATAAATATTAATTAATTTGCACTCACTTTTGTTAATAAATTTGCATGTTTAAAGCATATATTAAATTTGTATTTTCCATCCGGTTATAAAATTTCTCCCGACCAGCTTTTAGTAAAGCAAACCCATTTAGGAATATATCTCTTTTATAGTTTTTTTCATTTATATTTATAATTGAATAGGATTTTCATCTTAGTCTAAATCTTCTCATTAAACGTTTTATACACATTGACTAAGTTATCATTGTCTGCATTATAATGGTATTATTTTATACTTTCTACTAGTTTTGACTGAGTTATTGACTTTGTTTTATTATCAACAAACCATGAATATGAATTTATTGATGTTATATTTGAATCATTGAATACAAACTCATAATTATTCTTCCCTATATTACGTCCGACAACTTAGCGGGAATCTTCTCCAGGCGACCATATATAATCATATACAAACTCTTTTATTCTTTATGAACCTATGAGATAGAAGCAACTAAATTGTACAAGATTTAGTTTGTCAGATTAAATAGAATAGCAGGTTGGACAAGTACAATAGGAATTAACATAGGATCATTCATAAAGCATATCCAACATTGTAGAGGCTAGCATGTTGCAACCTGACTAAACAACTTCAGATTCTTAAAACATAAAAAGTGATTTGTATTTATAAAGGGATAAAATATTATTACCTTTTCTCTAATCTAGACTAAGTTGTATGATATAATACAAAAATAAGTATGATTATTGAAGTATGCAACACTTGTAAAAATTCAATTTGAATATGTAAATCTTTATGATAGCTCACACCTATTATCGCCTTCTGCTTTTCCTTGAAGGTATAAATCTTTATGATGTATGTGTTTTAATCAGAAAATGATTACATATTTCGATTTGCTTCCTACATTATTACTCACTATTTTTCATTGTTTTTTGTTCTGATTGATCTGTTTTTTGACTGTCGCACACAATTTCCCACTGCGATTTTTTTCCTGATCTGATTTGTGAATCTATACGAATTTTTAATAAAATACCTTACTCGCTGTGCTTAATAAAACATTGAGTGCTAAAATCTTTGATTTAATCAATGTCTAAAACATCAATTTACAGATGCCAGTTGCAGCTTTCGTTCCTTTGAAATTGTAGTCTGGTCACCATTTGTTGGATGGTGCTGTATCAAATGACCTGGAGAAAGAGGAAAATGTAATTCAAAACAGTTATCAAGGATGTTTTCAGATACATTTAACCAAATAATTATACTGAACCAACTATAGATTTTTATTTCATTTGTTGCCAGAATACCTATAATAGGATCAAAAGTATACTGGCAGTGATCTCAGTGTCTGTTTTAAATTATATGTAGCTGGTGTTGGTTAAGAAATATGCAGATGGAAGAAGCATGCAATTTAGTAATTTTGTGCAGTCTGAACATCAACGGAATTGGTAATGGCAGAAGATATAATTCTTTAATTGCATTTGATATGAATTTTTGATTTACCATTTGCCTTTACTTTATGATTTGAACTTTATGATTTGAACTATATGCATTTGGTACTTTATGATTTGAACTTTATGATTTGAACTCAATTTTCAGGTGAATAATTTATTTTTGTAATTTTCAGGCAACATTAAAATTTACTTACTATATTTCTTTTTTTCCCTTTATAAAACATCGAATTGGGTTACTAAGCTCTTTCATAGACAGGCGTAAAGTAAAATTGCTTTCGAGGTGAATTATTTGTCTGTTATCTGAGTTGTTCTATGTATTTCATCTACGTGTGAAAAAATGCAATATACTTAAAGAAGTTCTCATGACTAATTTGAACTAAACTAGAACTGAGTTAAATTATACCAAGTACCCTCCTTGATCATGTCATAGAATTTTGTTTCTTTTTTCTTTTCAAAGTTCAGTTACTGAGTTCTTTAATTGGCAGACACAATGTAATGTGTTTCATGTTCCTCTTCCTAAGGAAGTGTATTCAACGAGGCTGTTGCTTTAGATGATGCGGCTATATAACCTAAAATGACTTTTGTGCATAGATATAAAAAAGAATTGCCTGATATGTCTTTTTTCATAGATGTAAAACTACATGCTATTGATTTACAACCTTCCGAACATTAAAAAAAGATTAAAGTTGGATCTGACAATTGTTTAAGGTTAGTTGTTGATAATGATTTAACAAGTTAATGAGGTGTTGGTGATATTATCAGAGGTTGTTGCTGAGGATTGGTGATAATGCTTCTGCAGTTGATAATGCTTCTGCAGTTTGTTGCTGAGGTGTTGTTGATAATGCTTCTGCAGTTTGTTAATGAGGTGTTGTTGATAATGCTTCTGCAGTTTGTTGCTGAGGATTGGTGATATTATCAGAGGTTGCTGAGTTGGTGTCTCCTTCAGCCGTGTTGAAATCAATAAAAGAGATAACTAGCTTGATGATTCAGAAACTTGCAGTTGCAAGATTGCTTCAGATGCAGTATGATCAGGTTAGTTGCAGCCAGAATCAAATGATGAATGTGTTCTGATGATTTCTTGGCAGGGCAATTACTTTCTTTCTGCCTTTGATTGCTTTCTTGATATCTGTTTTTCTTTTCTGAATCTTCTTGCTTTGGAATTTGCTTAAAAACTTGTTGCAGTCAGAAACTTGTTGATTTCTTTGGCACGGCACCTGTTTTAATAAGCAAAATCAATTATGTAACCCAAATGATGAGATATACCTGATGGGTTATCAAGATATCAGATGATGATAATTCTCTGATGATATCTTGACTTCTTTCTTTCTTCAAAATCTGATTTCAATGCCGTTAAGCTTGAAACAGCTCTGATACCATGATAGAGAATTTGAAAAACTATGTTTAGCAAGAGAATTGATATACAATAACAATTGCTTTTTATTCAATCAGTTTGTAATTGCTTCAGTTTGTACATGATATAGTTGCATTTATAGTGTGCAACTCTATGTGGGCCGATTCAGATACGCAGCCCAATTGGCTATATTATACCCGAACCGCTATTTGTAAAATATCAGACTATGGTTACGAACACTCTGGTTATTTATAGTGCTGATATGTTAAATATCGTGGACTCTCTTGTGGCTGCTGCGGGTATTATTGCTCAAGAAGTTGCTGGAGATGTACATGTTATTTATAGCACAAAGTCCTATATTGACCAACACAATCAACCAAGTGGCTGCTTGAATTCAATGTACATGTTAAATCATTTTTGAAGTATTCAAAGGGAGAAAGTGAAAGATTTGGTCACCAAAATAAAGTGGGATGCATGTATTAAGATAATATAGATGCTAAATAGTCAAATTACAATATACCTGCAGGGTTGCAGAATGGTAGAGATGTCATGTGAAGAACATGACAGACATGCTGCTGGCAGTCAATTTATTACGCATACAATTGGAAGGTATGTAAACCATCATGTCTACCTAAATCTCTGTTGCTGTTAGTCACTCTAAAAACTTTATGTAAAGATATAAATTACCTGAAGTAATTATTTTTTCCCTTTCAATGAATTTTCTAAAGTATCCACTGTCAAATTGATATTCTGTCATTTCTCCACTATTAGAAGCGAAAAATATATACAACAGTAGTTCAGTAAGCTTTTGCGAGTGGTACCTTTCAACTAGATATGGATAATGAACTAATTAAGTTTAAAATTACTTAAGTTCTATAATAATTAACTAAACTAAGTTTTTTAAAATTAAATAAGTTTATAAATTTTCTAAGTTTTATATAAATTAACAAGTTTATAACAATCGACATGCAATTGTTGAGTAAGGTATTTAAAATAAAATATAACATTAACAAAGTTATCTAAGTTTTATAAAAATTAAATAAATTTATAAAAATTAACCAACTTTATAAAAAGATAACTAATTTTTATAGAAGTTAACTAGGTTTTATAGAAATTAAGTAAGTTTAAGTTTTCAAAATAAACTAAATTTATAAAAATAACAAAGTTAATAAAATTTAACTAAGTTTTATAAAACTTGACCAAGTTTTATAAACATCCGATTATTAAGTTTGTAAAATTTAACCAAGTTTTATAAAAAGCTAACTATGTTTGTCCAAAATATCGTAATTTGTGAATTTAGATATTCATAGTACAAAAAAATATACATTTGTCCAAAACATGCAAAGTTTTATTCAGAAGCTAACTAGTCTCCATCTTGTTTTACAATGCAGAGTAGTTACCTTGATTGTCCAAAGTTAAAAACAAGAGTTAAGCTTATGCAGCATTCCCAGAGGTGGCATCAGTAATGAACCTTAAAGTTAATAATATGATGTTTTTTCCTAACTGAATTTGTAATATCAGAAATCTACTTGGTGAGGACATCGGCCAACCCAACACTAATGAGCTCAATCAAATCGAGAATCAACAAGAAGAGTCACTGATGCAGATAAGATCCTCAAAGGTACAACATATACTTTGCATTTCTTATTCGACTTTGGCCGATGAAGCATAAGCTTATTTATTTATTCTTTGGCCGATGAAGCATAAGCTTATTTATTTATTCTTAAAAAGGGTCCTTGCTTCATTCTTTAACACATAACTAAGGTAGGTTTTCTATTGGATACTTTGCATTTTGATTAGTCTTTTTACATCAACAAAGTCTGATAGTTTATGTTATGATGTATCATTCCAACACTTGCTATATCAGCTGCGTTTCTGTTTTCTTTTGTCTCATAGTGCATTATAACTGCAAGTTGGTCAAATTCCTAGATATTTTTTACCAAGGGCGGTTCACATTTGGATTGTCACTATTGTAGCTGAATGTTATGTGCTAATTATTTTGTAATCGGTTTTAATTTTGTTAAGTACTAGTGTTGGGTCTATGGCATGTCATGCATGGGTTTCGTTTGTGAATATAATTTTTTGAAGATTGGTTAGTTGATTGCTCTACAACAAGTATCATGATGATTTACATTGTGTTTGAGCATGTTGATTATGCATGTATGATTTCAGCTAATTGTGGGTTTTGTTGTGCCTGATAAAGTGGCATTATATTTTGGATCAATATCTAAGTTTCAAAATTACAGACCAAGTAGGAAATTGAACCATTAGAGGCGTGAAACCCACTTTAAGAGACAGCCATCTATATATAGAGGTACAGATGTTGCTCTCCCTTCATATCATTTTAATATGAACATGAAATCATTTTTATTTGACAGGCTTTGCGTGATTTGTGATACTTATTCAAGGGCAAAAGGTTGAAGATAATATGGTGGCTGAGAATGTTTGAAGAGATGTTGTCATACTTGATGAGGTACATTCTACTGTTGTCATTATACTTTTGCATTATACTGTTTTGTTCATATTTGTTTTTTTCCTTTTCAATATAATGTTGCAGTATTGTAAACGCTAAACATGGATTGACCCGCAGTCTGAAATCTGATGATGTAAAACTGTTTAGTAGCATTCCAGGATGAATTGCGTGTACTGTTAGCCTATACTTTTACATTTCCTATTTTAATTTTTAGATTCACATAGAAAGCATGATGAAGCATTTATCGGTATGTCATAACGATACATTTTTCATTATCAGTATGTTAGCTTTTAGATGTTGAAGGATTCGATGTCAGCATGTTTAGTGATACAAGGATAATTGGATTCGAGACAATTTAGTATAGATCAAGTGCCTGACATAGGAGAATTTGTTCATGAATTCTAGTAATCAAATGCAATATCGTGTTTCAATTCATTTACTCAATGGAATTTGCTTGGTCTTGAACATGATTTTGTTAACGTACTTGCAATATCAAGTGGCTGACATTTGTTATAATGCAAGCAGGAGTCGATCTTATGACAAAATATGTAAATAGCTACGAAATTTGGGCCACTAACATATTTATTACAGAACTTGCCATTTTAAAGATGCATTATTTTCTGTAACTCTGTTCTTGCTAATGATATTCCACCGTATACCCCGAGCTGCTTTTCATGGAACAATTTGTCATATCAACACACTAGTCTTAAGACATATTTGTTCAGTGCATGGAAGCTTTCTTTTACGACAGAATTAGATGACTTTCTCCTTTTCATTTCCGTGGTGGAGAATTTTTTTTGTTCACTTACACCTACAAATCTGGAAATACCCATGAATTAGATTATTATATTTGATATTTGATAGTAGGTTTTTTAAGTACAGTTGAGAAATATTACTGATTTCATTGTCCATAATTGATTCACTAAACTTACTTTTAGTTTATAAAAATTGAGTTTATACATGCAACCTTTATAGCTTAAGGCTGGAGTAAATAAACTATAATGAAATTCTAATTGATTTATTATGTGTTTGTGCTGCTTGTGGTTAATGCAGCATTCTTTGGAATTTTCACTGTCCCTAAAGCAGTCTCTTCTTACCATGATCAACTGGTTACATATGGTAAAGTGAATTAGTTTGTAAAGTTCAATCATTTCACTTTCTCATTTATAGCTTAATTATTGATCGCACTAGCCTAATTATGTGGCATCCATGAAATGAAAATATAATGCTTTATTTGACAAATATACTTGGTAAAATGAACTGTAGGGATGTATAAAATATATCACATTTCACAACCTTTGCTCACATAAGCTCAGGAGTTCTTGTGATATCTTTTTCTATCAAACCATACCAATGTTTTGTGTATTTTGATATTATTTGGTTTATGTCGACAACAAATTATGTCACCATGTAAATACAGAAAGTACATATTGTCTATGCATTGACTTAGACTGATCCATGGTTTATTGATTATAATACTTTGGGACCAGCAAAGATAATGTTTATTGAAAAACATTGAGCTACTTATTTTTCGGTTGTACAGTTGATGTTGACTAAGTGAATCACTGCCTTAGCTTGTATCAATGTATTCAAGCAGAGATCTAAATCAAGTTATCATCGTATGCTAGAATTAGAAGTTGCAAGCTGTTTCATTGATTTTTGGTTTAACTAAAAGCTTCAAGAGCATAAAAACATATCAAATATTCTGCAATCAAACTATGATTAATTTTTTATAACTATATTATATGTAGGTAAGACTTTGTTTAAAAGATTCAGATGTGGATGTTATTCGTGCACTCATAAGAAAGTTGTCGCCGCTGTGATCTTTGCTATCATATGGAGTCTATCATCCACGATTGATAGAATATGGCCCTGTAAGTGTTCATATTTGGAATGAATCATTCATATTTGATGCTTTCCTCCTAATATAGTTACAACATGATATCAAATTAGATATATTAACTGAAATCTTCAATTCTACTTTAGATATAATGGATGCCCAAAATCTTTACACACATTCAAGCAGCATATCATTCTTTGCTTTGATTCAATCAATAAAGTCAGTTTGCATTTCTTCTTCATCAAATCAAAAGATTATTCACATCATAGTAAATTCTAACATGGTATAATAGCCAACCTCAATAGCTTAACAGCTTTACAAACTTGTTTGAATTTGTAACCTAATCAATCAGAGAAGTCTCATAATTTGGATCATAAAATATAACAAGTTAATTAAGTTATACAAAAAAAAATTAAATCTTTCTGTTCTATGCTTGTCTGACTGTTCTTGCTCCGCATTTACTTTAATTGATTATTATGGCTATCAATGTATAATTTGGTCAGCAGATCTTTCAGACATCAGTGTACATGGAGGTACAGATCAGAAGCTCTACATAAGTGTGTCAGGTGATAATAATGATACGGCAGTATACTGTCTGCCTTAAGTGATTCAGTATATATGTATTGCAAACATGATATTAACTAGACAATTACAGTTTCACATGACATTTGTTCTTCTTCTTTTTTTCACTTTTTTGTACAGGTTTGTCTGATCAAGACAATAACTTGTCAAATGGAAATATTGGTACGTGGACATACTCTCCGTCTCTCCACCTAAAGAAGTGACATTGAATGAATCTAGTGTAGACATTATAAAGACTTCCACATTTTCCATATTCTATTAAACTTATAGGTAAATAACATGTATTTCAATTGAGAATTGTATCTTACAGATTCATCAAATCGACACAGAAACAAGATTAAACTTGTAGCAGGCATTGTGAGTGTCATCTTTGGCATATTACCACTAGCTTGTATTGGTGGTTTATTCTGCAGAGGGAAGAAGATACAATATGGTAAGGAAACTTGGAGGCAATAGCTTGGCTAAATTAGTTTATGTTTCACTATTGTTCAATCTCCAATTCAACTGATTATTTAGAGCTACTTTGCTAACTGTTTAAATAGATTGTAAACGAATTTTAAATACTTATTGTTGTCTAATTCTGACATGCTTGTACGTAGCAGTTTGAATTTGATACTTGTTCAATATTTTTTTTTGAGCTATTGACGACAAACTATTTATGTTTGGTGTAAGAATATTGTATATTTTGAATATGAAATTTCATACGTTGGTTATCAAATATGTGTCCAAAATGTGGTATTGATATAATATGTTGATTTTGAATTGTGATATTGATATAATATGTTTTGAAATGTGATACTAATATAATATGCTAATTTTGAAATGTGTATATACACACATTATGGTTGATGGTTGGTGAAATGGACTTAAACATTTAACAGCGTTTTTAAAATGCTGTTAAAACCTTCCATAGCGTTTATAAAACGCTGTGGAAAGTTTTAACAGCGTTTATTTCTTGTCATTGTATATCCTGACTTTTAACTGCATGTCGATATACAGCATACATAAAAACGCTGTTAAAAGTTTTTATAGCGTTTTTAAAACGCTGTTAAAACCTTCCATAGCGTTTATTAAACGCTGTTGAAAGTTTTAACAGCGTTTATTTCTTGTCATTGTATATCCCTGACTTTTAACTGCATGTCGATATACAGCATACATAAAAACGCTGTTAAAAGTTTTTATAGCGTTTTTAAAACGCTGTTAAAACCTTCCATAGCGTTTATAAAACGCTGTTGAAAGTTTTAACAGCGTTTATTTCTTGTCATTGTATATCCCTGACTTTTAACTGCATGTCGATATACAGCATACAAAAAAACGCTGTTAAAAGTTTTTATAGCGTTTTTAAAACGCTGTTAAAGGCCCTGTTTGTTGTAGTGAACATTTGGAACACAAATCCGGCCATTGATCCTAAAACTCTATTCTGATCAATTTGTGCTCTTAACCCATTCTTAACATTACCTCCCCTATCCCGAACATTCTCCTTCATAAGCTTAAGCATTGCATCCTCATTCTGCTTAGCTGCGATTCGATCCATAAGAGATGGTGTAACTACAATCTGACACATCAAGGCTTTCTTTCGACTTAAAGCATCAGCCACAACATTGGCTTTCCTAAGGGTATAGTTTATGTCAAGATCATAAGATGCTAAGAACTCAAGCCATCGAACTTGGCTCTGGTTTAAATCCTTCTGGTTGAATATATGCTTAAGAGACTGGTGGTTGGTGAAAAGCCCAAATTTGGTTCCCAAAAGGTGGTGCCTCCACAATTTCAAAGCAAACACAAAATCAAGCAACTCTAAATCATGGGTGGAATAGTTAGCTTCGTGAGGCTTCAACTGACGACTAGCATACTCTATCGCCTTCCCATCTTGCAACACAACGCCCAATCCTTCTTTACTAGCATCGGTGTAAATCGAAAATCCCTCATCCCCATTCGGAACGGTGAGAATAGGAGTAAAGGCAAGCTTTTGCTTCAACTCATTAAATGCGGCTTCACACTTCTCATTCCAATTAAACTTGGCCTTCTTACGAGTCAAAGCAGTGAGAGGTGCAGCTATACGGGCATAATTCTCAATAAATCTTCGACAATAACCAGCAAGGCCCAAAATGCTACGAATATCAGTCGGAGTCTTAGGTGTCTTCCAATCCTAGAATGGATAAGGGGATAAGTTCAAAGATAGATAAGATGAATGAATTCAAAAGAGAAACGTGGATAAACTTACATTAATCATGACGACCTTAACCGGGTAAACTGAGACTCCATGAAACAATATGCCCAAGGAATCAGACTTCATCTCTCCAAAAACGGCATTTAGAAAATTTAGCTTTCAACCGGTGAGTCCTAAGAGCTTCCAGTACATAACCCAAATGAGATTTATGCTCCTTCTCTGACTTAGAAAAGACAAGAATGCCATCAATGAAAACTAGAACAAATTTTTTGAGAACGTTGCAGAAAACGTGATTCATAAGGTCAACAAAGAAGGCAGGAGCATTGGTTAATCCAAAAGGCATGACTAACCATTTATAGAAGCCATTTTTGTTTGGAAAGCAGTAGCAAGATCAAGCTGAGAGAATACTTTAGCTTCATAGAGCTGATTAAACATATTATTGATGCGAGGTATCGAATATCGGTTCTTGAGAGTAAGCTTGTTCAGCTCTCTATAATCAACACACATCCTCAAGGAACCATCAGATTTGGTGACAAAGACCACACCGGCTCCCTATTCAGAAAAACTATGCCTAATTAAACCCTTAGAGAACAAATCTTCAATCTGCTTCTTCAACTCAACTTTCCCTTTGGGTGCCATTCGTCTAGGAGGGAGAACAATCGGTCGAGCACCGAGAATAAGATCAATGCGTAATTCAGTTTCTCGCTTGGGAGGGAGAGAAGTGACTTCACCAAATACATTAAAAAAGAGTTGGACAACAGGGGTGGAGTCAAGATCACTAGGATGAACATCAAGAGAAAAGATAAAGGTGCCTGCAAAAATCCTAAGGCATTTGACATTCAGTCACAAGAGAATTGCCCTGGTCGTCTACTAGAGAAACAATTCGGGCCTTGCAAGAAATGACCGCGTCATATCGTTTCAACCAATCTCCTCCGAGTAAAATATTAAATGCATCGAAATCCAAAATATAGAAATATCCGGTGAATCGATGCAAATTGTAAAGGAATTTCACTTCTTTACAAATCATACTAAGATTGGCGGGACCGTCGATGGGATTAGTCATATGTAATGATGAAGTTGCCAATTGAGGTTGCAAAATATGCTCGAATTTATTACAAAGGTCAACAGATATAAAACTATGGGATGCACCGGTGTCAAATAAAACTCGAACAGGAAAACCATGCAAAGAAAAAGAACTCTGAAGCGTACCTTGTTTATAATTGGCAGGCGTAGGAGGAGTGGAAGAAGTCATGGCGAAGACTCCATATGTCTTGCCTCTCTGCTAAGTGGGACAGTTATTCTTGAAATGACCAGGCTGGAGACAAAGGCGGCAAAGGTTGTTTGTGGTTACCTAGGCATGATGAGGAATAGCATCTCCGGTAGAAGATGGACAGCTGTTGGCATAGTGACCCTGCCGGTCGCACTTGAAACAAGTGACAAAAGATAGGTTAAGAGATCGCTTCTGAGGAGCATATCCAATACCATGAGTATCCTGCCACTTCTTCTTCTACTGCTGGAAGTTGGGCTTCCTTTTCTTAGAACTGCTGAATGTTCCTTGAGATGTAGAAACTGCCTGCTTACCCTTTGAAGTAGGATTCTCGAATTTGGTAGCCATATCCATCAGAGAAGTAAAGGTGCCATGGACATGACTAATCAAGAGGTCATAATACTCTGGGGCAAGTACCATGAATGAACATCTGGTTCTTCTTGAGCTGAGTGTCGATCTAAGTGGGACCTAACTTGGAAAGCTCATTGAACTTCCTCTCATACTCAGCAAAAGTCATATCTCCCTGGTCAAGATCCATAAATGCCCTATACAACTGAGATTTTCCAGCTTCGGCTATCCATTTTCCCACAAAAGTATCCCTGAAAAGAAGGGGTCCAAGATAAGACAAAGGTAAAGGAGATAAAATTCCAAAGAAATAGATTCGACAGAAATAAGCTAGGAAAGACGACTAAGGATCTCACCTGAACTGCTGCTGAGTGATATTAGCTTCAACAGTCTGAGCAGTAACAGATTCCCACCAGTCTTGGGTGGACTCCTGTAACTGCCAAGTAGCTAAATGACACATTTGAGCATCAATGATCTCAAGTCCAGTAAAAATCCTCTCAAGACTCTTCAACCATTGCTGAGCCTCAGTAATACTCTCTTCTCCATTGAACTTAGTGCCTCCACGCTAAGAGTACCCTTACAAAGCTGAGTGAATCCAATGGGCTGAATAAGTGGAATAGGAGCAACAAGTAGCGCGGGAGCAACAAGTGGCGCGGAAGCAACTGGCGATGCAGGAGCATTTTCGTGACCCCTACCACGGACATTCCTACGGTTACTCATTTGGAAAGATAAGAATAGACTTTAGAGCAGCGACAAAGTTCCAAAATTTGAAAGAAATCCAAAATGAAGGGAACCTTTAACAAGAACCTCAAGTACGGACGAATATGATTCTAAAATTAATTCAGCTCATTCTAGGGTATTACTATCCTATCTCTAATGAGTTTTCACCCCATATGCTAAGTTTTCCAAAACCTCGCTCTAATACCAACTGTAACGACACGCTATTTCGAACCATTCAAATCGACAATAATCCACACATGTCAGACTTGAATCGTCCAAAACTACATATTGTTAATATATTTATTTGGCATAACTTAGCATATATGGTGAATAAATCAATCACAGAGTCACAGACACAGAGTTTACAACAAAACAATAGAAAAAAATATAAATAGTAGTTCATGAATCTACTGCAGAAATAAAATAGTTTGAAACAGAATATATCAGGAATTCTAGTACTCGGAAGTTTCTAATACAAAATCAAATGACTAGTCTACGACAAACTATTCAAATTGACAGAACAACTAAAGGCTGAAACAGATAAGCTAGATCTTCCAATGAACTCCGGCTCCAAAAGATGAATCTCAAACCGTGACACTCAGGCTGACCCGAGCGTAAAGCAAAACAAAACACTCGAATCAGGATTAACTTTCTTATGCAGAAAAATCAAGTTCAAGTGAAATGTCAAGTAAATGCAATATAACTTAAAGGGATGTTGGAATTTCCATCCTTTAACGATCCGATAAATTATCTACATACATAGTACATTGCGCTACA
Organism: Allium cepa; assembly: GCA_030765085.1. Classification (NCBI taxonomy): domain Eukaryota; kingdom Viridiplantae; phylum Streptophyta; class Magnoliopsida; order Asparagales; family Amaryllidaceae; genus Allium; species Allium cepa. The sequence continues at coordinate 707,199,602 of CM060934.1, forward strand.
TATATAATGTATATAGTAAAGTAATAATATAAAAATAGCGTTAAGGCATTACCCATACCCCCTTAGCACATTTTATATAATGTCGTAGTCTATACAGTACTGTAAACTCCACCCGCTGGTGGGCTATCAGGGAGCACTCCATAGGTACGACACAAACCAAACTCGTAAAAGGTGCGATAAGGCATGTGACAAGGCACGCGAGGCAATACCAAGGTAGGAGTTTGCACTCCCAGATTGGTGGTAACGCATGGAAGCTACTACCGCCCACCTCGAGACACACTCTAAATCAAAGGTGTGCACAGTAAAATCAAACCACAAAAGCAATAGATATGGTTCGAAGAAATGTGTCCGATAAGAGGTACGACCTCACTTGGCCCGGTATAGCTCCTGTTTTAGCCACATCAAGCCGACTCATGGGAGTCAGGCTACGTAAATACCATACAGAATCGTTCGCCAAACCATCCTCCTTCGTTTTGGAATCTCCACTACGTACACAGTTGTTAAAGTGGTTTTTGGTATTGCCAGAGAGTGTGACAATATCCAATCTTGGTCTCTTTAACAACCAAACGCTTATTTCACACTGTGATCATTTATAAAATTACTTTATAAATATTTGAATGAAATCGCTAATACAAATTTAAATAAAACTGAATATTAAAATTAAATTCTTTTTAACTTTCAAAGTATTCATTTGACTACCTTTTATTAAAACAAGTTATAAATCATACCCAAAAATCATTAAGTTCTTAATGAATCTTCATTTAAATTCAATTAATAACCAGTTTAAGTTACCAATAAGATTCCAATATACCTTTCCAACCTTTTATTTATTAAAGTTATAAAGACCTATTAAATATATAGATTTAATGAACCTTTTAAAATATTATATATATCAAATAAAATTTAATTCTATACAATTTAAAATAATTTAACTTTTTATTTATCCATTTAAAATCTTATTTTATGTATATTTTAGAAAATAAACTATAAGTAAAATTTTACAAATTACTTTTAAATTGAACTCATTTTTTTTCCCAAAATAAACATGCTAAGGTTATAAATTTTATAATAATAAAATAAAATACTTATTACAATTCAAAATAAAGCTCATACATTTCCCTTAAAACATTTGAAAATCATTTTTAAATTTAGACCAACGGTGCCCATATATAATTTTCTATCCTATGGTTAAGTGATACAGATATTCGTTATTTTAATCCGTAATAGTTTAAATTTATAGGTTTATATTATTAAACCCGAAATCCCAAAATTTCAATAATAACTGAAAATCGTTTGGATTTATCATTTCAACTTATAACAAATTTTTTCATATTCTAAAGTCCGTTCGAGTATGTATCATTTCAACCCATAGTGATTTCTAAAACAAAGGGAACTTGTAGAGTGAGAACAATAAATAACATAACATAACAATTACTGACATATATGATCGATAATAAAACAGTTATATAAAATAATCAATTAACATATAACAGTTTCAGTTTACATAAGTAAGCAATTTAAATAACAACTAGCAATTAAATTTTTAACAGTACATTCAAATTGTCATTTCCTATGAAATCAATTTATTGAGCATAAGAATATTATCATGAGTGATTGCCCACCTTCAGTGTCTAGAGAATGATGGAATTGGCAGAGCAACTGACACGGATATGGACACGGACACCGGCACGATACGTCAAAGATCTGCGAGAATTACCAAAAGCAGATTTATCATGATAATTTGCTGGAAACAAATATATATACGTATGCCATACACACACACATGCACATACACACATACACACACATTTATTCTACAATGTTTAAAGGAACAAATCGATCTATGTATAGATGCAACACATATTATTTCTGTCGACAATTTCAAAGGATATATGTGTACATTTTATCAACCAACTTGTGTGCATGCAATATATATGTATTAATATATATATATATATATATATATATATATATATATATATATATTGCGAACTGCGGCTTCCTTGAATTTTATAATATATATACATAAGCAGCACGCGACAAGCAACAATGACAAACCAAGTGATATAGCTGAATATATATGTAACATACATATTGTTTTATATAAAGCAGAGAAAAGGAAAGTTTGAGTTACAGCAAATGCAGCAGGGGGAAGTTACATAATGAAAATAAAGTGATAGGCTGCATGGCTCCTGACATAATATATATGTATAAAACATATATATAATTTACATAAGTATTCATATGCAAAGCAAAACATGTATATGTCAAACAATGTACATACTTTTGGCTAGAACAGAAATAACACAAAGCTTAGATGTGTGTATGCGAGGCCAAGGAGGGGTGGCTCGCTTGCGGTCAGGGGAGGTAGTGCTTCGGTCTGGCGTGGGGTGAACTCGAGCGATGCTTCGAGTCGGTGATGGGGATCTCACGGAGTGTTGATGATGTGGAGATCAGCACGACTAGGCGAATAGAATGGTACATAGATATCAGCGATACGATCAAGTTATAAAAACTCGACTTTTCGCTGCTGAAAATGCTGCTAAAATGCAGAAAATAAAATAAACGGACTCAGAAAATGATTTACATTTCTATTATTAAAATATCCAAATTTTGAAAATATTATATTTTCAACAATTAAACCACCTATGTTTATACTTTGAAATTTCACAAATAAATTAATTTTCATATTTTCAGTAAAATTTTACCAATTTCTATAATTAAATAGACGCATTCCAAAATATCAATTTTTTTTTCAAAATTCCATTCTTAAAATTTCAAGTGAAATTAGTTAATTTCATCATAGAATTCGCTAAAATTTCAAGTCGTTAATTGGGATGCTACCAAAACAGATCCAATCTTTGACCCTAATGGATGGGTTGAAGTTCCTCGAAATGTCTAGTTTAAATAGTTTTGTTTGTTTATATATAATAATACTTGATTTGGTTTGGATTTGATTAGTTTGATTTGTGTGGATTTGTTTGAACGGTGTATGGCATTAACTTTGTTAAATTGGGTGAATATTTAGATTGATTATGATTGTTTCATGATTATCCAATTTTACATATCACTTCTTGTTTTTATATAATCATTCTCATCATCATTATATATAATTCTTATATACATACATACATACATACATACACACACACACACACACACACATATATATATATATATATATATCAATTAGTATTTTATTTAGGGGGTTAAAATTAAAAATAGAGTAAGAGTTAGTCTTAGAATTATAATTTTAGGTGGTTATTTTAGTTGATGACAAAATGGGAGAAATATATACAATCTAGGCATAGATTAAGAGGGTGTTTTGTAACTCGGAGGGGGTTATAGTATATTTTATATATAGAGTTGTCACCATAAAAAATGGGGAGATTGTTAGTACCTTAGGTATTAGCTTTGATGATAACAACTATAGGACATTATATAAAATATAGATATCAATGTTTTATCAAGATATATATAGTATATAGTGTAGGATATTAGACATGTGTTTATTAAGAAGACCGTACAGTATCAAGAGTAGATTCAAGATGCCGATATAGAGTTTTAAGGGTTGGAGAATGAAGACTCGTGAATATTGAAAAGTTCAAGTTTTTAAGATATTCCAGATAAGTTATAGAGTCATGGAATTTATGTTAAAATCTTGATAGCTCTTCCCGATCTCTCCCTCTTTCTCTCCCTCTTTCTCTCATTTTGTTTCAATTTTTTTTCAAATATCTTGGTTTTCAAACAATCTTTTCAAGATATTTCTCCAAACGATTTTTAATCTCTTATACTTATAAAGATATTATTTTAGTGTTTTTAAGTTTATATATATATATATATATATATATATATTGAATTTTTGTCTATGCTTTAATAAGTTATAACTATATCGATTTTATATATATTATTTACATTATATCGAATACTCTTATTAAATCTTTCGTAATTATTTTGTAAAGTTTTATTAAGTTATATTTTGATTAAAATGCGTATGAATTATATTTAAATGATTCTACAAAGTATCAAATTATTTTACAAAGCAAAGACTTTTAAAATAATCTTTATAAAATATTTTTCAACTTTGTGAAGGATATGTCGACATAGTGGCCATAATTTTCAAAATTCAAATTTGAATGGAAGTGTCTTTTTCGTATCTCTTCATGAATGGACATGACCTTTGTTTTCCCATAAATACTAGACTTCCAAACGAATTTTTAACAACTACTTTTTATTCTTCTCTCCTCTTTCCACTCTCTCAATTTCTAAATCAAAATATAACCAATCTACTGAAATTCAACTAGAATCAAATTCAATCATCACTAGTTTAATTCTTCTTCATCTAATCACTGATTTCTCTCGATCTCTCTCACTCAAACCAAAATCAAAGTGTTATTCAAGAGTCATAGGATCAATTGTAATCAAAATCAAAGATCTGAGTCTGTAAAACTCTATCAAATCAAACTGATATACTTGTGGGTACGATTGTAACCCGTCAAATCGATTGGGTGTGCTTAATAGGCCATAAATCTAACGAGTGTGCTTGTAGCCTAGAAATCAAGTGACTCTATCTAGAGGTCAAGATTCTGAAGGGTGTGTCTCGTAGTCTTGAAATAGAGATTGTATTTGCATTTACTAGTTAAAAAGAAATTCATACAAGGAATTGTGTGAGACTGGATGTAGGGTAACTCCGAACCGGTATAAAATCCTAGTGTATTCTTTCCTTTTTACTTTTACTGCAGTTACTTTTATTCGCACTTTGATTATATGATTGTTTCTATGATTGTTAATTACATTATTCCAAATAGAATTTTAAAGAATTTGAAAAGTATTCATATAATACATTAAACACTATTCACCCCTCCTCTAGTGTTAATTTAATCTTTAGATTCCTGTTCCACCGACTCATATACGCATCATGCTCTAGCGGATTAAGAGATCTCTGCTCTTAATAGACATTCAGAAGGTGCATCGAAAATATGTAATATAATCGTATAATCTTACATATTCCAGATGGGAGCTACACAACATCAGCATGCTCCAGGGAACAACACTGACAACACACAACACGCCCCACGGTCTTGGTTACTACCGGTCATCGTGACATTATGTCCATCGATACACTATGGTTATGGGCCTACTGCCCAATGGTAACAAACTATTTGACTAGCGCGACACTGGGGCATATATTCATGCAATCTAAATATCAGCACACGACACATATATATAATATGGTGATGCCGCGTATCCAGGGCATGACCCTACAATCAACCAAAGAGGATGGACTCTTGACTATTTGGATAAACATCAACAGACCCTTCCTCTAGACATTAACTCATAATATAAGAGTGTCCTTCACTTACAGAAAGTAACCGAACAAATATCAACATAGGCATCCCATACCACCCGGTGTTACTCCCTCGTTTACTCAATGCTCGTAAACTACACTCCTTGCTTATAATGATATCATATACCATAAATCAAAAGAGTAATCAGAATAATATTACCAAATATCCCATACCAGATTGCTATTAATCTGTTTACTCAACTTCCTCACAATCTAGAATTTTACACAATATTATTCTATATAACAAGTCCAAAGAATAGTCAGAGAAATATTACTGAAAGTCTCATAGCAGACGGTACTTTAACTTTGTTTATTCTAATTCTTCGTTACACATAAATATAAATCATTCTTTATTCGATTGATTCGGCAGGGGTTTTAAAAGTATATTTTCCCCAAAATCTTCAATATTGTTTCAAATATCATTATTAAATTTAAAGATGGTTAAATTATAAAATTATCATTTTTTTACCGAAATCATTTTATCGTTCTAAAAATAAAGATTTGCAGACCTCTTGTTCAATTACAAGGAAATCTATATATTAAACCTTAACTCAGTTTCAAAACCCTTATTCTCCTTCTAAAATTAATTCATAACTTTGAAATTATTCTATAATAATTTCAAATAACAATACCATCTTCCAATCAAAATAATATCCTAAAGCCATAATATGAAATTCCATGATCAGATGCATTTAAAACCAATGTTACAATTCAAAACCCTTTTTTAAATTACTCTAGAAAAGTAATTTATAAAACTAAAATTCTCCTTTATAACAACTCTTCTAAATATTTAACATTATAATATAAATTTATGTAATTTACTCATATAACAAAATCTCAAATTTTCACTTTTTAAAATAATTTAATTCAGAAACATTATAAATATTTCTAAAGGAATTTAAATTTATCTCACTTTGTTTAAAATAATCAAATCCAAAATAAATCACTTCCAAAAGTTATACTTAATAATAATCCCGTAAATAATAATTTCCATACAATAAGTAAACTGCATTCAACTTTTCTAAATTTATTAAAATCAAATAGAGTTAACAAATCACTTTAAAGTATAAAATTTAAATACTATTTTATAAAATCATTTATATATTTTCATAATCAACGACAAATGAATGAAAATAAATATATTCAAAAACTCACTTATTTAATCAAATCCCACAAATCACCACTTTCCAAATAACACAAAGTTCTCAAAATTATTCTACTTTTACATTTTCTGTCACCAATAACATTTCCAATATTAAATAAAATAACACATTCCAAGATCACTATTATATTACTCTTAAAGCTTCTAATTTTATTCGTATATTCCTTTTCGATTAATTTCTAGAGTCGTGTGCGAATAATGTGATTATCTTTTTATTTTGCAACAATACATAACGTGTCTACTAAACAATCAATAAATGTTTCATCACAAGATAAATTGATAAGGTTATATCAACCAATTCCAATTAATATAAACCATTTCAACCATCTGTCATCACACAACAATGGCATAAATCATGACAAAGGATCTAAACAATATAATGAGTTATAGAGATAACTCACCAAAATGATGTGTGTCAATCCCTCATAGCAACGTCATCCCTTATTCTCTAATGTCTACCTCTCCACAAATGCACGTCCTAAAATTGCCAAACCCGTGTCGCTCCACCTATCAACAACGTTACAGTGTCTTCCTTCTCGCGTTAGCACCATTTTCCTTTGCTCCTATACTCAACATCACATGGACCTCCTAGGTCGTCACCATCCTGATGTCATGCGCTTGACTGCATGTACAGCCCGTGTCACTACGTTGCCGCCATAGAAGTGCCTAGTTGCAGAAATCATCACTTTATTCGTGTTTCCTCCACTTGTGCATGCGTAGCCCAAATCGTAGCTTGGTTATGTGATTTTTTTAAAATAATTTTTTGTTTAATGCGGCATCTGATTAGGGCATGATAGATATGAGATAATGGATGCATGTTTGGTTTTGATGGTCGCATGCTGAAAAGAAGGATCTAGAATGTGAAAGTAAAGGTAGTGGGTTTGGTTGTATCAACATAGGCTTGGACCATACATAAACTATGATTTGAATTCAATTTGATTTCGATTAATTTACTTTTCCACTTAAATTTAAATCTTAATCCTCGTCGTTTATTTATAACTGCATTTTCAATTCTAAACTGATCCACCATATATTTGGATACATATTGATAAATTATACAAAATATTAAATTCAACAATTATTTAATCTTCATTGATTTATTGATTTATTAGTGTCGGTAAATCTAATTTCATATATTATTATTTTATTATTGTTAAACGAAATTTCTTTTCATCTATTTCAACCATATGAAAAATATTTACAATGTAAAATATTTATACTAATTAAAATATTTTATTTGATTTCAATATATCAATTGGAAAGAATATATCGAGTTAATTTAATTTATTAAAACCGATATTTCATTAATTAGACTTCAATTAAATAAATATTTATTTTTGAAAATAATAATTACTTTTGATGAAAATAATAACGATAATAATTATCAACAATCGAATTTGAATATATCTATTTTAAGTATACGATATAAAATTCAAGGTTGTAACAATATATGTATGTGTGTGTGTGTGTTTGTGTATGCATGTATACACCGATGTTCAAATTTTGATGTGACATTTCCCATTTTGTTCATTGCTTTTATAATGTTTTTAACTTTATATACCCATTGGTGCACCGACTTTAACATTTGGCATTTATAATTATTTTTAGATCTTGAAAATAGCGGGTCATCATATATATAAAGTTACCTTATATATGTAAGTATAATAAAGATGTGTGTGTATATATATATACACACAATAGTACAAAACTCCATATTTATGTGTGTATATGTGTGTGTACACACATGCTTATATTTGTTGTCATGTAATGTTAACTTATGAATATATGTGATATATTCAAAATATACTTCTTTTAAATATTTAATTAATATAATTAGTTAAATAATAAAAATATTTTATATGTAGCAAATTTTAATTTAGAATGTAGATTGGATCTAATGCCAGTTAATAATTTACATAAGCTTATTAAGATCCAAATATGGAATTCTTTTTTAAATTGATTAATTCCATCCGTTGTCAAACATACTGGTTCCAACAACCAACGAAGCTTTAATAAGATGATATAACTGCTCGGTTTAGTGTAAACATGATTTGGTGTTAAGATAAACTATCAGTTCCATTCATGTGATTATGAGGGTTTCAAAGAAATTGAGCTTTTGGCTTTCTTCGACTTCACTTTACGGATATGGCTGATTAGGTCAAGAATGAGCAACGTTTCATTTTTAAGAAAATGCTCTATGGATTCAGTTGTTGATGAAGCTTTTATGAAAGTAAGTTCCACCTGCTCGAATAAGATTCTTTGAGTTATACAACCCTCGTCAAGCAAAATGTTCAACGTTTTTTTTATTTATAAAAGTGATACTTTATTCAAATTGAACACTAATTTTGATGTTCTCGTTTGTTGTATTGAAACATGGACTTTATGATTTCTTTCGTTGATGCTCGGCAGAACACTTTTTTGATTGACAAATCTGCAACAAATTCTATATATATTGAATAATTAAGAAAACTTTTATTGCGGCTTCTCTAGTCCTTCTAACATGCATCTTACCTTGTAATAGTTTGTACAAAAAATAACCGGATTGGAAAGAAAACACAAGATGAACTTGAATTAAAAAATTAGCAATTAGGGGCTAGTTTTGCTGTATTGGAGTTACGTGCGATGTGTGAATTCACTTGCCAATGAAATCTGATATTAACATTGGATAAATCATTCCAGGCGTAGTGGTGTTCACGTCCAAAAAATAACTATTTTTCATACACTAGTTTTCTCCTTTTACAATCCACCACTTTGCCATTTCGCCTTTTTTTCTACCGTTTTCTACCTTTTTTTTTTTTTTTTGCTTTTTTTTCTCATCACACCAAACGGAAAGATGGGTCATAACTACACCCATGTCCGAGCCGGACTTGAATATCAAAAAAACATTATGTTTGACCACTGACGTGAGTTGGACTAGCATTTTTGTCTCGACCTAACGTGGTAAAATAACACCTCCATATACCATAAACGTGGATGCTATTGCCATCCACGCTCGCATCAGACGGTGTTAGCTGAAGTGACTTTTTTTAAATTTTCGAATCAAGTTTTGATTAATTTTACCATTAATTCAAAATGTCCAAAATTGATATGAAAATATCAATTTTGTTTTCAAAAAAAATGATTGGGTGTGGACGGTAATGGATGCAAATTGAGTTGACAATCACTTTGTTTAATACTCCTTTCCGATAGCTCGGGCGTGCATTGAGTACTACCTTCACAATTGACAATTCGAAGACTCTTGAAGGACATATAAAGCAAATTTAAACGGGTTATAATAACAGGAAATTATTGTCAAGGACAAAATTTCACAGCCTTTTAGCCTCAAGGACAGACCTTCAATATTTTATCGTGAAGGACAACTTTCTGTAGGTATCAGTTTTTAGTTATTGATAGCAGTTTTTTGACATCAGTTTGTAGTTATCGGTAGCAGTTTTTAGGTATCAGTTTTTAGCTCGGCAGCAGTTTTGTTGTCCTTATGAATAATTTTGGAAAATGTTTGTCCTTATAAATAATTTTTAGAAGAATGTTTGTCCTTATGATAAAAATATTGAAATCGTGTTCTTGAGGCAAAAAATATACAAATCTTTGTCTTTATTCCCCTTATAATAATATATTTATAGATATGAATTTAAATATATATGAATTTACACGGCCCATTCCATTAGGGCAAGCTGAGCTGGTATCGCCTACCTACCGCCAGTGCCAACCTCCGTTCTCTTCAACGATTAAAAAACAATGACAGAGTCACAGAAGAATGTTCAATGGCTGAACGAATTTATTTCTCTCATTCGTTTCCCAATGTCACCAAACATCCAAATATTATTACTTGCAAAGGTAAGTTCTCATCTTTAAATTTATTACAGCTTTCCATTATTTGATTTTTTACATATTTGGGGGTATTTTATGTTAAAAAACAGCTGCTGTGGCATGGGGCCCTGGAGAACCTCTGGTGATAGAAGAAGTCGAAGTAGATCCTCCGATGCCTATGGAAATCAGAGTTCAAATCATATCCACTTCTCTTTGTAGGAGTGACGTCACTCAATGGGAATCCAAGGTTAGTTTTGCTGTTTTACCAAAAAGTATAAAACAATGTCATTTTCTGTATCCACTGTCGAAATTGCATGATGTTTCATTTGTAAGTTTTAGAACTTAAATAGTGAGATAAAGTAATCAAGTATGCAATTAATAAGACATCAATAGATTTTGCTTGGAAAATGTTTAATCTATTTTACACAATATATGCACATTTTTTTCCTTCACTTATTTAGGTTTCTGTTTTTATGTTTGCAGTCCCAGTTAGGTCTATTTCCCCGAATATTTGGTCATGAAGCATCTGGGTATGCTCTCTCCCTCTATGAAACACATACACTCACCTGTGGAAGATCAAACACTTATTTACATAAGTGGTCATATAGATAAATTATACATGATTCACTATCTCTACCTGGTTATTTGATAAATTATTTTGACAGGATCGTCGAAAGCAAAGGAGAAGGAGTAACCGAGTTTGAAGTGGGAGATCATGTACTCACTGTATTTATTGGAGAATGCATGAGCTGCAAGCACTGCATTTCGAACAAGAGTAACATGTGTCAGAAGTTGGGTCTTGAAAGAAAAGGCGTTATGCATTCTGATCAGAAAACTAGATTTTCAATCAGAGGAAAACCTGTTTACCATTATTGTGCTGTCTCAAGCTTTAGTGAATATACTGTGGTTCACTCTGGATGTGCAGTCAAGATAAGCCCAACTGCTCCCATGGATCGAATTTGCCTTCTTAGCTGTGGAGTAGCTGCAGGTATGTTAAATGATCATAATCACCTCTAACAAGCTTGATAATTTGAAGATCATGATATCTTTAAATCTATTAATAAGTTCAGTGCTGCAAAAGTCATTAGCCCATTTTCCTAGAGTCATATAACCTTACTGTGTAATGCACTCCAACCAAGCCAACTTCACAGTTTTTCTCATCTAATCTACTCTGAACGAGTGTGTTACTAACATCATGTCATTTTATAGGTTGACGCAACGACATGTTACACTTACCGTCACGTTAATCAAATCTACCATTAGTGCAATGATTCTGCACTATATGTCTCTTGCTACTTCCTTCTTTGTACTATTCTTGGGCTTATTTTAATTGGAGGCGTTTGATATAGATGTTTTCAATCATGTAAGTAGAAGGACTATTAGTACAATGTTTTTTCAGACAGAAAAGGTGAGGAACTAGTTCTCAACTGATGGATAGATACTAAATAGGGAGTCTTGCATAATTATTCCCTGGATATATCTAGAGCACAAAAGGCAAAATACATGAAATATTTACACAATATCATCAACATGACTAAACTACAGAAGTTTTATAAAAGGCAAGGGAAGATATAAAAGAAAGCTCCATTTGTTGCCCGTGTAAGCTTCTTTCTTTCCACAGTCCCACTGCCCACAGTTGCATATTCATCTACTTCTGAATTACAATTATCAGCGACCTCTAGCATAAAATGATAAATTCTTGGCTTTACAATTCCAAAATGACGCATGATTTATTATAGAGATTATAATAAATTATTTGACCTACTTTTCATGCTAAATTATTGTTGTTGAGAATCTTTAAATCATTCTATCTGAATCTTGTTTTAAATTGAATTTCTGCCACTGCAGTTCGATTCTCAATTTCGGATTCAAAAGTAAATTGAAACCACAATTGAGAAAAATAATTCAATCCATATTAAGATAGAAAATATCAAGATATTTACTTGAAATCACAATTACAATTTTATTTTTTTCTATAAGATATAAAAATTAACAAGGACGAAAATTAGGTTTAAATGTAGAAACTCAAACCTCAACTACATAAATCATCACTATGAAAAGAAATATCGATGCTTTTAGTATTTAGATGTCATTTAATAATATACATATATCAAGGCGGAACCCAGTTCTGGAGGCTTCCACACTATAGCGGGATCTGAGGAGGTCGATAATGTATGCAGCCTTTTCTTCGCATTGCTAAGATGCTGCCTTTGGACTCAGAACCTGGGCGTTTAGATCACCGTGCAGGTGAGCTAACCGTTGGGCCAATGCCATACCTCTAATTGCTTGCTAAAACATAAAATATGAATATGTTGAGTCTAAAAAAAAACCTTTGAATCTACGCTCTACAACATTTTAGTTTCAATTTAAAATTTGAACTTTACAAGTTGGATCTGGTTTAGAAAACCTTCTGCTAAAACATTTCTAATTGCTTTCGCATCAAATAATCATTTTGATGCCAGTATCAGTAATTTCCATTTTGTTCACCATCCAATGTTGTAGTTGATTGCCTCCAGTCATTATGTTAGCACCAGTCAGCACACAGTTAGCATTTACATTACGATCTAAAGTTTTTCTTCCAAGCCATAATAAAGATATAACGGGTTCGAATACATGTATTTTTTCTACATCATCTCAGTAGCATTTAATTTATCTTAAATGAAGAACCAAGTATGTTATCTTACTTTAGGAGGCTGCTAAATTCCACAAAATTTTATGATATTTCACCTGGACTCCAAAAAAATAAATAAATTACGAGACAGTGATTTGACCTGAAAACATGGTTATCTCAGGTGCGCAGAAAATTGTTCATTGGCATTCATGTTCGAATGAACATAGTGTAACAGTGACACATGCTTGCCATATTGGACAAGATATCCTCCTAAGCAAGCATAACTACCATTTAATGTCAACTATCTAGAATTCTAGAGTATCTGGCTTGCAAAGATCTTTGACATTTACGGCTTGGTTATCATTGATATTGAGAAGATTAGGAAATTTTGAGTTAAAGTGGCCTGGGTAAAAGCCATGAATGTGCCTAAAATAATGTTATTTCCAGACTCATTGTCTTGTTAATTCCTAGGTCAAAACTGGAACAAGACTAGTAATGTTTAACTGTCACATTCCTCAGCAGCAGAGTAAAACTTTAAAGCCATCATTAATCATCAGGTCACCTGTTAGAAAGAAGCTGCTGACTGAAACTTCAAAGCCATCATTGATCATCAGGTTACCTGTTTGAATGAGTGAGTGAAAAGTCAGGTGTATGCGTCATTGTATCGAACAGGTAGTGAGCATTATAAATTGTATTGCTTATTGGACTGATGGAGGCCCATGTATATGGTGTAAGTTGTACAAAAACAGTATGACGCGAACGAGAAAGATGAAAAATTAAAAATAAACCATCCTCTTTACATTTTCCCTCCAAAACTACTGCAACTTTCTCCTCCTATTTTTTCTTTCCTTCTCATCTTCGCTTCAATTCTCAACTATCACCATGGTCAAATCCGTGAAAACCGATGCTCTGCGATATCGGATTTTGCAAACGATCTTGAAGATTTAGATCCAACTCAATCTACTCAAATCACTGATGAGATTGCTATACGCACAACCTTGGAGAAGCTAGAAGCTCACTGATGAGATTGCTGTACGCACAACCTTGGAGAAGCTAGAAGCTCAATTACAAAAACAAGAGCTTCTTAATTCTTATTTTTCATCTCAGGTCAGTGCTAATGGCAACCACATTCAATCTTTCAACACAAGAATTTCAAAATTCCTTGCAATTAATTTTTCAAGAGTTAAAGGACCTGAAGTAAGCTCAATTGCACAAATCTCCACCGGAAAACATGCAGCAAATACATGGTACTCAAAATTGTTGGTGTGGATTTCTAGTGAAGTGGCACAACAGTGGTAAAATCAAATATGTAAAGATCGCTCCAAGGTACGTCGATGGTGCTTTCCTTAAGACGTTATTTGTCATCATCACTCGTTTGAATAAACAAATGGATGATGTGAGTTAAGGCAAATCGTCTCGCAAGATACAATGGGATGAGATGATTAATCTATTTAATCAATTGCGATAACACTGTCAAAATCGATTCAAACTATCTTCTGAATTGATTGCAGTGCAAGAGTATCGAGTTTGTGATCTGTAGTATCACAAACTGAAATAGTGTTGAAAGAAATAAGAGAAGAGAAGAGAAGAGAATGAGATCTGAAATAAAGGACCGAAACACTTTTCAGGTATTCTTGTTTGCAAAGAGAAAAGTAATTCTGAAACGCTTTTAAGACGTTTCTATTCATAGTTGCGAATATGTGCCTTTTTGTTTTTGAGAAGACGCGACACATCCATTCGTTTCAAACGCCACGTCGTTTGTAACAGTCACATCTTCCGCTTCTGTGTCGTTTGTGACACACATCTTCCGCCATTTCTGTCTATTTAATTTTGAATTTTGAGCTTGTTAATAGGTTAAGATCTGGTCCGTTTTAATTAAAATAATTCCGTCCAAAATTATAATTTGAACCCAAACCCAACCAGTTCCAGTTGTTCGGTTGGATGGACGGCGGTGACGACGCGCACGCATGGTGATTATGCATGGTCTCCCTTCTCACACAAGAGCAAATATTGGATATCCAAAGAGCCCAACATTCTCCTGAGAAATCTATATTTAAATATAATTCTTACTCTTCTATGATGTGGGAGTATTTCCAATCCCACTTCTTCCTCTTCTCGTTTTCTTCTCATTTTAAAACAAATAACTAACATAAACAATTTTATAAAAAATTTCACTAATAATCCTCCATCAAATTTTAGTAAAATTTCTTTTGTCATATGTTGCAGAAAAACTTGTGCATAAGTATAAATGTTTTGGGGACTTGAATCTATACATAGTGATAACCTATTAGAGCACATCAGGATGGAGTGATTGATTGAGCATTGAACCAATGATCCTACGTGACGTACCAGATGTGTTTCACACATTTGTTTCTTCGGATAGTTCATAAGCCGACACGTGGATTGATCTTGTGTCGTTATCTTGATTTCATGAAATGCCCTTAGAGACTTAAGCCATAGTTTCACAGAAGACGGCACCATCTTCGTGCATTCATATAAGTAGGTTTATTGCTAGTGCCTTGTAACTATACATTTCAACGGTGCTTCCGTTATAAATTTATTAAGTAGTACAGCCTCCACCATATCATCATTGGTACTAAGCGCTCTTCTTGGAATGGATATAATATTAGATGTTCAGACTAATGTTGTAATACTTCAAATAACATCGTATAATATACTTTTGCTTATTGAACTCAAGATAATAAATTTTATTATGTCGAGTTGAGTTTCCACCATAGTGACTGTTGGATTTAAACATTCCTTTTGATGTTTTCAACACCAAATCCTTTGCAAGTCCTTTTTGTAAATGGATCAGTCAAGTTTTGGCTAGATCTCAGGAAATCTATGGCAATTACCCCATTAGCGAGCATTTTACTCACTGCACTATGCCTAAGGCCAATATGCGTAGATTTGCCATTATATACCTAACTATATGCTCTTGTTAGTGTCGCTTGACCATCACAATGCACAGACGAAGGCATTGGTTTTGCCATACATGAATTTGTAACAACAATTTTTTTGACCATTCCGCTTCTTTACCACAAAAGGCCAATACCATAAATTCAACAACCATAGTAGAATCTGCAATAAACATTTGTTTCTTTGATCCGCTCATCCACTAAGAGTGAATACTCATCCACTGGTCGATTTATTGTTATCTTCTCTTCCAGTATTCCAACTGGCATTCGTGTGTCCTTATATTACACTTGGATACCAAATGTACAATATACAATAATCCATGGTTCATTTCAAATGTTTTAAAATTCTTTTACAGCTAGCCATTGAATATGACTAGGATTACTGGTATATCCGCTTATTTTGCCAACATCGGAGATAATATCAGATTTTGTGCATGTCATGATATACATTAGACTACCAATAACTTTAGCATATTATAGTTGATCTTTTGTTCTACCAGTATTAGAATATAGTTGCATATTTGGGTCAAGTGAGGTGTTTATAGGTTTGCAATCAAATCGATTAAACCATTTTAGAATCTTTTCTATGTAATAAGACTGGGTAATGACCAACCATTCTGCTGTTTTTATGATTCTTATTTCTGGAATCCTTTCAACTTCCTCTATATATTTGATATCAAAACATGAATACATAAGATAGTGTTTGGTTTAAAAACGAATTTTGGGTTTTCTGTTTTCAAATATGCACGTAAAATATGAGAGAAGAGAAGTGACGACGGAGATGATGGAAGGAAAATGAAGGAATGACGGAGAGGATGGAAGAACGATGGAAATATGGATTGTTTATCGTGCTTATATTAATTTTCAAAACACGGAAAACAAAAAAGTTGTTTTCTATTTTGTATGTTAATTTCGTTTTCTAAATTGGTCGTTTTCGACAATATACGCGTGTCTTGCACATTTTTGTACGAACGAAAATCAAAATTAAAATGGAAAAACAAACACAACCCAAATCTTTTCGTATCTTCAATAGTCGATGTATCAGTCTCAAATATCAACATATCATCAACATAAAGGCATATAATTGCATCTTTACCAGCACAAAATTTGCTATAAACACATTTGTCTGATTCGCAAATTCAAAAACCATTTAATACTATGGTTTTATTAAATTTCCCATGTCACTGTTTTGGTGCTTGTTTAAGACCGTAAAGTGATTTAATAAGTTTACATACTTTACATTCTTGTCCAGGCATCATAAAACCTTTTGGTTGAGACATATATACTTCTTCATTAAATTCTTCATTTAAGAATGCAGTATTGACGTCCATTTGATGAATTTCAAATTTATTAATAGATGTTAATGCAATTAATGTTTTAATTGTTGAAATTATAGCTACATATGCATATGTATCAAAATAATCCATTCCTTCCTTTTAGGTAAATCCCTTAGCAACCAATCTAGCCTTAAATTTTTTTATTGTACCATCCACTCTTAATTTCTTCTTAAATATCCAGTTACATTCTGTTGATTTAGAACCAAGATGTAAGTACTAGTTTTCATGTTGATTTCTCGTAATAAAATCCACTTCATCATTTATAGCTTCTTGTCAAAAGACTGAATTAATGGCCTCAATATATGTTAAAGTATCAGAATATATGGTTGTAGAAAGCATGGCGTGATGTCTAATACCATCTCTTGATCTTTCAACCAAATAAATGATAGAATCTTGGCTTTTCAGTCCAATTTTTTTTTAATTTTCCTAAGAGTTTCATCAGTTTCATCATTATTTTCTTGGGCATTCTCAAATTCACGAATAAGTTCAGTTACCTCCACCATTTCACGTATAAGTGTATCAACCTCCACTACTTCACAAATAGATAGATTGTATGGAATATGCATGAATTTATTTTCATAGAACACCGCATCTTTAGATTCTATTATTGTGTTTACCTCAATCGAATTATTATTGATGTATTGAGCGTATCCTAAGAAAATACACGTAATGTCCTTTTGTCCTAATTTTCTGATTTTTGGTTCAGGTAATTGAATAATGGCTTTACTGCCCCAAACTCGATAACAATCAAGATTTAGTTTGCGTTTCTTCCGAAGTTCAAAAGGTGTGACTTTAGTTTTTTTATGAGTTATTCTATTTAAGATGTAACATACGGTAAGTGATGTCTTATCCCAGAAACTAATATTAAGATTAAAATTACATAACATAGCATTAACCATTTCAGCAAGGGTCTTATTTTAACGTTCTGTTCTCCATTTTGTTATGGAGTATAAGCTACAGATGACACTCGTGTATAATTCCCACAGATTCACAAAATACAGGAAAACGATATCCACTTCCCCTATCAGATTTAAGGGTCTTAATTTTAACATCACATTGGTATTTTACTTCAGTCTTATAGGTCATAAATGAATTTAATAATTCATCCTCAGTATGTATTAATTAAATATAACAGTATTTTGAATAGTCATTTATAAATGTGTAAAATATTTCTTTACTCCTCTAGTAGGAGTACTGTGCATATCACAAACATCACTATGAATCAATTGCAACATATTAGTGGTACTAACAGATTTCAGTGGAAACTGTTTTCTAGTTATTTTGGTTAAGAGTATATCCTACACTTATCATCAAATTTATATCATTTAGGGATCATGTTTAATAACATCATATTATTCATATTTCTAATGTTAACATGTCCTAATCTACTATGCCATAAAAAACAAGTGTTAACAGTATAAGTAGAAACAACCATTTTATTAATATTCAATTTGAACATTCCACCACGCATATGCCCTTTTTCAACAAACATTTCGTGTTTGGTCAATACATATTTGTCCGATTCAAAGACTCGTTTGAAGCCAAACTTATTTAATAGACCACTAGAAACAAGGTTTTATCCAAACTTGAGCACATACTATACATCATTTAATGTCAAAAGTTTCCCGGACGTGAACTCCAAGTCCACTGTCCCCTTTACCTTGATTGTTGCTTTCACTGAGTTTTTCATATAGAGATAATTTTCATCCTCAGACGGTTCAAGTTTTTTGAATAAACTTTTGTCGTTACAGATATGCTCAGTAGCACCAGAGTTGATCCATCAAGAATCCTCACTTTCAATCACGTTGATCTAAAAGATTGTGGTTGCAAAATTTTCTTTTATCGACTGAGAGTTCTTTTTTAAAGTGATCAGGTTTTCCACAATCGTAGCATCCATTCATTTTCTTGACCTTCTTGTTATCAAAGTTTTTCTTATTCTGAAATTTCATCTTTTGATTAAAAGAGTGCTTATAGGTTTTATTTTTCTTTTTTTCCTCTACCACGAAAATCTTAGATGGAAACACTGTTGGTTCAGTGATTTCTTTCTGCCTAAGTTATTTTTCCACTTGCAAGCACTGCAAGATTATTCAAACTCATATCCTCCTTGTGTTTAAGGATTTTCTTTTGATCCTTTCAAGATGGTGAAGTTTGTCTACTATAGATGAAACTTTTATCTTCTTATCCATATTCATGTTTTGCCGGTTGAATTGGTTTAGGATAACTTAATATCATTGAATTGCTCTATTACTAGCGTAACATCAGTCATTTTATAAATTAAAAATTTAGAAGCAAAAAATTTCTTACTTGTTGCATTCTCCATTAGATACTTAGTCTCCAGCGCATTCCAAACTTCTTTGGCATTTGATTTATGGTGGTACATATTGAACAGAGTATCCGTCATTCTATTGCATATGTGCCTTTGCATATGTAATCATCTTGCTCCCATTTTAGTTTTGATCGTGCTTGCGCAATAGTCTCGTTTTTTTGTTTTCATTGGCTTTGGCATCGTAAGAGCATAAACCACTTTTAGTCCGACCAACAAGAAACATATCTTCTTCTATCGATGCATGAAATTAACTTCATTTAACCTTTCCAATTTGGTGAAATCAAAAGCAAACTCTTTCGAACTGTGTGGTGCCATTATCGGATAACGTCTTAAGATCTTTGGTGTGGATTTCTGGTAAAGTGGCACAGTAATGGTAATCAAATATGCAGAGATAGCTCCAAGGTTCATCGATGATGCTTTCTTTACGATGTTATTTGCACTCACAACTCGTTTGAATAAACAAATGAGTGCTGTGAGTGAAGACATTGTCTCCTAGATACAATGAAGCCGAGATGATTAATCTCTTTAATCTATTGTGGGAACACTGTCAAAATCGATTCAAACCATCTTCTGAATTGACTGTAGTGATAAGAGTATCAAGTTTGTGATCTACAGTGTCACAAAGCCGAAATAGTATTGAAAGAAATAAGAGAGGAGAAGAGATAGAGATCTGAAACAAAGAAAAATTGAATTTGAAACGCTTTTCAGACGTTTCTATTTATAATTGCGAATATGTGCCTTTTCATTTTTGAGAAGACGCGTTCATTCGTTTCAAACGTCCTGTCATCTGTACCAGTCAGGTCTTCCATCGTTTCTGTGGACCTGTAGTGGTTATGCATGGCCTCCCTCCTCACACAAGAGCAAGCATTAGGTAACCAAAAAGTCCAACATTCTCTCGAGGAATCTATATTTTAACAAATATAATTCTCACTTTTCTATGATGTGAGACTATTTCCATTCCCACTTCTTCCTCTTCTCCTTTTTCTTTTCTCATTTTAAAACAGTTAACTCACACAAACAATTTTATAAAGAATCTCACTAACAAAAATCCAACCTCGGTTTTTCTGGCATTTTAAGATGCGCTCCAAATTCAGGTGATGGATCTATACCTCACATTTGTGTGAATGAGCAAGCTGCTAATCAGAAAGCAACTGAAGATTTTCAGCACTTTTTATGTCAGTTTCCTCAAAATTCATAGTCCAGTCAACATGCATCTTCTCCATTCCTTGATCACAAATCTATGAAGTTAAAATTTCACGTGTATGATAGATCTAATGGGTTATTAGCTTTTGGTAAAACAAACAAAGCTTGTGTTTAGGCATTATCAGCTACCTGATTCAGATGAAGTACATATATGCTCATTTAATCTTAGAAATGAAGCTTTACAGTGGTTTCATTAGTTATCTATTAATGTGGATAACTACTTTGAATGAGAAGTTTTGAAAGAGGATGCAACCAAAAAAAATTCAGCACAATTGATTTCCAATGATTTGAAGCACTTTCATCTATTAAACAAACCTCTACCGTCAGAGAATATCTAAGTAAATTTGAACGAAATTTAAGTTTACTTGATAAATTGCCACACTAAGTATATACTGGATAGATTTGTTGATGGTCTTAAGGATGATATTAAATAAGAATTGCTATCAAATCAGCCAAAAAACAAAGAGATGTTTTTGCCTTGGCAATAGTAAGTGAAGAAAGTCAATCGTCTGAAAAAACTTTTAACAAAATCTTATTAGTTTCCTTAAAGACCTTACTTCCACAATCAACAAGCTTCATTACATCTTTAAACAAATTCCATCTTAGATTCCTCAAGAAAATCTTCCAAAACATCCTCTAACTCCTCAGATCAAGAAACTATTATTGATATTATACAAAAAAAGGTCAGGAAGTGTCCGGACCATAAATATCAACATAAGCACATTTTTGTTTTAAAAGGTTTATTACAAGATGATCGGTTAATTTTACTTGATGAAAAATCAGTGCAAATCATTGAGGAACTGTAGGGTACTGGTGATCAGGTTGAAGATACTAAACCATCTATTTGTTTGCAAGCAAGATGTGGAGTTTCTGCAAATAATACCATCAGACTTCGAGGAAGTATTAACGTTCATGTTATTACATAGTTATGAAAGGCGCGTCATGGCGCGGCATGACGCAACGTTTGCGTCTTTTTTCATATGGCGTGGTGCACATGGAAAGAAGCAATGAATGACGCAAGTAACGCTTACAGCGTAAATGGCGCACGGTGTAAAATGATGTGCCTTTCTGTTTTTTTATTGTGTTTTACTTCTTTTTTATTTATTTTTCATTTTTACCGTTAAAACCAATCTCCAACAATGGTTAGATGTATTATATATTTTTTATACGATGATACGATTACAATTTGAACTATTTATTCATATTATTGCCGCATCGAACTACAATGTGATATTAGAATCGAGATCTGCAAATCTGAACCAAATCGATCTAAACCCGACTGAACCCAATGGGTCCTGGATCGGGTTTAGATGTTGAAAAATAACATGAAAAACCGATCCGACATGGAAGATTTGACAAAAGGCAAAAAAATATATGCATTTTGGTGTTATTACCGAATCCGATCCGAACCAGGAGTTGGGTTAAAGTTTTAAAATATACAAGTTAAACTCGACAAAACCCAATCCGACTAGAATTGAAACCGACCGGGTCAACTTCAGGTCCTACCCGACGGGTTTTATTACCACCTCTGCACCGAACAAATAATATTGAACGGTCACATTCTCCAAAGTAACCTCGAATGAACTTCGAGCTATTTGTTCTAATTAATGTTGTACCGAACAAATAATCTCGATTGTATGATTTTGTAAATTAGTTTTTAGTGAACTTTGAAGTGTCTGTTACTATTACGGTCCCATCGAATGAATTGTCCTTCAATATGAGACGAATGAGTAAGATACCAAAACTTATAAATTTGATGATGTAGATGTTGGTTTAGAAATTATGATTGCTAAAGCACAATCAAATTTTTAGTTTATCAGTAATATGTATTATTATTTTAGATTCTGAACGCTATTATGCTTGAAATTTTATTTTTACGATATTATATTTGTTTTTTTTAAATGTCTAAAAATCTTTATTAAATGTGTTTTTCTTATTTGATTTTGGAGCATAACCCCTTGTTATAATGTCGAAATTTTCTAATTCAAGTTAGAATTGCTATTGGTATTTATGCATCAACACCATAATAATTAGATTCTTAAGCCTTTCAGTTTCAATTCATAATTTTATCACTTCAATCAGACTTTACATCGAAATAGCATAATACATTTTTTTACATGTGTGGTCCACATATTGAAATATTCCAACAATCTTATGTAATAACCTTATAAATGTATTTTTCTTTATGAGTTTCAAAATTTTTTATTCATAACATCAAGTGTATTCGAAACAATTTCGTACATCAACCGTGTTGAAAAAGGATCGAAGCGACATTCGTTACCTTTATCATAACTAAACTCGTCAATGGTCACATATCAATACAATCAAATGATATGGATCAATCATGTATGCGTAGTATGAAAATTACATAATATGTGATCTATACATGTCTATTTTCAAATGGTCCTACTTTAGTAAGATCAAAACGTTCAATATTCGAATAACTTAGTGTAAAGAAAACTATATTATTTATTTCCGATCAAAGAAATAAAATATGAAAATATATCCATAAAAATATAGAGCAGCATTATATGATTATATCAAATACAAACTCCACATGAACCAAAACATCCTTACATGAAAGGTACAACCATTTGAGCAACATGCTCGTGAAAGACCTCAGACAACTGTCCTTTTGTAAGCAGATCTGCTATCATGGAGTCTTCCCCGGATTAGCCATGTAGTGACTAACCATACTGACATATCTTGTCTCGTGCAGACCATGACGTACATCAAGCTTCCAACTACACTTGCACATGACACTCACTCCATATAAGTCCTATCTTCAACTGAAATGGGAGAGCATTTTTTCCAAAAGCTTTAAATACAAATGCATGAGTGTCGAAATAGCATTTGCAGTATCCATGCTAAAGCGAACAAGCACCTTCGTAGATACTCATTTTGACCCAGTCTCAAAAGTCCAAACTTTCCATCTCTGAAGGTTTTCGTGTCTTAAAATCTTCTTTGTTTCTCTAACGTCTTTCATTTCGAATTCCGCTATCAAACGCATAATCAATTGGTTGATTTCTTCTTTATCTTTGAAAGCAATAAACATATCATCCACGTGCAAGAGTAAGCACACCCAGACACTGCTTTTCAAGTGTTTATGCTAAACATAAGTCTCTTTTATGTTTCTATCAAAGCCAATGCTCAACATAAAAGAATCAAACCTCTTGTATCAGACGACTGCTTCAGACTGTACAGCGATTTCTGTAGTTTGCAAATCCAATCCGACTTACCATCTACTACAAACCTATCTGGTTGTTTCATGTAGATTGTCTCTTCCAAGTCTCCATGTAGAAAAGCTGTCTTCGCATCTAGCTGCTTCAAGTCTATATCGTGAGTAGCAACTATAGCTAACAAATTCCTAATCAATGTATGTCGCATAACCGGAGTAAAAATTTCATCGTACTCTTTCCTTTTTTTTTGTGAAAACTCTTTTGCTACCAATCTAGTCTTGTGCCTTCCATTGTCTTTTACTTTGAATATCCATATACAACCTATGGCTCTATTTCCCTGAGGTAATGAGACCAAATCTCATGTCTTGTGTTGGTGATAAACTTCATGCGACTATCGCTCTATTTATAGTCTTCTCCAAGTGGAGATATGAAAAGTTTTAAATAATGTAAAATTGCAATTAAGGAAAGTTTTTCCATAAATTCCAAATTTGTAAATTAGGAAAGTTTTCATTTACTTGAATTGCACAAAAAAATTCAACACATCTTAAAATTAACCCTATTAAATTCAAATAACTGACAAGTCTCCTTTCGAGATACATAGTACAACATTAATATCAAGTTTTTGGACACTAATATTAACTATAAGTGATATTCTTGTTGTAATGATCAAATACTAACAATAAATTCTAGTCGCATAATAATATTCTTTTGGGCCAATTAATTATTCACTTGGAAATCTTATAATTACCACATTTTTATCATCATACATGTAAGTAATTTGAGAAAATATTAACTTTTCTTTGAGCTGGTTAACATCCGCATGAATACACACAAATATCAAACACCGTTTATAACAATCAAAACAAAAGAGGCCACTTTGGTAAATATATTCACACAAATATCAAACACCGTTTATAACAATCAAAACAAAAGAGGCCACTTTGGTAAATACATGCACACAAATATCAAACACCGTTTATAACAATCAAAACAAAAGAGGCCACTTTGGTGATATGTTGTATCAATTAGTTCCATTGTAATGTAAAATATTTATATTTAATTTACAAAGAGACACCTAAATGTATATATATTTTTTCTAAAAAATAATAAGAGCAGTGGGATTATTATTACAAAGACTTGTGTTCATCTTCTCAAATTTTATGAGAAATTAAAAGAAAAAAGGAAAGAAAAAAAAAACTGCGACGTTTATAATAATGTCCACTTTTAACTTATAATGATGTTCCTGAACTAAGTTAAGGTTTATACTCTTAATCAACCAACACCTGAACAACATTATTTTATTCAATACATACTTTGATGAATTGATACAATTATATGCTAAGTTCTACTTTATTATATCAAAATGATTAGGACAATACAAAAATTGTCCTTTTTGTTATCCTAACCTATAGAGTTGTGGTCTACAAGTAATAGATATTCATTATCTTTTAATCTAACACTTTAAACCATGTGCAAGCAGTTTATAGTTCCTCACAAAAAATAATAAAACCACGCGGTTGACAAAGGTCGGTATAAACCATTATGAAAGTAAATCAAACATGACATGTACGTGCCAAAGAAAAGAATATTTAAATAGCAACTATGAAATATCATGCATTATCTGAGTTGATATATTTTATAACAGTACAATGTAGCAACACTGGTTCAATTCTATTTCAAAACAGTGTAACATTTAAGTTATTCAATGCTGATGACAATTACTACATGATCTAGTTCTTCTATAATTCATAAGCAGGAAGAAAAATTACACGGAGCATGTAAACCGGGTGAGCTAGAAATGATCATATATTTTTTAATTTTTTAATCTAAACTTACATCTGGTCATCTTCACACATATGCTGCTAGATGTATATCTACTGTATATTTGATCTAAATCCAAATATTGCCAACGGTGCACATATTCAAATATATAAAGTATACAACTTCTTGATTGGGTAAAGTCAATGATGGAACATATTCACCTAGTCAATGATGGAACATATTCAAATATATAAAGTATACAACTTTTTGATTAGGTAAGGTCAATGATGAATCAAAGATATATTAGAACTACCGATTCACATATGAAGTTTTATCCTATCACAGTCTATACATAATGTATTTGTTGCCACTGTTATTTTGTCCTTCGATCGATTCATTAAGAAATAAATGAACATGTTGACCCAAACTATGTATTAAGTTATTAACTGATGTGTGTGCAAAATAGACTGCAATGGATGCAATGCGAATGTATTCTAAACATGTTTCTTTTCTCTGACAATGGCCATACAATTAAAGTCAATTTAAACACAGTGATTGTTTGAAACATAAGGAATTACTATTAATATTCAGCTTATCAACCTTGGGATAATGTAGTACTGTAATAATTTTCTTTTTCTTACTGATCCGTCTGCTGATTCTTTATCAGACATAATCCATATTGAATATTTTATAATTTCCCAGATCAAAATCAATTTGTTTAATGTACTTTTCTCAAATATAGATAGAAAACCCTCAATGAAATCAATAATGGATTCTTTAGCATTAATAATTAGAATTGCATCCGGTGTCTACGCATTAGTACCATAATAATTAGATTCTTAAGCCTTTTAATTTTAATTCATAATTTTATCATTTTAATCCGGCTTTACATCGAAATAACATAACACATTTTATTTTACATGCGCGATCCACATATTGAAATATTCCAGCATAAAAGCGTTGTGACATTGAGAGGATTTTTGGGACTTGCTGGTTGTTATAGAAGATCTGTGAAAAAATATGGCATTGCTGCTAAACCACTGACAAACCTGTTGAAGGAAAATTCATTTTGTTGGAATGTAAAAGCTCAAATAGCATTTGATACATTGAAACAACGGTTCACCTCTCCTCTAGTACTTGTTAAGCTTAACTTTTCACAAGATTTCTTAGTTGAATGTGATGGTTCTGGCGGTTTGTATTGGATCTGTATTACTTCAAAATGGCAAACCAATTGCTTATATAAGTCAAGCATTAAAAGGGAAGAGCGTTCATCACCCATCCACATGAAAATGAGCTATTAGCTCTTATGTTAGTCACAAAGAAATAGACACAATATTTTACTTGTCAAATCTGATCATAGAACACTTAATTATCTTTTAGAACAAAACTTCATTCAAGAATTCAAAACAAGTGACCTGCGAAACTACATGGCTTTGGTTGTAAGGTTGGATATAGAGCCAGTAAATAAAATATGGTAGCTGGTTGCTTGCCTAGAAGAGATGAAGTGGCCAATACCATACCGGTTATTTAAACTTATACTAAATTAGAAATTCATGTTAACACAACGTGATTGACTTGAATAAAACTAGAGTTTATCAGATCCTTATTTCCATGACTCTTGGATGTTAAGCTGCAATCTGGAAAACTTGATGTTACCAAGTATAAAAAGTTGAAGGCTAATCTTTTATAAAGAGAAGATAATCATTAGTCCAGAAGATGATGATATAAAGAAAATTTTGCTAGATGAATATCATTCCACGCCTCTTGCTGGTCATTCAGGAGTTGAAAGGACATTAACAAGACTGAAATATGTATTCTTTTGGCATGGTCAAAAATTAATGTGAGACAATTTGTTAAATACTGTGATATTTATTTATCAAAGAGTTAAATCAGGAAAATGTTCAATATACTAATTTGTTACAACCCTTACCAATAACGGAGGGAGTTTGGGAGGATATGAGTATGGACATTATTATAGGCTTAACTAAATCCAACAAATTCACAGTTATATTTGTCGTACTCGATAGATTAATCAAATATGCACATTTCTTTCCTCTCTCACTTGTATACAACACGACAAGTAGCAATTTTGTTTTTGTTTTTGTAGTGTGTGTAAATTACATGGATTGCCAAAATCAATTGCCAGTGACAAAGATTCTATATTTACTAGTAAATTCTAGTCTGAACTCTTTTAAATACAAGGCTACACTCTTGCTATGAGATCTTCCTATCACCCACAATCTTATGTGTAGACACAGATAACTAACATTAGAATGTTACTTTGAAATGTTTTTGTGGTCAGAAACCACGTGAATGTGTGAAATGGTTAAGTCTCGTTGAGTTTTAGTATAACATTACATGGAAACTACACATTCAATCTACACCATTCGAAGCACTTTAGGGTAGAAAACCACCTACTTTTGCTCTCTTATGTGCCACAGATAAGTGTATGTGTCATTGTATCGAACAGGTTGTGAGTACTGTAAATTGTAATGTTTATTGGGCTGATGGAGGCCCATGTATGCGGTGTAAGTTGAACAAAAACAGTACTATGTAAATGGGAAAGATGAATAATTGAAAATAAAATTACCCTCTTACATTTTCCATCCAAAAATTCAGGAACTTTCTCCTCCTTATTCCATCTCATCTCCTCTTAAATTCTCAACTGTCACCATGGCCAAATCTAAGAAACCCGATGCTCTGCTGTCACATTATCAATTCAGTTCAATGGTTTGATTTACTCTATAACCGCATTTGTCAAGTTTTTACTATGTTCACACTAGATAATCAACTCGAGCTTTAAAGGGGAGGTAATATAACTAAATACTTCCGTGTATTGGCACTTACTAAAGAATAAAACTAAGGGATGGGGTAGATGATATTAATGACCACAAGCTTTACTGGTTCGTACAATCACTGCATATGTACAATAATATTTCGTCTATACGTTTAATAGGTTTAGTCTAGTTTATACAATCAACGAGTAGACCACAAGTTTTACTGGTTCATACAATCACTGTGTATGTACAATCATATTTGGTCTGCATGTTTAATATTTGACTAGTTTATACAATCAATGAGTAGAAATTTGAAAACCAAGACTTAAAATACGATCTTCTTTCCTATAAGAGATCCGCAGTCAGCCGGGTATTATTATAGCCAGCCAGATCTTCTAGTATTAGCTGGTACTGGGCAGGGTTTGTGTGCATTTTAACATATATCGGTTACTGTTAGTGGGCTCTGAGTTTCATATTGTAAATGATATAACTGATTGCTTAATATTGTGTATGCTTCTTTATTTATTTTTATTTTTTATTTTTTTATATAACCTTAATGCATTTGACTTTTTACTGTTAGTGGGCTCTGAGTGTCATTGATTTATTGCAATGTATTCCATATTATTTGGGATTCATTTCTGTTACAAGCATTTATTTCCTTTTTGCTATAAATCAATAGGCTACGGTGCAGCTTGGAAAGTTGCTGACATATCTGAAGGGTCAAGTGTAGTTATATTTGGTCTAGGAACAGTGGGCCTTTCAGTAAGCATGAACCAAAGCTTAATCACATATTTGCCATGCTAAGATCCAATCTTTCAAATCAACTTAATCATGCAGTACATGTATAGGTTGCACAAGCTGCCAAGAATAGAGGAGCATCCATGATTATTGGAGTAGATAATAATCCCGACAAACACGAGAGAGGTTTAAAAGAGAGTTTATACTTTATATACATTTTATTTATTTATTCTTGTGTCCAATCATTTGATAAGAAGTATAATTTTATTGTATAGGAAAGGCTTTTGGTGTAACTGAAGTGATAAACCCAGATGAATGTGATGAACCTATTCACCAGGTATTTTGTTTTCATTGCATTGGCACTACTTTAATGTATTACACACTGGAATTTTGGAGCTGTTAAGTTTGCAACATATCAAAATAATTTTAAAACTGCAATCTTATCATATGAAAACATTTTTGAAGGATTTGTATGAGTTTCGGTACTAGTATTCCTAAATTTGAGGGTTTTAAATCTTGAAACTCGGATCAACATATTTAATATACTTAATTGAATTCGAAATTCCAATTGTAATGTTTTCAAAATAGAATGAAGATGGAATAAGAGAGAAGATTTAGTTTGAAGTTTAGTGTATAAGTTCAAACGTCAAAATCAATTTCAAAGTTGCCAACAAACCTTACAATATGAATCCTTTAAATCTATGATTTACGATTTGAATTCCATTTTGAATTAAAGTTGGCACTTTACGGTTTACAATACAAATCCCATTTTGAAAACCTTGGGGTGGGGTGTTGCGGCAAAAGCAAATCATTCTGGAAAATAAAACGTCGCCATGACATTCCAATTTATATCTGTCCAGAGTCCAAAGTAGCAAGCATTTTCCATGTTTGGTTCCAAGTTTAAAAGATCTGAATGTAGATTTGATTATACCTCCATTGGTGGTTAAAAATAGTATAATTATGCATGGGTGCATTCTTATACTGAACGTAATAAATACATTACATTACTAGACTCATACATTATGTAAAATATCATTCTTGTTCAATGTTTTCTTAGACTAATCATGCAAGATACCAACATAAATTTAGGGACATTTTGACAACGAACTTTCACTATATTTATTGTCCAATAGTATTGTGCACGTTATTTAAATAATTTGGTTTGATGTGCAGATTGTGAAGGAGATGACAAATGGTGGGGCAGATTACTCTTTTGAATGCATTGGCGATACCAGTGCTGTATCAACTGCATTGCAATCGTGCTGTGATGTAAGTTTCGTCCTCTTCTTTCTTTGCTTGCTATTTGTTAATCAAGTAGTCTACACTTTTCAATATTTGCAGGGATGGGGAGTAACTGTAACTTTAGGTGTTCCAAAAGTCAACCCTGAAGTTTCCACTCACTATGCATTACTTCTTTCGGGACGAACATTAAAAGGATCTTTATTTGGAGGGTGGAAGCCAAAATCTGATCTTCCGTCGTTAGTAGACAAATATATGAACAAGGTATATGCTTCAAGTTATAGCACACTGACTTCAGCCATATCATGTCATGTGCATTCTACTAACCTATGAGGCCCAAGCAAGTAAATAAATTCTTATTTGCAATTTGACTATGCTCGCAATTAGGGCCATGGCTACAAACTAATAGAATCTTCTTCATCCTCATTTGGTACCAACACCTATATTTGTAACACTGTCTCAAGTTATAGTGGACGTTCATAAATTTGGTATGAAATATTATTTAATTTTATTTTTAGGAAATACAAGTTGATGAGCTGGTGACACATGACTTGCCATTTAGCAGTATCAATGAAGCATTCACTCTGATGAGGGAAGGAAAGTGTTTGCGATGTGTCATTCATATGAACAATCCATAAAATTACATAAGAAGGTATATTACTTCTGCTGTCATGAACTATTTGTTATATTCAAGCTTACATGTTCTGTATTCTAAAGATTAAAAAAATGTTATGGATGATGATTAAGCATTAACTTTGAATGAGTTTGTTGGATATCAAGGAACGAGTAGATCTTTGTTTCTATATACATGAATATTTTCGTATCTTTTGTCCAATAAACAAATGAATTGCTAGTTGCAACTCATGGAGCTTATAGCTGCAGTGCAGTCAACATAGGTGATTTTGGTGCTTTGGCTGAAGCAAGGAAAATCATGATTAATCTATGAAAATTTTCAGTACGAGAACGTACCACTTTAAAACAACTAGTATAATCACACAGCAATGAAAAAGCAATCGTTCGGTTGTTTAGATTTGAAAAAAAAAATCATATAGTGTGTTCATTTTTGAATCATACGATGATATGCTAAGCGCTGGAGTTACATATATACCGACATGATATACCTACATGATGAGAACAACAAACATGATGTTTGTTTGCATCAAAATTGGGCATACTCTTCGGATGTGATTGAAGCGATTAAAGTGAAGAAATTAAATGGAAAAAGAGACTAATCTAACATTCACACCAATATAAGCTTGCAGAAATGAAAAGACATAAAAAATTATAGTGGTTCGGCTTTGTAGCCTGTGTCTATTTTGAATGTTTTTCTGTTTTATTGTTGATTGATAACTGATTACAACAGTTGACGCTCGAAGACTCAAATTACAATGGAGTTGCGACAGAATAACGGCGTAACAGAGTCAAAAGTCCTTTTTCTGTTGGCATTGGGGTGCTATTTATATGTGTGGTCTAGAAATATCTGCCTTTGAACTTGTAATACTCCTCACACATGGGTGGGTCACCAGATCGATCAGGGGTCATTTGGGATCGATTGGGATTGATCCCCATCTTGTTCGTATCGATCAAAATGATGTCCATTTGGGATGAGATCGATCAGACAAATCTTTGAGGTGGTAAGCAAGCTCCTATGAAAATTTGAAGGCATTTGGATTTGTAGATTTCGAGTTATGATCGATCCAAAGTTGGTTTTGTAGGTAGGCTGGAGCGTTGGTTTTGTAGGTAGGCTGGAGCGTTCGTATTGATGCTTGCGTATCTATCAGCCTTCGTATCGATCCCTCTGCGTATCGATCAGATGACGTGAGCGATAGTTCAGGAGAGATCCAAGTTTTATGCTAGAGGATCGTTTTTTGGCTGACCATGCTTTTTTGTATCGGTCTAGTGTAACTCCTTCCGTATCGATGTTGGTATGCGTTCTTTGTATCGATCATTGGCTCTCTCCTTCGTATCGATCAGGTGAGTGATCGATACAAGACATGTCGCTTGTGTATGATGGATACGAACTGAAAAACCTTGTTGGACGGATACGAACTGATGCCTATGGTTCGATGGATACGAGCAAGATGGTTGCAAGGTGATAGATATGAACTGGATGGATACGAATTATTAAACTTGCCTCTCATGAAACTTGATCGATCTATATCTTGAGCATACAAACTCCGATTGACTTAAAATTTAGAATTCTGCCTTCCATAGCTTTGTTTGTCGTACTACGCTAATTGTAGCTTGATTTGGACTCGGACTCGGACCAAATTTGCTAGTATCCATAGTGAACATGTGCGTAACCGAACTTCGGGACGGGTTATCCTTGGTTTCCAGCCAAGTCCTTGGTGTCTCGGCCTTATGAAAAGGAGAGATAACATTTGCCCCCCCCTCAAAGTACGTCTTGTGTGAACATGACGTGCTTTGAAAAGCTGCATTCTTTTATTCCGAAAAAGCTCTATCCGGTTCGTTGAATAATCGCTGCCTTTTGATCAAGAGATGGTACCTTTGATTGATTTTCAACGGTAAAAATGTTTAATTGTCGACTGCCAATGATCATGCAGTGTTTTTTTGTAACTCAAGGTCGAGTGCTAGCAATTCGTTGTTCGTTATTCTGGTTGTCATCGGGTAAGCATTCAATTCCTGTTAATTTTGAAAATCGAATGTTAGTTTTTCGTACATGCACATATGTTAACTTGACTCATGTTCACGTTTGCATGTTCAGTGGTAGTTGTCAAGTTTTCTTGCTTGGATTGAGTTTCGTATCGATCTTCTCCTGGATCGATGTGAAAATTGAGTTGTAACAACAATTGATGGTTATTTCAAAGCATCCCTTCGTATCGATCCTCTCTTGGATCGATCTGAGATGTTGGAACGCATGTTGCGTATCGATGGCTATCAATACGAAATAGGTAGTTCTTGGAGGCGCTTCGTATCGATGGATATGAACATGAGGTCTTCGAGCAAATGAATATGAAATGTGTGTTTCGTATTGATGGGATTTAACAACTCAAATAAGACTTTGTTACATCTTTCGTATTGATGGAATTTGTACCGATGGATACGAAGATGATGGCCGGTCATTGATGGATATAGAATACTAATTTCCGGACCGTTCTGGGTTGATGGATACGAACGAGCCTCTTCGTATCGATGGAATTCGTGACCGCTTCAATCGGTAGCCAATCGGTTTTTGGCTACTGGGAGACGAAACGTTTTTTTTGCTTGGATACGTACTCATATAAAAGGACTTGTACTTAGTTGAATTTTTACTTGCCTTCATTTCCCTTTCTGCCTTCGTATCAATAGAGAACTTGAGAAAGAAGAATTATCTTTGTCTCCAAATTAAATAACTCATTAATTCTCCCAACCGATTGTTAAGCTAGGTAATTAACCGATCAAAACCACTCTAAAATGACGAGACTCGAGTTTTAATGCCAACTCATCCAAAGTCGTTACCGATTCCGACGCCATTGATGTCGAAATTTGGTCGGAGTGAAGTCGAGGAGGGAGCGATGACGTTTTAGCAGCTTGGGGAAGAAGAACCGTTGATGGACACGAAGGAATCACTGGAGCATCGGGTAGTAGCTCGTCTCGATCTGAGAATGTGGAAGCTCGTATCGATTTGGAAACGATGGAAGCTCGTATCGATATGGAAATGATGGAGTAGCTTCGTATCGATTGAGAATGGTGGGAGTTCGTATCGGTTTGGAGCGATCGATATGAAGACTTGCCGACGATCGATACGAAGCCGTAGTTAGTGATTGATACGAAGACTGATTTCCTGATTGATACGAACTGGGTTTCTTGCGGGACGATCCAAGTTTGAACTTTGATGGATACGAGACTTTGCATACTCGAACACTTGACTCCGACGACCTTCAGCCTTACATATTTGGACTTAACCATTAAAATATGTATTTGACTACCCTTCGAAGCTCGCCGATGGAACTGTAACTTGACATTTACGAACTCTAGCATGGATCATTCTTCAAAGTCAGAATGGCACGGTTGTAATGGTCAGCGATGACGGTCACTCCAGTTGATTCTCGAAGTCTTGTCGTTTTAACACCTTTCGGACTTGAAGAAATTTAAAGTATTATGTAGCACTGCACTGTACAACACGATCATTCACTTCACAATCACGGGGGAACACAGGTTTATTGCCATCTAATGATGATTTTTACCGAGTTCAATAGCCATGGATCCTGGAAACTCCAAGCCGTAGGATATCCAAAGTCCTCTACTTCCAGTTGTAGAAATGCCAAAGATCGCAGCTGAAGTAATAAGTCCCGCTTCGGACGAGATGCCAGGTGCAGCTTTTATTATGAATCCACAGGGTTAGGTCCGTTCCAAAGTCTCCGAAGATATGCTCGGCAGAATCTGTCTCAGGCAAGGGCTATCTCTAGAAGATGTTTTGGTACCAGGCACAAAAGACAGAGCCCATAATCCCCCAGAAGGGTATATTGCTTGCAACAGTTTCATGTGCACTGCTGGAACGCTGCCTTTTTTCAATCAATTTATTCGGGAAGTGCTGATTTTCTTGAGGATCGCTCCGTCTCAATTATATCCGAATGGATACGTTCTACTCAACAGCTTGTTCATTATCTTCATGGAGCATCTCTTTCGACCTCCGACTTCGAAGAAATCAGATATCTATTCAACATTAAGAGTCGCGGGGACAACCCTCCTTTCACTTTTCTGGAGGCAGTTAGAAACTGCCAAGTGGTGGCAGGAGCTGGAGTAAACTAAGCTACTTCAAAACCGAATGGTTCTTCGTTCGGTATCCACCGGGATTTGCCGGACGGTGGCTAGTTAGACATAAGTGTTTTAACTTCTTCGTCGATTAACTGAGTAATTTAAGTTGATGCCGAGTCTAACACTTTGCTTCTTTTACAGCTTCGATCCAACGGCCTGAAGGAGAGCAATTCAAAGAGATTGTACGAACTCTCCAATCGGTGTCGGCTGGGATTAGAGAGATTGATGAAGTTCTCACCGACGAAAACTTAATCACTGTTGGGCTTATAGAAAGAGGCCAAATAATTGGATCAGCAGGTGTTCTCAGAATGGCTTCGGCGAGGCATGGAGGAAGAAGAGCCCCTAGAATCGTAATCACTGAACATGACGGTGATGAGGGTGTGCCCGTTGGAGATGAGCCTACAGCTGTGCCTCCGTAGAGTCTTCGATCTTCAGAGTTGAAAAGAAAAGGCAAGACTATTGCCTACGAATCCACGAGACGTAAGTTGTAATGTCTCCGTCTGTAACAACCGCTATAACTCCGGAGACTTCTCCTCCGCGAATGGAGAGTTCTTTGAGAGGATTGGCAGACATCCCTATTCCAGATGACTTGTCTTCATATCAAGACCTTGGATTAGAGGGTCTTCAAAGTGCTTTAGATATAGGGGGAACCAACTCCTACGAGCAAGGCTACCACAACCGGTTGGTTGGGGGGTTTTGCACATGCATGCACACACTTCACAGCACCACACAACTTCTAATCACATGTTTCTCAATCTCTGGAGATAACTAATTCTGCTTCTCTTTTCATTTTACAGATACGATGGTGAGACAAGGATTGATGCTTGACAGCCTGCGTTCCAAACGCCATTCTTCTAGTTCTTATTCTGAATCTCGCAGACACAAGACTGAAGGAGATTATGGTCGTGGTCGTTCCAGCCAAGAACATGAACGTTATGAAAGAGGAGGGAGATGCAACACCAAAGTAGGCACCTCTCCCGGCCGTGATCGCCACCACCCAAAGGTTAGTCCAAACCCTCCAGCTCCGGACGGCAGTCTTCAGATCCTTCACGTCAAATAATGCCCCCTCAAACTTCGAGATCTGACGAGCAACGTCGAAGAATTGAGGCTGAAACTCCCATTACCACAGAACAGACTACTTTAGAACCCACTAGGGAAGGAGCGATCAAAATTGCTAAGTTGAAAAAAGATTTTTCAAATATCTGCTTTGATGGCTTTGTATTTCCTCCGAATTTGAAGTGAATCCCCGACGACGTGGAAAGAATGATACATGATTACGTACACGATGTCTATAATCAGTATCGAGAATGGGTGAAAAACGTAGAAAGCTTCAACGATAGCCTTCGAGTGACCAAAAACAATCGAGAAACTAGAGACTGATCTTGCTCAGAAGAACCGTATAATCGAAGTACTTAACAACGAGGCAAAATCTTCAAGGAAGTCGGAAATGAAGGCCCAAAAGAAATCCATGAGGCAAGTCAATCTATGGATAAAATGCGACAAAGACGCACATGGCCTTGGTGGAAGAAATGAGCCACCAAAATGCTATTGTTATGGCAGGGAGAGACGCTGCGCTGAAAGAGCTTAACGAGCTAAAGGCGAAATTTTCAGAGGCCATCAAGGAGAAGGACAAGGCCAACAAATCTGCCCAGGAGGCATGCGAATAGGCAGTGATACTCAAGGATGAAAGAGATGCGATGAACTTAAAAGGCTCAGGAAGCTAAGGCCAGAATTGAGAATGAAATTAAAGCGGCGGAGGCCGGGATGGAGAGCGAATTTGAAGATCTCCTGGTCACATACAATGTCAAAGTTTTGAGAAACCGCAATCTAACCTTGCTCGATGAAGAATATCCTTTTCAATTGTATAAAGCCTGGAGCCGTCTGGTGGAGCACGAGCAGAAGACTCGCAACACTACAACCGTCGACGAATTCAAACTAGAAAATCAAATACTCATCGAAGATGAGCCGAAAGTCCTCCACGACACCATCATCGCTCTCGAGAAGGAAAAGCTTGCTGCTAAGTATTCGGACGCTGGAGAAGGGTCTAGAGTTGAACACCATGAAGTAGGCTCTGAAGCGCTCCAAGTCTCTCAATCCGAGCCTACTTCTTCTATTGACCTTCCAACTGTTCTGGGACATGACCCTGACTAGCCGCACTTATCTCCAGTACATGAACGCGACTCTGAAAGGGCATTGGCTCAGCATGTGATTCAATTTGAGGAAGGTATTTTGAACACTTCTTCCATTTATCCAAATGTAGGAACACTATCAGAAGACACTACTAATATTTTCTCCCATCTTTCTTTAGCCTTAGATTCTGCACCACTTGATCCTCCTACAACTCAAGGAATGCATCATGAGCAGGAGGCGCTAGTGGTGGAATCTACAACGGTCGCCTCATCGGCTGGGGAGATGCACGAAAGAAGTTGTTTTTTTGATGAAAAAATGATGGAAGCACTCCTCGGCCATCAAAGTAACCCGATCATCGAAATGTCATTCGTCATTGATGAAGATGTGATGATTACTAGCTCCTCGGGCCCGACTAGTAGCATGTCAATAGGGATTCGCACAGATCGGGCTGAGGAGATAATGGTGGAAGTTAAAGCTGAGATAGAGCAAACCAAGCAAGCTAGTAGTGTTGGTAGGCGCATGACAAGTCCCGGCCCGATCCTATGCTTATTGTTTCTTCGGGGGAAACCATCATTGATACCAGCGCGCCTAATTCTTCCAGCTTTGAGGGTTCCACCATTCCTCCAGTTCCACACACGGAGGATATTCTGATCCTTATAAGTTCCAAGGAGGAGGCTGTTCTGATTCCCCCGACCGAAGACAAACCGGCTAGCGCAGGCCGGGGAGGCAAGGGCTCGAAGAGACATCCGAGCGGTAGTACAAGCGGATCTACGCCGAAGAAGAATAAAAAATCAAAGGCGTAGACTTGCTCTTTTGTTTCATCTTTTTGGTGGATAGATGGAATATGCTTCCTTTTGCCTTTGTAGGCCGTGTATAGATGCGGGTTCGGCCCTATTTATAGGAATTTTGTAAATGAGTTTTTGCACTTATCTTTTTTCAAAGAAGATTGGAAAAAAACTTCATTTTGTTTTTTCTATCATAACTCTGCGTTTGTTTACTTAAGTATTTCAGCATTTGTACTTCCATTCAATGTACTTGTGATACTTCAATCTTTGAGTTGAGCTTGAGTCCGGTCGTTAAGTCCCGAAGTCATGGCTTCGTGTCATAACCAAACGTCGAGCCAAATCTCAATGTTGCACTGTCTCGGTCGGTGGTTGGTACTTGAGTTATGCCCCCAGTCTTAGGGATAAATTGAAGTAATTGGTCGGAAATCGTTTTTTGCCTTTGCTCATTTTTATTTAACTATGTTGGAACGAAGTTAAAGTGAAACGAATTGGAGTGGTCAATCGCACTCATTCATCGGCTGGTACTTGCATCCGCACTCAGGGGATTAAACTTGCATGCTGGCAATCGGTCGCGCCTTCTTGTTATTTAGAACCATATCCACGCTCCGGGGACATAGGATAATTTACGGGCGGTCGGTCACACCCGTTAGGCGTTTAGAATTATGTCCACACTCTAGGGACATAAGTAATTTTACGGGCGGTCGGTCAAAACCGTTTAATACCTAGAATCATATCCGTGCTCTGAGGACATGAGTTGATGTACGGGTAGTTAGTCACACCTGTTTGATGATTATACTCTGGTCCACGCTCTTGGGGCCAGAGTCAGTTGATGGGCGGTCAGTCACGCCCAGTTAGTGTTTAGGTTTGCATCCACACTCCGAGACATAAGTTGTTTTGCAGATGATCGGTTACACCCATTTAATGTTTATACTCCAGCCCGCATTCTCAAGATTGGAGTTAGTTGATGTTTATACTCCTCCTGGAATCTAGAGTTGGTTGATGGGTGGTCAGTCACACCCATTTAGTATTTATACTCTAGTCCTTTCTCTCGGGACCAAAGTTAGTTGGTGGGTGGTCGATCACACCCATTAATTTTTATACTCCAGTTCGCACTTTGGGAATCTGGAGTCGGTCGACAGATGGTCAATCACTATTTAAGCATTAGGATCTCGTTCGCACTCCGGGAATGAAGAGTTGATCAGGGTTGTGGACGGTCGGATCACATCCACCCTGAGTTGGCAAGCGAAGTCGTACATGGACCGGTCCATCCTCTTCGAGCTTGTATTGAATGAGGTCGAAGTCAACGGGGGACGGATCCACCCTCTTCGAGCTCGTGTTTTGGAGTTTGTACTCTAGCTCGCATTACGGGAGTTGAAGTTTGTTAGAGGATTGTTGTGTTTCAATCTTTCTTTACTTTATTGTTGCTTGCCCCCGAGCTTGGGGTTTCACTTAGCGAGTGTCGGATCACAGTCACTCCCTATTTGAATAAGTCCCACCTTGAGAGGAACTTAGCTCTTCATACATCATAACTGTCGCACGATGCATTTCATAAATTGTTTATCTGGCTTGATGAGTCTGCATTGCATTGCTGAAATAAGAAAGTACGACAAAGTCAGTTGCCTTATTACAAGTTCAAATTCAGAAAACGCATAAACAAATTTCAAAGGAAAAGCATACTAAAATGGATAAAAGCCAATTATATGTAATAGCGATGGAGACTCTCGCTGTTCCATGCTCTTGGAAAAGTAAGACCGTTAACGGTTGATAATTTGAATGTGCCATCTCTAAGTCTCCGCTCAACGGTTCTTCCCATGTCGGTTTCATGTGTGAAGGGACTGAATAAATTCTCTTGAGTATGAGATCGTCGACTTCGAAGATTCTAGGCCGAACCTTAGCATTGTATAACCGGGCAACTCGACTGCAGTGTGTGGCTGCCCTCAAATCAGCCTCTTCACGCTTCTCATCCAATAAATCCAAAGATTCTACAAGTAAGATGGCGTTCGTCTTTGGATCGTAATAGGTCACTCGGTGAGAAGGTACTTCAAATTCAGTTGGAATAACAGCTTTGGAGCCATAGGAAAGTGCAAACGGAATGTGGCCGGTAGCTGACTTTGGGAAGCTCATCGACCCATCTGCCTCCAGCCTTTTCCAGTCGTTTCTTCAAAATGGAATTGATAACTTTGTTAACAGCTTCGACCAGTCCATTCGCTTGAGGGTGAGCAACTGCCGAGAACTTCTTCTAGATGTGATAATGTTGACAAAAATCTTTGAACTCCGCACTATCGAATTGGGTCCCGTTATCAGTTTCTATTGTGTGTGGGAGGCCAAAACAGAAGATGATGTTATGCACAACAAAGTTGATTACTTTCTTCGTTGTGATAGTAGAAAGGGGCTTGGCTTCCGCCCATTTGGCAAAGTAATCGATCGCAACGATGGAGTACTTCATACCACCCTTGGCTAAAGGTAAAAACCCTATTATATCAATGCCCCATGTGGCAAACGACCATGGACTGACCATTTACATGATTTCGATAGGCGGGGCTCTTGGAATCCTGGCATGCTTCTGGCATTTATCGCATCTCTTGGCATATGACAATTCGTCTCGATTCACAATTGGCTAGTAATATCCATATCCGATATCTTTTTGGCAAGGGATTGCCCTCCAATGTGATCACTGCACTCTCCCTCATGAACATCATGCAACACTCGTTTGATTTCGTCGTGGGCGATACACTAGAGCAAAGGAGCAGAATATCCCCGCCTTGACAGGACTCCATTCTGGATGCTAAAACACGAAGCTTTTCGAAAAACTTATCTTTTCTTACTTCTGTGCTTGGGTGAAGTTCCATGTTCAAGATAATTTATGAATGGAGTCATCCATGACTCCTTATCGGGCGTTGCCTCGTGCACCCAGTCTGTCTCTAATTGATCGATATTCGAAGCGGTAAGGGTCTCAACGGGGACGAGTCCCAATTGTTGCGCTTCGCCGGTGCTAGCCAGTTTCGCCAAAGAATCAGCTTTCTGATTTTTCTCTTGGGGTATACAACGGATAGCATAGTAGTCAAACTGATTCAACACTTCTTGGACTCGAGTGAGGTAAGTGGCCAATCTCCGGTCTCTGGCTTGATACTCTCTTCGAATCTGGAACACGATCATTTGTGAATCACAGTAAATCTCCACAGCAATAATTCCCAAGTCTTTGGCAAGTCTGAATCCAGCGAGTAGAGCTTTGTACTCAGCTTCGTTGTTAGTTGCGCGGAAGTCAAACTTTAGAGCACAGCATATGGATCAACCTTCTAGGGTTTCGAGTACTATTTCAGCGCCTGAGCAACGGTCGTTTGATGCACCGTCAATGTATAGCTTTCATACATGTTTGGAAGATTCACTAGTTTCAGGCAAGTCCTCCGGAATGGCGAATTCAACTATGAAGTCTGCCACAACTTGTACTTGAATCGTTCGCCTTGGTGTATAAGCGATGTCAAACTGACTCAACTCAATATTCCACTTGAGCAATCCTCCAGACGTCTCAGGTCGTGTAAGGACCTATCGTAATGGCTGGTGGTGTAGATTGTGATCGAATGAGCCTGGAAATATAGACGGAGCTTTCTCGAGGCTATGACTAGGCAGTAAGCTAGCTTTTCCAACTTCGGGTAGTTTCTCTCTGCCCCAATTAACCGCTTGCTAATATAATAGACTGGTCGTTTGATCCGATCCTATTCCCAAATCAACGCAGCACTGATCGTATTTGCTGAAACCGCCAGATAGATGTATAGTCCCTCATGATCAACCAGCTTCGACAAAATGGGAGGTGTCGCCAAATGTTGAACTAGTTCTTCCATACGAAATTCTGGTTTCCTTTTCTAATAAAATCGAAGAAAGGGATGCACTTGTCTGTAGATCTGGAGATGAACCTGCTTAAGGCTGTCACCTTCCCATTGAGGCTCTGAACTTGCTTTACGATTCTGGGAGTTTTAAGATTCTGAATAGCCCAGATCTTCTCAGGATTGGCTTCAATTCCTCTGGCATTAATGATGAACCCAAGGAACTTTTTCGATGCAACTCCAAAGTGACACTTCAATAGATTAAGCTTCATTTTATACCGTTGGAGTAGGTTAAACAATGTTTCCAAATCACTGACATGGTTGATGGACAATCGCGATTTCACAAGCATATCGTCCACGTACACCTCCATGGTTTTTTCGATCTGGTTAACGAACATTCTATTCACGAGCCTTTGATAAGTTGCCCCAGCGTTCTTAAGCCCGAACGGTATCACTCTGTAACAATAGATTCCCAGATCGGTAACGAAGGTCATATGTTCTTGATCATGTAAGTGCATTGGTATTTTATTGTAGTCGGAATATGCGTCCATGAAAGATAAGAGCTCGTGTCCGGCTATCAAATCCACAAATTGATCAATTCTGGGAAGTGGAAAACTGACTTTGGGGTAGACTTTATTCAAATTTGTGTAGTCCACACAAGTTCTCCATTTCCCGTTCGATTTCTGATGAGCAATGTATTTGATACCCACTCTGGGTACAATGCATCACAAATAAACCCATTCGACTTGAGCTTATTTACTTCTTCCTTAAGGACGGCAGATCTCTCTGGATCCATACCGTGCCTTTTTTGTTTAACTGGATCATGTCGTGGGTCAATATTTAGTGCATGGCTTGCAATGTCCGACGAGATCTCACACATGTCTGAATGTGTCCTAGCAAACACATCGAGGTTTGCCCAGAGAAAGTCAACCAATTCCTGTCTCATCTGGTGGTTAAGTTGAAATCCGACCTTTATCATTCTGGAATCATCATTGTCGTGGATCGGAACATCGATCGTCAACTCTACTGGAGAAGTCTGATTGTCTTTGACTTCCTCTTCATCACTATTGTCTCGAGATTCAAGATCTTTAAGGAACTAGTTGTGGCGCCCAGGCCTACGCGTTAGCTGTCAATTCTCTAAAAAATGGACGTAGAGAGATTCCTCTACGCCCTTGCCTTTCTCCTTACGCCACATCCCGCAACTCAGCAACATAACAGGCGCATCTTGCTGCCTGATCACCATGTACTACTTCAACCTGGTTATCAGTGGGGAACTTTAGAGTCAAATACCATGGGGCAATCGTTGCGCTGAATTTAGCAAGGGCCAATCGACCCAAGAAAGCATTATAGGGGGAATTAATGTCTAACACAACAAACTGCAGCATCCAGACTCTCCAGCGATCTCCAATACCTAACTCAACTGGCAACTCCACAATCCCAGCTGGTATAGTTGCACTTCCATTAAAACCACGTATGCGGGACGATGGGGTTTTAGATCTTTTGCCTCTATTTTCATTTGGTTGTAAGCTCGCTTAACAAGAATGTTCATGGAGCTTCCGCTGTCGAACAAGATCCTCTTCATCCAAGCAGGACCTATATGTGCTGAAATGACCAATGGATCGATAGTGGGGAGTTTGACTCTATTAGCATCTCGGTTTTGGAAAACGATGTAATCTATCATTGTAACGACCCGAAATTTTCAGATAGTTATGAAAAAGAAGAAA
The DNA here is from genome assembly GCA_030765085.1 of Allium cepa. NCBI lineage: Eukaryota > Viridiplantae > Streptophyta > Magnoliopsida > Asparagales > Amaryllidaceae > Allium > Allium cepa. The sequence continues at coordinate 707,243,225 of CM060934.1, forward strand.
GAGATGAAATAAGAAGAACAGAAACATCAACATGTCACATTCGCAGCGGATAAAATATAATAATAAATAATAACAATTTACAAAAGAATACTATATCTGTGGATTATATTTTAATACATCAGAGTTACATATATGCAGACATTAAATATGCTAAATTATCATGTCACAGATACACAACAATATTATACAGCGGAAATACTCTATACGCTCTTGCCATCCAGCTCGTCTCCTGAGCCCCAGAATGTACCTACCTGAAAATCTGTAATACTCGGTCTGACCCGAGCATTACATCAGAGTAACACCCGGGTCAAGCTGGAAACCAACGTGAGTAAACTCATCTAACATGGAATACAAAAGTATACAACTCATATAAACCCGGGTAACTTATATCAATTTTCACTTCACAAGTTGTTATACATATCACTTATTTCACACATCAATTTCTAAGTGCCAGAACTTAGATTATATGGTCCAATTCACTTAAATCATTCCATACCAGTTTATTGATTTCACAAATCAGTTTATAAAGAATCGAAGTGGGTTCGGGTATTTACTAATACCCGACTCCGGTCTCTTCGATTCCAATGTCATCTTACCCAAGTTATCCAAGTGAATTGCAAATCAATTTTAAATAAAAGATGTCACTCTTCACACAGCAATTCACCATCGATAGGTAACACATTATCACTGTCCACCCCAAACATATCATATCATAAAACATTCCATATCAGATATATCAACTCATTCAAGGCATTTAACATCATCCAATCATCCATGAGCAAGATTGATCACCCATACTATTCTAATCAAGTTAATCACTAACTTTAACCACTTGAATTACCTTTACTTAACATTTATTAATCATATATCAATTAACAAATTTTCTTTTAGTTACCTATCTTAATTACAATAAGTAACTAATTCTTAATTAATTACCCAACTAAGTTAGCCTTCCCTTATCACATTTAAATAATCTCTTAATTACTCATATAAAGTAATTCATAATGACTTATTACATTTAACCTTAATTAATTACTCAATTTAATTGTCCTATAACTACTTACATTTTTTTTATATTTTATGATCTCTTAATAAATCATACTCATTAATTGACTATCCCTTAATCAATTCTTTAATTGATTACACTAAGTAACTAGTCCTTAATCACTTTCCTTAAGTGATTTACCTTTAATTACTTCCATCAAGTGATTATCCCATTGGACAATCTCTCAATTAATTAATTTTAATCATTAATTAATTTAGTCTTTAATTACTAATTTATCTAATTAACCCTCAACAGATTAATCCTTTAAATTACTTACATTAAGTATTTAATCCTTTCTTAATCATTTTCACCCAGTAATTGTTCAAATCACTCAAGATAAATAAACTAATCCCTTATCTTTAACTTTTTTTTTCATTTATTTATTTTAAATTATCATATTAAGTAATTAACTACCCCTTTACTGAATTTCATTCAATAATTATTCTTTAATTACTTACTAAGTAATTAACTGCCCATTAATTTATATTAATAGACTATATTTCAAATTTGTAAAATCTTAAATAATTAAGATAATCCACATACTTAAATTAAGTTCTTAGTTCATTAATAAACTTATTTGAAATCCAAAAGTTTTGAAATTAATTTAGTCAAAACACTTCTTATTAAAGTTTAATATGCTATGTTTGAACCTGTTTGGTATAGGCTCTGAGAACCTGTTCACCCAGCTTGTTTGAAAACTGGCCTAAATTTCTCTAACTTAAAACCTTAAAATTTAAGCTTACCTGATTTTCTAAAGAAAATACCCGAGCCACAAACCAAAACACTCGGTCAAATCTCGAGTAAATCCCCCGAGATAAACATAACTACGCCCGCTCTCACTGTTCCCTCCTCTTCTCCTCCCTGTTCTTCCATCCACCTGCACATCATATCACAGTGTACGTGCACACCACCCTCTGGACGTCGACCATGCCTCCGACCATCCATATTCATCCACCCCGAGTCCAGCAAGACCTTAGACCACTCAAAAAATCGATCGAACAACCTGTCGAGATTTTGATTTTCCAAGCAAAAACACGAAACCCATCACTCCGACGAAACAACCATCCATCGATGATTTCGACCCCGAGTACCATCGTTGATCATACCAGAGCATCGCCTTGACCTGATAAATAGATTCCTCGGGCCGCGATTCCTTCCCGGCTTCTCACTGCGTCGCGAATGGCTCAATCATATCGATACACAACCCAAACTTTGAAACCCTGCTACGACTCTTTCTGATCATCACAACCCCTGAAAAATCATGATCGTATTTTTCCCATGATCTACAACTTCCCCTCTACATTGAAGCTCAACCACGACGACTAGTTCGCCGTTGAACAACTGGAATCGACCAATTCGTCCAAAATGAACAACTCGAGAATACACCCAAAATTTCAAACTAAAAATTATGATATGCATACCAAAAATCATGATTTCCTATCTCTAATTCAACCGTGCAATCCATCCTTAGGATTGAATTCATAAATTTTTGACCAAATTTACAATTTTACTGTAAATTATAAAATTTCGAACCAAATATTCATTTTCAATTCCTGTAATTATTTATAGGAGGAATGTTACTTGTTTGCAAACATCTTTCATTTACTAATCAAAGGCTATCAGAGATTAAATGATGGGATATTGGATTTTGAGAGAAAACAAAAGCTGTAGTTTCTCAACAGAGCCTATTTTCAAACTACACAGTCATTAAATATTCACACATCCATTTCAATTCAAATTCTCAGGCTAACAAATGATTTTATATTCAGATAACACAGAAAAATTCAGGTTTTAATACTGTTTTTAAAATTGTTTACTCACCTGACCAAAACATGAACAGAGAACAATTTCTGTTTTCGAAAACAAATCTGCTACTTGATCTTCCATTAAATCTTCCTGCCTGATTGTTGTTGAATGATGTTTGTTTGTAATGATGTTTATTGTTATTTTTCAGGTTTGCAGAGTTGAGAACGAACAAGCATGAGAAGATGTTTATATAGAAACAGCTTTGAACATGGGAGGCCATAACTAGTACAAACTTTACTATTAGATTAGATATTTTTGTATGGAGGCTGAAATGATTTTTCTTGCAACTCGAATGACCAAAGTTGTGCTGAGATGATAGTACCTGATGTTAATGTTTCCCATCTTGTTTACATATTTATTTTATTTGATTTTTTTATTTATATGTACATAGATTTTGTTTCTTCTAGTATACACCTATGAAATTCACACACATTCTTGTCTTACCTGACTTTGCTTTGCTTAATATAAAATTGTTAATATTTTTTGTAGTTTTAACTTGTGTATTTACTATACGTTTTCATAATTCCATAAAAGTTATCTTATATACTTATTTCTATTTCTAACATAAGTCATAGTTTCTATTTTATTTTAAATTAACTATTAAACATTTATTTATATTAATATATTTTATATTTATATTTAATATTGATAAGATAATTTTAGTTTAAACATTATTAACTAAATTACATCCATATATATATATATTAAGATTAAATGTTAATAAGGTAGCATTAATTTAATTATATAAGATAGATTTTATTGTAAATATTTTTAAAAGACTTTATTTAAATTTTCAAATCAAAATTTCCTTTTCAAAATACATATGTATATAAATAAATGGCAAATATTCCAAAAGTTTTATTTGTTTTAAAATGATAAGTTTACATTTTATTTAATTGGATTAAATATTTATTATAATAATATTGCCAAAATCCTGGGTTGTCACATTCCTCCCCCTTTTAGAACTTTTCGTCCTCGAAAAGGAACGAAGCCAGAATTATTAAAATGCTTAAAATCAGATAAATTTCCTTTGATCATTTTTAAGCTACTTTAAAAATATATATAATATTTCAAAAATAGTTTTTATAAAAATACTTTTATAACTCGATGTTTCGACACGTCCATCCTTGTTCTCACAGAAATTCGGTCATACGTTGACCAGGCGTACGACTGAAAATCTATAAGTGCTTGGCAGACCCGTTTCAACATCCAGTGAAAATACTTGAAAAAAATAATTTTATTGAAAATATAGAAAACAGTTTTTGAAAATAGAGAATATCTTTGGTGAGAATGCTCTGGAAATCAACACCCCCATCCATGGTCGCAGTTACATCCTGGGTTACGTTGCCATCGCAGCAAAAGTCCATGTAACTGTAGGCACTCCACGCCCCTCGATTACGCCATGGAACCCACAACAGATCGCAGTTACATTCTAGGGTTACGTTGCCATCGCAGCAAAAGTCCATGTAAATGTTGGCTCTCAGCGGCACACACTACTTTCGCTGTCAAAATGAAACTTCTCTACTCCTACATAGGTCACAGTCTACCGATATGAAATCAAACGCAGACTGTTGGCTCTCAGAGGCACATACGACTTTCGCTATGTTACCATAGGTCGCAGTCTACCGATACAAAATCAAACGCAGACTGTTGGCTCTCAGCGGCACACACGACTTTCGCTATGGTACACACAACTCATATTCCTCAGGAACTAGTTTTGTCCGGACTCCTCACAGGGTCAACTTTAGAACCCCCCTTGGGGCTCAAGGCAGCACCACCTGGTGGCACTCCTGAGAAGTTCATTTCAAGGGAGCGCCCTTTTTCCCCAGAGCCATCATCAAAACACTTTATACTATACACATATAGTATCTTTCAAATCATACACCTAGTATGATCTCATACAAAGCTCCTTTACACAAAATCGATTATCCCAAAATCGATAATTCTCAAACTAGGCTTTCCAAATTTCAATATTGATTTTACCCAAAAATCAAAAGCCTTTCCAAATCCAAAGGTTCCCAAAACCTTTTTCCAAAATCCTCATAAGATCCTTTATATATATATTCAGATATATATAATTTTTTTAAAACTTTAGATCATTTCAAACTTGTATAAAATTCCTTTTATACTTCAAACACTTTCAAAATCCTTTCCTTCTGTCAATAGATTCAACAAGGGACGATTTATCTTATATAACAAAGATATATAACTTTGTTTATTCAAAATCAAATATTCAAATTTGATTACTCTTTCCAATATCAATTTCATTCAAATCCGTACGATGTACACTTATCATCCGTACACTATACCAATCTGATCGCTCACTCGATCACGCAATTTTACTTCCGAACTAGTATCGTCCACCCGATTTCCTAGTGCGGACTTAGATCTGGTTTCTTGATCAGAAACCGTCATTCTCCTTGCATAGCTATAACTATGATAGAGAACATCCAGAACCAATCAATAATCCATATCCAGGTTCGCCGTCGAAAATCGAGTGAAAAATCCCAACTCGGATCGATATAACTATCTCGAAATTCTATGCTCGAATCTGGATCAAATCACTATGCGAATAGAATAATATACGTACATCCTACGTATTTATTTTCATTGATTATTAGCCAAATCAATTTCCTTTCTATTCACATTCACTTAAATTTTATTCGCTTATTCACATTTGCTTTAATCCCCATTTGGATTATCACTTCAATTCTTATTTCAGTTGGGTATTTATTCAATAACAGTTTGAACTTTGACCAGTTTATATTTAGAAAATAGCTTGAAAATTTTAAAAATAGATAAGTAGTTGAAAAATAATTATTAATTTGCTAAATAACTGTGAAATAGTTAACTAATTGTAAAATAGTTGGAAAATAGTTAAATAGTTTCAGAAATTTTAGATAATTGCAAAATAGTTGTAAAATAATTAATTATAAAATAGTTGAAAAATAGTAATTAATTTATAAAACAGTTGAAAATTGTTAAATAGTTCCAAAAATAATTGTAAAATAAGTATAAGATAGTTTGGTTTTAAAAAAGAAAGATTGTATAGTAAGTAGCTTGGAAAAATAGATTTATACTAAAACCATTTATTCTGAAAGCAGTCCAGAGCCAAACTGTTCAATTTCCAATTCTCATTCTTATCAATTCAATTTAAATTTCCACTTCCATTTTAATTGACCCAATTCCAATTTAAATAACTCCAATTTCCATTGGACTTGATTTGTCTCCACTCTAAGTTGAATCAATTCTCAATTTTTTTCCCACTTCAAATCAAATTCCATTTGATTTAAACATATTCACTTTAACTACAAATCCCAAATTATTCAAACTAATTTATATGATTTTTAAATTGAATCCATTTCAATTTTAGATCATTTCAATTTCTATGAACTAGTCCCAATTCCCATTTGAACTTACACCCTTCAAACTTCAATTTCATTTCAAATCAACTCAAATTTTCCATTTGAATCTTTAAACTTATCTGTCTTCAATTACAATTCTAATTAAATTAAATCAAATTTAATTTGAACTAATTCAATTCAAATTTCCAAATTTAAATCATCTCGAATTATATAAATTCGAGTTAAATTTCCAAATGTTGATTTAACCCTTTAAATTAAATTAACCCTATATATATATATATGTATTTTAAAATCAATAATCCAAATCTTTAAACAATTAAATTTTGAGTCGAATTCTCAAGATTCCATTTTAAATTATCTTTACTTACTTATTTCAATGTTCAAATAAGAATCCAAAACAATTTATATCTTAAAATTCAACTTATTACCCAATTTTATCTTCCAGTTTTGAAACCAGCTTCTTAAACAAGTTTAATTTACAAATGCCATTATTCAAATTTTCAGTTCAAAGTAATTCCATATCCTTAATTTCAAATTAAATTTTAATTTCCCTTTTATCTCAACAATGGATATATTACCGCACTTCATTTCTCATTCATTTAAATAAATCCAATTCGCAATTTAAAGATTATTAATAACAATAGGGTAATATTATCCAAATTATTTTTAAACACCCATACATTTCAAATTTACAGATCTCAAACCCATTTTGAGATCACCCAAACTCCCAATTAAATTAATCCTTTAACTCCCCAAGTTAAATTCCAATTTCATATTGAATTTTCCAAATCAGGCTGTCCATTTAAACTTATTTAACTTCCTCCAAGTTAAATTCAATTTACCTAATCTAGTCAAATTTACACAATTTGAATTTTCCATTCAAATTTTATGCTTCAGATTTATAATCTTCCCACTTAAGTTTAATACTTACTTCACTTTGGGTTTTACATCACATTCCAAGGAAAATTCAAAACTCAACCTTAGGGTTTATTTCATATTTATTTCCTTTACACACCAGGTTACTTTTAAATTTTAAACCACCTTTGGGTTTAAATTCAAACAAATTATTTTGAGATTTTCAAATGACTCTTGTTTAATCAAGTTATATCATTCAAATAATTTTAAATAACCTTATTTATTATTTTTCTTCATTACTTTGAAACAAAATTTTCAAATTCAAGACCCAGATTTAAAACTTCATGATTCAGATCAACTCCAGTTCCAATTTATAAGTCATACTTGCCTAAATGTTTTACTTCTTTAAAACATTTCATTTTGGTTACTCATTAATTATTAAACACAACTATCATTTAGGATAATAACCAAGATTATCATATCTAAAACCATTCATTATCATCTTATTCTGAAATACTTCTCCAATTCAAGATTTCAATTTTAGTTTGAATCCATTTCAAACTTACATTTATTTACAGTTTTTAAACAATTTTATTTCTGAGCTCAAATTCTAGAATTTCATTTCAATCAATATAATTTTAATTTGGTTGTATTATATTACTGTTTAATTCAATTCTAATGATTTAACAACCAATCACCATAATATTTATTAGAAGGAAATATTGCTTTAGATATCAAAATATATTTTTATATAAAATCATTTAAAATCTTTATATAAGAAAATAACAAGTACGCGCTCATATATATATATATATATATATATATATATATATATATATATACACACACACACTCAACTCATTCTAGAGTACTACGGATTCTATGTAATGAGTAATCGCCACCAGAGCCATGGTTCTCGCTTAACCTTTCAGCTCTGATACCAACTGTAACGACTCGAAATTTTCGAACCCGAAAATTTCAGATAGTTATGAAAAAGAAGAAGGAGATAGAAGAAGAAGAACATAAACTTCAACATCTCACATTCGCAGCGGATAAATATAATATTAAATAATAACAATTTACAAAAGAATACTATATCCGTTGATTATATTCTAATACATCAGAGTTACATATATACAGACATTAAGTATGCTCAATTATCATGTCACAGATACACAACAATATTATACAGCGGAAATACTCTATACGCTCTTGCCATCCGGCTCGCCTCCTGAGCCCCAGAACGTACCTACCTGAAAATCTGTAATACTCGGTCTGACCCGAGCATTACATCAGAGTAACACCTGACTCCGGTATTACAAATACCCGACTCCGGTATTACAAATCAGTTTATAAAGAATCGAAGTGGGTTCGGGTATTTACAAATACCCGACTCCGGTCTTTTCGAATCCAATGTCATCTTACCCAAGTTATCCAAGTGAATTGCAAATCAATTTTAAATAAAAGATGTCACTCTTCACACAACAATTCACCATCGATAGGTAACACATTATCACTGTCCACCCCAAACATATCATATCATAAAACATTCCATATCAGATATATCAACTCATTCAAGGCATTTAACATCATTCAATCATCCACGAACAAGATTGATCATCCATACTATCTCTAATCAAATTAATCACTAACTTTAACCACTTGAATTGCCTTTACGTAACATTTATTAATCACATGTCAATTAACAAATTTTCTTTTAGTTACCCATCTTAATTACAATAAGTAACTAATTCTTAATTAATTACCAACTAAGTTAGCCTTCCCTTATCACATTTAAATAATCTCTTAATTACTCATATAAAGTAATTAACAATGACTAATTACATTTAACCTTAATTGATTACTCAATTTAATTTTCCTATAACTACTTACATATTTTTATATATTTTATGATCTCTTAATAAATCATACTCATTAATTGACTATCCCTTAATCAATTCTTTAATTGATTACACTAAGTAACTAGTCTTCAATCACTTTCCTTAAGTGATTTACCTTTAATAACTTCCATCAAGTGATCATCCCATTGGACAATCTCTCAATTAATTAATTTTAATCATTAATTAATTTAGTCTTTAATTACTAATTTATCTAATTAACCCTCAACAGATTAATCCTTTAAATTACTTACATTAAGTATTTAATCCTTTCTTAATCATTTCCACCCAGTAATTGTTCAAATCACTCAAGATAAATAAACTAATCCCTTATCTTTAACTTTTTTCATTTATTTATTTTAAATTATCACATTAAGTAATTAACTACCCCTTTAATGAATTTCATTCAATTATTATTCTTTAATTACTTACTAAGTAATTAACTACCCATTAATTTATATTAATAGACTATATTTCAAATTTGTAAAATCTTAAAAAATTAAGACAGTCCACATACTTAAATTAAATGCTTAGTTCATTAATAAACTTATTTGAAATCCAAAAGTTTTGAAATTAATTTAGTCAAAACACTTCTTATTAAAGTTTAATATGCTATGTTTGAATCTGTTTGGTATAGGCTCTGAGAACCTGTTCACCCAGCTTGTTTGAAAACTGGCCTAAATTTCTCTATCTTAAAACCTTAAAATTTAAGCTTACCTGATTTTCTAAAGAAAATACTCGAGCCACAAACCAAGACACTCGGTCAAATCTCGAGTAAATCCCCCATTTCCCCGAGATAAACATAACTACCCCCCTGCTCTCACTCTTCCCTCCTCTTCTTCTCCCTATTCTTCCATCCACCTGCACACCATATCACAATGTGCATGCACACCACCCTCTGGACGTCGACCATGCCTCCAACCATCCATATTCATCCACCCCGAGTCTAGCAAAACCTTAAACCACTCAAAAACCCGATCGAACAACCTGTCGAGATTTTGATTTTCCAGGAAAAAACACGAAACCCGTCACTCAGACGAAACAACCATCCACCGATGATTTCGACCCCGAGTACCATTGTTGATCATACCATAGCACCACCTTGACCTGATAAATCAATTCCTCAGGTCGCGATTCCTTCCAGCCTTCTCACTGCGCCGCGAATGCCTCAATCATATCGATACAGAACCCAAACTTCGAAACCCTACTATGACTCTTTATGATCATCACAACCCCTAAAAAATCATGATCGTATTTTTCCCATGATCTACAACTTCCCCTCTACAATCAAGCTAAACCACGACGACTAGTTCGCCGTTGAACAACTGGAATCGACCAATTCGTCCAAAATGAACAACTCGAGAATACACCCAAAATTTCAAACTAAAAATTATGATATGCATACCAAAAATCATGATTTCCTATCTCTAATTCAACCGTGCAATCCATCCTTAGGATTGAATTCATAAATTTTTGACCAATTTACAATTTTACTGTAAATTATAAAACTTCGAACCAAATATTCATTTTCAATTCCTGTAATTATTTTTAGGAGGAATGTTACTTGTTTGCAAACATCTTTCATTTACAAATCAAAGGCTATCAGAGATTAAATGATGGGATATTGGATTTTGAGAGAAAACAAAAGCTGTAGTTTCTCAACAGAGCCTATTTTCAAACTACACAGTCATTAAATATTCACACATCCATTTCAATTCAAATTATCAGGATAACAAATGATTTTATATTCAGATAACATAGAAAAATTCAGGTTTTAATACGGTTTTTAAAATTGTTTACTCACCTGACCAAAACTTGAACAGAGAACAATTTCTGTTTTGGAAAACAAATCTGCCACTTGATCTTCCATTAAATCTTCCTGCCTGATTGTTGTTGAATGATGTTTAAGTTTTTAATGATGTTTTTTTTTCAGGTTTGCAAAGTTGAGAACGAACAAGCATGAGAAGATGTTTATTTCGAAATAGCTTTGAACAGGGGAGGCCATAACTAGTACAGACTTTACTATCAGATTAGATATTTTTGTATGGAGGCTAAAATGATTTTTCTTACAACTCGAATGACCAAAGTTGTGCTGAGATGATAGTACCTGATGTTAATGTTTTCCATCTTGTTTACATATTTATTTTATTTGATTTTTTTTTATATGTACATAGATTTTGTTTCTTCTAGCCTACACCTATGAAATTCACACACATTCTTGTCTTACCTGACTTTGCTTTGCTTAATATAAAATTGTTAATATTTTTTTTAGTTTTAACTTGTGTATTTACTTTACATTTTCATGATTCCATAAAATTTATCTTATATACTTATTTCTATTTCTAACATAAGTCCTAGTTTCTATTTTATTTTAAACCTAACTATTAAACATTTATTTATGTTAATATATTTTGTACTTATATTTGATATTGATAAGATAATTTTAGTTTAAACATTATTAACTCAATTACATCCATATATATATATATATTAAGATTAAATGTTAATAAGGTAGCATTAATTTAATTATATAAGATGGATTTTATTGTAAATATTTTTAAAAGACTTTATTTAAATTTTCAAATCAAAATTTCCTTTTCAAAATACATATGTATATAAATAAATGGCAAATATTCCAAAAGTTTTATTTGTTTTAAAATGATAAGTTTACATTTTATTTAATTAGATTAAATATTTATTAAAATAATATTGCCAAAATCCTGGGTTGTTGCAATCATCGTTTTCTGTTGTTTCGCTGGAGCCCCATCATCAACGTTACTGCAACATTCGAAGTCCGCATGCCCGATCGAACTGGCATACGACTCCATTTCCTTTCAGCTCCGATCAGCTGGATGAGGATCGACACTAACTGTATTTATAGCCAACCTCCTGCCAGTATGCGCAAGTTCCTTAGGCCTAGCATGGCCTTGACCTTGATTGTTAGATGGGCCCGCACCTCCATCTTGTGGCACTCGAACGAACTGTTCCAACTTCCTCTCTCTAATATACTTCTCAGTGATGTCTTGTAGGTGACAACACTCATTGGTGTTGTGGCCGTAACAATCGTGAAATCTACAGAACTTCCATGTTTGAATTTGCTTCTCAAATGACTGTTTTGGAGCAGGTTTCTTATACTATCCGGTATTACAAGTCTGCAAATAAACATTTTCCAGCGATGTATTCAAAGGGGTATATCGGTCGAACATGGGAGCTTTGTATTTCGGTCTGCGATTTGGGTCTCCCTTCTTCCCCTGACTCCATTACCCTTTGTTGACCTTGCTTATTCTGTATATTCAATTGCACTTCACCGGAACTCTCACCGGTCTGTTTCACAGCAACACTACTCTGAATGCCTCCGATACTAGGCCCCACATCGTCCTGCTTCCCAGATCGTCTAGCGTCTTCTCTCCTTAAAAACTGTGCCGCCTTAGCATAGAAACGATCCAATGACGCAGGAAGTTTCCCAGCCAGCCAATTGCTAAACTCGGAATCGGGATCGATTCCCTTAGTCAATGCTATTAAGATAGAATTGTCATTGGGATTGTTGACCTTAGCACAGGCAACATGAAACCTTTCTAGATAATGGCTAAGTGTCTCTCCTAGAGCTTGGGTAACACTGGATAAGGTGTCGACATCCTTTGGCCTTGTAACATTCATACGAAATTGTTCGACAAACTTTATAGCCAACTGATCGAAACTCGAAATGGATCTGGATAGTAGTCGAGTGAACCACATAGTCGCGATACCTCCCAAGGAAATAGGAAAACTCCTGCACTTAACCGCATCGTCGGCTTGAGCGGCATTCATGAACTATTCATACTTTAATATATGCTGGTTAGGATCCGAACTTCCTTCGTACATGGTCAAGGTAGGCATCTTGAATCAGTGAGGTGGCTCAACATAAGCAATGTCGTTGGTGAACGAAGTATGACTTTGGGAGATTCCCCAATCGTCATTAGTAAGACCTTGACTTTCTCGGATCATTTGGCAAATCATGGTTGGATGTCAGGAAATTAGACATTCGGGGACAAGGCATGGTTGGGTTCCATGTTGCAAGGACGGTTCGGGCTTTGTCGACGGTCCGTTCCTCGCTTCCTTGGCTTTCGATCTTTGGGAACGTAGGGTTCATGAGCCTGGATGTGTTGACGAAGGGCTGGATTGGGCTGGTTCTGGATCTCAGCTTCCAGATCTATAGCAGCAACAGTTGCATGGTCATGGATGATGTGATAATGAAGTGCCCTTCCTCGAGAAGAGGGTCCAGCTTGGTGTCCTATAGAAGGACCAACCTGGCTTGTCCGAATTTCACAGCTCGCTGATGCCCAGAGCCTTCTGCATAATTTCCATCCAGCCGATGGAGTGTGGATCTATGGTTGAAGTCAGATGAAGCCAAGCTTTCAGTCGAGGAATGTGAGACATGATCCCTCCTAGATCTCCTTCACCTTTCCCTATTTAGCTGGTTCGCGAGCTCCGTGTTGGCACGGATCTGCTGGTTGAGCTATTGACGGCTTTGAGTAAGCTTTTGCATGAGGATTTGAAACTCCTCTCTAGTCATAGGAACTTGTGGATCCGAGGCTCGAGCTGATGCATGAGATTTTGCATATCCTTTCCTTCTGGATCTATCACATTTGAAGCAGTTCAAGTAGTACGCACCATGGTCGATGTAGCTCTTTCCTAGATCTCGAGTAATCTGAGTAGAATGAAAGGAACCATAAGAAGACGAATCTAGATCTCCTCCTTAGATTTTAGAAATCTAGCAATGGCAGTAGATCCAATGAATTAGAGAAAAATGGAGTTTTCTCAATGAAAGCACCAAAGTGTTTGTACCAAAATTGGGCACAACACACTTTGGATGCGATTGAAGAGATTAGAGTGAAGAAATTAAATGGAAAATGAGGCTAATCTAACAATCACACCAATAAAAGCTTGCAGTAATGAAAAGACACAAGAAATTGTAGTGGTTCGACGTTGTAGCCTGCATCCACTTTGAATGTTTTTCTATTTTATTGCTGATTAATAACTGATTACAATATTACAACACTCGAAGACTCAAGTTACAATGGAGTTGTGGCACAGTAACGGCGTAGCAGAGTCAAAAGTCCTTTTCTGTTGGCATTGGTGTACTATTTATACGCGTGGTTTGTAAATATCTGCCTTTGAACTCAGAATACTTCTTCTCACACATGGATGGGCCTACCGGATCGATCAGGGCTCATTTGGGATCGATCCCCATCTTGTTCGTATCGATCAAAATGATGTCCATTTGGGTTGAGATTGATCAGAGACATCCTTGAGGTGGTAAGAAAGCTCCTGTGAAAATTTGAAGGCATTTGAACTTATGGATTTCTAGTTATGATCGATCGAAAGTTGGTTTTGTAGGTAGGCTGGAGCGTTCGTATCGATACTTGCATATCGATCAGCCTTCGTATCGATCAGATGACATAGAGCGATAGTTCAAGAGAGATCCAAGTTTTATGCTAGAGGACCGCTTCCTTTGGTTGACCATGCTTCTTCATATCGGTCTAGTGTAACGCATTTCGTATCTATCCTGCTATGCTTTCTTCGTATCAATCATTGGCTCTCTCCTTCGTATAGGTCAGGTGAGTGATCGATACGACACATGCCGCTTTTGTATAATGGATAAGAACTAAAGGACCTTATTGGACGGATACGAACTGATGCCTATGGGTCGATGGATATGAACATGATGGTTGCATGGTGATGGATACGAATTGGATGGATACGAATTAAACTTGCCTCTCATGAAACTTGATCGATCCATATCTTGAGCATATGAACTTCGATTGACTTGATATTCGAAATTCTGTCTTCCATAGCTTTGTTTATCGTACCATGCTAACTATAGTTTGATCTAGACTTGGACCAAATTTGTTAGTATCCATAGTGAACCTGTGCGTAACCGATCTTTGGGACGGGTTATCCTTGGTTTCCAGTCAAGTCCTTGGTGTCACGACCTTGCCAAAAGACGGGATAATAATATTCATAATCATGTTTCATTGTATATGAAAAATGCCATTTAAAATAAGAGATGAGAACAAATATGTCCACACAAGTGTAAAAAATCATGTCCCCTACTTTGTCCAAGCAATAAATCGAGCTCGTTTTGTATGGTTGACATGTGCAGTCCTAGTTTCTTGATTTGTATACAAAATTGAATGCATGATTAGCAATTAAATCTGTCCACCAACCATTAGTACTATATGGTTAACAAATGTTAAAACGTATTTGAAGATTATGCGCAGGAAGCTTGACTTGGAAACTAGTTTATGCATAACACAAATTTTTGTAGATCCCATTATATCAAAAGTAAGCTAGGACGATAGTACCATCAATCTATTTTCTTTATTGTATTCGATTTAATAGTATTTATGCTAAATTCATTCATTATTGGTAGTTATTTTCTTAACTACCGATAACAATTACTATAAGATATAATATATTGCTATGAGATGATTACCCCATTCTAATATACTATAGAAGTTGCTATAAAATTCTATATAAAGTGATTAAACAATTATAATATCCTAGTAATTTGCAGGATATTTTTTTCCTAAAAATACAAATATATATGGCTTACCTATTTAGTACAATTTACGACAAATATACAATTTGCTGTATATTTACTAGTATTGCCGAAGGGTTAGACATTGAAGAAAAAAATTAACAACTTTAAATATAACCTCGTCATAGAATAACACGAATAGATTACTGAAAATTATTTAATTTTTATTTATTTTCACCAATACAAGTCAACTTTAAAAGCACGGATGTATAATTTTTATTAAAAAATATGTATGAACGTGTGCACTTTAAAAGTGCACATGTACAAAATACAAATCTATAATGCACACTAAAAAAGTGAGCATGTACAAATTATACTCCAATGGAAACCAAATCTGATGATGAAACTTATTTCACAATTTTTTTTATAGTCTATATCTAGAGTTTTTCCATAACTAATTCATTTCTTGCCTCGTAAATAAGTGAACTAAATTATTTTTCTATGCCTCGTAAATAAAATAATTATGGCTAGCAAGAAAAAAATACAACATAAAGGTAGAATAGGCCGAAGGACGAAGTTTATGAATTTTTTAGCTTTAAAGTTTTAATTTTGGCTGGAAGAACAAACTTTGGCACAATATATGACAAAAGGACAAAATTGCCATTGAATCCCCTCTCTAGTTTTGCATCAACTATAAGTGGCAACAATAAAAATTACAGGCGGTGGCGAGTGTAGGTAGGGACATGAAAAATCGAGATTAATGGTGATGGCACTGGCAGCATGGTGGGTCATGGTGGTCAGATTTAGTGTTTTTCCTTTTGAAATTTAAAAGGGGGAGGGGAGAGGTTCAAAATTTCGACGGAGATGGTAGTGCCTGTTAAACAATAAAGTTTGACGGAGGTACGGTGTTAATAGTCGTTGTGGATGAGGGGACGAAGGGTGGTGGTGATATTTTTTTTGGTAAGTAACAACTTGAAATGCTAAATATAACTAGCATTATTTGAGTTGCACAAATTAATATAGTATTACACACCTATAATGCTAGTTTAATTTAGCATTGATTGAACTATAAAATTCAATATAACATCATATCCTATAATGCTTATTTAATTTAGTATTATTTGAAATGTAAAATGAATGTAACTGTTAACCGAGTTTTTAATCAAGCAGAGTTCAACCGGAAGTTGAAGGATAAAACGAACACGAAACGACCTAAGAACTTGGAAACACGATCAGAAGGACAGAAGAATGGAACATAAGAAGTTCCACTTGAATTTGAGATTAAATCAACCACTCGGTATCAAGAGTTTTCTCTTGGTATCGAGAGGTCCTTTTCATCTATTTGGGTCATGAACTTCATATACTCCATACTCTACTGCAACCTCTCATGGCCAATTGCTTTTCTCAAAGTTTGGACAAGCAACTTCAAGGATTAATGGAGAAAAAGCTAATAAAGTAGGATAGTTCAAATGTTATCGGAAGAATCATCAAGATCACCTTGAATTCTATGGAAAAGAGCATGGAACACATCTACTTGGAGATGAGAAAGCAATGCAAGTAAGAAGACAACAATTTCACCAAGCAACTCTTGGTACTGAGAGAAACCTCTCGATACCGAGAGGTCTTTTCAGCATACATGCTCATGTGTGTGTCGTTAGGCCTTCTCCTGGACTTCGACTCAAATGGGCTTTTGACTCTATGCACATGTTTCTCTATAAATATCAACCTAACTGCACCTAAAGGGAGGATCTTCACTCAGCTGCTTCATCATCTCTTATCTCCCTCGTTTATAGGTCATTAAGATGCTACTGTTGGCACCTCTAAGCAATAGGACATGTCATACCCTTGTACTAGTGACTTTTAATTCTCTATAATCAACAATCTATAAAAAATATAAAGTGGACGTAGACTAAAGATTGCCGAATCATTATAATTGTTGTCATTTTTCTGTTATTTTACTATTATTTGCTATATCTTGGTCAGACAAGTTCCCTACAACATATCTTTAGGTGTTAATACATTTTGGCATCAATATTTTGGTGCTTTCACTGAGAAAACTGAACTCCGGCTTAGATCTAGCTCTCTACTTTGGATTGGAAAGATTCAGAAATTAGATCTAGAAAATTTGTTTGAAGAACAATAAGGATAGCTAATAGAAAGTTAGGACACCAAGAAGATCTGGAAGGTCATCAGGAGCTTTGGCTGGTGGTGATGAAGGGAACATTCACCAAGTTGATGTTAACAATCAAGAGGCAATACCAGAATGCATGATTAAATCTAGCATTGTTGCAACAATGAAGTTTGATGGAGGTATGATGTCAATAATGGCGGTGGATGAGGGGACGGTGGCTGGTGGTGATATTTTTTTGGTCAAAGTAACAACCTGAAGTGCTAAATATAACTAGCATTGTTTAGATTGCACAAATTAATATAACATTGTACACGTATAAAGCTAGTTTTATTTACCATTTATTGAACTATAAAAAAATCGATAAAACATCATATTCTATAATGTTTGTTTGATTTAGTATTATTTGAAATGTAAGATGAATGTAACATTATGTCTGTATGATGCTAGTTTAATTTAGCATTTTTGATGTATGTAGCATTATATTCATATAATGCTAGTATAATTTATCATTTTTAACGTATGTAGCATCACATTCGTATAATACTTGTTTAATTTAGTATTTTTCTTGTTGTTGACTTTTTTTCATTTGTCGATACTGGTTAGTCAATTAAGGTTCTAGTGTGATCCAACTACATGTTAGTGCGGTGGGGAGGTGAAAATGGTGATGGCTAGGATTTATGAATTAAGGAGGTGGCTAGGGTTTTTCACCAAGGTTGGGTGACGACGATGAGGGATCTTGCAATGATGGAGTTGATGAAGATTGGACAGTGATGCGATGGTAATGAAGTTCGAAGATGTGGTGATGTGGGGGCGGTACGGTGTTGGGTTTAGAGGTGGAAGTCATGTCGATGACACATGACGTGATTTTATTCTTTAGCCAAAAAGTTAGAAAGATGTGTCTTAGATCTAATTTTTTTGTTTATGTTTTTTATTATGCCTAATTTTCCTATTTTCTTTAAACTTTGATGAACTGTAAATGGCTCAGTTAGAAGAGTGTGGTATGAATGGTAGTGGAACTAATTTACATATGTAAATTTACAAATATTAAGAAAAAGGGAGAAGTAATACAGCTGAAGTCATCGCCATAAACATCCTTGAACTAAACTAGATTCACTGCCTTCCTTGAATTCAAATCTTTTCCTGCCTCGATTATAAACGGAACAACTGCATATTCAACATTTATTATAGTTACCATAAATACAACAAGTCATTGGTTAAAAAAACAAATTAATTTAAAAGTAGAATGATAACAAATCTTTCCTTTCGTTGTGTATCCTCAAAATAATTTCTGAAGTTTGATTATTTGATGGTGCATGTTTTTGTACAACAACCAAAGATAGAAGGATGAAACTTCAGTGGCCGGAGCTTGATACAAAGTTAGTTCTGAGGGTCTAAGATGTTGAAATAGGTACAAGTGATGCAAATTGAGGTAATTCCGAGAGTTGCAAAGTAAATATCCAAGGAACTGAAGAGATACACGGATTTGTTGTGGTTTGAGATGTCTCTATGTCCACTTTCAGTATTTTTTTCTTTAAAGTTTATGTGTCTAGAGTTATAAGCTAAGATTGTTCGCCGTTAATGAGTTTTTATCAAAAACTCTAATATTGAAAAATACAATTTTATCTTAATATTTGGATTGAATTCCATTCCTTATTTGCAATAGGTATACGTCTTTCATAGCACTTTCGAGTGGATGCATATCGATGACGTGGTGTACCAGGTTAAGATGGCCATTGGATTGTTGATATTGGCCTTAATCGAACATGCTTTGAGTAACGTTTGCAAATTAATGAATTATTATCCGGTGATGACTATTTATCTCGATTATTGTACGAAGGTCGTGGTGTGGTATCATAACATCCTAATCGCGATATCAGAGTTATTGTGTGATATCTTGAAATCTGGAAGATGATGTCGGGGTCATCGTGTGACATCGTGCCTAGTATATATGATACCGGAGTCAGCATGTGATATCATATCACCAACACATCGTGGTTGTGGTATCAAGTTTATTTTGTCATGCCATAACATTGTAATCATCATATTGAGGTCATCATCTGATATCATGACATTTGGAACATGATGTCGGGGCTATTGTGTGGCATCATGCCTAGCTACGATATTAGGGTCATCATGTGATGTCATATCACCAACACATTGTTATGTCCTCGGAGCCATCATGTTATACCATAACATTGTAATCATGATATCAGGGCCATCGTGTGATATCATGACATCCGAAACGATGTCAAAGTCATCATGCGATATCATGTAACATTCCTCATTTAGGGATTCAAAAATAGACATGAATGATGTTGCAATCATCCTTACTATGATTTTCTAGCAACAAAAAGTAGAGCAGTTATTGTATCACTAACATCAAAAGTGCATGAATTACAAATTCCACAAAACATTTTCATTCATTCAAATATAAATTTGTTACATGACTTTACATAACCCTACGATTACATCATCTAGATAAAATATAGTGAATATAATTATAGTTCCAAGAGCAACATATGAAGAAGTCATCTTGGATGATCAGAGCCATGATTACCGACGGTTTCAATACCCGTCTTTACATCAATCAACAACAAACACAATTATACTGCATAGTGAAAATAAACTAGTAATATAGATAATTCTACCTTTTTCACGTCTTCAGAAGCTTTATTCGTCTTAAACCCGAATAACTCTACTCTTAGCTTTACTCAAATGAGTGCTTGGGAGTTCAAGGGAAAATAAAAAACTTTCGGCCAAACAAAAAGTATGGTGCAAATAATATTAGTTTACCCCAAATGAAAAATAGCTACATAGTGAGAACACACCACGAGCTTAATAGGTTTTCTCCTTACTAATACCTTTACAACCAACATGACAACCATAACATATATATGCAACCACAATGGTTTAAACATGTTATAAGCATCACCATGCATGATAGGTCAAAATGAACACTTCAAGATTTAAATGGTCTATAGGTCACACATTTTCATAATTACCCTGTCCATAAAATTTTCCATTCATCAGTATTGTTTTCTTAGGGTCACTATGAACCTATTAGTTTTCAAAGGCCAGCTAAAATCATATTGGGTATACTCGTACCAAAATATAACCAGATAATCCAATGATCTTGCATTCCCTAGGGTACCAAGCTACTCCCATGATAGAAGAAAAATAATAATGGTCTTTCGTTCCCATAAAAGTACCAACCTATTAAAGAAGAAAAATATAAATAATGGTGAGCATCTTTATGCGAGTTTACATATACGTACATAAAATTTTAGCCTTAATATTGGTAAAGCCCTATGCATTAGAATCACATACCTAAACTACTGGGGTTTAACGGAGGCCCTACCTCCATAATGGTCTTCACCCATAAATCTGGTTTCATAAACATTGATTGACTCATTATTTTTTATCAGCTCTAGACATTCTAACACAATTTGATCTTCCTAATCTTCGGATGCCAATTTACTCCCTCAGAAGTTTAGTCTGACTACATCCACTATTGAAACACCCTAATCGACCATCAATTCTCAATTCCCAAGATCATTCATGGGTGATAACATTTAAGTGAGCATGTCAATAATTAACGTATGTAATATCAATTGAGCAAGATACAAAACTGAACATATAAAATCATCGTTCATCATAAACATATGTTTGCCGGATAGCTAGTTATACACAAATTACTTACACATAAGCAATAATTTCATTTTCTAAAAATTTATTAAATCAAGCTAAAATATCTTTTTCTTTCTTTTTCATACACGAATCAAACATGTATACATAAGCAAAAATGATATCTATGCCTATCTTAGCTGGCAGGATACTAAACTACATAATATAAATGTCAATTGTGATATTAAATGTGAAAGCTAATGCGATAAACAAAAAGTCTTACCAAGTAAAGAACTCCAGCTAAGCGGTCCTCATGCTCTCTTCGATCTCTCAAGCCCTACCATCTTCGCTTTCACTTTATTGGGCCTTCACCAATTCCACTGTCTTCCTCCTAAGCCATTTCGTATCACACCGACTGTACGAATGAGCTTATGAGGTTTCGAAACATCTGGTCCATTCTCAATATAGCATACCCGATCTAACATCATCTTTCCTAATGCCTCTTGTAAGATCTTCCCAGAATCCACTCATGAATAACAAGTATCTATCATTTATAATGCCCCTTGGCACACCTTATAATCACACATCCTACTTTACTTAATATTTAGCCAATTCCATTTCCATTCCACTTGAATTCTTGGGTATAAACTTAGCTCTCTTCATCAATCTACTGTCTATGACTTAGATGCTACGATACCTACCTTTAGTCCATGACAGTCCTTCCACATCGATGCCCCCAAACTCTTCTGGTCAGCTTCCACCAATCAATCCCCACGTTCACCTTCATCCTTTCCAACAAAATGTTCATCTTTTACATTCTATCCCTTTAGGGATGTAAATAACCTCGAATGATGGTACTCTCATAGTATGCCATTTCTAAGTCCATTAATGTCTGGTATAATCAATCTATCATCTTCATAGAGCCATCCTTCTTGGTTAAGTCTACACTACTTCATCTCCTCATACTCTAACCAATCTCTATGTTAGCGATGATCCTTGCTAGCCTTGCATCTCACCTTTGACGAGCTTATATCTGCTTTATCGTATTAGGTCCAATCATCTATCTTGCAAACACTTTCGGTGTAACGACCGTCCTACAAATACGATGCAGAATGGTTGTCAATGGAAAGAAAGAAGTAAGGAAGAGGAAATATAAGAGAAGAGAATGAAAAAGAAGGAAAACATCAAATGATCACATAACCTATCATATATCTCATACCGCATCAAATAAAATATAATAACCAACACATATATAAAACAAAAGAGACCGTAATAACTGAGTGATTCAAATATCAGAGTACAAATACAAAAAGTTATTCATAACAGGGTAGAGTTTATAGAAATGATAAATAAACTCAACCGACGAACTGTCTCTAATAATAATAAGTCAACGCTATCAAGGCTCCATAGTGTGACACAACCGAATGAACAATAATATGTCCAAATATAAGTGTGAGAAAGCATCGCCTCCTGTGAGTCGATCTGCATAGTGTTTAACTGCTATCTAGTCTACTCATCTAAGAGCACCCAAGAAAATAAGAAGCAAAACATAAAACTTTGAGTCAACATTCTTCATCAATCTACAGGCTCAGGATATATGGATCCAACCGATCCATGGGCATTCCCAAGAATAATACCCTGCTTAAGTACAAAAGAAAACACTCCGAGTATCAACGATCCCTTAGCACGCGTCTCCATGCTCTTTCTTACTTCATCCATTTCCATGATAGAACCATCTACATCCTATCCATGGATCACCCTCAAAGAACCCGTCCATGTGGAACTCATCACGACGCTAATCGACATCAAGCCTCTAATCTCAAAACCTAACTCTATGCACTACCAAGCTACTCATCCGAAGTCCTGAAAATGTCAATCTTGGAGCCTAACTCTATGCACCATCAAGCTACTCATCCAAAGAGCTAGACCATCATGTCAAAAAATGTTACATTGTCACGATCATCGGGAGCACTCGTAAAGAGAAATATCATCCAAACAAGGTTTCGAGCTCATGAACTAATCATCGTATCATGCTCCCCAAAGCCTCCTCACCATCCATGTCAAAGG